>CM059437.1:13376824-13976824 GCA_030390025.1 Squalus acanthias
CTCTGAGCAGAAGGTAAAGAGAAGGGCAAGAAAATTAAACATCAAGTACCAACAGTATCTTCGTATGTAGACTAATATTTGGAAGGAAAAACAAAAGGAATATTTACAGAAAATTAAACAAGGCAGGTACCAGCTATCCCAGATTTTAGCTCTTTGGTCCTGATTAAGAGGTTACATCCAACATTCCATGGGTTCTTTCTGTAGAGCTGCTTAATTCATTCCAATTAATACTCATTCCACAAACTTACACTTAGAGCCCTAAAGAGATTTCCAGCACATCTGGGCTACATTTAAGCACAAATTCCAAGGAGAAAAGAACAGTGTTTTAACTCAGTGCCAACACTGCATCATAGGTACATGATTACTCAGCGTCTATTAGACGACAAAGATGGCCAGTGAACATAAAACAACCAAGTGCTGCACAAATGCTGTTCAACTAATCCAAATAATTAAACGGCCAGCTTGGAGCTGAAAGATAGCTGAATACTTGCTCACAGGTATGTAGCAAAACAGGCTAATACTGAGCCTTGAGCCAGTTTGTTGGGTTTTAAATTTGTAACAACTGCGTGTCTGATCTCATAATCCTACCTACAGTATAAATATGTTCTTTTGATTTAAATGGTTGCAGGTTACCACAGGGTTGTCATGGAGGATTACACGCAAGGGTTCAAAGAAGATTCTGAAATATGGATTATGCACTGTACCCGATCCATTGCATGGAAATTTTAAATTAGGTGCCAGGGCTTCCACGGCCTTGCAAAGGAACTGCTGGTTCTCGGGCAATATAGTGATTAGGTCAAATGCATTAAACCACAATATAAATCCATTTCTCTACATGCTTCACTAAGCCTTTCCGGCAATCATTCTGCTTTTCCCAAAACTACTCATAAGCAAAAACTTATTTGAACCCCTGCTTATAAATGCAAAAGTTATCGGACTGAGCTCCACACTCACCACTTTAATTTATCATTTGCTCCAGACGAGAAAGTTGAGCTCTTGATAACTTCTCCCATTTCCTCCCGGCAGAAACTGAAGTTGTTGATAGTCCACATATAGGAGAACTTAACCACTTTTATCTAGCAAAGAGGGGAAGAAAAAAATTGGAAAAGCAAATAAATAAATACTTGAATATTAAAATAAACTGCAATTATACAACTATAAAAAACAGTAGATCCTTGCTTTACTTAATTACAAAATTAATGGGCAGGAAAAGACCAGCTTGTCCATCAAGCCAAATTTCCCAATGGCAGTTCACCTCTGAGTAAATGAGAATTCATGTTTAGATTCCAACTCCATGGCAGATAATACAATGAACTCATAACACCATTAAATAACAAATAAATTGACAACAAATACAGATCATAAAGAATTCCTGGATACTACCGAGCTGCTTTATTGACCACAACTTCGTGTCCTTGCATCCTGAATTGTGCTAGGTTATTAATTCTCCTATGCAATTTATTTCAGATGACTATAGAAGATACAGCTCAGCTCAGTTGGCAGCTCTAACTACTGGGTCAGAGGTTACGGGTCTGAGCTCATAATTTAGGCTGGGAATTCCAGTGCAATGATTAGCGATTTCTACATACTGTGCTTCGGAACAGACATTAAACTGAGGTCCAGATGGACATTAAATATCCCATAGCACTATTTAATGAAGAATAGAGACTCTTTTGCAAATCTTGCTAATATTCCTTCCTCAACCAATACCACCAAAAGTAATTAATTGGTCATTTATCATCTTGCTGTTTGGGTAATGTTGCTGGTGCAGAATGCTTTTGTCTACATAATTGTTATTGCACTTCAAAAGTAATTCAATGTGTGAAGCATCTTGAAATTTTGTGATGTGATATGGCGCTATAGAAAAGCAAGAGGTGATCGCCTCATACTGCTCTTAAGGATTTAGCGGTTCAGTAATGGGAGTTAATGAAAGATATCAACAATTTATATGCAAGGCCTTGTATTTCTCTCCGCTAGCACACTAAAAATACTCATGGCATTGGTCGTCTCATAGAACTTGCTACACTTGACATTTCACCATCAACCCTACAATACCCTCTTCAGAGATTCTACGGACTAAAAAAGCCTTCAGGAAATTTAATTTGTTGCAGTTAAAATTTCACAAACAGAGAAGGGACTGTGAATTTTAGACTCCACTGCATATAATTTCATAGCTGTTTGAGGAAGAATAAAATTTGTATTTAGATTTGTTTTGGCACTGGCAATGACTGTACACACAATCCATTCCCTGGATGCTACAGGACATTCACACAAAAGGATTAATACTGTTGTCTAGTCACCAATTGGCAGCTCTAACTACTGGGTCAGAGGTTACAGGTCTGGGCTCCTAATTTAGACTGGAATTCCAGAGGAGAGATTTCTGGCTTTATCAGAGATACTGAGCTTCGGAACAGGATCCAGCCAAGGCAGTTTTAATTTAGAAATAACCTAATGATTACTGAGAAATTCTATATTTGGTAAATAAGGTTATATTATCTGCAATTTTCTTTTAATGTGTCCTCTACATGATAATAGATTGGCTCAATCGTTTACAGGGGAAAAACTAGGAGGATCAAATCCAAGGGAACTTTAAACATTGGCTTAACAAAACGGCCACAGCTCTAGTAGAATGCATTTTAACTTCACTAGGCAGTTTTCTACCTGCCAATAGGTAAAGGAAAACCTCAATAAATCACCTAGCTACAAAAAGGGCACGGGTGTCCAAACTGGGGCATTGGCTCCTGAGCCCTGGCAATCCAGCCAAGGAAGCTGAGGCAATTCAGTCCTATTAGCACTTCTTTCTGATTTTCTGTTTTGTGAATCTTGTAGCCCTGAAGATTTGGGAAGGGCTGTACTAGACCTGCTTGGCTCACTGGCAGATAAATCCTAAATCAAAACATCAACATTTGTTATTATTAGCAACTGGAGACATTCAAATTAACGAGAGCATGGATTTAAACTTCCTGTGTGTCCTTCATGGCTCCACGGGTATGCACTTATGTGGTCCACAAAGTCAAAATGCTTGGACACCCTGCAGCATGGGTTGTAATTTGGATTCGTTATAGTTCTGTCAGCTGGTGTATAGTCAAAAATGCTCAACTTCCAACCTTCAATGTGCTCTGCACAACATGGTCAGGCACATGACAGAACCAGAATTTGAAAAGTTGTATCCACGATACTATATTCCAATTTAGAAAGAGAGTCAGGCTCCCCAGATGATTAATTTGCAAATAGGCCTCATGATATGGTAGCAAATGAGTCACTAGGACCAGGAAGGTCCCAGATACAATACCCAATCAGCATTAAGTTATCCAGTCTTTATCCCCCGATCGCTATCCAAGTCACCCAGGATCAAGCTTGGCGGCAATACCTTCTCACAGTCAAATATCTTACAAACATTTATTAATTGGGCTCACACATGAAGAACGACAAGCTACTGGAAGGTTGCTAGTGCCCATGGAACAGTACCCCAGACATGAGTCACCACCTCCAGGAAATGAGGGGAGATATTGAGAAAAAAATGATACAGCTGAACTTTAAAAAGTAACCCACTAGCCAGCAAGATGAAGTTCAATTTACAGACCAGATAAAGCTTTCTAAAAATGGGCATAAGAAGCTAGATAGTGCCAACATACATTTCTTCATCCATCTCCCACACCCAAGGAATGTGGGAAAGGACTATTTAAAAGGACTAGCCTACCTGTGTATAGCACCAGCTCTCTGCCACAGGCCCACTTGACATTTCAGCCGGAGGTGGTGGACTCGGTACCCTTGACATCGCCAGCTTGACTATTCTGCAGGTTTTCACAAGGCAGATGAAAGAAATCTCTGTAGAAACCTTATCCTGTTACTGTAAAAAGGTGAACACATTAGTTATTTAAAGGGGGCAGTTTGTGGTTTTTGGCCATTTTGTGTAAGGTAATCAAAATATCTATCTGGCTCCCTTTAAATTCAATTTAGAGGATGGTGAAGGAATTTTATTACCTTCTAATAGAAAACTATAGTTTACGATATTAAGTGCTTAAATGTGTAATACCAGTTATTGTATTTTGCTGGAAATAAGATACCAAATATATTTACTAGATGCCTTTCATCAGCTTAGAAATCCTACAACATTCAATAATCCGATAACAGATCGACAGCATCAAGCATTAGGCCAAGCCTGCTGGAATTTAATTCAACTCAATTCACCTTTAACAGACAAACTAGCCCATTCTTCTTAATTTCCAGAGCTGGATTTGAACCAGAGTTTCCAATTGTTGGATGCCTAAGCCTGTGCTACCCAACTACAGTCAAGTCATCCAGGTAGGAGAGCAGCCCTAAACTAAACCTATTTGTTCAACATCAGAATTTGGGGCAGAAAGAGGAGAAATATATTACCAATACTGGGTGTACAGTAAAACCTGATAACGTTACAGATCCACATCCTACTTACCATAACCAAAATGGTTTATAAATCGTGTTGTCATTATAATGTGTCAAGATTCTTTTGAAATCAGCTTTAAATGTTTACCATTTGATTCAGCAAAAATATTTTCAACTGGAAAGTTTCATTTAATACAATAAAACATCTTTTCACTTTGTCAAAGAAGAAAATAGCTATATACTACATTTAATCTCGGTTGCTCTTAGTCAACATTCTTTATGCTTCAAAGCTGGCTAAAGGTAGCTTGGAAAGAGATATTGTGGAGAACTTTGTCTGATGTGATACCATGATAAAGTGCCCCCCAACAACCCACCAATCCTATTCATGTCATCACCAAGTGCTGTTTCAGGTTAACAAAAAGTCCAACTAAAACATATGCTAGCATGTTTCCATGCTACACACACACACTTGCCCCTCCAAAACAATCAGCACAGACAATGCGTCGATACCTGTGCTGCTCAGGCCAGATGCCGGTGTACCAATACAACTTTTCCACTAACATGAGATCAGCTCATTTGAATATGTATTGCTCATGATGCAACAGGCCTGCAGTTTTGGGTGACAGTAACTAGTGAAGAGTTGACTATTGTGCACTGGAAGGTTTTGTTTGGAGGGGGTGGGGGAGAGAGAGAGAGAGAGAGAGAGAGAGAGAGAGGGAGAGGGAGAGGGAGAGGGAGAGGGAGAGGGAGAGGGAGGGAGAGACGAGCAGAAGAATTTTTTCGCTGTTGCTGGGGTCTCTCCACCAGGTGCTGTGCGCCTAGAACACTGCTAAGGCATTTGCAATTGTATTATGGAAAAGGCCGTCATTTCTATGTCTCTATTGAGCCCTGTCTCTTAGTGCCGTCATTCTAGTTGGCCATATTGGGCTTTGCAGAGGCCACTGAGCACATTGAAGACTTCGAGCTTATTTGCCTAATGATACAGGAAACAGACACCCAATGTGTTACAGTGCAGACAGCTGTCATTACGTGCCTGCAAAGGTACAGTGAGCGAACCACAACACTCTGCAGGATGAGTGTATCCCAGCTGCTACAAAATAGGCAATATTATTTAATGTGTTGAAGTATAATTAAAATAAATATTTCAGCACCAATAATTGTGTTATTAGTGTGGGTCATCAGGATTGCTATTCCAATGAGAATAAGTCATTAACACCTCACTGAAATGTTTGTTTTCTTTTTCTTCCCCCTCCCTGTGCCAATGATAGTATTGACTCCTGGGTTTGGACACCTTCCAGTCTCACCCCACTATTCATGCAAAAGCCTCAACAGTACTGGCAGGCTAAAGAGCATCATAACCAAGCCCACTTTCATCACCTGATGTTCAGATGTCACTGTGTTGCAATAAAGAGAAAGACCTCAGCCAAATGTCCCCCCTCGAACCCATGTGCATGAAGGTCAACGGTCGTATCCCTACTGCTCATCCAGCCAAGGTCAGCAGAAAATCAGGGACTGAACCTTGGACATCCCGGTTTATGGGGTTCAGGCACTCAAAAAGGTTAAACTCAGGTATTGCAGGAGCCCGAGAGATGCTTCCAAGCAAGTTCAGGCAGGTGAAGCCTGTTCTGAAGACTCCCATTATAACCACCCCATGTTGGTTACTCGGGTGTTATGATAGCTGCAATCACTGATGCAATGTGAAAATTTTGCTATGTGGCTTCTGCATCATTGAAGCTGCAGACATAATGACATCCTTTAACATACTCGCAATTGTTAACTCAGCAAATTGTTTTGAAAGGAAGTTTACCAGACACCAATGCCCTTTAAAATAGATTTTCCTGTGGCTAGAGAAAGTTCTAATTCTTTTTGGATACGTGCACTAATCTCTGAAGAGACTCTCTGTAAGCAGCAGAATGGTAGGTTATGATCATCAGAAATTGCATGCACACTTCAAACTTAGCTGTCAAGGTTTCATTCTCTATATCAAATTCTGCTGAACTACAGGTTGGTATTCTGACAAATTCTGTTTGTGACTAATTTGTTGCAAGTCTGGAGAAGTGGCAAAAAAAACCACCAACATGCTGCAGACTGCGATGCAGTACAGCTGTCAAAAAGGCATCAAAGTAGGCTGCAGAATTCTCCCTTATCTCACTCATGGAGATTGAGGCACCACAAGACCAGATAATCCAAAATGAGGTCATAACACCAAGCTAGAGAATTCATTCTTTAAACAGTGCATTTAAGTTAACTTTTAACATTTGAAGAGGCTGCTAAGCCAAGATAGGACATGGTTGCAATGTGTTCCTCATGCCAGCATGCGTCAAAAGCTACCTGCAAACTACTAGTGCCCAACATACAGCACATTCATGAAGAAAGCTTTCCATCTCAAATACACAAATGTTAAAAAGGAACAAACGTGCAAGTGTATGCACATTATTAAAGCACATAAATGCACTGCAATATATTTTAAATGTAGCCACAGGGTGCTGTGGCCAACACAAACAGCTGCTGCGATTGCTACAACCCTGCCCCCTTTTAAAAGTTGCAGCCTACATATAGATTGGAGGTGACCTGATTCTTTTCAAAGGGAAAACGTTTTGCTTTTCTAAATTGACAGAGCGCTACGCAATAATGACACCAACTATAATACCGAAGAACCTTTGTTAAATGTTAACCTCGCCAAATAAGTCATTGAGAAGTAAAGTTCAAAGAAATAAAATAGGACTTAGAAAACTAACAAGACTGTCAAGGCTTATATGTTGAAAAATGGCCACTCAGGTAAGTTACCAGAGTGATACTGACAACTGTGGAACTACAGTAATCCCTCCCCAACCGCAGGGGGATACGTCCCTGAAAACCCCCGTGGTTAGTAAAACCGCGGTTGGCAAATACAGTATAAATGTTCAAATAACACAATTAAAAAAATATAAAAGCAATAAAATCATATTATTTACCTTAATCCTAAATTAAAAACCGCGTATACGCAAAATTCACTGCCGCGGTTGGCAAAAGTTGTCGCAGAGAGGAAACCGTGTATACTTGAAATCCGCGTATGGCAAAACCACGGTTGGGGCAGGATTCCTGTATACTCAAGAGCAAGTTACTGCCTTCAGGATAGGTTCGAAGAAAATGGAGGGGGAATATAAAATTTGAGCAATATTGTTACTGACCAAAAGGCAAACAATTAACCAGTTTTAAAAAAAATATATTATAGCTTCGCACCATGAATTTTCGCAAAGTGGCTAGCACCTTTTAAAAATGAAATACACTTGATGTTAGGCTGGAGCAATGTTGACAAAGACAGCTTGCAAAGTATTAAAATTCAAGAAAGCAGATGGCTAACGAGAAAATGCAACACTTTGTAAAATTCACTAAACGTAAACTCCTTGCAAAGGGACGGGGAGCCTGTTCACAAGCCTTCACCAATGCCTCTGTGAAGACAGCTACAGGGAGGTGCAGAGCAGCACATGTTGAGAACTAGACCGTTTTTTTCCCCATCCTTTGTAAAGAAGCGCTTGACCTAAAGCCAGGACTTCCCCGCAAAGATTACAAATAGTGCTGAAGGTCGTGGGCATTAACCTGCACCTCTCGGTCCATACTGCTTCAACATACGGCACCACTCTCGCACAACTATTTATTCACTCCAGTGGAAAGAAGGCCTTCATCCATCAGCAATACCAAGCCAAACACAGCAGCACCATCAGGGCAAAGTCAGAAATAGCTAGTACTGTACAAAATCTAGATCAGTTCAGTGAGTGTTCAAATCCATAGCTAGATAATATGGGTACCACTCCAAATATGGAATAATCTATTAAAAAAAAACTTAGCTCACCAAAAAAAAGGCCAATACAGAGAGACAAGCTGCACTGAATTAAATTAGAGATCTCAATTACATAAACTGCATCATCACCAACTATCTCCTCAGCAAATTGGCTGCACCAACTGTTTGCCAATGCACTGACTAATCCTGATCCAGGTCATGAAATTCATCTTTGAACAACCTGGATACGTTTCATTCTTAAAGTGCAGACCATTCCACTGAAGTGAACGCTTGCGTTAAGAGTATCATGACTGAATAATGTTGGTGGTGATAGAATGATTAAGATTGTGATGTTATTGCTTGTGGTTGTGCAGGCTCATATACAGTCTGACCCCATCTAGTAGATACCCTGTTGTATAGAAGTACATATAGCCTAGAGCTGATCACATGGCACTATACCACAGCCAGAAACCTAGAGGAAGACATGAACATCTAGATGGAGTGCAAAATATCTTTAAAAGGATTAAACCGCAACAAGAAAAGATGCATTCAAACCGCAGCTTCCTCTGGAACAAAGCATATACATATACCAAGCTCAATCTTTCATTATTTAGCACCTAAATGCCTTTTCCAAAGTTTCAGTAAATCAGCTCAAACTGAATACAGTTGTATCGTATTACTTTCTCTATTCACCAATAGCTCTGCTCAATGACTTCAGATTATATTTAAATAAACTCGAGTGTAAGAACCAGATTTCATTATGTTGTGCAGAGCAGAACTAACTGCTGTAAAATCCAAACCAATGCTTTGATGAAATTTGCATACTGTACACACAATGAAGATATAGGGGAGGACTAGTCTCAAAGCTCATCTGTGCAACCCACCCTATCAAACATTTTGCATTGAAATTATAAAATTTGGCCCTGGAGCCAAATAACAAACTGTGCAACAAGTAGTCGCCCATACATCTATCAAGCCAAAATTTCCAATTGCAAAAGAAGATTGAGAGGCCAATAGAAAAGCCCTCACTACCTAGTGTTCCAGTAACACACCCAAACAAAATAAATTTAGATTATGCTAAACTATCAATACACTAGATTATGCTAAACTATCACAAGTATTCCAAATATTTGTTCTGAGTGTTTGAAAATTGGCAGACTATTTAAAAATAATCCAATGTACAAATACTAAAAGGGATAAGGGAAGTGGGTTTTTGAAATAATTTAATGTCAGTTACGACAGAAAACCCAATGCTCCCTTAACCTTTACGTTCTCAACTCAATACAAATCCATACAAAGCAGTGGACTAGATGAGGAAAGCCTACTTCACATCTTATGAAATTTGAGAGAGACGTTGCCAGACTGTTAGTTCACAGCTAAGGCAGAATAGTTACTAGTACTTAAGCCACACCTCACCATGTTTTGTGCCAAGAGCAGAGCTGTTGCAGCTGCCCCTCAACATTTATCAATCTTAAAAAGTCTGTGTGAAGTACTCATGGAATTCCTGCAGTGAAGCTTCACCCTGCTCCTTCTGCAGATGGCACTTAATCCCATTGTTAACACATGGAATTCTGTCCCTTTATGCTCAAGTCCAAACACACCATCACCAATCAAACCAAGGTTATTGCAGCATGCACTGGGAAAGCCACAAGGACAGAACACAATCATGGGGTACAAATGAGTTGATCTCGAGCACCGGCTTAACCCCACCTAGAGTACCGTGTATAATTGTGGTACTACAGTGGGAACTACTAACTTTGGAAGGGTGCAGAGGAGGGCAACTAAACTGATACGAGATTATGCATGACAAGGAATCAATGAATATTTTCATTGGAGGAAAGATGGTTTAGGCGGACCTTGAAGATTCTAAGCGGTACAGATAACCAAACCCCAATACATTGCTTGGTATAACCACACACTAACCAGTGGTTGCAGATTCAAGCTCAGAAAATAAAGGGTGAACAAACGACTTCACACAAAGGGTTATGAATTTCTGTAATTTAGCGTCAGTAAATTTAACAGGGAGCGAGACATTGTTATTTCGCCAAAAGACGTAGCTGATAACAAGAAATGCAAAGTGTGGTATTTTTGAACCAGCTAGATGGACTGATTCCCACAGAAACCTGAAATTCAAGTCTATTTTGCTCACAGCAATTACCAATGGAGTAGGCTATTCAGCCCCGAGTCTGCGCCACCATTCAATCAGATCATGGCTAATCTGTACCTCAACTTAATTTACCCGCTTCAGCTCCATATCTCTCTCAATGCCCTTACTTAACAAAAATTTATTGCTCTCAAGTCTTGAAAGCTCCGATTTTCCCAGCATCCAGCCTTTTGGGAGAGATAATTCCAAATGTGTCCGTAACATTTCTCAAAGTGCTTCCTGATTTCATTCCTAAATGGCCTAGCTCTAAATTTAAGATTATATCCTCGTTCTTGATTCCCCTATCAGAGGTTATAGTTTCTCTGTATCTACCCTATCGAATCCTTTTAACATTTTCAACACCTCAATCAGATCACCCCTCAGGTCTTCTATACTCAAGGGAATAAGCGCCAAATTTATGCAGTCTGTCCTCCAATGTTTCCCCTCATTTTTGGACGCGTGCCCAAAATTTAACATTAGAAAAGCCGGTCCTGGGCCGCTCGGGACTGGCAGAGAGTTGCGCGGCCGCGCAGCTTAGAGGGAACATTGCTGTCCTCATAAATTAACTCTATAAGCCCTGGTCTCATTCTGCACTGCACCCCCTCCAAGATCAATATATCCTTCCTGAGGTGTGGTGCCCAAACTGAATGCAGTATTCCAGATGGGGTCTGACTAACTCTCTATAACTGAAACATAACTTCCTCCCTTTTGTATTCCAGTCCCCTTGAGAAAGGCCAACATTCCATTAGCCTTTTTGATTGATTTCAGTACCTGTCTACTAGCTTTAAATGGTGTGTGTACTGGGACTCCCAAATCTTTTTGCTCCTCTACAGTTCCTATTTTCTCACCATTTTGAAAATACTGATTTATCGTTCATAGGTCCAAAGTGGATGACCTCACACTTGCCCACATTAAACTTCATCAGTCATAGTTTTGCTCTCACACTTAAGCTATCTATGTCCCTTTGCAACTGCCTGCTCCCATCTGCACTACTTACTGTCTCTCCTAATTTAGTGTAATCTGCAAATTTGGATATATAACGCTCTAATCCTTCATCCAAGTCATTAATAAATATGGTGAAAAGTTGAGGCCCCAGAACAGATCCCTGGGGAACACCACTTGTCTTATCCTGCTAATCTGAACACATACCCTTTATTCCCACTCTGTCTCCTACCTCCCAACCAATTTCTGACCCAAGTCAAAAGACTATATCCAATTCCATATGCTCCCATTTTTGCCAATAATCTTTTGTGTGGAACCCTATCAATTACCTTTTGGAAGTCCATACAGATAACATCCATAGCCACTTTCTTAAAATATTCGTTCATGGGATGTGGGCGTCGCTGGCAAGGCCAGCATTTATTGCCCACCCCTAGTTGCCCTCGAGAAGGTAGTGTTGAGCCGCCTTCTTGAACCGCTGCAGTCCGTGGGGTGAAGGTACTCCCACAGTGCTGTAAAGGAGGGAGTTCCAGGATTTTGACCCAGCAATGATGAAAGATCGGTGATATACTTCCAAGTCAGGATGGTGTGTAACTCGGAGGGGAACTTGGAGGTGGTGGTGTTCCCATGCGCCTGTTGCCCTGGTCCTTCTCGGTGGTAGAGGTCGCGGGTTTGGGAGGTGCTGCCGAAAGAGCCTTGGCGAGTTGCTGCACTGCATCTTGCAGATGGTACACACTGCAGCCACAGTACGCCGGTGGTGGAGGGAGTGAATGTTTAAGGTAGTGGATGGGGTGCCAATCAAGCAGGCTGCTGTGTCCTGAATGGTGTCGAGCTTCTTGAGTGTTGCTGGAGCTGCAGTCATCCAGGCAAGTGGAGAGTATTCCATCACACTCCTGACTTGTGCCTTGTAGATGGTGGAAGGGCATTGGGGAGTAAGGAGATGAGACACTTGCCACAGAATACCTAGCCTCTGACCTGCTCTTGTTGCCACAGTATTTATGTGGCTGGTCCAGTTAAGTTTCTGGTCAATGGTGACACCCAGGATATTGATGGTGGGGGATTCGGCGATGGTAATGCAGTTGAATGTCAAGGGGTGGTGGTTAGACACTCGCTTGTTGGAGATAGTCATTGCCTGACACTTGTGTGGCGTGAATGTTACCTGCCACTTATCAGCCTATGTCTACCTTATTAATGACCTGCTCAAAAAATTCAACTAGATTAGTCAGACATAACTTACCGTTAACAAAGCCATACTGGCTCTCTATGATCAGCTCATATTTGCTCAAGTGCTCAGTCATTCTATCCGTAATTACAGATTCTAGTAGCTCCCCCACAACTGACAAACTAACAGGCCTGTAGTTACCTGGTTTCTCTCTCAATAAGATCACCTCTCATTCTTCTAAACTCTAGGGAATATAGGCCTAATCTACTCAATCTCTCCTCATAGGATAATCCCCTCATCCCATGGATCAGTCTAGTGAACCTTCGTTGCACTCCCTCTAAGGCAAGTATATCCTTCCTTAGGTAAAGAGACCAAAACTGAACACAGTACTCCAGGTATGGACACATTCCTATAAAAGGGGGAAAGGAAGGGCATCCAAAGCTAGAGCTCCCTGCGTGACTAAAGATAGAGGTTAAAATGAAACAGTAAAAGGAGGCTTAAAGGACCAAGCTGAATATAGAAAGTACAAAGGAGATCTAAAAAAAGGCAATAAGAGGGTCAGAGAGAGTATGAGAATAAATTAGCAGCTAACATAAAAGGGAAGTCAAAGGAAGGAAGGAAGGAAGGAAGGAAGGGGCCGATTGGAGACCAAAAAGGAGATCTTGCGGAGGCAGAGGGCTTGGATGAGGTACTAAATGAGTACTTTGCATCTGTCCTCACTAGAGAAGAGGATACTGCCAATGTAGCAGTAAAAGAGGCAGTAGTGATATTGGATAGGATAAAAACAGATAAAGAGGAAGCACTTAAAAAGGTGGCAGTCCTCAAAAGTAGAAAAGTCACCTAGTCCAGATGAGATGCAAGGGTGGAAATTGCAGAGGCTCTGGCCACAATCATCCAATCCTCCTTGGATATGGGAGTGGTGCCAGAGGACTGGAGGATTGCAAATGTTACAAAAAGTAGAGAGGGATAAACCTGGCAACTACAGGCCAGTCAGCCCAATGTTGTTGGTGGGGAAACTTTTAGCGACAATAATCTGGGACAAAATTAATTGGCATTTAGAAAAGTATGGGCTAATAAATGAAAGTCAGCACAGATTTGTTTAAGTCAAATCATGTTTGACTAACTTGATAGAGTTCTTTGCTGTAGTAATGGAGAGAGTTAATGAAGGTAGTGCAGTTGATGTGTCTATGGACTAGCAAAAGGCATTTGATAAAGTACCACACAATAGACTTATTAGCAAAATTAAAGCCCATGGAATTAAAGGGACAGTGGCAGCATGGATACAAAATTGGCCAATGGACAGAAAGCAGAGAGTAGTGGTGAATGGCTGTTTATCAGACTGGAAGGAAGTGTTCAGTGGTGTTCCCCAGAGGTCGGTATTAGGTCCAATGTTCGCTTTAAGCTGCGCGGCTACGTGGCGCTTGAGGTCCCACGCAGCCAGTGAGCCAGCTTTTAATTAGAAAAAATGCTCATGCGCGGAATTTTGAATGGCCTGCACAGCCCGTGAAAGGGGCCGGCCGCACAGGCCCAAAAAGATTAGAGGGAACATTGATTAAGATCACTGCTCTTTTTGATATATTAATGACGTGTACTTGGGTATACAGGGCATAATTTCAAAGTTTGCAGATGATACAAAACTCAGAAATGTCGTAAATAATGAGGAGGATAGTAACAGACTTCAGGAGAACAGACAGACTGGTAAAATGAGCAGACACGTGGCAGATGAAATTTAATGCAGTGTGAAGTGATACATTTTTATAGGAAGAATGAAGAGAGGCAATAGAAACTAAAGGGTACAATTTTGAAGGGGGTGCAGGAACAGAGAGACCAGGGGATGTATATACACAAATCTTTGAAGGTGGCAGGATAAGTTGAGAAGGCTGTTAAAAAAGCATGTGGGATCCTTGACTTTATTAAGAGGCATAAAGTACAAAAACAAGGAAGTTATGCTAAATCTTTATAAAACACTGGTTTGACCTCAGCTGGAGTACTGTGTTCATTTCTGGGCACCACACTTTAGGAAGGATGTCAAGGCCTTGGAGAGGATGCAGAAGAGATTTACTAGAATGGTACTAGGGATGACAGACTTCAGTTATGTGGAGAGACAGGAGGAGCTGGGGCTGTTCTCCTTCGAACAGAGAAGGTTAAAGAAATTTGATAGGTGTTCAAAATTATAAATGGTTTGGATAGCAAATAAAAACTGTTTCCAGTGGCAGAAGGGTTGGTAACCAGAGGACATAGATTTAAGGTTATTGGCAAACGAACTAGAGGAAACATTTTTTTTTTTTTTTTTAAACACAGCAAGTTGTGATCTGAAAGGGTGGTGGTGGAGCAGATTCAATAGTAACATTCAAAAAAGAGAATTGGAGAAATACTTGAAGGGAAAAGATTTACAGGGCTATGGAGAAAGAGCAACGGGGTGGGATTAATTGGATAGTTCTACCAGAGCGCCGACACAGGCACGATGGACTGAATGGCCTCCTTCTATGCTGTATTGTTCTATGATTCTAAACCCATAAATATTCTAAAAACCAATGTACTTTTTATTGCACAGATTTTCCATTACTATTCCCTCCAACTCTCTCCTTACAGCCTCTTTTAAGCATGTTGCAGATTGGAAAGTACAGAAACATTCCCACTATAATCACAATGAGGGCACTGTAATACAGGGATATCCAACCTTTTAAAGCTGTGGGGCCAGATACATTAAAACCAATAAATGGCCAAATACGATTATGCAATAATACGAGCTCCCATCCACAAAAATAAATACCCCTGCACAGTGTATGACACTCAGAAGTGAGATCTCCATATAAACAAAACAACCGCACCCCTTTACACACAAAAAGCACCTCCTCCCATGCACACAAAGTGAGACCCTCCCCATACACAAAAAGATAGCCCTCCCATCCTCCCTTTCAGAAGCATTTTTCCAACCTTCCAGACCCAGTAATTTCAAAGAGCTGAAGCCGAAAGCTGATGGTCAGCTTTGCGCACAATTGCAAAAAAGATAGGAATCAGCAAGAGCTTCATAAGTGTGTTCAAAGGAGTTCACGGGCTGTGTCATGGACTTCCCCGCTGTAATAGGTCAGAAATTCTCTCAGGTCGGGAACAGAAGGGAAGGATGGACAAATGGACCCAAAAATAAACTATTTGGGGTACTCATGTTCTCCTAGATAGGCTAAAAAGTAATGTGTCACCAGTTTTCCTGTTTAGTGCATACATGATATTTAATTCTATTTGAAAACTGACCTTGATATTTCTCCCATATGCTGGAGAGATATGGAGAGGTCAGGTGCATCAGTGCAGTCAGCATCCTGTTGTGCTGACTAGTGATAATGGTTGTTGAATGATAATCTGATTTGGATAAAATTATTAGACTGCTAAAAGCAAAGTCCAAAGACACAGCCTGGAATTCAGCACAATTCATGTGCTACCAACCTGACCAATGTATAATCTGAAGCAGCAAGCCTCTGGAAAAACCTGTACAAAGCTGGGATGCAGTCAAGACACAATCTGCATGTCACACGTTGGATCTAATCCTGCTAATGTTCAGTTGCCTGACATTCAGTCAGATGACATTTACTACAGTCTGTAAATGTCTGTCTGCATAAACCTATTTCCCAGTAAATGCTCTGGAATTTTGTTGGATTGGGTGATCAAATAGCATTGCAATTCTATTACAAAGTCTAGAGCAATTACTTCTACCAGCAACCTTACTCAAAAATATTTAGGTCCATAGGTTTTCAAATCTCTCAGACTTGACACACTAGCTGTGAAGCTCTTATAATCAATTTATAACAATGGGTACATTTCAAACAGTGCAATATCAAAACATATTATGGAGGTCTTGGTCTAGCTGGGACAACTGGACAAGCAAGCTCAAAATGACAGAGGACTTCATAATAAACTTTTAGTTCTAGATTTCACAAGATCGTGGCTCAACTCTAGCAATAAAGTAATGGATATTTAAACAGATTTTTATTAATCTTTGACAAATGAATTCCTCTAAAACGGACAGGAACAATTCTTCTAAACAAGTGCAATTTTATCATAAAGAGCCAAAATTCCTTCCAGCGAGAACCCCTTATTGTCTTGGGTTTCTGTTGTGTAGCGGTCATCATGTTCGCCTCACACACGAAAAGTCCCTCCTTCAAAACTAGAACCCCTTAGTCTACATGAAAAGTTTCTTCAATACTTATAACAAAAATATCATTTTAACCTGAAGACAACGTTTTGTACGAAGAATTAGGGCATCTAATTTTGTTATTCACTGTCCACTTTCCGAAATGTGCAGGTTGCACAAAACTCAGGTAAATTAAAACCAATTTTTTTTAAACCACTACCTTTGGAGAGAGTTTTTATTCACCAAAAAATAAAATGGTCCTTTTTTTTTGCCGAGGTCTGCAATGGGCTTCGATATGATCCGCAATAACCAACCTGGCTCAGAGGCCAAGTAAAGGGCTAGCCAAGTCAAATTAGTTTTCTAAGCTGGTGATAATGTAGTCTAATGACAGACTCTAAATTCTTGACTACATAGAATCTGGTTCATGTTACAACTTGTGATAGTACAGGTGGCCCTCACAACTCTGCCATCAGTATGATGACATTTCAGAGTACGTCAATGAACCGTCCCCTCTTGCAGCACTTCCAGTCAGTGACCTCACATCCCCCATGAACTAGAATCTGCAGTCTTCCGCCTCTGCAGTGACCTTGTATAGGTTTCTCAATTCTAGACTACTCGTGCCCACTGCATTGGATTTCTCTCTAACCTCCTCCAGAAGATGGTATCATCAACACACCACATTTAACTGGCTCAGATTTTGAATTAACTAACTAGGCTACAGAAATTAAACAAGCAGGAGCATAAAGAACACAAGCTTATGTACAATGACAGCAGAAACTGCTAGGCTTTTTAAATCTACAATCTGCTCTACCAGCAGTCAACGTAGAATCTGTTTACGAAACGTTTAATATGCATGTTCCAGCACTATTTTAACTTCATTTTCTCTCAGGGCCATCCTATAATTGAATCCTTTCTCTAAGGCCATAGGCTTCAATGCCCTTTTTCTATCGTCCAAAATGCATGGCAAATTCTGGGTAGACATAAAATCATGCATATTTGCGGTTATAGACTTAATCATATAATTGTTCCCCCAATAGTTCAATTTCCAGTTTAATCCACAGGTGGGGGTTGTTCATATCATGTAAACCAGGTCTTCTTGGCATAATTCACATATTAATATGGTTTGGAAGTCAAAGACAAAAGCCACCTTCTAGAAACCCAGACACACTGGAGCTGGGAGGCCATCATAGACCTAATCCAGTTTGAACTCTTGCATTTGTACAGAACAGAATGTATTAACTTGTATTTATACACAAAGCCAGTCCTGCCTCTATCTATCTCTGCAGTGTTAAAACCTCTCTTAGGCAGTCCCTCGGAGCCGAGGATGACTTGCTTCCACATTAAAAAAAAGAGTGCTCAGGTGACTGATGAGTCCAAAGTGGGACCTACAGTCTCTGTCACAGGTGGGGCAGACGGTGGTTGAAGGGGCGGGTGGGTGGGGTGCTTGGGTTGACGTGCGCTGCTTGCGCTTGCTCCTGGCGAAGAGACTCGAGGTGTTCGGCACCTTCCCGGATGCTTCTCCTCCACTTTGTGCGGTCTTGGGCCAGGAATTCTCAGGTGTCGGTGGGGATGTTGCACTTTTTCCAAGGAGGCTTTGAGGGTATCCTTGAAGCGTTTCCTCTGCCCACCTGGGGCTCTCTTGCCGTGTCGGAGTTCCGAGTAGAGTGCTTGTTTTGGGAGTCTCGTATCGGGCATGCGGATGATGTGGCCCGTCCATCAGAGCTGATCGAGTGTGGTCAAAGTTTCAATGCTGGGGATGTTGGCCTGAGCGAGAACACCGACGATGGTGCACCGATCCTGCCAATGGATTTGCAGGATCTTGCAGAGGCAAGAATTTGTTACACCTTTCGTGAGCTGAACAACTCATGGCCTCGAGTTTGCACTGGATGTGATCAAACTTCTTCCACCAAGCATAAAGTTGTAGAAAGCACACTCACAACATGGCCACCAATACACCAGATTTACATATAAAACTTAACATTTAACCAAGACTACAATGTTTCTTATTGTCGCTCAGGAACATCATAATGAAAATGGTCAAATCCCTACATGCCAAACCAATCATGGCAACGATGGCAAGTAAGTTGGTAAGTACCAGTTTAAAAGTGTACTCCACAAACATTTAATTGCAGCTTCTATGCGTTCATTTACCCGCTTCTTTCACATCATTTACTTATTTTCCTCTCATCAGCACAGACCAGCGTAGATTGGCAACACTTAGAAGAACTGGAGTTGTGGCACTAACTTAGGAACAGGATTATGCCTTTCAGCCCCTTGAGACATGTTCCACCATTCAATTAGATCATGCTTGATTTGTACCTCATCTCCATTTACCCACCATTGCTCCATATCTCCAACATCCTTACCTAACCAAAAAAAAACACGATCGATCTCAGGCTTGAAACATTCAATTGACCCAGCAGTCACGGCCTTTTGGCAGAGAGTTTTCCAGATTTACACTACCCTTTGAGAAAAAAAATGCTGCCTGATTTCACTCCTAAATGGCCAAGCTCTAATTTTAAGATTGTGCCCCACCAGAGAAAATCATTTATTTGTATCTAACCTATCAAATCATTTTAGATGCCTCAATTAGATCACTCCTCAATCTTCTAAATACAAGGGAATACAAATCAAGTTTATGCAACCTGTCCTCATAATTTAACTCGCAGCCTTGGTATCATTCTGGTGAATCGGCACTGAACCCCATCCAAGGCTAATATATCTTTCCTGAAGTTCGGTGCCCAAAACTGAACACAGTACTCCAGATGAGGTCTGCCTAAGGCTCCATACAACTGAGGCATAACTTCTTCACTTCTGTATTCCAAACCCTTGCGATAAACAGCAACATTCCATTAGCATTTTTGATTGTACTAAATATTTTGATTAAATGTAATCAAAAAGCTGATGTTCTACACTGAACTTGCATAAAATACAGTTAAAGTACAACTCAATTGGCTTCCTTAATACAATCCTCATTAGCTATCTTGGTTACAAAGTAGTAGAATATTTGCCAAATTACATGATCTTTTGTATTTGATTACTGAGGTAATGATCATGTCACCAGCAACTAGGAGCTAATGACCCAGAAATTACTGGAGCGGCACATCTTGCAGCGAGCGCTGGGAATTGGATTCTTTACCTCACTCTTCAGGTCGTATTATTTTTGCACCGCAAATTGCTGGAAATGCAAAATGATAATGGTGCAACAATGTCAACAGGGCATCATGAACGTCAGGTCCAATGGTCTATCTCCTTAACCAATTAAATTTAAGGATAGAGAAAGAAAGATTTGCATTTATATAGCGCCTTTCACGACCACCAGACATCCCAAAGCACTTTACAGCCAATGACATACGTTTTGAAGTGTAGTCACTGTTGTAATGTAGGAAACACAGCAACCAATTTGCGCACAGCAAGCTCCCACAAACAGCATTGTGATAATGGCCAGATAATCTGTTTTTAGTGATGTTGGTTGAGGGATAAATATTGGCCAAGACATCGGGGATAACTCCCCTGCTCTTTTCGAAATAGTGGCATGGGATCTTTTACATCCACCCGAGAGAGCAGATAGGGCCTTGGAATGTCTCATCCGAAAGACAGCACCTCCAATAGTGCAGCACTCCTTCAGGACTGCACTGGAGTGTCAGCCTAGAATTTTGTGCCCAAGTCTCTGGAGTGGGACTTGAACCCACAACCTTCTGACTCAGATAAGAGGATGCTACCAACTGAGACATGGCTGACACAGCTAAAGAAACATAGGGAACAACAGAGAAGGGAATAAGAGGCAAATTAGATAGAGAGAGAGAAAGAGAGAGGAAAAGAAAGATTCGATTGATTGGGGGGGGGAGAGAGACAAAGGAATAGCAAGAATTTTTCTTTAAAGGTTAATTTAAAAACCTTCTAGGAACAATTTGATAGCTGCAGGAGTGAGACTCCACAGTTTCAATTGTTCCCTTTCTGGGCCATCAAGGTTGAGTTTCATGTCAGGATCACAAATCACGTCATTAACAGGGTCCTTACAACATGAAATACCAGCCCTAAATGTCTGCAGCGAGATTAATTTGTATTTACGGTGCAAATGTAGCAATTTCTTGACACTCATGGGGAGGTTGACGGCAAGCTCCAATTTTTGCAAGGCTAACGCCAGCAATTTGTGGCAATTCGCAACTCAAGGCATATCTCTTCCTCGCCACAAATTGCTAGGTTTTTTTAAAACACCAATATTGGTGGGCGCCGTGAACTTGCGATTATTTTTCCAATGTTTTTGGAATATGTACAATAAAACGTATAAACACTCTGCCTGTGCTTTCACAGTGGAAGAATAAAGTGGGCAGGTTAAGATGTTTGTGTGTCTACTAGATGCCATTTTTTTTTTTTTTAAAGAGAGAAATCTAGTCTAGTCTAAATTTTCAACATTAGTTTGTGGTACCCCCGCTACTAACAGTAGTGCCAAATAAAAACACACCTGTCTGTCTACCCTATTGTGTACAGATTGGGGTGAACTTACGAAAAAATAACTCCACAGGTATCATGGTTGACAGCTCCATTAATCAAATCACAATTTAAACTAAAGTGCTACTACAACACTTGATCTAACTGCGGGTATAGAGGTACATCAATCAGACTGTTAACTGTATGTTAGAAGGACAAATGTATGCTATATACGTACCCTCAAGTTCTCAGATAACTCACTTAATACTCTATTAGTAATGAGGTTTCTGTCCTCAAGTCAGGAAATAAATTATTTAATGTTTAAAAATACTGCACCCTCCATTTATTCAATGCAATGAAAGATCAGTGAAATAAAACTCACCTTCCCTGACTTATCACCGTCTTTGTGTGTTCCAACGCAATAGTTTGACGTGGGAAACCTCAACCACAATATTCAAATAGGACCATGCCTGTAAAATAAAAAATTAAAAGTTACCTAAGCTTGCTTTGCTTTATTTTTATTAAAAGCAATTACTTCATGGGTGTTATAGTCATATTAGATATCAAATTAACACAACCCAAAGGTAAAAACTACTGAATTTATTCCAGAATGTGTGAATTTAGGCAATGTTTAAATGAAGCACAAAAGTTCCTTTGAGAGGGAAGACTCCCCTGTTTCCTCTCCTTCTTGGTCACCCCAAGCCATCTGCAACCAAGAGTCAGCAAGCATCCTGCTCCAAGGTCATCACTGCTACTCTGAAACCAGCCACCAAGGAGCCTCCAAGAAGCAGTCAAAGGATGACTTTTCCCTCAGACTTTCCTCCCCTTCCAGTGACGGGATGCTGCCTACATTTAGCACCTCCACTGGATAGTTAATTTTAGGGAAAAAAAACTCCTGGGAAATTCCTTCCCAGATCCGAAGGCAATCAAGTAAGCTCCAGGAGAAAACTGGTTGCCCATGACTTATCACTAAACATATTTAAATCTAAACCCTGCCACCATATGTTGTAAAGATACATGCAACTATCTAGGACTGAAAAATGTCATCTCCATCCATTGGGTCAGTCCCAAAGATCACAGATTTCTCCCCACTTTACCTTATACCCATCAAGAACTCTGCATAAAATGTATTCATCAGCTTTTAAAAATGTTATTCTATTGATACTCTAGGCGTTTTAAAATTTATGACATTGATATTCTAAAAGGTGTTTTGTATACGAAACTTAATTTAGTTGTGCATCAATTAAAAGTTAGTGCAGACTCCTGAAAGATTTCACTGGATCCCCAAACTGAGTTAGCAGTTTCAAACTTGTGCATTTTAGCATATCAGAAACTGTGTACCAGTTGTGAGAATATGCAAGACGCCTGATGTGTACGACAGTCATGCAGTTCTAGTACAAGTCCCTAAGCTTAATTGTTTAAACTGTACCTCCCAACTAAAATGGTTAGAAACTCGATATTTTACGTACCAAGCCACATGAGCCAAACCTTAGCTTTGATGGTCAAAAACTATACAAAACCCTTTTATTTTTTAGAAATTTAGTTTATGAATTAAATGATTCTGCCTGGAACAATAGGGAAAGATAACCTTTTCGATGGATATTTACTTCCAAGTGGTGATTGGATGAGAATAGTTAGACAATAGCACAAACACTGGTAATCACAATGATAGCTGTTACTGAGTGAGATCTGTGTGTTCCAGAAAATCCCAAGCCTATAGTTGAGAAGCTGAGGCAAATATTTGCAGCAACTACAAACTGGATTCTATTTAAATAAACTTCGAACACTAGATTGGTTTATGGCCCAACAATTAGCAGATACTATTTTCAGTCATCTTAAAAGGCCAGTGATATACCATAGGAGTTCAATGCTTCCAACTCGCAAGATGAGCAGCTTGCAATTTAAGCTGGGCGGTCAGTTGGAGTAGAAGAAATTATCGTCACTTGGAGTCTGCCTTGTGCACTCCAAAAATATAATTCTATTAGGAGGCGGCGAGAATTTCTCGCATCGGACAGGGAGAAGCATCTTCTACTTTTTCTTTAAAGTCACTACACAAGGTGAGCTGGTTACCAAAAAAGTGACAACCCACAAACATCTCTTCAAGGTTCATGAAAATCATCTTTGGGATAAACAGGGTGATTTCAGAAGTGGTCAGGAATGTGGATGAGCTAACAAGCTTTAAATAGCTCCAAACAGGTTTACTGTATTGTTCCTGTGATATTATCACCCTACTGGTTGAAAGTGATGTAGTCCCTTTCTTCAGTTTTCTCATTCTCCTTGGAGATAGTCTACCAGGTTAATAACATACGAAACAGGAGCAGGAGTAGGCCATTCGGCCCTTCGAGCCTGCGCCGCCATTCAACAAGATCATGGCTGATATTCTACCTTCCCGCACTATCCCCATATCCCTTAATTCCCATTGTTCCCAAAAATTTATCGACCTCTGTCTTGAATATGCTCAACGACTGAGCATCCACAGCTCTCTGGGGTAAAGAATTCCAAAGACTCGCAACCCTATGAGTAAAGAAATTTCTCATCTCAGTCCTAAATGGCCGACCCCTTGTTCAGAGACTGTGACCCCGTGTTCTAGATTCCCCAGCCAGGGGAAACATGTTCCTAGCATTAACCTGGTCAAGCCCCTGAAGAATCTTATATGTTTCAATTAGATCACCTCGCATTCTTCTAAACTCTAGGGAATATAGGCCTAGTCTACTCAATCTCTCCTCAGGGCAAACCCTCATCCCAGGAACCAGTCTAGTGAACCTTTGTTGCACTCCCGCCAAGGCAAGCATGTCTTTCCTGAGGTAAGGAGACCAGAATTGTACACAGTACTCCAGGTGTGGCCTCACCAATGCCCTGTATAATTGTAGTAAGACTTCTTTACTCTTATACTTTAATCCCTTTGTAACAAAAGCTAACATACCATTTGCTTTCCTAATTGCTTGCTGTACCTGCATGTTAACTTTGTGATTCATGTACAAGGACACCCAGATCCCCGAGTGCAAACATTTCCCAGTCTCACCATTCAAAAAATATTCTGCTTTTGTTTTTCCTACCAAAGTGGATAACTTCACATTTCCCCACATTGTATTCCATTTGCCATGTTCTTGCCCACTGTGTCAACCTGTCTATATCTCTCTGCAGCCTCTTTGCATGCTCCTCACAGCTTACTTTCCCACCTAACTTTGTATCATCAGCAAACTTGGATACGTTACACTCAGTCCCTCCACCCAACTCATTAATATAGATTGTAAATAGCTGAAGCCCAAGCACTGATCCTTGCTGTACACCCTGCCAACCTGAAAATGTCCCGTTTATTCCTACTGTTTTCTGTCCATTAACCAATCTTCAATCCATGCTAATATATTACCCCCAATCCCATGAGTCCTAATTTTGTTAATAACCTCTTGAGTGGCACCTTATCAAATGCTTTTTGAAAATCCAAATACACTACATCCCTTTATCCATCCTATTAGTACATCTTCAAAAAACTCGTAACAGATTTGTCAAACATTATTTCCCTTTCATAAAACCATGTTGACTCTGCCTAATCATATTACATTTTTCTAAGTGCCCTGTTACCATGTTCCTAATAATAGATTCTAGCATTTTGCCTGCTACTGATGTCAGGCTAACTGGCCTATAGTCCCCCGTTTTTTCTCTTCTTCCTTTCTTAAATAACAGGGTTATGTTTGCTACCTTCCAATCCTTGGGGACTGTTCTAGGATCTAGGGAATTCTGGAAGATTAATACCAGTGCATCCACTATCTCTGCAGCTACCTCTTAAAACCCTAGGATGCAGGTCGTCAGGTCCAGGGGATTTGTCGCCACTTAGTCCCATTAATTTCTCCAGTACTATGTCTTTACTTATACTAATTTCTTTAAAGTTCCTCATTCTCTCTAGACCCTTGGTTCCCCACTATTTCCAGAATGTTGTGCGTCTTCTACCATGAAGACAGATACAAAGTATTTGTTTAATGTCTCTGCCATTCCTTATTACCTATTATAATTTCCCCTGTCTCTGCCTCTAATGGGTCCACGTTTAATTTCACTAATCGCTTCCTATTTACATACCTATAGAAACGTTTACAATCTGTTTTTATGTCTCTTGCTAATTTACACTCATTCTTTTTTCTCTTTCCTTATCAATTTCTTGGTCCTCCTTTGGATCTTGGAAATGTTCTACTTTGAGATTTCATTACAAAGAGGACATCATACTGTTTGTATTAAGTATAACTGACCCACAGCTTGCCGCTTGTGCGTTATATCCAGTCAGGTCCACCATTCTATTCAGTCCTCTATTTATACAAAACTCACGTTCAGTTGATGAAAAATACAGGAACAAATGGAGGGTCTTACTTATATTTATGCTTGGTGTCAAAGTAACATAGCTGCACGTGGCAATTCAACGGCTAGAGGAGCAGTTAGGGTTGGTCTTGTGATCTGTACATGTTTCAGAGCCTGTCATTTGTGTTACTCCTCAGGGACTTTTACCTCGATTTCCACCACTCATCCCTTTATTGAAGGGGACAGCTCATGCTGGCATAGTTACAGGGACAGCAGAGGCCCTTTGGTACTGTGTCAAAATATTCTTCATAGATATGCCTGGGCTCCGATATTGGTGAGCTATTCAACAAAAAGGATGGTGCAGCTGAGCCTTATTCCACCCCCAGACACCCATATACAAGTAAGTCAAGCTGGGGTCACTGGATAGCAATCACTACCTCATATATGTTGAAGCCCTATGCTGCCTTAACACTTCTGTTGCAACCCTCAGTTCAGATCAGCAAAGACCTCAGTACATCCCTGGTTTGCATACTCAATAAGATACCAGACAACACGGTGAAAGAGGCTATATTTTGCAGTTAGAATCATACAGCACATAGAGGCCATTCAGCCCATCGTGTCTGTGCCGTCTCTTTGAAAGAGCTATACAATTAGTCCCACTCCCCCGCTTTTTCCTCTTAGCCCTGTAAATTTCTCCTTTTTAGGTATCGATCCCATTCTCTTTTGAAAGTTATTACTGAATCTGCTTCCACTACCTTTTCAGGTAGTCCATTCCAGATCATAACTCGCTGTATAAAGAATTTCTCCTCACATTACCCCTGAATCTTTTGCCAATTATCTTAAATCTGTGTCCTCTGATTAATGCCTCTCCTGCCAGTGGAAACAGTAACTCCCCATCTACTCTATCAAAACCCCCCATAATTTTGAACACCTCTATTAAATCTCCCCTTAACCTTCTGTGCTCCAAGGAGAACAATCCCAGCTTCTCTAGTCTCTCCACATAACTGAAGTCCCTCATTCCTGGTACCATTTTGATAAATCTGCTCTGCACCCTCTTCAAGGCCTTGACATCTAATTGGACACAATACTCTAGCGGAGGCCTAACCAGCGATTTATAAAGCTTTACCATAACTTCCCTGCTTTTGTACTCTTATTCCTCTATTTATAAATGTGAGAAGTCGCACAACACCCGGTTATAGTCCAACAGCTTTATTTGAAATCACAAGCTTTCGGAGCGCTGCTCCTTCGTCAGGTGAAGTGAAGAGATACATATAGACCATCGTTCGCAGCAAATTACCCAGCTTTCAGGAGAACAGCGACCACGACACCACACAACCCTGCCACGGCAACCTCTGCAAGACATGCCAGATCATCAACACAGATACCATCATCACACGTGAGGACACCACCCACCAGGTACATGGTACATACTCATGTGACTCGACCAACGTTGTCTACCTCATACGTTGCAGGAAAGGAAGCCCCGGAGCATGGTACATCGGCGAGACCATGCAGACACCGCGACAACGTATGAACGGACACCGCGCAACAATCGCCAGGCAGGAGTGTTCCCTCCCAGTCAGGGAATACTTCAGCAGTCAAGGACATTCAGCCTCCGATCTTCAGGTAAGCGTTCTCCAAGGCGGCCTTCGAGACACACGACAACGCAAAATTGTCGAGCAGAAACTGATAGCCAAGTTCCGCACCCATGAGGACGGCCTCAACCGGGATCTTGGGTTCATGTCACGCTACATGTAACCCCACCTGACGTAGAGTCATCCAGACTCGAGTCGTCGTTGGCTTGTTCTCTCTACACAGATGCGGCCGGACCTGCTGTGATTTCAAGCAAAAAAAGTTTTTTGTTTTCCATACAGACCCCAGCATCTGCCACATTTGACCCCTTCTGACCCCACCTCATTGTCTTTGATGTAATGTTTTCCTGACTGACCTGGTTGGACACCATCCACACCTGTGATTGCCGAGATTATCTCTCTGCCGAGGTGTGATAAAGGGCAGTTAGAAAGATTAATTGTAATCATCTGGCAGTGTTCTCTGACTATATATGCTGTGCCTATATGCATTCCTTCACTTCACCCGACGAAGGAGCAGCGCTCCGAAAGCTTGTGATTTCAAATAAAGCTGTTGGACTATAACCTGGTGTTGTGCGACTTCTCACATTTGTCCACCCCAGTCCAACACCGGCATCTCCACATCATGTCTATTTATAAAGCCACTGATCCCATCTACAACTTATTTTCTTCCTTAAAAATTAAATGCAACTTCAAAAAGGAAAACAATAGCCACAATGTGAAATCTTATCTGCTGCAAATCTTCATGGTTGAAAGTGGTCAGGTGAAAAATTGCACAAGCATCATCATAGTGCTTTGAAGAACATGCATCATTTAACCAATTATTAGCAATGCAGCTATTAATATGGACTACACAATCAAGCTTTAATTGCTTGAAGATTACAGGTCATACAGGGATCAATATGTTGGATGAGACTATATAAACATTGCCATTATATAGCACCCTATTATATTTCTCAAACATCCCAAAAAACTTCACATACAACAAATTACTTTTGAACTTCAAGTGACTTTTGCTGGGTAAGCAAACACATTAAATGAATCAGGTGCTGGTCAAGGAAGGAATGTCTCAGACACTGCGAAAGTTGCATGCTTTTTGTTGAATACTGTCCACCTGAAGCAATAGAATAAGTAGACCAGTAGCTACAAGAGCAGGTCAGAGGCTGGGTATTCTGCGGCGAGTGTCTCACCTCCTGACTCCCCAAAGCCTTTCCACCATCTACAAGGCACAAGTGAGGAGTGTGATGGAATACTCTCCACTTGCCTGGATGAGTGCAGCTCCAACAACACTCAAGAAGCTCGACACCATCCAGGGCAAAGCAGCCCGCTTGATTGGCACCCCATCCACCACCTTAAACATTCACCCCCTCCACCACTGGCGTACTGTGGCTGCAGTGTGTACCATCTACAAGATGCACTGCAGCAACTCAAAGGCCTCAACAGCACCTCCCAAACCCACGACCTCTACCACCTAGAAGGACAAGGGCAGCAGGCGCATTGGAACACCATCACCTGCAAGTTCCCCTCCAAGTCACACGCCACCCTGACTTGGAAATATATCGCAGTTCCTTCACCGTTGCTGGGTCAAAATCATTGAACTTCTCCCCAACAGCACTGTGGGAGTACCTTCACCATACTGACTGCAGCGGTTCACCACCACCTTTTCAAGAGCAATTAGAGATGGGCAACGGCCACATCCAGTGAACTTTTCAACTGAGGGATAGCATCTCCAACAATGCAGTACTCTGTGTTGCACTGAAACGTCAGCCTAGATTATATGCTTAAAACCTAGAGTAGGACTTGAACCCTAAGGAAGACCTGGTGGGAGGTGTGATGGCAGATCACTGCACTTATACCCCACTCAGGTTTCTGGACTGGCTTTTAATTTAATATACTGAAAGCTCACAGAAATTTCACTGCAAGTATCAAGATATGCAAGATATTTCAACAATTTTAAAAGACCCCGAGACATCTGAATTTCAAATATTTATCTAGGGACAACCCTAACATATAATAAAAAGTAGGCTTTTAAGTTCTATCTTACATACCAATATTCCTCGCTGCTTCTGTCACAGTGTGCACCTTCCCGATATGATGATCAATGGGACCTGGTGATTTACAATATTTCTTCCAGCAGATTTTTTAACCTAATCACTTTTTTTTTCTTTCTGCAGCAAACAAATCATTTCTACCTTGCCCTCACAGGCAAATACTCACTGTAGAAAACTTTTGGTGCCTTTATTGGATTCACTTTGCAGAAAGCATAAAAGGACAAAGTAGCTCTGACAATTCATACAGGAAGCAAGAGCTTCAGCAAAAATATCCCTGACAAATGCTGCAATTTTCCTGTCTGCCAAAACTTCTATTAAGCGGCTTGCACATCATTCTCAAGGTTAGATTGTTTACCTACAAAAAGCTTTATCTTTCTGTCACTAACCCCGAGAAGCCGATCAGCTAAGAATGGAACCAAGCAAGAGGTGGGACTTGTTTCAAGTTTTCAGCCACCGTCTGATGCAAATTAACTCTTCTAGAGCCAATTAAACAAATGGTCATACCACAATACTGCGGATGCTGGAAATCTGAAACGACAACAGAAAATGCTGGAAACACTCAGCAGGCCAGGCAGCATCCGTGGCGAGAGAAACAGAGTTAACGTTTCAGGTCTGGGACCCTTCATCAGAACCTGAAACGTTAACTCTGTTTCTCTCGCCACGGATGCTGCCTGGCCTGCTGAGTGTTTCCAGCAATTTCTGTTGTTAAACAAATGGTCACTTGCTTAAAAAAAAAAGTTACCAGCTGATACAATAAAGGTCCCATATTTTCACTGAGAAATTCGACAGGTGCTCATAAACATGTTAAATATGCAATTCTCTCTATCAACCAAAGGCATAACAAAATATATACCTAGATGTTACTAGTGTAACTACTGCACAACCAGGCCTTCAGAGGCAACTATGCCCATACTGATCTTGAAAGTGATTACATCCACCCCTGCAATGCATTAAACACCAACAAAAATGCACCTAAAACAATTTACAATGCTCCCTTCTCAAAAAGTGACATGGTGGCTTTAGAAAGTCATTTAGAAAATAGTTTCAAATGTCATAAAAACTGTAGATGTTGCTCTAAACAGAAAATCTGTAACTTTTTAATTCAAGCAAATCATTAACAACTTAATACCATATGTGAAATATAACCAAAGTGTGACACATACATGTTATATTTAAATCAGAATATTCAATAGTAGTCTGGTGAAAATTCTATGAAGTACTTTCGACTTCTCAGCAGACAAGTTGGTGTTTGCAAAAGGAAATACGAAGTTTCACTTCTGCTCCCAAATATGTCCATTGGTAATAAGTAGTCTGATTCATTACACGGTTTTACAGCTAGACAAGAGGGCATTCAGATGGTTGGTTCCCATCGTGTTCAGTTTTTAAAACTTTCTCAGACTCTGGGTACAATCACAATATAAAAATTGACCACCACTATTTTAGCAATTTAAATAAAGTCAGAACTTAATGTGATAAACTTACTTCACAGCTGCCATTTTGAAAATGTCTCAATTTCTAAAATAGTGGTCATTAATTGAGTTCTTATACATGACTGCATTTTGGAAAAATTCCAAGACAGCTGCCCTGACATCTAATGTACATCTTTTTTCTTTGATTTACAATGATCACAACAACTACCACACCCCATCACTCATTCACAAATTAAGAGCCTCAAGGGAAACTTGGCATTTTAGACACATTAACCTTTCTTTTTTTCCTCTAGAAGAAATCCAGGGTCTAATAAATAGCACTTTACAATCCCCACAGGTGTTATACTTTTAACACCATTTGGGATGCTACTGCTGCAGATAGAAGAGGACAGGGAGATTCAGATCACAGTGCTCTTCAGCAATAGTATTCCAAGAAGAGGTAACAGATGTGCCTGCAACTAAGTGAAACCATGTCACTTACACCATTTTCAGAAATCACAGACCATCAGCTTTTTGGGGATATGAATGTTTTGTTCACTGTTATGTTCATATAATGGAACTACAACTCTCGGACTGAGTTTGAAGCTTCATTGCTAGTTCCAACTCTCATTTTATTGTACTCATCAGGGTGAGGGTTGTTAACACTGGGAAATGGAACAATTTCCCTTTCCAGTTGTCCAGTGTCAGCAGCCTGTGCTCCAAGGTCAGACATAGCACAGATAGAAGCAAAGTAAAGCTCCCTCTACTCTTCCCTAATTTCAATAGCATTTACAACTGTACCAGAGAGATTTTCATTTCCCACACCAGCCATGACCCAGGTGAAATGAAGAATTTAGGACCAATTTACTGCTATTTTGTGCTATGGCTACTCAAACTCATTTGAAATAGAACCCTTATAACCTGATAAGCTAGATTCAAAGCCAGGTACCAGAGGTGAAAGGTTAGGATCTAACTCATCGCACCGTTACTGTACATTATGAACCTAGAATTTACTAGTACATTGGTTCAGTTCAAAATTCAATACCAGAGCATCAGCTTATTATTGAAAATTTCAAAAGGCACAGAAGGAAGATATCATATCTCAAATTTACTTTCCTCCAAGCAATTAAAATAGGAGATTGGATATTTTATTGTGGAAGGATGTAAGAATACCAGTTTTATTCGTACAGCAAGAGCTCAGAGCCCCTTTACCCTTAAAGAAACAAGCACTGAATTTATAAACTCAGCAATTTGATATTCTTAAGCATGTGGCTAAAATCCCACAGGAAATTAGACAAAGACGCATTACTCATCTGTATTTTATAAGAAGCCTCAAAATCCTTTTGACCCATCAGTTCCATTTTGATTTGTTTTTGAAAAGTGTTTAAGATGACATTAATGTTTAATTAGTATAGACTATACAATGTTCATAGCATCTTAAAACACCATTGGAGTGAGAATTATTTTAGATGGAATTCTCATCTAAAAAGCCATCATTTATTGAAAACCTTCATCACTGTTACAATAATGAACACAGTAATTATATACTCTTCATCCATTTATACAATATAAAGATTTGCATCTGGCATACATGAGGGGCTCAAATTTCACACTCTCTAAATAGCAACAAAAATTGAGAATATAGCTTTCTCTCATTTTACTTTCCCCAGTCACAAAGGAACCAATCACAGCCCCAAGTCATTTTCAGTGACCATGTTGGCTCTTCGTACACTCTACTAAAAGATCCCTAAAAGTAAAATTTATATTATACATATAAAAATGGGATAATTGAAAAAAAAAAAGCCCAATGCATCTTACAATACATTGAGCCATTCTTAAGTGTTTCGGGCTTTCCTTCTACTCCACAAGCCGGAATTGTTCCGTTAGCCTTTTGCAACAATACATTTTGGACCTTCACACATGCACAACTTTTGAGGCCTCTGCACACATGCAACCTTATTGCCCCAAGTGTGGTTGTTCTGGACTGCATGCATACGCAATCTTTACTGCTCAATGACACTGACAACTTTGCCCTCACTGATGCACAAAACAAAGCAGCAGGATTTCCATGCCCAAGTAATCCAGCACAAAACTAAAACACTCCTAATGCTGACCTTGACAGCCGAATCAAGCTGCAACACTAGAACACAATTCAACTCACATCTTACCACTCTAAGTTGCTCCCTAAATAAGTTGTTACATTTTATAAATCACAAAGGTACTCTACATTTAATAATTACTCACTTAATTTATTTGGTGAATTTCATAATTTACTATTAGATTAGACTGCACTTAGAAAGAAAAAAGACTTGCACTGAAACAGCGCCTTTCACGACCATCGGACGTCCCAAAGCGCTTTACAGCCAATGAAGTACTTTTTGAAGTGTGGTCACTGTTGTAATGTTGGAAACACGGCAGCCAAATTGCGCACAGCAAGCTCCCACAAACAGCAATGTGATACTGACAAGATAATCTCTTTTAGTGATGTTGATTGAGGGATAAATTTTTGGCCAGGACACTGGGGATAATCCCCTGCTCTTCTTTGAAATAGTGTCATGGGATCTTTTACATCCACCTGAGAGAGCAGACGGGGCCTTGGTTTAACGTCTCATCTGAAAGACGGCACCTCAGACAGTGCAGCACTGCACTGGAGTGTCAGACTAGATTTTTGTGCTCAAGTCTCTGGAGTCGAACTTGAACCCACAACCTTTCTGACTCAGAGGAGAGGGTGCTACCCACTGAGCCACGGCTGACACTTAAAATTGCTCATTTAATATTAAATCAATTAATTATTCACTTAAAAAGGTCTGCATATGGAATAAATGTAATAAATGAATGAGCCCCTGGCGACAATTAATAATACATTTTCAGCTTGAATTTATTGATTTACAAATTCAGGTCTGTTCTTATAAACTAGTCCATGGGAGATGAGCTAGTATATTACTACAAATATGCTATCAGGACGTCCCAAAGCACTTTACAGCCAATTAAGTACTTTTAAAGCGTAGTCACTGTTGTGCTTAAGTCTCTGGAGGAAGACTTGAACCCACAACTTTCTGACTCAGAGGCAAGGGCGCTACCAACTGAGCTGCGGTTTGACACCTTAGGCATGGCTTTTTACTTGCATAGAAAAGCAAAATTTGATATGTAGTTTCTGTTTTATCTTGCTAGAAGTTTAAAATGAAACTCAAAATCCTACAATGTTTATTATATTACAAAACAGGATATCAATTTAGAACGATTTTCTGCACTGGAAACTGAGGTTACAGTTAAAGATACAAGACATAGCCCAAGATCCTGTGTGACCTTCTTGCAGCATTACTAGGCAGAGAGAACCAACAGTGTAAACTAACTTGGTTTCACAGTTGTACTGCTTTCCACTTTTAGCACTATGAATGTTGCACAAGCACAAAACCACACCTGAATAATAGGATACTTAGCCTACTAAAGTTCAGGTTCAAATGGAGCCTTTTTTTTTAAACCAAACCCATAGGGCTGGATTTTCATTGACCCGTGGAGGCGGGTTTGGAGGCGTGTGGGGGGTAAAAATTGCAAAAACTGGCGGCTGGGCACAAGTCCGCCTTCATGCAATTTTCATTAAATTGCGTCGGCTGGTCCTGACTCTAAGAGATGGGATAGGCTGTTAAGGCTCTTAACAAGCACTAAATTGGTTCTATAATGCCATTTTGAAAGGCCTTTGTGATTTTAACCCTTGTTCTCCGTGAAGCACGCCTGTTTTGAAACACTATTGTGAAACTGGCGGGAGCACATTTGGATAGCTGACTATCAGTGACTGGCAGGCATCTGGGATGGAGTCTCACTCTCTCACTCTCATGATGACATCATCAGAGGCGACTTTCAGACTGAAACCACTAATTAGTTCATGGGTTCCCACATGCTGGAACTCAATTGCCCAATTAGGTGAAAATTGCATCAATCTCCCACATCCAATTGCAGTCGGGTGGATAACACGAAAAGCGGATGACACGACCCCAACCCGCCCCAGTATCAAAATCCAGCTCATAATGTTTGTATTTTAATAAATGATACAGTACAGATGGAGGCCATTCCGCCCATCGTGTCTGCTCTTGGAAAGAGCTATTCAATTAGTCCCATGTCCTTGCTCTTTCCCCATAGCCCTGCATTTTCTCCCCCTCAAGCATTTATCCCATTCCCTTTTGAAAGTTATCATTGAATCTGCTACCACCACCCTTTCAGGCAGTGCATTCCAGATTTTGGTGGCACAACAGTAAGAGGCAGCATAAGAAAAATCGATAAGACATAGATAAATAATAGATAAGTATTGGTGAGAAAGGACAAGTGGTGTCCCACAGGGATCAGTACTGGAGACCATAATAGTGTAGACATTGTCTCTTGCCTTTCAATTCCATCCCCCACACTGCTTCACATGAATCTGTTGAATATCGTGAAATTCAGCCTTGTAACCTGCTCAGCCGTGGCTCAGTGGGTAGCACACTCACCTGAGTCAGAAGGTTGTGGGTTCAAGTCCCACTCCAGGGACTTGAGCACAAAGCTAGGCTGACACTCCAGTGCAGCACTGAGGGAGTGCTGCACTGTCGGAGGTGCCGCCTTTCGGATGAGTCGATAAACCGAGGCCCCATCTGCTCTCTCAGGTGGACGCAAAAGATCCCATGGCGCTATTTCGAAGAGGAGCAGGGGAGTTATCCCTGGTGTCCTGGCCAATATTTATCCCTCAACCAACATAACAAAAACAGATTATCTGGTCATTATCACATTGCTGTTTGTGGGACCTTGCTGTGCGCAAATTGGTTACAGCGTTTCCAACATTACAACAGTAACTCCACTTCAAATAGTACTTCATTGGCTGTAAAGTGCTTGGAGACATCCGGTGGTCGTGAAAGGCGCTATATAAATGCAAGTCTTTCTTTCTTTTACTACTGTAATTACAGAGCAGTTTCACAATGCTAACAAGGCACATGAACAGAATGGAATTTTAAAAAGTCCAGCCAGGTGGCAAAATTCCAGGTGCATAGCACAGATATATATCTGCCAATGTAAAACTTGTCTTACACAAGGCCAGAGAGTAAAGAGCAATAGCGTGCAGTAATTTTACTGCTACACATTCCAAATTGAAATTCACCAAGAATTTGAGCATTACTTTACTTTCTAAAAAAACAGGGTACATCTTCTAGAAAGGAAAATGTTCTATTTTCTCATTAACTTCACACAAAGTTTTACACTTTCAGCTTTTTTTTTTAAGTGACCTGTTCAGACATCTGTCTATTCAACTTAATCATAAGAAAATATGAGTGACCTGGTGAAAAAAGTACTTTGTCTTCCCCAAGAGAAACCACCAGCTCTCTACCATTTCCCTTTCCTCATAACATAACTGAGAAATCATGATGTGGAGGAATCAGACACAAAACGCATTCGCCATTCTATGGCGTAATGCTAAACCAATATGCCATTTGACGACATTTAAAAAATAGCCAGATGACATAAACAAGTCAAAATTTTACCAGTTCCAAAGCCATGCTAATGGAAACTTTGCAATGCAAATACAGCTTTAAATATTAAACCAACACCCAACAGGCCAATATCACAAATAGGCACAGGCTATTTATGCACCTTCTGGATATGTGGCTAAATAACAGTGGAGACAATTTCAAGGCACGTTTAGGAAACTGGCAGGGAGGTCGGGCACAGACAGTTGACATAAAAGGGACATTTTCACATTGGTCGGAAAGTGGTGTCCCACAGAGATCAGTACTGGAGATCCAGCTGTTTACTTTATATACATGGTGTGGATTTGGGAATACAGCAGTATATCCAAATTGCTAAACTCGGTTGTATGGTCAATTGTAAAGTGAAGCGAAAAGGGCAAGAGGGCATAGATTAAGCCAGTATGTGAAATAATGGCAGATACAGTTTAATGTAACCAGTAAAAGTAGTTCACTTTCCATTTAACGATGGCAAATGAGAGTACAATCCAAATGGGGAAACACAGGGATGGGTGGGAGGGAGTTCTGGATTAACAAAAGGATTGAGGGGTCCATGTACAGAAGTCATTAAAAACTAGTTTGCCGGTCAAAAAGGCGATCAAAAATGCAAACAGTGCAATAGAGCTCATCACAAGAGATACAGAATATAACAAAGGACATGATACTGCAATTATACAAACTGCCTGAGGAAAATTATATTGTTCTGGGCTCACCCTACCTCAGGAAGTATGTATGGGCCTCAGTAACAGTCTAGTGGCAATTCACTACAATAGTTGGGATGGAGGAACTCAGCTACATCAAAAGGTATGGGTAAATGGGTATATTCCTCAGAGATGAGGCGATTATAACATTAATATGATTGAGGAATTTCAAATAACAAAGAAAATTGACAGATTAGAAATGGAATCACTGTTCCCTTTAGTAATGCAATAAAGAACAAGAGGATATAAAATTTCAGTTAAGCTAGTTAAAAGCAAGTCCAGAAAGAAATTTGTTCCTGCAAATGGCCGTGATAATATGGAAGAAACTGCTCCAAAAGGCCATAGATGCAATGCTAATTGAGATGGTTAAAAAGGAGATAAAGACTTAATTGGAAAGCAAGTGCATTAAGGGATTATGGAGAAAAGGCAGGGAATTGCAATTAAAGCACTTCATGACAAACGAAAAAGTGGAGCAGGTTCAATGGACTAAATGACCAACCCCTGTTCCTATCCTTCTCACTTATTAATTCATTTTTTTTTAAAACAAGCTTAAAAAGCGGTTTTCACTTAAGTAGAAACATTGGCCGAGTTCCACTGACAACTGGAGTCTGCCAATCTGTGCCACTAATAAATAAGAATAGTCAAGGTCTTCAAATCAGCAACAAGGTGGTCAAAAACACTATTTTCTAAGGTGGTGCAGAGCATGTGCAGTCAAAAATAGTGCGGGCTTACTAAGGTGTGTTCTTGTAAGTAAATAAAACCTTGGTCCCTTTAAGTGCTGCTTAATCAACTATGAAAATACCGCAACAGAGGGCAACCAAAGGCACAAGTTTACTATTTGTTCAGACTGTCACAAAACCCTACTTCAAAGCTTGAGTAATATTGACAATAGTTAAAAACCCAGATCTAAGCCATAACAAGGGCTAAACAATACTATCCAAACGTAAATTTCACTGCCCATCAGATCTATGTGAAACTGAAGAAGTTCAGCCTATAGCTTTATAAACATGGCCGCTTCAGTTATTTTCAAGTTCCTTCTTTCATTCCGTTGTGGAGTTAACTGTAAATTGAATTAAATAACCCTCATCCCCAGTCTCATCTGGTTAACCATCCACCAAAGATTCTACATTTTTGTTCTGGCAATTCCCATCCAACAAGTTAACTGAGCAATTCTATGAGAACATTGAGAATATGCTAATCTCAACATTGATAATTACTTTAAAACTTAATATCTGTGCATGTATAAATCGAAAAGCTTTTTGGTTTCAAAAATAACATTACCCAGTGGAGTAGGGGAAACAATAAAGACAAGGGACCAAAAATTGCAGTCGGTGGCGTACCTCCGGAGTATGCCTCCGACCTGCGAAAAGGAATACGCACCTACCTGATGGCGGCGAGGCGGAGGGCAGCGTAACGGCCCACGGATCCCAGGCGGTGCAGAAGTGTACCTGGGATCACGTGGGCCTGGTCCTCCAATCCCAAAACAGAATTTGATTTTAATCATTTCCGAAGGGAATCCCATAATAAGATTTAATGGAATCCCAAAATCAGATTTAATTACAATTTACAGGATTGGAATTTAATTTGTAATTTGTTTCATTCCACCAACCTCACTAAAAATTTAATTTTTTGAGAATAATTTTCAACATCATTAAAAAACTCTGATCCAGGCCAATATTTGCAGAAACTCATTTGATACAGTGTATGTGTATAATTTCCAATATGAACATTTTAAAATCATGCTTGAGGTATCCCCTTACTCGTAACATTTCTGTACGCAATTGCTGGCCAGTCGGCGGGCAAATAGCCCAACTCTGCGCCAGCAATTGCTTTTTCGTGGGCCGTGCGGATGGCCTGTCAATTTCTACGTTGACAGACCGCAAGTTCCAGATTTCACGCATGCGGAAATCCCGAACTTCCGGTGGATTTCAAAGGAGGTATGACTGCGTACTCAGAGTACGCCGCCATACCGACCGCAAAATCCGGGCAAGATTTATGAGCTTAGGTTCTTGTTGCATTTTATGAACAAAAATTGTGGGGTTTTTTTTTAAATGGTTTAAGAACATAAGAAATAGGAGCAGGAGTAGGCCAATCGGCCCCTCGAGCCTGCTCCGCCATTCAATAAGATCATGGCTGATCTGATCCTAACCGCCAATCTACTATCTATCACAGAACCATCTCCTGCATCTAACAGAATTGCACACACAAAATAGGAGCAGAATCAGGCTACACAGTCCCTGGGCCCGCTCCACTACCCACAGGGCCATGACCGATCCGAACCTAGACTCATGTCCAAATTCCTGCCCGCTCCCCGTAACCCTTAATGCCCTTTACTTCTAGGAAACTGTCTATTTCTGTTTTAAATTTAATTAATGTTGTAGCTTCTACAGCTTTTTGTGGCAGCATATTCCATGGACCTACCACCCTCTGAGTGAAGTAGTTCCTCCTCATCTCAGTTTTGAAAGAGCAGCCCCTTATTCTAAGACTATGTCCCCTAGTTCTCGTCTCACCCGTCATCGGGAACATCCTCCCCGCATCCACCCGATCCAACCCCTTCACAATCTTATATGTTTCAATAAGATCGCCTCTCATTCTTCTGAACTCCAATGAGTAGAGTCCCAATCTACCCAACCTCTCCTCATATGACCACCCCCTCATCCCCGGGATTAACCGAGTGAACCTTTTTTGCACTGCCTCGAGAGCAAGGATGTCTTTCCTTAAGTAAGGACACCAAAACTGTATGCAGTATTCCAGGTGCGGTCTCACCAATACCTTGTACAACTGAAGCAATACCTCCCTATTTTTATATTCTATCCCCCTAGCAATGAAAGCCAACATTCCATTTGCCTTCTTAATCACTTGCTGCACCTGCATACTAACCTTTTGAGTTTTGTTTATGATCTACATCACTTTTTCCCTCTCAGTACTCTAGCCTTGGCAATACAGGAAGTGCAATGTAGGAGATAAACCTACTTGGAACTGCACAGCACAGTAAAATGAAAGCTTTATACTATACATTATTATATAGTATATTATCTTAGCTGTGGTGGTTACATTGTCCCAAGTGCAATATTTAATGCATCCTGATGTATAATTTGAAGTTTCACAGTCCAGCCGGTTTTTAAATTTTGTTTTAAATCGACTGGCTACATTGTCCACGTAGATACTTTGTAATACTAGGTCAAGTGATTGGTGCACCATCTCACAACATATTCTGTGCATTGATATACTTCATACAATGCAATTTGGTGCCCGAGAAGCACAATTTCGTACTTAAAAAGTCCCAGAGATAGAAAAATGCCAGTTTAAGTGCGTCTAGATCATACACTATATTTAACATCTGTGCTAATCCATTGGCAGATTAACTATTCAAAAGCTGTACGGTGTTTTGTTACTGCTTTTGTATGAACACCAGGATAAAAAAGGGTATAATAGTGTGCCTTGCTTTATTTAACTGTGGGTCAGCAGAACCACAAAGAATCAACACACTGATGTGTTGCAACACCAACATCTGGATACAAAACCCAAATTTCCTTTCTTACATCAACTGAGTAGTAAGTGGAAGCGCTTACGTTTTTAACAACTTTCTGATGTGGGCTACCAACCCAAAGAACTTGCAAATCTGAATTATTGACCGTCTTGCAACACAAACACGAACACCATTGCTCCGTTTGAGCAAAGCTAAAAGGCTTCATTTTTTTCCATCATCAATGGTGGTTTTCATCGACGACGTGTTGATGCTTCGATAATAGATTTACAAGCATGGCCATGACTGCTTATGTGATGAATGTTTGCTTAGTGTGTTTTATACATTCATATGTATATAAATGGAACCTGGTCGAGTTCTTTGAAGGAACAGAGGGGGTTGATGAAGGTAGTGCAGTAGGTGTGATGTGATAACTATCTATCTATCTATCTACAGGAAACTTTTGTTTATCCGGCACCCAAATATCCGGAATTCTCGCTTAACCGGCAAAAATCATCCTCCGAAAACTCCTCTCAAATAACCGGCAATGTTGCCGAGTCGCAGTCGAGTCTCCGCGAACGCCAAGTACTCTGAAAACTCCTCTCAAATAACCGGCAATTTAGTCAGTAGGGGTAGTTTTCAAAAGTACCCAAATACTGTATACAGTACTGCACATTACTTGATTTATTTATTTTTCTTTGTTAAAAATAGCCTCGGTAGATATAACTCTCCATTATCCGGTACTTTCGATAAACCGGCACCACGCCGGTCCCGGTTAATAAAGAGTTTCCTGTATATATATGATAAAGTATCACATAACAGACTTGTTTGGGGGAGGGGGGGAAGCATATGGTATTAAAGGGGCAGTGGTAACTTGGGTACGTAATTGGCTAAGGGATAGGAAGGAGGCAGAGAGTAGTGGTGAATGGATGTTTTTACTGACTGGAGAGAAGTATGCACTGTGGTCCTCCAGTGGTCAATATTGGGACCATTACTTTTCTTATTGTATATAAATAACCTGGAGTTGGGTACAGGGAGTACAATTTCGAAATTTGCGGATGATGGAAAACTTGGCAACGTAGTAAATAGTAAGCAGGATAGTAACAGACTTGGAGCTAAACAGACTGATATGAGCAGACATATGGCAATTTAATGCAGATGAGTGAAATGACACACTTTGGAAAAACATGGAGAGGTAGTATAATCTAAATGGGATTATTTTGAAGGGGGTGCGAGAGCAGAGAGAGCTGGGGCGAAGGTAGCAGGCAAGTTGATAAGGCAGTTAAACTGTATGGAATACTTGGCCGTGTAAATCGGGGCATTGAATACAAAGGGGCACAGAGTACAAAAACCAGGAAGTTATGCTAAACCTTTACAAATCGCTGGTTGGGCCTCAGCTGGAGTATTGTACACAGTTCTGGGCACCGCACTTTAGGAAGGATGTCAAGGCCCTGGAGAGGGTACAGAGGAGGTTTACCAGGATGATACTAGGGATGAGGGAGTTCAGTTATGTGGAGAGATTGGAGAAACTGAGATTGTTCTCCTTAGAGCAGAGAAGATTAAGGAGAGACCTAATAGAGGTATTCAAAATTATGAAGGGCAAGCAGGGAGAAATTATTTCCTCTGGCAAGTGGGTCAATAACCAGAGGTCATAGATTTAAAATAATTGGCAAAAGAACAGAGATTGTTGGATTTTTGGATACTAAGGGAATCAAGGGATATGGGGATAGTGTGGGAAGGTGGTGTTGAGGTAGATCAGCCATGAACTTACTGAATGGTGGAGCAGGCTCGAAGGGCCAAATGGCCTACTTCTGCTCCTATTTCTTATGCTCTATGTTCTTTGAGGAAATTGGAAGAAATTTCTTCATACAGGGTTGCTGAGATCTGGAACACACTACCTGAAAGTGTGGTGGAATCAAATTCCATAGTAACTTTCAAAACTCAATTGGACATGCACTTGAAGAGGATTGATTTGCAGGGTTATGGGGAAAAGGCTGGGGTGTGGGACTAAATTGGGCAACTCGTTTAAAGAGCCGGCACAGGCATGACGAGCCGAACGGCCTCCTTCTGTGCTGTTAGATGCTGTTGTATGGTAGTGAATAATATTTTCAGTGCCCAGTTCATTAATGAATGAGTTAACTCACAGATATAGTCCCATCCACCCACAATAGTAATTTGGGGATTAACAAACTTTTTGAATTTCAGAAGGACTGCAAGTAGTCCCCTCACTGTTTGTACATAATATAACTATCTTAATATTACACTACAATGTAGCCAGCAGGTTTTTTTTTTAATCTAAAAACCTGCTGGACTGTGGAACTTCAAATGATCACATCAGGTTACATTAAATATTAATTAATAAGATAAGTTAGTTCAATCTGTCTTTTCATCGAGTCCAGGAAGGACTCCCTAACTGACACAATCTTGCATTTCCTGGATGAATGCTAACCGTGATGCAAATCTGTAATAATTTCAAAGAACTTGCACAGAGCAAAGAATTGACTTAAAAACTGCAGGTGAAGCGAGAGTTTTGGTGACGGAGGTCATTTCTAACAGCAATACAGGTAAAACAGTACTGTATATACCGTGGGAGTAGCAGTAACATTTAAATCACTATATATATGCGTCAGCAGAAGTATCTTTAGTATGAAAGAGTATTTGAAAATCAAGAAAAATATTAGTTGCAAACTAGCTTCAAAGGTTTCTGAAAGGAATATACCAGATAAGGCTCTACAATTCCCTCGTAAAGTATTTATAGGAAATACCCCATCAAAAATCTAACTTTTGGCTATATTCCCTTTAATAACATATGTCTTCACTTCTGTAAAGTCTCCTATGCGGCATCTTATCAAAAGCCTTTTGAGAATGAATATATGCAATATCTATGCACTCTGACTTTCAAAAAATTCAATTCAATTAGTCAAACATGAGCTGCCCTTCTGAAGCATGGCATCGCTACAATTGGGGGAAGTAAGGGGCATGCAGCTCCTCAAAGTTCAGTGCAGAAACATAACATTATGCAGTACTGAGCCGCACAGATCAGAGAAATCTTTGATTCTATTCCTGATCTGTGAAGAGGTACTTAGCTGCTTTTCTATTAGCATTATTTTAATTCAGATTCTGGCAACATGTTCAAGAGCCAAGTTCTGGCATTCATGCTACTAAATCCAGCTCCTTTATACCAACAGTAGACTCATGGACCCAAGACTGGGTCTTTTAGCCTACTTTATCATGGAAGCGTGAATTACAATTTTTATTGAAATTTTGCTGAATACAATTACAGACCCTTCTGATGAAGGGTCATCAACCTGAAACGTTAACTCTGTTCCTCTTTCCACAGATGCTGCCTGACCTGCTGAGTATTTCCAGCATTTTCTGTTTTTATTACAGACAAAGGCTTGTTAGCTAGCACTGCAACAAAATTCAACAGATTGATTATAAAAAGATAAATTTGCATTGAAGCAGAGTTTTAAAAAAATCTTGGTGAGCCAGATAAACTGATGTTTCTACAACATATCAATGGGATTAGACAAAGTCTACATGGATTTATGAAAGGGAAATCATGTTTGACAAACCTACTGGAGTTTTTTTGAGGATGTAACTGGTAGAATAGATAAGGGAGAACCAGTGGATGTGGTGTATTTGGATTTTCAGAAGACCTTTGATAAAGTCTCACATAAGAGGATAGTGTGCAAAATTAAAGCACATGGGATTGGGGTAATATACTGGCATGGATTGAAAATTGGTTAACAGACAGGAAACAGAGAGTAGGAATAAATGGGTCTTTTTCGGGGTGGCAGGTGGTGACTAGTGGGGTACCGCAGGGATCAGTGCTTGGGCCCCAGCTATTCACAATATACAGTACATCAATGATTTGGATGAGGGAACCAAATGTAATATTCCGACGAAGGGTTTCGACCTGAAACGTTAACTCTCTTTCTCTCTCCACGGATGTTGCCTGACCTGCTGAGTTTTTCCAGCGTTTTCTGTTGTTATTTCAGATTTCCAGCATCCGCAGTATTTTGCTATCGTAATATTTCCAAGTTTGCTGATGGCACGAAACTAGGTGGGATTGAGAGTTGTGAGGAGGATGCAAAGAGGCTTCAAGGCAATTTAGACAAGTTGAGTGAGTGGGCAAATACATGGTAGATGCAGTATAGTGTGGATAAATGTGAAGTTATCCACTTCGGTAGGAAAAACAGAAAGGTAGAGTATTATTTAAATAGTGATAGATTGGGAAATGCTGATGTACAAAGGGACCTGGGTGTCCTTGTACACCAGTCACTGAAAGCAAACATGCAGGTGCAGCAAGCAGTTAGGAAGGCAAATGGTATGTTGGCCTTCATTGCAAGAGGATTTGAGTACAGGAGCAAGGATATCTTACTACAGTTGTACAGGGCCTTGGTGAGACCACACCTGGAGTACGGTGTGCAGTTTTGGTCTCCTTACCCAAGAAAGGATATACTTGCCACAGAGGGAATGCAGCGACGGTTCACCAGACTGATTCCTGGGATGGCAGGACTGTCGTATGAGGAAAGATTGGGTCGACTAGGCCTGTATTCACTGGAGTTTAGAAGAATGAGAGGGGATCTCACTGAAACGTATAAAATTCTGACAGGGCTAGACAGACTGGATGCAGGGAGGATGTTTCCCCTGGCTGGGGGGTCTAGAACGAGGGGTCACAGTCTCAGGATACGGGGTAGGACATTTAGGACTGAGATGGAGAAATTTCTTCACTCAGAGGGTGGTGAACCTGTGGAATTCTCTACCACAGAAGGCTGTGGAGGCCAAGTCACTGAATATATTTAAGGAGATGGATAGATTTCTAGATGCAAAAAGGCGTCAAGGGGTATGGGGAGAGAGCAGGAATATGGTATTGAGATAGAGGATCAGCCATGATCATATTGAATGGCGGAGCAGGCTCGAAGGGCCGAATGGCCTACTCCTGCTCCTATTTTTCTATGTTTCTATGTAACATATACTGACAGATTTTGCAATCAGGTTATGAACACAAATCCACTGTCAAAGCAGTGCATTCCCTAATTAACACGCACTACTTATTACCGTCAGCTTGAACTGCTGCTTGTTCAAATCAACAGAAAGCTGCTTCAGACTTCCTTTGAACTGGGGCACATATAATAAAACAATGCATTCAGCAGTGAATGCCAGATAACTGTCAGGATACAATTTGCACACAGGATGAACAGTGAGGAAACAGATTTGCATGTTGTCATAAAATGCAAAGTATTTTTCCATATCAAAATAATTTGTAAAAGTAACACAAGCAGGGAAAAAATATGGAGAATCCAGAATTTTGTGTGCTCTTTTCTGAAGAATTATCTCAGTATTCTAGGTATTCCACCACCCCCCCCCCCCCCCCCCCCACAAATACATTATAGTCAGGAATGTTTAGTTCCCATTCCTGCTCTGAACTTGGGTAGTGGGTAGACAGGGCATAATTTTAAAGTTTGCAGACGATACGAAACTCGGAAATGTAAACAATGAGGTGAACAGTAACAGACTTCAGGAGGACAGTAACAGACTTCAGGAGGACATAGACAGACTGATGGAATGGGCAGGCACATGGCAGATGAACTTTAATCCAGAGAGGCGTGAAGTGATGCATTTTGGTCGGAAGAGTGAGGAGGCAATATAAACTAAATGGAACTATTTTAAAGGGGGTGCAGGAACAGAGATCCCAGGCGGTGTATGTACACAAATCTTTGAAGGTGGCAGAACAGGTTGAGAAGGCTGTTAAAAAAGCCTCTGGGATCCTTGACTTTATTAATAGAGGAAGAGAGTACAAAAGCAAGGAAGTTATGCTAAACCTTTATAAAACATTGGTTAGGCCTCAGCTGGAGTATTGTGCTCAATTCTGGGCACCGCACTTTAGGAAGGATGTCAAGGCCTAGGAGAGGGTGCACAAGAGATTTATAAAGAATGGTACCAAGGATGAGGGACTTCAGTTACGTGGAGAAGCTGGGGTTGTTCTCCTTAGACAGAGAAGGTTAAGAGGAGATCTGATGGGGGTGTTCAAAATCATGAATGGTTTTGATAAGAGTAAATAAAGAGAAACTGTTGCCAGTTGCAGAAGGGTCGGTTAGCAGAGGACACAGATTTATGATTGCCAAAAGAACCAGAGGCAACATGAGGAAACTTTTTCTTTTACACAGCAAATTGTTGTGATCTGGAATGCACTGCCTGAAAGGGTGGCGGAAGCAGATTCAATAGTAACATTCAAAAAAGAGAACTGAATAAATACTTGAAGGGAAAAAAAAATTACAGGACTATGGGATTAATTGGATAGCTCTACCAAAGAGGGGCCAACCGGCCTCCTTCTGCGCTGTATCATTCTATGAAGTTTACAGGACAAATGCGACCATTCGGTCCTTCGTATCTTTGCTAGAACAATCCAGAACTAACACTACTGCCCCACTTTCTCAGACCTGTATCTTCCTCTGCTTCTACTTTTCCCTTAAAAGAGGCAGCAGTCTCTGCCTCAACTGTTGCCTGTGGCAAAACATCTCATGCCGCAGCAACTAAACAGCATTGTAAAGTATGGTTCCGCAGATGCTGGCGGCTCTCCAGTAATAACCTCATAACAGATGAGCCTGATCATGTCCTCGTTTGACTTTTCACACTTGCGCACTTTACAGCACAGAACAATGGACAACAATCAGATAATCTTTACCCTCCTTGGCCCAAGGGCACGACTGCCAACTCGGCCGAGATGAGCCAGCTCAACAGACCACAGATCAAACCTTGGAACTTCATGGTATATGTACACCACACTAGGGTACATTTAGCCAATAAATCATCAGGACAGCTATAAGTTTTTAATTTTTAAATATAAAATCATGCAAGACAGACAGATTACCAGAAGCAGCTCAGAAACAAGTGAAAAATCAGAATCCAATAGGACCATTTCTTAGCTAGTTCTGTACTGCACTCAGCACAGCAATAGTGTGAATGGTCCACAAAACACAATCACCCAAACTGAAAATATAATGCAGCTTTTGTAACCAATGTGGAGAAATATTCATTTCACAAAATTTTGAGCTGGCATTCAACATTAAAAGTAAAAGTAATGGAGGTGCACTTTCCCACGTGGATTGGAAAATAATTATGGATAGTTTGGGTGGAGTGGAAAAATTACAAACTATATGCAGTCAGTCAATCATTATGGTTGGACCAAACACCACATACCAGTGCATAATGCACTCATCTATTATATTCCAATGTTCAGACAGGCAAATGGCGCAGTTACAAGTGAACACCTGACATTATAACAGTGTCATTTGTTTTGTTCCATGCACGTTCTGGAGAAACTAAAATGCGCATCAGAATTTTGGACACATTTTTGAAAAACTTAGCAAAGTGTTTCACAAGTGGAAAAACATTTTTAGATTAGCCAAAACATATGCCATGGAGAAAATACTGCAGTCTGTTCTGACATCAATTGATTGTTCTTCACTAACTCTGAATACATTTCTCCAGTCACAAACTTTTGAATTGCTCACTGAGATTCAAGGTCGTGGCAAAAATGGATCGTCAAGGACTCACTTTCAACAGTTTTCCTTTTGTTAAGTTCAGCACCTTTTAAATTTAAAATGTTAAATCTTAAGTGAGCATTCCAAGTTTTCGACTGATTCTGTTTAAGATAACACCGGTCTCGGACTTTAGTTAGGATGACCTAACTCACTAGAGCTGCCTTAGGCTAGAGCAGCCAGGCAGCACCCACTGCATTTCAGTTACTTGCTGTTTGCCCATATATAGCACTCTCTTTGCACTGTTCCTGTAGAGGAATAAAATGGGCTTCATTGTTGTTTCAGTTAATGAGTCAGCCAGATCACAGAAGAGAAACAAACAAGCGAGAGATAGATAAGATTTAATGCACTGCAGATATTCACAACACAGTCCTTTCACTTCTGGTATCTATTGAAGGCTCAAACCCATACACACCAAGTTGTCCCACTCTACAATTAAGACTACAACTGTAGCATTAGTATAAAGTTTCGCTTGGTGATAGGTTAAAAGAATCAGTAAATCTGGAGTCTTGACTCAACCAGACCTTGGAGCGAAGCAGATTAGTACCCCTCCTTCCAGAGAGTCTCATTCCATTTTCTTCCGCAATTAAGGTGGGCCTCAACTCCAAAGTTACAATGGGATGAAGCAAAACAGCTTCAGACCAATGATACAGGCGCAGGCTAAATGCAGCCTAAATTGTTACGGCAGTCGCAATTCCTTCTCACGGGCAACAAACGCTATCCAGTGGAAGCAGATCTATACCAAGACACTGGTCATATTTTGGCAATCACACTCAAATGCCATAAACTTCCTAATAGCTCGGTTGCCTTGTTTGCTGGATCTGGAGCACCTCAAAATGTGGATCCCAATATGAAATATACCTACAAGCTCTATCCAAATTGCGACAAACAGAGGAAGAACATCAGTGCTTCTTGCTGGTTCTATCCGGTTTGCCCTCCCACTCAATATCCTTTCTGAATTGCAAACTAGCAATCTATATGTGTACAGTTTAAAAAGGACACAATGTAATGGGTCATAAATTAAAGATCCTCAGTTTTTCTGAATGACGAACTTTAAGCACACTAGCCCTGAATTTAGCAACTAGGCAAACTCTGGTCATCAAGAGAACAAATTAATCCACTCTGGTCACTGTTTACTTTGGCCACATACAAAAATGGTCAAAAAACTGTTCCGAGCTTGCTCCCTTTGCACTGAAAAATTATAAACCCAATTCTGTGCAAAGCCCATAAATTAATCAAATTCTCCCCACACCCCCACCAAAAAAACTCTGCTACCAACTGTTAATCTACAAAAGCAAGCCTAGAATACAAAGCCAAAGCATAATCAAACTACAGTATTACATATTAACAAAACTTTGTTTTCATTACATATCAATGTACAGCGGAATCACCAGAATGTAGTGATTAAAGAGAGGTATCTAGGTTTTTGCCAAAAAGCACATCAGCAACAGCTCAGCGTCAATGCAAGAAGTAGAATATCAGCCGTGAAGCTGTATACAATACTTGGTCTACTTAGAGGACTCGCACCAAGACATTGTTGCTGTAAACCTTGCATGCAGACATTCAGACACAAATTTCCCCATAGCTTGCTGAACCAGGGTTGCAGATGAGAAGAGAGCTCTGGCTTTACCCAGATCTTTCTGTGCAGTCAATAACCACCAGGGTCAATTTCACAGATCTCTCTCCTGGTTACAGATGGCTCCAGCTGCACTATTACTCCAAGTTGCTCAAAGTCACTGCTACAACCAAGTAACAAAAAAACATTTAAAAGTGCATTTGTACTGCAACTACCGGTAGGTCCCAGCCAGACGGAACCCAGTTTATATTGGTTGGCTCCTGCCTGGCAGGAATTGCAAATGCCCTGTTTAGGAAAGAGCTCTGTGCATGCCTGGATATAATCATACGCAGAGCTCTCTTTCAACAGTAAGAAATTTTAATGTTTAGAGAGTGGGGGAACGAGAGAATCCCTGCTCTCTAAACATTTAAATTGAGGTAAGGTATGTCTAAACAAAGCCCAGGAGGTTCAACAAACCCTCAGCGCTTGCTAAACCAGGTTTAACACCGAATTGGACTCATACTCCATGTAGTGTCAAACAAAGTGATGGGAAAGACTACTCCCTTCAAGGAGTCTCACCCCCTTTTGCTACCATGTCAGGTCAGGGCCCCATCTCTGGACTTAGACTGAAAATTCATCATCAGTGCTAAATTGGAAATCATTGTACCAATGCTTAACTTGCAATGTAAATACTCCCTTAGTCTTGATATATCAGTGAATAAAAGGTATCAAGAAAAATCACAAAATTGGAGGCACAAATGTTTTTTAAAAATAGGTGTATATACATATTAATTTCAAAGAGCATTGAACATAAAACCAGATACTGCAGATAAACAAATCCAGAAAGACCAGCTTTAAAAACACAAGCTGACAATTGAATTCTAGTCTTCAAATGAATTCTAATCTTCTAACAACACTATATTAAAATCAGATTCAACTATAATTTACTATAGGACAACAAGTCCTCAGTGGCCACAGTACTCCCAACTCCACTTCAAACTGATCTTTCAATGCTCCTTTCATCATGATGAGGTTAATTTTCTCCATTATGAAACAGCAGGAGATAACAGTATTGTTTAAACTTTCAGCAAATCTGTTAAATCAAAGGCTTCTGTATACTGTAGTGGAATCATTAAGTACAAACTACATCATAAAAATATGCCATCATTTATGGATTAATAGAAATTAAATTTCATCTTATGTATTGATTGTATGTAATTTCTAATATTGGACCAATTATTACTGAAACACATTGACACCACAAATGGTATGCGCACCATACTCAATTTGCCTGAAGAAAATGGATGGTGAGCATTTACAGCATTACAATAAAACCCAACAAACCGGTCATTACAGGCACAATTAAGTCAGTTACATTATAAAACCACATTAAGAGCTTAAATGCTGTAACTATTTCAGGTTGCCTAAATGACATTGACCATTTTATCAAACTCTTCAGATCCCAATCTGGTAATATTCTTTTCTATCAGCACTGCTTTCTTCCACTGACCAAGCAATTATCAGGAGTAAACTTGAAGATTACCTGCACAATAACTTTGTAAACCACAGTAAGCAGGGATTCAGAAGAGGAAGATCCTGCCTGACCAAACTTTGAGATGTTTGAGGAAGTGACAATTCAAGTGGAATGTGTGAAGCTTTATGACAGTGCACCAACACGTCCAAAAGGTAGTCAAAGTTCCATACAGTAGGCTGCTAGTAAAATTCAAAGCGTTAGGGATGCAGGGAATCCCCTGGGAAAGGATAAGAAATTGGCTGAAAGGTAGAGACAATGGAGTACTCGTTAGAGGAGCTAGGTCAGGGTGGGGCTGGGGGGTAATACTAGTATCGTGCCCCAGTGACTGGTGTTGGGACCACTATTGTTTCTAATTTACATAAATGGCCTTGATTCAGAAACCCAGTGCAAAGTGGTCAAATTTGCAGATGATTTCAAACTCAATGGGGCAGTGGATTTGGAGGCGGCAGCCATTAGAAGCCATACAGAAATACATTAGTACACAGAGAAACAAATGCGAAACTGGTGGAAAGTGGAAGTAAAAGAAGAAAAGAAGTACATATGCAAACATGTGTACCCAGAACAATTTTCCTCTAAAGCAATAAAAGTTTTTTTTTTTAAAACAGCTGTGCACTCACTCGTTACAGTAACTTCCTTGCCATGATTGACCATTCAGGTTACGAAATAACAGCATGAAAGAAGTAAATATTGGTCCTTCATAGCTCATTCACAACAATCATTCAAATAAAAGTCAAATTAATCTCCTCACTCAGGCCAAGTCCGAATAACCAGAAGTACATTTATTAGAAATCTCTTCAGTTAAGGGATATCACAAATCATCCTGTACAAGGAATAAAAAACTCCACTTGTAAAAATATCTTAACTACCACACAAAATTAATACACACTGAATACTGTTGATGAGACTGTAACTGACGAGTTATGGTTTTCTTGCCACTTGCAAATGAATCATAGAATCGCTACGGTACAGGAAGCCATTCGGCCCATCGAGCCCGTGCTGGCTCTCTGCAAGAGCACTTCAGCTAGTCCCACTCCCCCCAGCCTTTCTCCGCAGCCCTGCAAATTTGTTTTCCTTCAGGTACTTATCCGATTCCCTTTTCAAAGCCATGATTGAATCTGCCTCCACCACTCTTTCAGGCAGTGCATTCCAGATCTTAACTACTCGCTGCGTAAAAAAGTTTTTCCTCATGATGCCTTTGGTTCTTTTGCAATCACCTTAAATCTGTGTCCTCTAGTTCTCGACCCTTCCGCCAATGGGAACAGTTTCTCTAACTACTCTGTTTAGACCCCTCATGATTTTGAATACCTATCAAATCTCCTCTCAACCTTCTCTGATCTAAGGAGAACAACCCCAGCTTCTCCAGTCTATCCATGTAACTGAAGTCCCTCATCCCTGGAATCATTCTTGTAAATCTTTTCTGCACCCTCTCTAAGGCCTCTACATCCTTCCTAAAGTGCAGTGTCCAGACTGGAAACAATACTCCAGTTGAGGCCGAACCAGTGTTTTATACAGGTTCATCATAATTTCCACACTTTTGTACTCTGTACCTCTATTTATGAAGCCCAGGTTTCCCTATGCTTTTTTTTTTTTAAACTGCTTTCTCAACCTGCCCTGCCACCTTCAACAATTTGTGCACATATACCCTCAGGTCTCTTTGTTCCTGCATCCCCTTTAGAATTGTACCCTTTAGTTTATATTGCCTCTTCCTCGTTCTTCCTATCAAAATATATCACTTTGCACTTTTCTGCGTTAAATTTCATCTGCCACGTGTCCGCCCATTCCACCAGCCTGTCTATGTCCTCTTGAAGTCTATCACTATCCTCCTCACTGTTCACTATACTTCCAAATTTTGTGTCATCTGCAAATTTTGAAATTGCGCCCTGTACACCCAAGCCTAAGTCATTAATATACATCAAGAAAAGCAGTGGTCCCAGTACCGACCCCTGGGGAACGACACTGTGTACCTTCCTCCAGTCTGATAAACAACCGTTCACCACTACTCTGTTTCCTGTCACTTAGCCAATTTCATATCCATGCTGCCACTGTCCCCTTTATTCCATGGGCTTCAACTTTGCTGGCAAGCCTATTATGTGGCACTTTATCAAACGCCTTTTGGAAGTCGATGTACACCACATCAACTGCATTGCCCTCCTCAAACAAATCCAGTTAGTTATACACGATTTGCCTTTAATTTCCTTAATTAATCCACACTTGTCCAAGTGACTGTTAATCTACGACAAAATTATCATTTCTAAAAGCTTCCCCACTACAGAGGTTAAACTGACTGGCCTGTAGTTGCTGGGTTTATCCTTACACCCTTTTTTGAACAAGGGTGTAACATTTGCAATTCTTCAGTCCTCTGGCACCACCCCCGTATCCAAGGAGGATTGGAAGATTACGGCCAGTACCTCAGCAATTTCCACCTTTACTTCCCTCAGCATCTTAGGATGCATCCCATCCAGTCCTGGTGACTTATCTATTTTAAGTACAGCCAGCCTTTCTAGTACCTCCTCTATCAATTTTTATCCCATCCTCTTTCACTATGACTTCGGCAGCATCTTCTTCCTTGGTGAAGACAGATGCAAAGTACCTCAGCCTCCATGCGTAGATCTCCATTTTGGTCCCTGATCGGCCCCACCCCTCCTCTTACTACCCGTTTACTATTTATATGCCTATAGAAGACTTTTGGATTCCCCTTTATGTTAGCAGCCAATCTATTCTCATACTTTCTTTGCCTCTCATTTCCTTTTTCACTTCCACTTTGAACTTTCTATATTCAGCCTGGTTCTCAATTGTATTCTCAACCTGACATCTGTCATACACCCCCTTTTTCTGTTTCATCTTTCTCTCTATCTCTTTCATCATCCAAGGAGCTCTGGCTTTGGTTGTCCTACCTTTCCCCCCCTCATGGGAATGTACCTCGACTGTACTCGAACCATCTCCTTCTTAAAGGCAACCCATTGTTCCATTACAGTTTTTCCTGCCTATCTTTGATTCCAATTTACCTGGGTCAGATCCATTCTCAACCCACTGAAATTGTCCTTCATCCAATTAAGTATTTTTACTCTAGGTTGCTCCATGTCCTTTTCCATATCTAATCTAAACCTTATGATCACTGTTCCCCAACTGACACTTGCTCTACTTGACCCACCTCATTCCCCAGAACCAGATCCAGCAATGCCTCCTTCCTCATTGGGCCAGAAACGTACTGATCAAGAAAGTTCTCCTTCAGAAATTCTTCCCCCTTTCTGCCCTTTACACTATTACTAGCCCAGTCTGTATTAGTATAGTTGAAGTCCCCCATTATCACTACTCTATAGTTCTTGCACCTCTCTGTAATTTCCCTGCAAATTTGCTCCTCTATATCCTTCCCACTAGTTAGTGGCCCCTATAGAATACACCTAGTAGTGTAGTGGCACCTCTATTGTTGCTCAACTCCAACCAAATAGATTCTGTCCTTGACCTCACCAGGACATGCTCTCTCTCCAGTACTGTAATATTCTCCTTAAATCAATACTGCCACCCCACCTTTCTTTCCTGAACACCTTCTATCCAGGAATATTTAGTACCCAATCCTGCCCTTTTTTGGTATGCAACAACACATTTATTGTTGTTACAGATTACACAAAAAAGGAATTGCTTTCATTGGTTACTGTCTGCCTTTTGTTGACAAAAGAGAATTAACATGGCACAGAACTCCCCAAAACAATCCCGTTGTAGCAAAAGGCCGATCTCTCCAATGTAGTCGATGGCTGCTGTTAAGTCAATATATATTTTGAACTTTGTTTTATAAAAACGGTATACTGTAGCAATATTACAAAAGTGTTATTAGCATTACAAAAGAAAACTACATACTAAAGAAATCTGTGTTTAAATACAAATTAGATTTCATAAAAGTGGTATTACTAATTTTAAAACAGTAGTAATACATTTATTACATTTGTACATTGTTCAGAGTACAGAAAGCATGGCTCTCTACATAGGAGATAGAAAGTGATGGGGAGTGAGCCTTACTTGGGAACTGAGAGACTGCCCAGAGAAGCTGTGCTGCAGTTTAATATTTTAGGTATATTTTTGCGCTGGTCATTGCGAAACAACTTTTTTTTTAAAGTTACAGTTTTGTTTTTGTTGATGAAACAAAATGGTAAATTCTATAAGCATTAATTTTTCACAAGAAAATTTGGAGAGACATATTTTCCATTAAGTGTTTTTGAGTGAAATAAAATCTGGTGAAAATTTGTGGAGACCTCAACATTAAAAGGGCATGAAATGAGTGATAAGGACAGGACAGGGTCATTTCCATTATCCGAGCTATCACAGAATAATGAAAAACCGATGGAACTTGATCATTTGAAAATAAGTATAGTCAAGGAGTGAAGAGAGACCATTTAGCCCATCAATTCCTTCAGTACATCAACTCCTGTCGTGGCATTCAATTGTATTTTGAGTAACGTCAGTGTTTTTGCCTCTTACTTTATTTGATAGATTGTTACTCTTGAGTAAAGAAAATGAAGAACTAAAACTGAACATAGTATTCTAAGGATCTAATGGACATTTGCAAGATTATGAAAGGTTTACAAAGGGTAAATAGTGCAAGACTGTTTCCACTGGATGGCAAATCGGTAACAAGGGAGCAAAGACTCAGAATTACCACTAGCAAGAGCGGAGGGGGAAGTTAGAAGAGGAATATTAAAACCTGGAATGCTTTATCACAAGTGGCTATTAAAGCGGAGACTACAACAGCATTTAAGAAAGAATTGGCTGAGTATTTGAACAGGAAAATTATAAAAGTACACAGGAGAGAGATGGGAAGTAGAGTTAGAGATTAGAACTCCAATTAACATGCCAGCACCAGCACTCATGCAATGGAGTACATTTTCTATACACTAAATTTCCATTTATGCCCTCTGATCCCAATTTATTTACACCCTTCAAGTATAAAACTGGATTTACCTTATCCATACCACTTAATATTTGATATACTTAAGTCATGTTTCTCCCCGCTCGCCCACCTTAATGACCTTTCTGGACTGTAAAGTTTAAGGTTCTCCAGCTGTTCCTCATACAATTGGAATCAGTCCCATTGTTCTTTCTGTACCTTTTCTAATGCAAGTACTGTATATATTTTTGTGGAATGGTAGCCAAAACTTAATACAGCATTTCAACTATGGTTTATTCAGCTAATTGTAGTATTGGCATCACTTCTGTTGACTTATATTCAATTGTTCTGGCTATATATCGTAGCACTTTTTGTTTTTTTATTAAGTGATGCATCACATTGTCTAGACATTGAAAATTATGAATCTACTCGCAGATCTTGTTAAAATCTCCATGCATTAATTCAATCTCATTCACTGAATACATATGTCCCCAATTTTTTTTGAGCTATCTATAATACTTTATTTAAATTTCAGGTTCTGAATAATTTTTAAAAATTAGCCTGAGAGTTAGAGGTGCAACAGCACTGGTATTTTCAAATTCAAAGCTTCATTGTCACAGACCAGCAGACCCTCTCATTGCCATTTTCAGACTGCAGCTTACGTTTTATGCTTATGGTAGAAAAACATGGGAAGCAAAAGCCAGGATTGGGGCTGGAGGGAAAGACATTTTAGCCTTGGAATGCCAAAGTACAGAACTTCATTCTACTCTATTGTAAATTCTTAACAGGTCAATTCTGAGCATGAGTAACTTCTAAAATCAAAAGCCATTTATGAAAACTACAAAATGATAATACAATTATTTCTGTATTACAGCTCTATCCTAAAAACTCACTTGTTTAGCTGTAAATTGGCTAGTTAATCTTAAAATCTAATGAGTAAATTTGTTCCTTTGGCATTCATTGTCTAACCCTTTCATTCATTCTCAACATTCACCTCATTCTTCCCACTTCTAGCATGCAATGCATCATTTCTCCAATTTACATACTGTTAAGTTTTCTCTTTATAAGCTTGGATTGTAGAACTTAAACCGAATTAATGGCAACCTATTTGTCTGTAAACTGGAAGATAGTACAGGTAAATATTCTCCAGAAAGACTAATCATTTTTAGGACCTGCCCACATCACACTGCACCAGTATATTTTCTGATTTAGTTCAACTGCCAAAGTACAATGACCAAATTCATTTCAAGAGCCTTGCACTTGACAATAAGGCTGATAGTGCATTTAGAAAAAATGCTGTCACATTTGATTCTGCTACATCTTGCGGATTTGCCCTGCAGCAGCAGTTGCAACTGTTGTACCAATACACGAGACATGCACTTGAAACAGATGGCTGGGAGTGTGTTACAGGCTCTTATACAATTATGGGGTTCAGATGCATCATAATCCACAGGGGTGAAACTGGAGAAGTTTATTAATATCATTCGAACCCAGATAATTGCATCACATTTTCTAATGTACTCCAAACCATCTGTTATATATACACACTTGCTTTTAAAAAAAAAATTGGGGATTCTCTTCCCTTGTGTACACAGCCACAATTTATAAAGCTCATCATCATAAAGCAGAAGAGAGGTTATCCATGCATCATAATGGTACCCACAATGTGATTACTGCAAAACAGTACAAGAAACATTGGGCCGTATTTTCCGATCAGAGGCTTCCCGCGTGCGAAGGCCTCCGATCTGGAAAAAAATCTACGCACTTACCCGAGGGCTCCCGAGGTGCGTATAGTTCCGATCCTGGACCTCTCCAACTCCAAGTGCACAGGGCCTACATATCCCAGAGGCGCAGGCGGTTCGCAGCGTCCCTGGGATCACGTGGGCCATGGGGAGACAATCAAAGAAGGGAATCTCCCTTCATACACTTGACAGATAGACCTGTCAAATATATAAATGGAGATCAATGAAAAAACATCGTAAAACTTAAAAAAAAAAAAAAAAATTTTAAACCATCACCTTTTTAAAATTAGTTGAAATTACAATAAATTAAATATTTTAAACAAAAATTAAATTTTTTGAAAAAAATTAAAGTTTTTTACAGGGTTAAAAATAAACTTACCTTTTTTTTTAAAGTATTTTTAAATGATAAATGACAGGAAAAAAAAATTTTTTAAACTTTTTTTCAACTCTTATCCTGGTAAAAGCAGACCTTACACCTGCTTTTACCAGGCGCAAGAATTCAAAGGGTTTTCTGCAGGCGGAGGGTCTCCAGAAAGCGAAACTATCCGCCCGCAGAGGCCCTTCTCCAGGGCAGCCGGAGGATCTGTCAAGAGCATTCTTGACAGATCGGAAATGCCGGTTTTCAGCGCATGCGCTGTGCATGCCTGAAACCAGCATTTCCGATGTCCCTACGGGTGAGTACACAGCGCGTACCCACCCGTAGGGATCGGAATATCCGGGCCATTATTTCTGCAATTATAAATCCTTCAAGTCACACACCAACCCAACTTGGACATATATCACCGTTCCTTCATTGCCACTGGGTGAAAATCCTGGAATTCCCTCCCTAACAGCACTGTGGGAGTACCTTCACCACACGGACTGCAGCAGTTCAAGAAGGCGACTCACCACCACCTTCTCAAGGGCAATTAGGGATGGGCAACGAATGCCGGCCTCGTCAAGTGACACCACAACACGAGAATGAATTTATAAAATGTAGTAACTTGTGACCACAATTGGGCAGTGCACCAGTAAACTTCTAAAATAATCTTCCTTTCAATATTCCAAATTAAGTCCAGAGGTGCAGCACTTCAGTATAGTGCTCAACCCCAAGTTGAACTTACTTCCCCATTACCCTTGTTACCAAATTCACTTCCACCTCAAAGAAATCGCCAGTTTCAACTCTACTCACTTTCCACTGCTGCCAAAACCCTGATCCATGTCTTTTACTACAGCAAAGCTCAAATTATCCAACAATCTCCCAGCCAACCTCCAGATTACAACTCACTCAGAATGCCCCAGTCTGCATCCACACCCACACTAAGTCCCAAACTCCCATCACTTTCCACCTTAGCAAATTTCATTGCCTCCACATGCCCCAGTGAAGATTCTCATCTTCATTTTAAATCACTCCATGTCTTGTCACACTCTATATCAACCTATTATGACTTCACCCCACCATCCAAACTGCTTTTTGTTCTTCCTCTGTCCTGTACAGAACTTGCGTTTATAGAATCAGGACACCACAAAATCTTCACAAGCAGAGATTTAATTTTGAGATGCAGTCACTGTTGCTTTGTAGGCAACCGCAGTAGCTAATTTGTGCACAGAAAGGTCACACAAACAGCAAGAAGATAAATGACCGATTAATCTGTTTGTGGTAGTGTTGACTGAAAGATAAATGTTGGCCAGGACACCAGGAGAACTCCCCTGCTCCTCTTCCAATAGTGCCATGGATCTTTTATTTCCACCTGAATGGGCAGACTGTGCTTAGCAACTCATCTGCAAAACAGCATCTCTGACAATGGAGCACTTCCTCAGTACTACACTTAAGTGTCAGCCTCGATTGTGATCCCGACCCAGGAGTAGGACTTGAATCCATAACCTTCTGACTCAGGCGGTAGCGCTACCACTGAACCAAGCTGACATTTTGAGGCATTCTTCTGCACAAGGGGCACTACAGTAGTTTAATCTAGCCTTGTACTTCCCCACATGTATCCTTTATTCATCGGATACTGGGTTGCTCCTTCCTCCCAACTCCATCCACTACAGGTGGCCGCTGCCTACTTGAACACGCTCCCTAAATGCAACCCCTCTATCTTGCCACCTCCCTCCTTGATTTTATAAGCCTTCTCTTCAACTGCACCTTCCCCAAAGTTTCAACTTCCCTTCCCCTGCTCATTGGTCATTGTCTTTCTACCCTGTAAAGTAGTTTCAGACATCCTTCTGTACCAGGAGTACTATAGAAATTTAATTGTTGACTGCCTACAAAGTAGAGATTTTTTTTTTAAAAAAGCAAAGCAAGCATGCAATTCATAGCTGCTGATACCAGGAACAGGCCACCTGGTCTTCCCTTCCAGTTGCAGAATAGTGCAATTATAATCAAGGCAGTGAATATAAGAACATAAGAAATAGGAGCAGGAGTAAGCCATTTGGCCCTCCAATAAGATCATGGCTGATCTTGTACCTCATCTCCACTTTCCTGCACTATCCCCATATCCCTTAAAATTCAAAAATCTATCGATCTCTGTCTTGAATATACTCAACGACTGAGACTGCACAGCCCTCTGGGGTAGAGAATTCCAAAGATTCGCCACCCTCTGAGTGAAGAAATTTCTCCTCATCTCAGTCTTAAATGGCCGACCCCTTATTCGGAGACTGTGACCCCTGGTTCTAGACTCCCCAGCCAGGGGAAACATCCTCCCTGCATCTACCCTGTCAAGCCCTGTAAGAATTCTGTATGTTTCAACGAGATCACCTCTCATTCTTCTAAACTCTAGAGAATATAGTGCCTAGTCTACTCAATCTCTCCTCATAGGACAATCCCCCCATCCCAGGAACCAGTCTGGTGAACCTTTGTTGCACTCCCTCTATGGCAAGTATATCCTTCCTTCGGTAAGGAGACCAAAACTATACACAATACTCAGGTATGGTCTCACCAGGGCCCTATATAATTGCAGTAAGATGTCTTTACTCTTGTACTCAAATCCTCTTGTAATAAAGGCCAACATACCATTTACTTTCCTAATTGCTTGCTGTACCTGCATGTTAACTTTCAGTGATTCACGTACAAGGACACCCAGGTCCGTTTGAACATCAACATTTCCCAATCTCTCACCATTTAAAAAATACCCTGATTTTCTAGATTTCCTACCAAAGTGGATAACTTCACATTTCTCCACAATATATTCCATTTGCCATGTTCTTGCCCACTCACTTAGCCTGTATATATCCCCTTGAAGCCTCCTTGCATCCTCCTCACAACTTACATTCCCACCCAGCTTTGTAACATCAGCAAACTTGGATATATTACATTTGGTCCCCTCATCCAAATCATTGATGTAGATTGTGAATAGCTGAGGCCCAAGCACTGATCCCTGCAGTACCCCACTAGTTACAGCCTGCCAACCTGAAAATTACCCATTTATTCCTACTCTCTGTTTTCTGTCCATTAACCAATCCTCAATCCATGCTAGTATATTACCCCCAATCTAGTGAGCCCTAATTTTGTTTAATAACCTCGTGTGGCACTTTATCGAATGCCTTCTGAAAATCCAAATACACCACATCCACTGGTTCCCCCTTATCTATTCTGCTAGTTACAACCTCAAAAAATTCTAACAGATTTGTCAAACACGATTTCCCTTTCATAAATCCATGTTGACTCTGCCCAATCCTATTATTATTTTCGAAGTGCCCTGTTACCACGTCCTTAATAATAGATTCTAGCATTTTCCCTACTACTGATGTCAGGCTAACTGGTCTGTAGTTCCCCGTTTTCTCTCTCCCTCCTTTCTTAAATAGTGGGGTTACATTTGTTACCTTCCAATCCGCGGGAACTGTTCCAGAATCTATGGAATTTTGGAAAATGACAACCAATGCATCCACTATCTCTACAGCCACCTCTTTCAAAACCCTAGGATGTAGGCCATCAGGTCAAGGGGATTTATCAGCTTTCAGTCCTATTAATTTCTCCAGTACTATTTTTTTTAGTACAGGAAACTCTTTATTAACCGGCACCGGCGTGGTGCCGGTTTATCGAAAGTACCGGATAACGGAGAGTTATATCTACCGAGGCTATTTTTAACAAAGAAAAATAAATAAATCAAGAAATGTGCAGTATACTTCCGACAGCGCCAGGAGGCCGAGTAGTGGCACTTTTGAAAAGTACCCCTACTGACTAAATCGGCGTTCGCAGACTCGGACTCGGGATCGGCAACATTGCCGGTTATTTGAGAGGAGTTTTCGGAGTACTCGGCGTTCGCGGAGACTCGACTGCGACTCGGCAACATTGCCGGTTATTTGAGAGGAGTTTTCGGAGGATGATTTTTGCCGGTTAAGCGAGAATTCCAGATATTTGGGTGCCGGATAAACAAAAGTTTCCTGTAATACTAATTTCTTTCAGTTCCTCATTCTCGCTAGAGCCTTGGCTCTCCACTAATTCCGGGAAGTTTTTTGCACCTTCTGTGAAGACAGACACAAAGTATTTGTTTAATTTCCCTGCTATTTCCTTATTCCCCATTATAACTTCTCCTGTCTCAGCCTGTAAGGGGCCCACATTTAGTTTTGCTAATTTTTTCCTTTTTACATACCGATAGAAGCTTTTACAGTCTGTTTTTATGTCTCTCGCTAGTTTACTCTCATATCCTATTTTCCCTTTATCAATTTCTTGGTCCTCCTTTGCTGAATTCTAAAATCCTCCCAATCCTCAGGTTTACTACTCTTTTTGGCAAAATTATAAGCCTCTTCCTTTGATCTAATACTATCTTTAGCGTCTCGTCAGCCACCGTTGGACCACTTTTCCTGCGGGTTTTTTGTGCCTTAAAGGAATGTATATTGGTTGTAAATTATGTATTAATTCTTTAAATGCTAGCCATTGTCTACCGTCATACCTTTTAATGTAGTTTCCCAATCTACCGTAGCCAACTCGCCCCTCATACCTACGTAGTTTGCTTTGTTTAGATTCAAGACCCTAGTTTCGGATTTAACTAAATCACTTTCAAACTCAATATAAAATTCTCTCAGATCATGGCCACTCTTCCCTAAAGGCCCCTTCACTACAAGGTTATTAATTAACCCTTTCTCATTGCACAATACTAGATCTAAAATAGCCTGCTCCCTAGTTGGTTCCTCAACATACTGATCTAGAAAACTATCTTGCATACATTCCATGAATTCGTCCTCCACATTATTACTGCAAATTTGGTTTGCCCAGTCTATATGTAGATTAAAGTCCATGATTACTGTATTACCCTTGTTACATTCACCTCTAATTTCCTGATTTATACTCGGTCCTACATTACTACTACTGTTTGGGGGCCTATATACAACTCCCACCAATGTTTTCTACCCCTTGCTGTTTCTTAGCTCCACCCAAACTGATTCTACTTCGATTTTCGGAGCTCACATCCTTTCTCTCTACGGTCTTTATCCCATCCTTTATTATCAGGGCTACCCCTCCTCCTTTTCCATTTTGCCTATCTCTTCTAAGTTAAGTCCCTGGAATATTTAGTTCCCAAGCTTGGCCACTTTGCAATCACGTCTCTGTTATGGCTATTAGATCAAACCTGTCAATTTCTATCTGCGCTATTAATTTATCTATTTTGTTGCGAATGCTTCGCACAGATATAGTGCCTTTAGCTTTGACTTATTTCTATTTTTCCCTGGTCACCTTAGTCACTGATGCCTTATTACCTTTATTACTCTGTCACTTCCTGACCCACTCTGCTTATTTTTACCCAAAACTCTACTCCAGAGCCTTGACCATTTCTCTCGCTGCTTTTAAATTTACTCTTTCCTGAATCCTCCCCCACCCCCTTCATTAGTTTAAAGCCCTATCTACTGCCATAGTTATTCGGTTCGCCAGGACACTGGTCCCAGCCTGGTTTAAGTGGAGCCCATCCCAAGGGAACAGCTCCCTCTTTCCCAACGGAACAGCTCCCTCTTACCCCAGTACTGGTGCCAGTGCCCCATGAACTGAAACCCCTTCCTCCCACACCACTCTTTGAGCCACGCATTTAAACCTCTAATCTGTTTGCCCCTAAGCCAATTTGCGCATGGCTCAGGTAACAATCCAGGGATTATTACCCATGAGGTTCTGTTTTTTAATTTGGATCCTAGCTTCTCAAACTCGCTCAGCCGAACCTCAGTTCTACCTATGTCATTGGTTCTTACGTGGACCACGACAACTGGATCCTCCCACTCCAAGTTCTTCTCCAGCTGCGAGGAGATGTCTTTAATCCTGGCACCAGGCAGGCAACACAACCTTCGGATCTATCGGTCACGGCTGCAGAGAACAGTATCTATCTCCCTGACTATACTGTCCCCTACCACAACTACATTCCCTTTCACGCCCCCCACTTCAATGGCCTCCTGCACCATGGTGCCATGGTCAGCTTGCTCATCCATCCTGCAGGCTTTTCCCTCATCCACACAGGCAGCAAGAACCTCCTACCTGTTGGACAAGGACAAAGGCGGAGGCTCCTCCAGCACTGCACCTGGGGTCCCCTTACCTGCAGTCACACCCTCCTGTCCCCGACCACTAACACTACCTAACCTAAGGGGTGTGACTGCCTCCTGGATCAAAGTGTCCAGGTAACTCTCCCCATCCCTGATGCCCCGCAATGTCTGCACCTCAGACTTCTACTCAAATGAGCTGAAGTTCCTCACGATGCAGGCGCTTACTGCAAATGTAGTTGTCCAGGATCATAATGCTCTCTACAAACTCCCACATGCTGCAGTTGCGGCACACCACCTGCACTGCCATCCCTATATGACCTTGTTTTACTTAATTAAATTTGTATTTAGGTAACTTAGTTTACAATGTAGTTTCTTGACTACTTATTTGATCTAGCTTAAGTTAAGGTTACTGAAATTAAATAGCTACCTGTAACACAAAGCACTACAAGTAGTGTAGGCAAAAAGCAACAACTCCTTCCCCCTCTTCTCAAATTCCCAAATAAAGCACTCTCAAGTCCACTCCATTTAATCCCACTCTGTGCAGACCGCAACGAACCGTGAACGAACAGCTCGTTACGTAAAGTGTTTAAAACAAGGTTATTCCCTATACAGTAAGTTCTCAGAAAGTTCTAATGGTGCATTTATATTACTGAACCACTTCGTGAAACTCTTGCTCCTGTAGAAATGGCTCCAATTATATTGTTTGTCCAGCAACCAATCAACTGTAAAAGTGCACACACACACACACACAAAGTTTGCACATGTGCAATGGTTTTAAAGTTAAAAAACAGTAACTAAGTCACTGAAGCCAGTACCTTGCCCAGGGGCTGCAGAAGCTCCATGTCAGCCCTCAGTAACAAACTGCTTTTCAGATCTATACAGGACAGGTATGAGCGCTTCAGCTACCTCTGACAGCAAATTTGGCTTCCTTCTACAATGCACCAATATGATGCATTCTGGGGTGAGGATGGAGACCACCTAGAACAAGAGGCATGCCACCTTATTCATATTCAGTTCATTGGCGAATTTGCAGGTGGTGCCAACAGCAATCTGTCCATACAAATATGCAATGAAGGCACCCTGCACTGCAGGAAACAGGTCCTAAGTTTCTCCCCCACCGAGCTTAAAATTAAAGGCTCCCAGTCTATTAGCTTTCCTCAATACAGCTCAAGTTGCTAATATAAGTAACCATTATTGCTGAAGGTATGGCAAGCAGCGTTCGGCAGAAGCAAGCTTCTACCACAATAAGCAGTTATATTTACAACAAGCAGGGAGACATGGAACCCGAGTGAAGAAATGATGAAACATCTCAAATCTAGCTGGGTGACGAGTAGAACGATTTCTACCAGTAGAAAGGTCTAATTTACTGGCCTTGGAGCTTGCACGCACGTCAAGGTTTGGTAATATAAATCAAAGGGACACTCCAGTACTTTGAATGGAAGTACTATTTGCCACCTACAAAAACACTGCAGTGCTCCTGTGTCTGCACACACAGAACAAGGTATGGGGAGGGGATCTGGCGTGATAATCACGATGAAAATTACAGGCTATGGAGCACAGTATTGCTTGTGGTGATGGTAATGTTGCAACACATTCTAAGACTCACTTTCACATTTAAGATGATGGGCCGGGAGGGGGGGGGGGGGGGAGGAATTCCTGGAGTTCACCTTTATGGAGCAAGAGATAAAACAAATGTTGAAAATTCTGATAAATATAGGATACCACAAAAGTGACTTGAAATCACAAGCGCAAAGAAGACAAAGAACCACTCGTTAATGAAGTAGGCACAAGTGAGCAAATTACATTTTAAATGAGGGAACTGGCCAGTAATAGATTGTTACAGGTCAGATATCCCCGATATGATTTGTTTTTGTTTGTACTGTCCCTTCTGTATCTGCACCAACAATTCAGTTTTGAGTCCAAATGTAGAATGCTATTTCTGCAAAGCTGCCTGGCAAGGTTGGTGCAGAACAGTTTACAATATACACGATAAACTTTCCTGTAATCCACCGTTAACAATAATAAGCTGGTAATACTACAAGTCCCATCATGTGATTAAATATACAGTGCCTTCAGGTCCTGTGTCATTAAATTGACTAACACCCTTTGACCTACCTCACACACCATTACTTTTAACTTCAACACAGTTGAAAAGCTCCACAAACACCACTGCGATGCAGTCTAAGAAAATAAACACAATTTAAAGATACAGTGGCGCCAAATAAACGGAAGGCACTGGGCCAATCCTGAGATTCAGATGACACTTTTGTGGTTTCGGATGTAATTTGAACCCTCAATTAGATTATTTCACCATAAAGAATATAAAGAGCAATGTCACTTCCCTATAATCCACTACAGATAAAATTCTTGTAATATCCCAAATTTATCCTACCAGCAATTGTCATCAGGGTCTTACTTTTGTCATCCGATCCCCTGGATGAGATTTGATCATCACTCCCCCTATTATATATATTACACAATTCACTCAGAGAATCTATTATCAGGCAACAGCCTACAAGTACAGATTACTGCAGGCACTGGTTACTGAGCAATGCCATTCCCGTCATCATCCATGCAGCATATTGGAATACAGTAGCTCCCATGACAACTGCAAAAAAAAAATATATATATATATATATACACACAGCAGTACAGTGGGAATTCTTTGAGGGGGTGCAAATTTAAAAAATTGCTACCAGCAAACCCACCAACATGGTACTTTAAAAAATAAAAATGAATTTTCTATCACTAAGTCCAGGGAATCAATTACAAGTCTACATTTGTTTTGGTTTTCTTCTTTTGAAGCCAAAATTCTACTTCCTATTCAGAGCATTCAAAAGCTTTCCAAATGTCCGGTTCCATTTCCATCACACCTCACATAATGCTCTGGTTACGCAACGTCAAGACTTTTTAGTAATAATAGTGAGCATTTCAAGTGTACAACAGCATTACCAGTGTACAACAGAAGACTACGTCTTCTATTTATATTGAAGGTACATCATCAATACATCGAGGAGTTTTGGAATTGAATTGCTAAAAGACGGCTAAGATGAGGTGCTTATTCTAAGAGTTATTTATGAAAACGAGTAGATAGCATCTCTGACAATACAGAATTAGAGCTTAGAAAGGTGTCCATCTTTCTCATCCTACTGTAGAATAACCAACAGCAAGCTGGCCAAGAACTTCAACCCAATAATGACAACTAGCCGAATCATTTCAAGGTGGACAGGATGGCAAATACACAAGTTATGTATTAATCAGCCACATCATTCTTGTGCCTACCTTTAAAATATTGAACCGCTTAAAGAGCTTATACTATCAATGCCTCTTTAAAATAAATGTAAAACTTTTAACAAGAATTTGTATCAATTTCGTTGAAGCTCATTTCCGTTCTATTTTTTTTTAAACAATAAACACTGATGATCATGGATATGGGAACCATCTTGGAACAAATACTGAGCCCAATTATTAAAATGATACCATTGCATTAACACCCAATGTTAAATGACTATTTCTGTTGATATTAATCCAGCTCACGCACACCATCAGGCATGGTAACCCAACAAGCAATTTCCCCATCAACAGTGCTCTAATATTCACACAAAGCATAAGACAAATAATCACAAGGATTTAAAAGTTTTGTTTTATGGTTAGATTATTAGAAAATGTTCTAATGCTGACTCTCTTTGGGAGGGGGGCCCTCAATTTTCTCCACACAATTCGTTAATGCACTGATCACTGTCTTCTTTAGACTGATGGTTAGTCCAAACACATCGCAAGCTATCGAAAAGCTATTAAAAAGTTGTTTAAGTTCCACTTCACTGTGTGCACCAAGTACTGCATCGTCGACGAAAATAAGTTAATTTAGCAACAGATGTTTGATTTTACTTTTTGGTCTTCGGCATGCAATATTGAAGAGTTTTCCATCTGATCTTGTATGGAGTAATCCACCTTCGGCACTAGATGAGAAAGCATAATGAAGCAGCAGAGAGAAGAACGTGCCAAAACACATCCCGGTTTGACACCACCACAGATTTCAACTGTCATATTGATCACCATCGGATCGGATTGTAGTTTTTGTACCATCATGGAAGGATTGAATCAGACTGGCAGAGTATGTTGACTGCACCAGAAGTAATACCATGCTAGAGGTTGCACACAAGTTTTGCTACCTAGAATCAACTATATTGGATAACTTATCTCTTGGTGACGCGCTAAACCCTTGCATCAGAAAGACAGCAACTACATTCAGGTAACTGACTAAGCATGTGTGGGATATTAGGAAATTAACATTAAACACCAAGATACGGGTCTACCAAACGTGTTCTAAGCTCACTGCTGTATGGCAGCGAGACCTGGACCACTTATAGCTCAGTATGAATGGACTAAACTCTTTCCACACCCGCTGTGTCTGCCGTATCAAGTGGGAAGACAAAGTACTTGAGGAAGCCAAGTTGCCAAGTCTAATAACATTTCTCAAACACAGACGCCTCCGCTGACTTGGTCATCTATAGAGGATCGAAGATAGTCATATTCCAAAGGATCCTTTGTATGGAGAAGTTGAAGATGCTTCAAGGTCGCTGGTCCGACCTAGACTCGGGTTTATAGACATTTGCAGAAGGGACTTGAAAACTTTAACATCGATACCACAAGCTGGGGAAATGTGGCTAACAGCAGACCGCACTAGAGGGCTGTGCTGCACTGGGAAGCCAAAGAGTTGAACAGTGGTGGCTAAGAGGGAAAAGATAAGAGAACAAAGAGGAAAGTGCATCAGGCTTCAAGAGTTAATACTGTGTGGGCTTCATCATCTGGCCCTCTGATTTACACTTGCACCAACTGTGACAAGTACTGCTGCTCGACAATTGGAGTCTTCGGCATAGCAAAGTAACTGAACTGCTTTGGCGCCGAGACCATCGCCTTTCATGACAGATGGTTGCCATATCCTTAACGCACTGACTCATACTGTTACACAATGCCATGGGTACCAGCAGCACTCTGACAGCGCCAAAGTAGCTTTCTTCAAATACGACCTTGGACGGTGATTGTGATTAAAAGGCTATTCCACTATAGGGAGCATCATAGCCGAGTCCAATCCTATTCTTGATCACCAGCCACACACACATTTTGCAGCAGGACACCAGTCAGGAACAGAAACCTCAGGGATCAGCTAGTTTAGCACAAACCAGGGACTAAATCTGGGATCGTCTTTCTCTTTGGATAAAGGCCATACTGGATGGGGCATTTACCCAGAGCCACAAGGGAGGAAAATCTCCTGTTTTAAATAACGGTTACATGTGGACTTTATGGAAGTTTTATGGGAATGATTTCAAGTTATGGGCCACTGAAATGGAAATTAGTTCTGTTTTCATACCATTATTTCCAGTAAATTTCTTTAAATGTTTTGGCAGCGACAATGCTCATAATCGCTGTATAAAATCCAACATTTTAAATTAGTGCAGAGTGAAGAATATTATGGTATTCAAAAAAGTAAGAGGAATGAACTTTGAAGGAACAAATTACCTTTTCTCATCCACTGTTCTTAAGTTTATACAAAAAAAAATCACTCCTGTTGGGTGGAAAGAGAGAAAGAGAAGATAAAAGATGCAAATAATCTATGCTTTGAAAGTGGCAGATTATTAGCACTTAGCCTTGTTTCTTCATGTTTGTTAAAGCGGATGGTACTTTACATAATATAGTGCAGTCCCTTCCCTCAACACAGTACCTAGCTTCAAACAGCTTTCGATCCTCGCATCTTTATTGGTTGGTACTCCACAGATCTTTAAGTCACTTCCATGGAACGATGCTTAAAAATATTTTGAAGTAACCAATACAAAAAGGATAGGTCATGGAAAACTTGGATCTGGTTTCATTTTTGATCAGAAAAGTTTTATGATTTTATGAACACTGACTATTATGGTCATTTCCCAGAAATGGCTGGCCAGTAATCAGCAAGTGAGCTTGAGCAGATCCACCATTCATCACAACACCCAGCTCACAATCACAAAGCATCAAGTACTGAAGAGGTGACAGATGAAATCACTTTATCTTACATAATGTGCAGAGTTACTATTGTTCCAATTCAGAACAGGAGAATGAAGAATACAGCAGCATGAAGACCACAATGAAGTTTTTTTTTAAACTGAAAAAGAGTAAAATTCAAAATTGAACTACATTTGCTGTGAGACAGCAGTTTTGTATACAAGGAGTAAGAACAGCAGAAGGAGGAGCAGAAGAGGAAGAAAATAAATCTATAAATAGATTTTCAAAAATGAACTTTTTACAGAAACACTGCACACCAAGAAGTGTGTTATGCTATATTATATTTAATAGTAGCATAGAAGAGGGATGGTGCAGCTTGAATTACTGTCTCAAGCCTTCACTGCAACAATGATGCTCGCAAATTGTAAAGATCCCAATTCTAAACCCTAACAAGAGGACATACTGTATATTCCTGCAAATCAGAATGACTCAACTCAAGTTAAAGTCAACCTCAAGTCAGAAGCATTTTGTTGTATGCAAAAAATGTGTTTATATATAAAAATACTAGTCCATTTCCCTCAATATTGCTTCATGACTGAAGCTGGGTTGTACTCACGCCCTATGCTATACCATGCCCCTGTCTGTTTTTCAGAGCCTGTCGCTTATGTCTAACCTCACTCTCCTCTTCTCTGCTGCCACCTCAATTCTTTTTTACCCTCCCTGCTTAACAAAACAAACCTTTAGCAGTCACTAAAAAGAAAATGGTATCACTGGATCACAATAGGGACTCAGTGATGTTATGCTGCTAATAATGACACATAGCAGCGGGTGCTGCGCCAAAAACTATGAATATTACATCAACATGACTGCATAAACTGAAACCCGCCAAATCCTCATCCTCACTTAATTCACCTTTACCATTGGTCCAGGGTCCTGTAAATCAAAGAGGGAGCAAAATGCAGTTACATGATTGCTACTGACCAAGGAGATTGCTTGAAAGTGACATTATAACAGTGACGATGAGCTCATGAGCTTGATGAATGCGGTGCTAATTTCTAAGATTACCACGGCTAATGGATGGGCTCAAAAGCGACACTCGTCAGTTTTTATTTGCAAGATAGAAGATAGCGCTACCACTGCATTCCAACAGTTGAAATCAACTGGGATTGTGATGCTCTGATGGCAGTTGCACTACTTTTGCCTGATCTAAGCTGCTGTGACATCACAGGAGTTAGTGACCTCAGGATAGATTCACCATCCCCAATTCTAATAAAAAAATCTGGCTCCAAGGCACTTAAAATAACAATGGTGAGGAAAATTAAGGTCATTTTAAATTTTCCACACAAAACTTTGCACCAACACTTAACACACCAAAAAGTATTTACTTACCCCAATCCTTTCATACATTTAAGGCAACTTCCAAACACTAAAAATGCTGGCTTCCATTTTATTTTATTTTTATTTTTTTTAAAAAGGGAGGTAAATAAAGCTACAAGTCACTTTTAAAAGGGGAGATTCCACTCCCTCCCTCCCTCCTCACTCATCCGCATTGGCTCCAGATGTTTCCAGCAGGTTAATAAGCGCCGGTGCACAGGGACAGGGACAGGGACAGTCCCCCGTCCCCACACACACACACACACACAGCCTCGGCCTCCAATCTCTCTGGGAGCAGAGGCTGGGGGGCTGGAGCAGACTTTGGGCCGAGGGGGGGGGAAGTTTATTTACCACAAGGACTAGCAGCGCGGCCTGCGGGACTGCAGCAGGCCTGAAGAGGAAAAGGCGGACAAAAAAAAGCCGCCCGCACCCCGCTGAAAACCCGGGCTCCCCACCCCCCACCACACACACACCGACCGACCGCCAATTTCTTTCTTTCAGCCGCCGTCACGTCGCTTCGGTTTTCGGCCGCCTTTCCCCCCCGCCTCCCCAAACACCCTTCGCCGACATACTCACAGACTCGAGCGGCTTTGCTGCGGTCTCCACCACCATCGCCCCCCCTCTCTCTCTCTCTTTCGCTGTCCGCCTGAGCCGGTACCTCACGGGTTAACGGGCGCCTCGCCGCCCCATCCCATCCGGGCCTCGCACCGCCCAACTGGAAATGACGTCTCCCGCGGCTGCGCAGGCTCAAGGCGGCCGCCAGACGCCAAAACCCAGCTTGTTATCACGCACATGCGTACTGCTTCCATTGTGCCCATTTGAAGGCTGGGCAGGTTTGGGGGGGGGTGGCCATCATTGATAAAGGCAACACAACCACAAAAAAATAGCAGTAACTCAATGCTGCTTACAACAACAACTTGTATTTAGATTTTTTTTTTCGTTCATGGGATGTGGGCGTCGCTGGCAAGGCCAGCATTTATTGCCCATCCCTAATTGCCCTTTGAGAAGGTGGTGGTGAGTCACCGTCTTGACCGCTGCAGTCCGTGTGGTGAAGGTACTCCCACAGTGCTGTTAGGGAGGGAGTTCCAGGATTTTGACCCAGCGACGATGAAGGAATGGCGATATATTTCCAAGTCAGGATGGTGTGTGACTTGGAGGGGAACTTGCAGGTGTCGGTGTTCCCATGCACGTAGAGTCATAGAGTTATACAGCACAGAAAGAGGCCCTTCAGCCCATTGTGTCTGCGCCGGCCATCAAGCCCTGTCTATTCTAATCCCATTTTCCAGCACTTGGTCCGTAGCCTTGTATGCTATGGCATTTCAAGTGCTCATCTAAATACTTCTTGAATGTTGTGAGGGTTACTGCCTCTACCACCCTTTCAGGCAGTGAGTTCCAGATTCCAACCACCCTCTGGGTGAAAAAGCTTTTCCTCAAATCCCCTCTAAACCTCCTGCCCCTTACCTTGAAACTATGCCCCCTGGTTATTGACCCCTCTACTAAGGGGAAAAGTTCCTTCCTATCTATCCTATCTATGCCCCTCATAATTTTGTACACCTCAATCAGGTCCCCCCCTCAGCCTTCTCTGCTACAAGGAAAACAACCCCAGCCTGTCCAGTCTCTCCTCATAGCTGAAGCGCTCCAGCCCAGGTAACATCCTGGTGAATCTCCTCTGTATCCTCTCCAATGCAATCACATCCTTCCTATAGTGTGGCGACCAGAACTGCACACAGTATTCCAGCTGTGGCATAACTAGAGTTTTGTACAGCTCCATCATAACCTCCCTGCTCTTATATTCTATGCCTCGGCTAATAAAGGCAAGTATCCCATATGCCTTTTTAACCACCTTATCTACCTGTCCTGCTGCCTTCAGGGATCTATGTACATGCACACCAAGGTCCCTCTGATCCTCTGTCCTTCCTAGGGTCCTACCATTCATTCATTGTGTATTCCCTTGCCTTGTTAGTCCTCCCAAAATGCATCACCTCACACTTTTCAGGGTTAAATTCCATTTGCCACTGTTCTGCCCATCTGACCAACCCGTCTATAGCGTCCTGTAGCCTGAGGCTTCCCTCCTCGCTATTTACCACTCCACCAATTTTTGTGTCATCTGCGAACTTACTGATCATACCTCCTACATTCATATCTAAATCATTAATGTACACTACAAACAGCAAGGGACCCAGCACCGATCCCTGCGGTACATCACTGGACACAGGCTCCAGTCACAAAAACAACCTTCGACCATCACCTTCTGCCTCCTGCCACTAAGTCAATTTTGGATCCAATGTGCCAAATTGCCCTGGATCCCATGGGCTCTTACCTTCTTGTCGTCCAGGTCTTGCTACATGCGGGCATGGACTGCTTCATTATCTGAGGAGTTGCAAATGGAACTGAACACTGTGCAATCATCAGCAAAAATCCCCACTTCTGACCATATGATGGAGGGAAGGTCATTGATGAAGCAGCTGAAGATGGTTGGGCCTAGGACACTGCCCTGAGGAACACCTGCAGCGATGTCCTGGGGCTGAGATGATTGACATCCAACAACCACAACCATCTTCCTTTGTACTAGATATGACTCCAGCCAGTGGAAGGTTTTCCCCCTGATTCCCATTGACTTCAATTTTACTAGGGCTCCTTGATACCACACTCGGTCAAATGCTGCCTTGAAGTCAAGGGCAGTCACTCTCACCTCACATCTGGAATTCAGCTCTTTTGTCCATGTTTGGACCAAGGCTGTAATGAGGTCTGGAGTCGAGTGGTCCTGGCAGAACTCAAACTGAGCATCGGTGAGAAGGTTGTTGGTGAGTAAGTACCACTTGATAGCACTGTCGACGACACCTTCCATCACTTTGCTGATGATTGAGAGTAGACTGAATGGGCGGTAATTGGCCGGATTAGATTTGTCCTGCTTTTTGTGGACAGGACATACTTGGGCAGTTTTCCACATTGTTGGGTAAATGCCAGTGTTGTTGCTGTACTGGAACAGCTTGACTAGAGGCGTGGCTAGTTCTGGAGCACAAATCTTCAGCACGACAGCCAGGATGTTGTCGGGGCCCATAGCCATTGCTGTATCCAGTGCGCTCAGCCGTTTCTTGACATCACCTGGAGTGAATCAAATTGGCTGAAGACTGGCTTCTGTGATGGTGGGAACCTCAGGAGGAGGCCAGATGGATCATCCACTCGGCACTTCTGGCAGAAGACGATTGCAAACTCTGCAGCCTTGTCTTTTGCGTGCTCGGCTCCGCCATCATTGAGGATGGGGATATTCATGGAGCCTCCTCCTCCCGGTAGTTGTTTAATTGTCCACCACCATTCATGACTGGATGTGGCAGGACTGCAGAGCTTTGATCTGATCCGTTGATTGTGGGATCGCTTAGCTCTGTCTATAGCATGCTGCTTCCGCTGTCTAGCATGCATGTAGTCCTGTGTTGCAGCTTTCCCAGATTGGCATCTCATTTTTAGGTACGCCTGGTGCTGCTCCTGGCACCCTCTTCTGCACTCCTCATTCAACCAGGGTTGGTCCTCTGGCTTGATGGTCATGGTCGAGTGAGGGATATGCCAGGCCATTAGGTTACAGATTGTGGTGGAATACAATTCTGCTGCTGCTGATGGCCCACAGCGCCTTTAACATAGTAAAACATCCCAAGGCACTTCACAGGAGTATTATAAGACAAAACATTTGACACTGAGCCACATAAGGGGAAATTAGGGCAGATGACCAAAAGCTTGGTCAAAGAGGTAGGTTTTAAGGAGCGCCTTAAAGGAGGAAAGAGAGGTAGCGAGGCGGAGAGGTTTAGGGAGGGAATTCCAGAGCTCAGGGGCCTAGGCAACAGAAGGCACGGCCATCAATGGTTGAGCGATTATAATCAGGGATATCAACAGCAACTTGCATTTATATAGCGTCTTTAACATAGTAAAACATCCCAAGGTGCTTCACAGGAGTGCTATAAGACAAAAAAAATTTACACCGAGCCACGTAAAAAAAAAGAAAGACTTGCATTTCTATAGCGCCTTTCACGACCACTGGACATCCCAAAGCGCTTTACAGCCAATTAAGTACTTTTGAAGTGGAGTCACTGTTGTAATGTGGAAAACGCGGTAGCCAATTTGCGCACAGCAAGGTCCCACAAACAGCAATGTGATAATGACATAAAAGCCACATAAGGAGAAATGAGGGCAGGTGGCCAAAAGCTTGGTCAAAGAGGTAGGTTTTAAGGAACATCTTGAAGGAGGAGAGAGAGGTGGAGAGGTTTAGGGAAGGAATTCCAGAGCTCAGGGCCAAGGCAGCTAAAGGCAAGGCCACCAATGGTGGAGCAATTATAATCAGGGATGCTCAAGAGGCCAGAATTGGAGGAGTGCAGATATCTCGGGGGGGTTGTAGGGCTGGAGGAGATTACAGAGATTACTTACATTCAAATGTGACAAGCCTCACTGATTGCCATAATAATACAATACATATATATATATATATATATATATATATATATGTTTACACAAAAGCATAGTTAGCAGCAGAGGTGTTTTAGAAAGGCATAAGAGTGCAGAAGACATGGTAATTATTGTTCTGATGAAAGGTCATTGACCTGAAACGTTAACTCTGATTCTCTCTCCACAGATGCTACCTGACCTGCTGAGTATTTCCAGCATTTTCTGTTTTTATCATTGATTGTTTTCTTTCCGTGCATACCCCAAAAACAGTTTGATGTTTGACACCTGTTTTGATGCATTTATTTGGCATTTTGGAGCCTATTATAACTCTGAGTGTGAATCTCAGTATATTATTTTTAATTAAAATGCGTCATCAGTCCAACTCTACTGCCTCTTTTATTTCCAAGCCTCGACAAGTCTACAAGTACAGTGACAGAAAGTATCAAAAATGACAGCTATTTGTCACTTCTTTGGGGACAAGCAGTAAATAAACACACCTGGAAGTGGGACTCTGAGTAACCATTCGCTCATTTTACTTTTTTTTGTTCAAGTATGTGTCTAACAAATAATGGGAGAAAGTAAGGTCTGATTGGTTCTCGTCCCCTCCTCCAACCTATCTGGTTGACAGGCTCCAGACAGAATGAGCTCATTGGTTGATATTGACAGTCTTCAATGCCTGTGGAAAATGTTGATTTTTCTTGTAAAATGGTGACAAGCTGACACAAGTTGGAAAACTGACTGTCAGTTTCTAAAGCTGACAGTAGACATGGATGCATGCAATTTTATTGACTATTAAAATTGTTATTAAAACAATAGAAATTATTGTACAATATATATCATTCAAAAGTACAAAATCAGGGCAAAGTCACATTGGGCATTCACTTTGCCCAATGATATCACTGAAATTTACTGTTTAAAATTTAATCACTACTTTGAAAGGGAGATATATCGTATAATATTAAATGCTATAAATATTAAAGCTGCAGGTGTCTTTGCAAATATATGGGTAGAAAATCCTGGCTGAGCACTATTCTGGCAGGAACAGTGTGATGTGGGAGATCCCAGTCTGAAATTCCGATTTTACATAAACTATTAACTGTGAGCTCCTTCAGAACCAATGGCCATACTGACCAGTGAATTTAAAGCAATGCTGCAGCTTTTTAAAGAACTGCAGCAGCTATTTAAAGTAGTCTGATGTGAAATGAACAAAAGGAATGAGTTTTCACACTATTTCTCTCCCATGGAAGGTTCCAGACATTGCAAGGGCACGTTTATGAATGGTACTCTCGAGGTCCAGCTACAAAGGAAGGTTCTCCTGGTTGGCATTGAAGGGCATTCTCCCCAGACAAGAGTTATCTTAAACATATGGCAGGAAATAGCTGTCAAGGTGATTGATCCCTGCGAAACCCATGAGATCTGGCTGCAAATATACCGCAAAATCATACACCTGAGGAAAGATATCAAGGTAATGCGACCCGGTACTTTCCTATAGAAAGCATCGGCCTGAAAATATGTCCTCAGAAACAGTTGCTCTTTTATTAATCACACCTGCAAAGTTTCCACACAATCTTAGAGCCCGTTGAATGCGTAGTGTGCATGGCCATACAGCAGCATGGCACAGACAAGCTGAAATCTACATTTGAAATTCTTATCACATTGAAATCTTAAAGATTTTTGACTATTTGACTGAGGAATTTCAGGGAAATTTATTTTACGATATTGCTATTAATTCATCATATTTGGGGTCCAATCCATCCAACACATGAGCTACCTGGGAAAACATATTCAACACAACAGCCAGAAACAGACAAAGTATCTGTCAGAAAGGTGTTTCTAACCTACTATAATGAGTTTGAGATAATGTGGGTTCACTAAGCTATTCTAACATCAATTCACACATATTATGTTGAAATGGCTTTATTCACGAGGCCAGCTGCCAGGACTCCACACCAGGGGGGGCAGTAGCAGATTTAATTGGTATCTCAAATGGCCAATCCCCAGACATGGAGAGCTAGGGAATGGTCAGAGGCCTCAATCCATTGCAGCGGTCATCAATCCAGCTTGCCGAAGATAGGAGAAATGTACATGAGGGCACATGGGAGATTGCAGTATCCAGCATATACAATATGGGGTTTCATTGTTGTGGATCGTGCTATTGTATGACTAGATATTGTGTAGTAAAAGGACCGGTGACGTTGAACCCAAGAGAATATCTCGTGCAGACCTGAAATTTGTTACAAAGGGCTTCAGACAGCAAACCTTTCCAACACACTCCAGCTGAATGATGCCACTACAACTACAGTTACTGTTACACAAGATGGCTGCAGGCTAGGCAAATCTCTGTCACTGTACATACTCCTTAAACATACAACATCTGAAGACGACTTCTCTGCTTCCAGAACCTGATGGCATATAATAAAAAGGGAATATACTCAAACTGGAAGGCCCAGAAATCACCTGCCCTTGACTCCCTTTGAGGAGGGCACAGTGGATATCCTTGTCGACACAAGCTTCAGTGGTGTAGGGGGAGGTAAAGCCAGAGGTCTTACCCAAGCTCAGGGTTATTTCCACCCTGCTCTTGTGATGCTTTATCCCCCTACTTGCTCACTGACATACAGGCACAAAAACATTACACACGTATATTGCAATGAAAGCTCTGTTTGAAATGTCTCTTGGAGTCAGCAATGTAACAGATTTGAGGGCAGCCTCATTCTGCCTTCAGCTGAATGAAATCTGGATGCCCAATGAAGCTCTTGCACATTCTGTGCTAGAGTAAACAAGACAGGTGGACAACCAGGTCCATATATTTGAGCAATGTATAAAGCAGGCAGGGATGCCAGGGATGTAAATTCACTACTTTAAGACACCCCTTTGCCCAGTTCTCACCGGTGACAGCACTTTCATCAGCAGGGATGTCTACACTGTAGTAACAGGAAGAGTTTTTTTGTAACATTCCTGCTAATGACAACATCTTTTCATTTAATTGTGTTTAGGAGCATCTGGTTCTTTTGTCACATTAGAATCACCCATAATCAAGACTATTGGTTTGCATGGAAAAATGACAGCATGCGATCCCCAAAATACTGGCAAATATCTTGGAATCCCATGCAATAAAAATGAAATTTGATTAGCTGAGTCACGGTAAACCAGTGTCCCGACTCATAATATGACAGTAACTCCGCAAATGACACTACATTTTAGCAATCATTTAACTTTGTTGATTAATAATTATAATGATAAGAAGAATAGTGCTTTTTACTAAAACTAAATATAGCAGAAAAAATGAGTGGCTTGGCTGGAAAATAATATTTCTACTCCACTGAGGAAAAGGGGAAAAGAGCAATATTGTTTCCAGCATTGGAATCTTAAGACACCAATGTCATAGAGTCATACGGCACAGAAGGAGGCCGTTCGGCCCATCGAGTCCGTGCCGGCTCTCTGTAGAGCAATCCAGTCAGTCCCATTCCCCCGTTCTATCCCCGTAGCCCTGCAAGTTTATTTCCCTCAAGTGCCTATCCAGTCTCCCCTTGAAAACATTGAGTGTCTCCGTTTCCACCACTTCCGTTGGCAGCAAATTCCAGGTCCTCACCACTCGCTGCGTAAAAAAGTTTTCCCTCACATCCCCCTGTATCTCTTGACCAAAACCTTAAATCTGTGTCCCCTAGTCCTTGTGCCATCAACTAGTGGGAACAGCCTTTCCCCGTCCAGCCTATCCAAACCTGTCATAATCTTGTACACCTCTATCAAATCACCCCCCAACCTCCTTTGCTCTAATGAAAACAAATCCAGCTTCTCCAACCTGTCTTTGTAGCTAAGATCCCCCATCCCCGGAACCATTCTGGTAAATCTCCCCTGCACCCTCTCAAGGGCCTTCACATCCTTCCTAAAGTGTGGTGACAAGAACTGGATGCAATACTCCAGTTGTGGCCCAACCAGTGCTTTATAAAGATTCAACATAACTTCTTTACTTTTGTACTCAATACCTCCATTTATGAAGCCCAAGATCCCATATGCTTTGCTAACCACTCTCTCAATATGTCCTACCACCTTCAGGGATCTCTGCACATTAACTCCCAGGTCCCTCTGTCCCTGCACACTCTTTAAAACTGTGCCATTAAGTGTATATTGCCTCTGCCTGTTCCTTCTGCCAAAATGCATCACCTCACAGTTCTCTGTATTAAATTCCGTCTGCCACTTGTCTGCCCATTCTGCTAGCCTTTCTATGTCCTGTTGCAGGCGATTGGTGTCTTTTTTTTGATGAGAGTCATCACCACTGGGCATCAGCTATATACTGCAGCTCTACCTCCAAACAGTTCATGGATTCATGGCTTCACCTGCATCTGAAGCTCTGCTACCTCTGTGTGGATTTACTGAACTGGGTAAGTTATATGAACCAAATGCATCACCACCCGTGGAACGGATAATGTTAAAAGAAATACAAACTGCAAACGCTGGAAACCTGAAGTAAAAACAGAAAATGTTGGAATATAACAGGTCTTCCAACACCTGTGTTAGATATCAAGATCAAGAGTTAGTAAATGAATTCATCTTGTACAAAAATAATTCATTTATATTATGTTCCATTTCATGTTAAGCTCTATAGTAAGACTGAAAGACTGAAAATATAGCTGACAATGTAGTTAACGGCCAGCTACAGAGGTCAACAGAGGCCTGCTTCTGGATTAGGTCACACGTTGTTTACATTTAGAGATTAAGTTATCTGTAATTAACCATAATAATACATTCTATGGCTTGCTAACCCTAAACGCCAGTCAGTTAGTCTTGGGACCATGGACGTCAGAAAGAAAGCCTTGAGTGATAGAGGGTTCGAGAGCTCAGAACATCTTGATACATACCGATACGGACTGGTACTGAAAGTGGGTAAAGTGTCATGGAATGCAGATGCCTATGGATCAGTGCAGCTAGAAACAGTATAAATGGGTTGAGATCGTAGCCATAGGTTAGAAGAAGGAACAGAAAGAGAGAGAGAGAGGAGAGAGGGTTGAGCTCAACCGATTGTGATGTGACTTCTTCTGTGGCAAAACAGCTTTTGTAAACGCGGTGTTGGCTATGAGTATATGTTCATTTAATCTTTAATAAATGAGCAAAATGTTTGACTCCAGCAGGTCTCAAACTCATCCTTGGCATATAGGCACAGCCTTTGACCATATTATTCAAAAAATACACATCCTAACATCTGTAAAAAGAAAAGACAGGTAACCTTTCAGCTGCTATAACAAGCATAATGATTCATCTTCTGTCTTACTACTTACTAGTGGACATCATTTTATCCAAGTAAAAGTTAGGGGTAAATTTTGATTTAAAATCACTTCTTTGTCACTTCAGATTAATTGGGCATTGTTGTTATTGCTGTTTGTGGCATCTTACTGTATGCAAAACAGTTGTTATGTTGGCCTATATAGGAACATAGGAGGAGGCCAGTCAGCCCCTCGAGTTTGTTCCGCCATTCAATTAGATCATTGCTGATGTGTATCTGAACTCCATCTACCCGCCTTGGTTCCGTAACCCTTAATACCCTTGCCTAACAAAAATCTATCAATCTTAGTTTTGAAATTTTCAATTGACCTAGTCTCAATAGCTTTTTGGGGGAGTGTGTTCCAGATTTCCATCACCCTTTGTGTGAAGAAATGCTTCCTGACATTAATCCTGAACGGCCTAGCTCTAATTTTAAGGTTATGCCCTTGTTTTGGACTCCCCACCAGAGGAAATAGTTTCTCTCTATCTACCCTATCAACTCCTTTAACCATCTTAAGCACCTCAATTAGATCACCCCTTAATCTGCTATACTCAAGGGAATACAAGCCTAGTCTATACAACCTGTCCTCATAATTTAACCCTTTGAGCCCCGTTATTGTTCTGGTGAATCTGCGCTGCACCCCCTCCAAGGCCAATATATCCTTCCTGAGGTGCGGTGCCCAGAACTGAACGCAGTGCTCTAAATAGGGTCTAACCAGAGCTTTATATAACTGTAACATAACTTCCACTCCTTTGTATTCCAGCCCTTTTGAGATAAATCCAACATTCCATTAGCCTTTTTAATTATTTTTTGTCCACTAGCTTTTAGTGATTTCTGTACTTGGACCCCTAAATCTCTCGGCTCCTCCACAATTCCTCACTTCTCGCCATTTAGAAAATATTCTGATCTACCTTTCTTAGGTCCAAAGTGGATGGCCTCACACTTCCCTGCATTGAACTCCTTCTGCCACAGTTTTGCCCACTCACTTAATCTATCAATGTCCCTTTGCAACTTTTTGCTCCCACCTACACTATTTACTGTACCTAACTTGGATATATGGCTCTCTATTCCTTGATCCAAGTCATTTATAAATGTAGTGAAAAGCTGAGGCCCCAGAACAGATCCCTAGGGGACAGCACTAGTCACATCCTGAAATTGGAGTACATACCCATTATCCCTACTCTCTGTCTCCTTCTAACCAATTCCCTACCCATTTCAATAGGATAGCATAACAATAGTCAATGATCTACAAAGTAATTCATTGTATGTGAAGCACTTTGAAATGTTTCTGAGACTAGATAATGTGCTATATATTGCAAGTTTCCTTTTTGTCCTTAGTCCACTCTTTCTTCCACCTCCACAACATTACCTGCTTCTGACTCCATTTCCCCCTTCCCCATTGCCAAAACTCCATGATTTCATCACTTTGAGGCTTAACTTCTGAAATACTCTCCAAGCTCTGCATCATTCAAAATTTCACATCCTCACTCATACTCCCATCAACCCCAGTTTCTCCAAGCTCCACTTACTCTCAATTGCCCAATGACCTCAAAATTTTCATCCTTTCTTTCAAATTCTCTATGCCGTCATTCTGCCCTCCCTTAACACTGGGGTTCTTCTTGTCCCTCTTGCCTTACATCTCCGCATGAACTCTCCACTCTTCTAACAATGGGCTTCTTCTTATCCCTCCTTTTGCTCCTCTATCAGTGACCATTACACTCTTCTCCAGATCTCTCCACATTGCCACTTCCCTTGCTGTTTTTAAAAACTCTTTTCTTCAACCATTGGTCCCTTTTCTAACCCACTCCATTTTTTCCTTTCCCCCTCCTGCTTGGCATCCATTGTTTGTCCTTCAAATATTTAGCATGAGGTGTCATCACGCATGTAAAGAGTGCTGTAGAAATGCCAGGCGCTGTTAATCAGGGTAACTTTGCAAAACCATTACAGTATGGGTATACAAAATGTTATTCTTAGTTTAATGACTTTACAGGTGCTACCAGAACAGCTTTCATCCAAGTATAGGGTGGAAAGTTGACAGGTAATCCCTTACATGGCTTACAGAAAATCTATGTACTGTACATCTGTATGCTATGGTTGACTGCTAGAGTTTGGGGCTTGGATAGTAGTGGCAGTTCCTAGTCAGCTAGACGCCACTCTCCCAAGTTATTTTTGGAACCTCCCTATCCCTGTCCCCATCAAGACACATCTTCACATCCTTAGGACTAGATACTAGATAGCGAGCAACATCTCTTTATTTTTTTGCTCATGATTTAATAATTGATTTGTTACTCAGGAAGTTTATCAGGAAATCCTATCTGCCCTCTAGGTTATCTGCTTATAAATTCTGACTTATTAGTGTTTTTGTCTCTGTTACACCAAGGGCTAGTTGGCTTATTTACTCTACTAGACTTAGAAAAATTACTGCCATTTTGTTAACCCAGCAGTTGCCATACTGATTGCAGCTTCCTTTTTTTTAATTTTGCTGCAGATGCTACATAATCTGTATAAAATCTAGAAATATTTATAGTAACCTAATATGTATTTGCTCTGTAGCATTGCATATGATGTCAGATAGATGCATTATTAAGAGCTAAGCTACATGAACTGTTGGAGTGTGTTCCAGTACAAGAAAGTCACACATGATGACCGACAGGGTGGCAAAGGGTCTCTAACAAATGTGAATCAAACTTCAGAAACAAAGTTTTTGCTTGTTGCATCTCATGCTCTTGTAAATGTATTCATTAACGTATTGATTTTCTTTATGTCTCAGTATTCTGAGGTTAGTAAGGCATGCCTGATGCCACAGTTTGTTATGGCATGTCTTGTATTAAAATTTAGTTATAACATTTGGTTATTGAAATGCTATTTAGAAAATACGGCATTGCTGTAGTTTTCTGGTCAGACCCTGTGTCAAAAGTTCTACACCGCATCCAGCTTGAAAAATTGTATTTTCTGAGCATCAAGGGACTCTGGTCCTTTTCCTTTCTGGAACGTATTTTAACATCATGACAGAGAGTTTGCTTGTTCCCTGGGACAATTGTACACATGCTTTCCTCACAAAGTTATTCCTCATTTTGTAGTATTTTCACAGATATCAGCTATCAAATCAAAGATCTGCCATGCCACTTTGAGCCTGCTACCAGAAAACTTGCATCAGAAGTGCAGGAACAACTCTGCCTTTGATTTGACCTCCTCGGTGAACAGATAACCTGCCCTCTTATAACATTTTGGTCCATACCTATATTGTTTGAACTGGAGTTTTTAATCGAGGATATTGCTATATTGTTAGATTCCGTTTATAAGGGTTTAACTCCCAAGACCATGTAGCATTTTTTCTCAGCATGAGGCCAGCTGCTTGGTTCTCATCTCAACAGTAGTGATTTCGGAACAATGGAACAGGAGTCGGCCATTCAGCCCCTCAAGCCTATATCATCATTCAATCAGATCATGGCTGATTCGTACCTCAGCTCCATTTCCCCGCCATTGATCCATATTCCTTGATACCCCAAGAAAATCTAGGATTACATCTTTCATTAGAAAACCTAGGGGTATGAGTGTAATTTAAAATGCCCTGGACTTTGGGGATTCTGCGAAGCCCAGAGCCCTCTCACGCTGTTTCCGGCTGTCCATGGGGAAAGCGATGAAGGTGTTTTCTTTTGGAAATAAGTTGTCAGTCATCTGTTTGTATGGACTGTGGATTGGTGATACTATTGAAGTTTCCCCGTGGCCGTCTGGAAGTAGTCAAAGACAAAAAAGTTCCAAACTGCAGTAACCTTTACTGCAACAGGCAGTGCCTTGCTTGGCCTGAAGGTTGGCTGCAGGTCACCTGGCCACAGGCAACTCAAGTATATTACTGCCTCCCCTGGAGAAGTGTAGCCTCCTCGAGCATTCTTCTTCAGTTAATTAAATGGCCTGTACGTTCAGCTGCGAGGATAAGGGTGGGTGCGTGTGTACTCCTCCCGTATCCTGTCCCTTGAACAGCATTCCTGTTTCCTTCCTCTTTCTTCAGGGATACAAATATAATGGGATTTCCAGAGGGACCCTCATAGAGCATGGAGCTAGGCTACTTGCAATAATGGGTTGCAATAAAACAGAGTTCTGACGAAAGGTCATCCACCTGAAACGTTAACTCTGTTTCTCTCTCCACAGATGCTGTCAGACCTGCTGAGTATTCCCAGCATTTTCTGTTTTTATTTCAGATTTCCAGATTCCACAGTCCTTTGCTTTTGTATTAGGTGGCATATCATTGTTTTCAGTCAATTACATGACATTACATTTATAGCGCCACCTACTGCTGTAATACTTTTAGAATCTTGGGGCAGGATTTTACCTTGGAGGCGGGAGGGAGCAGGGTAACTGGATTGCAGTCTGGAAACACAGGACAACGGGTTTCCCTCAGGCCGAGCCGAACTTAACAGCAGGACCTGGTTAACATTCTTTTTCTCTGTTTGAGAGGCTGGCTGGCTGTCGGGCGGGTAGGCCTGCGGCACTAGGCTGAAGCTGAGGAGCAGAGAGGAGGGAGGGAGTGATCGGACGCCAGGATCGGCGGGGGTTTGGGGGTGGGGGGGGTGGTGTTCAGAGATCGGGGTGGGGGAGGTCGGAAGGCCGGGATCGGTGGGGGTGGGGGGGGGCGGTGGGGGAGGATGGAAGGCTGGAATCGGTGGGGGACGTCGGAAGGCTGGATGGGGGAAATCGGAGATCGGAGACTTGGTGGGGGGAGTGGGGAGGTAGGTCAGGGGGGAGATCGGAAGGGTCGGGGGGGGGAGGGGGGGGTGTCCGATCACGGAGATTTGGCGAGGCAGGGACACTGGTTCCAGCATGTAAGTGGAAACACACTAACGTCCTGGATCCAGCAATCCTCGCCTTCCTTTATCTGTCGGGTTCCCCGAGGCCCAGGAAACCTGGCCGCCCAGAGTTAAACTTAAAATGGAGATTCAAAATGAGACACGCAGCCTCACTATAATATTTAATGTGCCGCCTGCCCCCCGTCCCGCCTCCATTAAAACCGGAAGTGTGCGGGTTGGGGTCAGGATTCAGATTCCTACCACTTTAACCTCCCACCCGACCCAAGCCCCCCTTTTTGTAGGGTTAAAGTTTCCCTCCTTGAGGCCACTCACCAATTTTAATGTACAATGGAAAAGAAGGATAAAAGGAAAGGAAGAAAGAAAGACAGTAGCACTTTGTACCTGCTGGCAAGTGACGGTAAACAGTATCTCAAGTGAAAAAACAAAAAATAGGATCACCTTAATCTCAAGCTCCTGTGGCCAACACTCAATGCCGTCAGCTTTACTCCTTTGTGCACAAGTAGAAATGAACTGTAATTGGTTTTACCTTTAATCTTTTCTCGCTGATGAAAAGCATGGAGTCGCTTTTGAACTCAGCAGAAAATTGTTTGTCGGATACATTTGAACACTGTCCTTGCATCTCTGAGAGGCGGTCTAGTGCAGACAGATGGGATGAAGTTATTCTCTCTCTACCAGCTGTTACAAGTCCTTATTGAGCTCAGATCGGACAGTTTTTATCCAGTTCCCAATAGACAAAATTATGCAGCAGAGGAAAAACAACCTGAAATTTGGCACAAATTAGGAATTTAACATATGCATTTTGGCAGACAGATGCACAAATTTGTATATGTGGTGCCAACAAATCTGGCCAACTGTAATTCTGTACCCCGGCCAGGGAATAGCAACACGATTAACAAGCTGAAGAGTAAGACATGCGGATACAGTAAGCACCCACATTGCAAATACAGATGCTTACCCTTTACGTGTCGCTAATTTTGACACTGTCACTCAGCTATAAGAATAGGTAGAGCAGCGAATAATGTGTCGCACAGGACTAATCAGAGAGAGGGATGGAGTGCTCACTTCAGAATGGAGTTGAAGTATATTGTCAGGTTGTCAGTGTGAGACAAGTTGCAGTGTGTGTGATAATGGCATATCCTATCTGGAAGATCCTGATACTGTCAGTCGACAGAAAGTGAAAAGCTCTTTGTCCCGCAATATCACCTGTCCCTCTGTGAGAAGATGGGCAAAATATAAATGACTGGGTTGAACCCTACCAGTTAGTAAACACTGAGTTCTATACAAGTGGACTTGATGTGTATCAAGCCTGGGAGTATGCATCACAAAATTTAAGATGGGCACTTATAGCTTGTAAGGGACAGAAAGAAAACTTGACTTTCCTCAATGAATAATATGAATATATTTAACTTTTTAATTAGGTAGAGTTATTTTGTTTCTTGATGGCAGCCCCATCCTTTTTTAAGGTCTTTTTGTCCACTTTTGCTTGCTTCAGTCTCCCTCCACTCCATTCCATCCTCAGCTAAGAGTACTGGTAATCTGTTCCCTGATCCCCTGCCATTGCTCTTATACGACAAAGAGGTATGTGAAATCAGTGTGGAGTGACTCTCAATCTGATTTTACCTCCCTTACTTCCCTAATCTTCCATTTGGATGCTTAAAAAGGAAAACAATACATTTTGTATTAGCATAAACTGTGCCAGCACCACTAGTTATAAATTCCCTTCTTTAGAGCACAGCTAGTTTGAAAGTAGGACATGATAGTTGTCACTTTATATTTTTAACTCTTGCCAATATACCCTGTCAAAGTCCATAACCAAATCATTAAATCCTGTATCACTTTTATGTTGTCAGGTAGGATTTGATGGACTCCTAAATGTCATACTGAAAATCCTATGGGAATTTTGGAAAGGGATTAGGATGGAAATCAGGCTTCCGACATCTTGAGGGTAGATAATGCAAATTAAAATGCACCTAAAATATGTATATAAAATGGACATTATGCAGCATTATTTTTACTATATTTCACAATTATCCCTAGTCTTTAAATCCCAGGATTTAATGTGTCAACTGTGGCTCAGTGGGAAGCACACTTGCCTCTGCGTCAGAAGGTTGTGGGTTCAAGTCCCACTCCAGGGACATGAGTACATAAAGCTAGGCTGACACTCCAGTGCAGTGCTGAGGGAGTGCTGCACTGTTGGAGGGGCCGTCTTTCAGATGTGACGTTAAACCGAGGCCCCATCTGCCCTCTCAGGTGGATGTAAAAGATCCCATGGCACTATTTCAAAGAAGAGTCGGGGAGTTATCCCTGGTGTCCTGGCCAGTATTTATCCCTCAATCAACATAACAAAAAAACAGATTATCTGGTCATTATCACATTGCTGTTTGTGGGAGCTTGCTGTGTGCAAATTGGCTGCTGCGTTTCCCACATTACAACAGTGACTACACTTCAAAAAGTACTTCATTGGCTGTAAAGAGCTTTGAGACGTCCGGTGGTTGTGAAAGGCGCTATATAAATGCAAGTCTTTCTTTAGTCTTGTCCTTCTCACTTCTGTGGCTTTTCTGAAGTCAAACTAAAATAAACCTTTGTATTGCTTTGCATTTGGCTCCTTTTCAGAGCAGCTTTCCAGTATTTTTCACAAAGGTATAATCCTCCCAACAGAATATATCACAGTTGGGTGGTCTGCTGGTTAAAAAAAATTGTAATAACAATATTAATAAAATTACAGAATAATTTTCTCATCTAATGGCACTGCTCCTTCCAGGGAAGATTGATTTCACATGTGGAATATTTTACTGACATCTCAAAATGCTGAATGTTTCACAACACTAAAGGGGTGGATTTTCAGAATGTTTCTGTAAATCAGGACGCAAGTGCAGCTCCCCCTCGTATTGAACTGTTTCTGGTGGAAATCTGTAACTGCGTTGATTTCAGTGCACTTATAGAACAACCTCAACTTCTGTGTCCTTGATGAATTGCTCCATGGTAATATCCTCCTTTCTGCATCCCCACCTTGTTGAAATCAAAACTCTTTGCACCACCTCCTATTCTAACTTGATTTTTCCCAGGATCTCAACAGAGTTGAACTCCTCACCTCCCTCAATCTTCTGTATGATTTTACAATCTATAAGCTTTTAAAACGTAATCTTGGAATCATCTAACCACTACATCTTGATCTAACTTGCCTTGTCTCCTATTTATTTTCCTTCTTGGTGGCGACTTATGTTATGTGCTTTGTCCCTGAATTCTATGGTTGCTCAGTTAAATAAATGCAAATTGCATTACTTGCCAGTAATCAGCTCTGGATGACCTCTCAATAAACATGCAGTGGTGAACCCCTTCGGTGTGGAGATCTCACGGCATTAACTGTGTGGAGCCCAGATGCCATTGACTTCCACCAAAGGTCCAGGAACGAATGGTAATCTCCTCCACAAACACCACAGCTAATTTTATAAAACAATAGTGGACACATGGGAATAGTTTACAAGGCTGTAGTTTTGGCCGTCGAATGGTGACGATCTACTGTGCAAACTGTGACCTCCCAGTTTATGACACCATTTGAACCACTCAGTTGCTGCTGTTAATCACTCCTGCATAACCATTATTCCCTGTAAACTGCAACTCAGCAAATCTGCATTATTTTCAGCAAAACATTCTCATTCTGTCAAGCAGTGTTATTACAATCATGCTACAGTATGGTAACAATATAAAATTCATTTACTGTCACTATAATTGTCATCCTCCTTGGGAAGTTAATTACATTGATTTAATTTTGAATATTTTTATTTGTTTATGAACTCTCAACATGATGATACCATTTGTGTCACAAAAGAACTTGCACGACCTCAGGATGTCCCAAAGCATTTACAGCCAATGAAGTACTTTTGAAGTGTAGTCACTTGTAATGTAGGAAACACAGCAGCCAATTTGTGCACAGCAAGCTGCCACAAGACAGCGATGTGATATTGACCAGATAATCTTTTTTTTAGCGATGTTGGTTGAGGGATAAATAGCAGCCAGGACGCCGGGGATAACTCCCCTGCTCTTCTTCGAAATAGTGCGATGGGATCTTTTTCGTCCACCTGAGAGAGCAGACGGGGCCTCGGTTTAACATCTCATCCGAACGACAGCACCTCTGACAGTACAGCGCTCCCTCAGCACTGCACTGGAGTGTCAGCCTAGATTATTGTGCTCAAGTCTCTGGAGCGGGACTTGAACCCACGACCTTCTGACTCAGAGGCGAGGGCGCTACCCACTCAACCATGGCTGGCCTCTACATTACCTTACATTATTGCATCATTCATATCTGGCTTCATCTTGATAAAAGGTTCTCAGGCCTCCCAGGCTCGTTCCTTCGTGAAAATGATGACAATGCTCCTTTAAATGATTCCTTCTCAGTCTTTTGGAGTGTCAGTGTTACAGAATGTCACCCCCATTTCAAGCAGCTCTGTTTAAAAAAAAATCTATGTTTCTGTTTGTGTTGGGCCAATTTTTTTTTAATGTGTTTGCTGATGCTTTTAATTATTTTTCATGGCTCGCCGGGTTTATTGAGTTTTGATTTGATTTGCAAAGGTGGTTTTCACACTGAACTATCAGCTGTCACTAGCTGGTTTGTTTATCATGTTACTCTTGATGTTCTCCATATGTGAGCAGTACTTTCTATTCAGTCTCCACTCATGCTGGGCAGATGTTTTTTGTTGCTCTGGTTTCAAGAATGGCATGTAATGTCCACTTGACCTCGCAACATGATCTTTTAGAAAAAAATAATAAACAGTTCCAGTGGTAAGTCACTGTGTAAACGTCCACACTGTTAATATAGGTTAAGTATGTCTTGAAAGGGAGTGTTTGATCTCTGCAGTTGTCACGCTGCTTGCTGGCAGGTTTTGTTAAGTTTTCATGACTCGTGCTCTATATAACTATTCCTTAAATTGGTATGTTTCCACGGGGTTCAGGTGAAGTACAAGACACAGTGACGAAACCGGTGGGGCTGATTTCCATCAGTTGCGATGTGTGGTGATATTGTAAACCAATGGCTGGTGTTTCTGGTAAAAATATTCCCCCATTTGTTCACAATGTTACTAGTCACAGGGGTGGAAGAGGTCATCCCACAGCTGTTGTATATCTTGCCCTCCATGTAAAGTTCGATGTCGGCCATTGCTCAGTGTAGAACTGATGCTCTCACCTCTGTGTCAAAAGGTTGCGGCGTGGCCGGAATTTTCTGGGGTCCGTGCGGGCGCGATCGAAGGTGGGTCGGGTGGGAAATTTGCAATATCTTGGAGCGGGTCGGAAACCCACCAGCATCCTGCCCCCACACGCCTTTCCCTCGGGCGTGTTTGCCGGCGCAGCAGTGATCTGAATGGCAGAGGCGGGTGAGCTAATTTAAATCATTAACAGGTACTTGTCAGGCCCTTAAGAGTCTTTTTAACCCTACCTTTCAAATTTCCCTGGATGTCCATGGGAATCACGCAGCTCGGGAACCACGTCTGTCAACCTGAGGCGGTAGTTGAGTGGCCATTGATCCAGCTGATTAGTGCACAGCATGGAAAGTCCAATAAAAACTCTCACCTCACAGCTGATCACTTTCCTCAGGCAAAAGCTGTTGCTGACTGCATTCCCAGCACAGATTTAACTTTCTAAAGGCTGCAAGTGATTGCAGCAAAGTCGCCATCCAGTCTCGCCTCATTGTTAGAACCGATCATATCATTGACAGATTGCTTCTATCATCTATACTTGACCTGCCATCTATTCCATCAGCATGGGTGCCATTTATACTCTCTCACCTTGGTCCTCAGAATCAGACCACGATAAGCCCCAACACCAGCAGCACCAGGCACACCAGCAGCACCAACAACAACACCACCAACCTTCTCCTCAACCACCTGATGCTGCACAGGATGAGGGCATCAGTGCAGGGCTGCACCACGCCGGAGGTGATACCTCCAACACCGGGTATACAGGCAGAGGATGAGCTTTCTCAACATGACTGAGCAGCAGTGCCAAAGGAGACTCAGGCTATCGCGCCAGGTCGTCGCAGACACTTGCACATTGCTGGAGCAAGACCTGCAGCCCAGAGGAGTGGGTGGACACGCCTTACCAGTGGCTGTCAAAGTCACCAGCGCCTTCAACTTCTTCGCCTCAGGCTCCTTCCAGGGATCTGCAGCAGACATTTGCAGCATCTCGCAGTCGGCTTCCCACAGATGCATCACACAGGTCACCGATGCCCTGTTTGACAAGTCAGCCAATTATATCAACTTTACCACTGATGAAGCCAACGTTACTGAGCGGGCACTCGGCTTTGCTGCTCTGGCTGGCTTCCCATGGGTGCAGGGCTTCATCGACTGCACACATGTGGCCATCAGGGCACCCCATCATCACCCAGGAGTCTTTGTCAACCGCAAGGGCTTCCACTCCCTCAATGTGCAGCTCGTCTGCAACCATAGGAAGATCATCATGCATGTATGCACCAAATTCCCTGGCAGCTGCCATGACTCTTTCGTCCTTCGCCAGTCCACCCTCCCTCAGCTCTTCGCTCCTCCAAACAGACTTTCCGGCTGGCTGCTTGGAGACAAGGGCTATCCACTGAAGACATGGCTCATGAAACCCTTGAGAAGGCCAAGTACTGAGGCCCAGGAGAGATATAATGAAAGCCACATTTCCACCAAATGTGTCTTAGAGCAGACAATAGGCATGCTGAAAATGCGCTTCAGATGCCTTGACAGATCTGGAGGAGCCCTTCAGTACACACCAGCCAGGATCTCCAGAATCGTTGGGGTCTGCTGCGCCCTGCACAACATAGCGCAGCAGTGAGGATTAGTACTGCATGAGGAGCAAGGCACTGAGCACACAGCCTCTTCAGAGGAGGAGGAGGAACCTGCGATCCAGATCCCACCAGTGCCCGAGCAGCATGTTGCCGGGGAGGCCAGGGATGGGCTCATCATGGCCAGATTTACTTCACTTTACGCAGTACACCCATATGCCTGCCATATGCTGCGCCAGGTTGGCACCACCCCACAGCAACACCATAAAGCATCCCTACAATGACCAAGTCGTTCCTTTCACACTGACCACCATTGCTGGAGGTACCGTTATGTCTCACCATTCACTACAACTCACTAAGCCACTTCCAAAGTTGCACACAAATTTGTCCAAGACCAGAAAGTGGTGAAAATAAAGGTTTTTTATGTGTGACATCACAGTAACGGAAACTTTACAGAAACATTGAATAAAACACCCAAGTGGCTACCCTTGTGAATCTACTTGTGTGTTATCTTTCACTTATGTGTGCTTCTACGAGGTGCTATCCCTATGGCTTCAGCAGAGGTAGAGGCAGCCTGCTCACTTCCCTGCTGCGACTGCTTAGATACTCTTGGCGGACGTCCTCTGGGTTTTGGAGCCTCTGATGGCCCCTCCAAAGTCTGCTCCTCCTGCGACTGTGCAGGGGCAGACTCGGCCATCGCAGTCCGAGGAGGTGTTTGGGGCTCTGACTGAGGGGGTGGCAATGGGGGAGAAATGTGAGCGCTTTGAGAGGAGCCCCCACTTCCAAGTCCACTCTCACCGTCATCCTCTCATGGGCCACCCGCACTTCCCTGCTAGCAAGGAGCTGGAGAGCACCTTGCTGCACATCATGGGGCCATGAGAATCCACTTCTACATTGACTTCCCTCCTAGAGAGGACGTCTATGAGCCTCTGCCATCTATGCCTCCACAGAGACCATGTGCTCCTGTGAGTGGTGCATTAGCTGCTCCGTGCAGGTGGCCATCCTATCCATGGACGAGCCTACAGTCGCCATCGCCTGCGAGACGGTGGTGCTCATGTTGGAGATGGACTCCTCCATTGTCTGAACATTTGCAGACATTACGCTCGCAAAACCTGTCAAAGCCTCCTGCACTTCTTGCTGCACCTCCAGGATCACCCTCTTTCTGGATGGCCCCCGAGGCTCAGCGTCTGCGTGTAGCTGAGCAGAGCTGAGAGTGTCCTGCGCCCTCCGGCGAGAGGGTCTCCATTGCTGTCCCTGTCTCCACCATCTGCTCTTGCTCACTTGTGAGTTGTAGGACACCAGGTGACAACACTACTCTATCTTGCATGTAGCCCACTGAGGTGTGCGTATCTGCGCTGGTACTGGGTGTGCTTATTTCTGGTGATGGTGCGCCCTCAGAGGCTGGAGGCTCCTCTGAGGAGTTGTCTTCCTCTTCCTCCTGGACAGTGGGGCGGGGGGATGGGGGGCTCTTGTTGGACCTGTTGGACAGTAAAGAGATGAGTTAGATATGCCATATAAAAAATGGGTACAGATACTATTATGCACATGATGACCATTCACTGGCTGCTGACATCAGCCCCCATATCAGTGACTGCTGTATGCCATGTGGCTGTATGATATGTAATTTTGTCACCAGGTTGCTGAGACGTCCCCCTCTCTCCATCTCCCACCTCCAGCTGCTCGGCGACTCCCGAAACTTCCAAGGCAGCCTCCTCTGCTGATGTTAGGGTCGTCAATGATGGTGTTCCACCTCCGGTTCACTCCCTCTCCCTCTTATTGTGGGCTCTCTTTTCCTGCAAGGAGGGAAGGAAGAGAAGGTTGAGTGAGAGCGATGGAATGAGTGTAAGGAATGGATGGGTTACATTTTTAGAGGGAGACTATGGGGTGTGGTGCCAAAGCCAAGTGGCCTCCTTGTGTGTTGTTGGTTGGTATGATTTCATTAGGATGAGGGTGAGTGTGAGGGGTGGCTAGTCAGATGGGGATGTGTGTATGTAGATAGAGAGAGAGGGATGGGTGGACGTGCAAGGTACGTTGGTGTGAGCAAGGATGGGCAGCAGCAGGGTTGGGAAGGCAGAGTGACGGGGATGTGATGAGAGGTGCAGCAGGATGAAGTTGAGTGTGGCTTTCTACTCACCTTTCTTGATCTAATGAGATCATTGAAACATTTGCGGCACTGCACCCAGGTCCTCCTGAACACATCCCTGCTGTTGACCTCCACTGCAATTTGGAGCCAGGCTCTTTTGGTCTTCTGGGGAGGTCTCTTCCGCCCATTAAAAGGGAAGAGGACCTCCCTGCGTGCTCGGCCTCCCTCCACAAGGATATGGAGAGAATCATCGGAGAACCCGGATGCAGCCCTCTGTCTCTGTGCAGTCATCTCTGGAACTGTTTGCAGTAGTCCAATTGTGCAGTGTGCTGCCTGCACACTCCGAGATGAACCTTCAAATGCAATGTGGCCATGGCTCCTTTAAATATCCCGGCTGAAAACGCGTCATCGATGATGTCATCAGACCTGCACCATTTAATAAGGCCGGGTAACGTGGAGGGTGGGTTTAATAGGCCCCATTAACACTAAGTCGATTTCAGGAGCGGGTTGGAATCAACAACGGGGTCACGACCCGCCACGGCGACTGCCCGCACCCACCCTGCCCAGGTAAACAAAATGCCTGTGGGTTCAAGTCCCACTCCAGAGACTTGAACACATCATCCTGGCTTACACTCCACTGCAGTGCTGAGGGAGTGCTGCACTGTCGGCGGTGCCGTCTTTCAGATGAGTCGTTAAACCGAGGCCCCGTCTGCTCTCTCAGATGGACGTAAAAGATCCCATGGCACTATTTTAAAGTGAAGCAGGGAGTTCTCTCTGGTGTCCTGGCCAATATTTATCCCTCAATCAACATCAGTAAAAAACAGATTGCCTGGTCATTATCACATTGCTGTTTGTGATGCGGAGATGCCGGTGTTGGGCTGGGGTGGACAAAAGTGAGAAGTCGCACAACACCAGGTTATAGTCCAACAGTTTTATTTAAAATCACAAGCTTTCGGAGCTGCTGCTCCTTCGTCAGGTGAAGTGAAGGAATACAAATCGACAAAGCATATATAGACAGAGAACAATGCCTGTGCAGCGTACAATGTCAGACGACGATAGTTAATCTTTCTGACTGTCTTTTATCACACCTTGGCAGAGAGACAATCAGGTCAGTCAGGAAGACATTATATCAAAGACATTGCAAAATACAGCTAAGACAATGAGGTGGGGTCACAGGGGGTCTAATGTGTCAAATGCTGCAGTCTGTATGGAAAACCATAAACTTTAAACTTTTAACTTTTTTTACTGGAAATCACATCTGTGAACAAACCAACGACGACTCGAGTCTGGATGACTCTACGTCATGTAGCGGGATCTTGGGTTCATGTCACACTACATGACGTAGAGTCATCCAGACTCGAGTCGTCGTTGGCTTGTTCACAGATGTGATTTCCAGTAAAAAAAGTAAAAAGTTTAAAGTTTATGGTTTTCCATACAGACTGCAGCTTTTGACACATTAGACCCCCTGTGACCCCACCTCATTGTCTTAGTTGTATTTTGCTATGTCTTTGATATAATGCCTTCCTGACTGACCTGATTGTCTCTCTGCCGAGGTGTGATAAAAGGCAGTCAGAAAGATTAACTGTAGTCGTCTGCCATTGTACACTGCACAGGCATTGTTCTCTGTCTATATATGCTTTGCCGATTTGTATTCCTTCACTTCACCTGACAAAGGAGCAGCAGCTCCGAAAGCTTGTGATTTCAAATAAAACTGTTGGACTATAACCTGGTGTTGTGCGACTTCTCACATTGCTGTTTGTGAGACCTTTCTGTGCACAAATTGGCTGCTGCATTTCCTATATTACAATACTAATTTATTTTGGCCTGGGCTAGTACTCATGGTTGCAGTGGGCTAGTACTCATGGTTGCAGTGGGCTAGTACTCATGGTTGCAGTGGGCTAGTACTCATGGTTGCAGTGAGCTAGTACTCATGGTTGCAGTGGGCTAGTACTCATGGTTGCAGTGGGCTAGTACTCATGGTTGCAGTGAGCTAGTACTCATGGTTGCAGTGGGCTAGTACTCATGGTTGCAGTAGGCTAGTACTCATGGTTGCAGTGGGCTAGTACTCATGGTTGCAGTGGGCTAGTACTCATGGTTGCAGTGAGCTAGTACTCATGGTTGCAGTGAGCTAGTACTCATGGTTGCAGTGGGCTAGTACTCATGGTTGCAGTGGGCTAGTACTCATGGTTGCAGTGGGCTAGTACTCATGGTTGCAGTGGGCTAGTACTCATGGTTGCAGTGGGCTTGCACTGCAGTTTTATTCACAGTTAAAGACTGCAGACACAAAACGGCAATAGAAATAGAACATTTAAATACAAATGCAACGGAGAATGACATCGTAACCCATGTCGTTAAAGTAAACCTTTCGTCAGAACTGGCAAAGGTTAGAGATGTAACAGGTTTTAAGCAAGTGCAGAGGCAGGGTAAGGTGGGGGTGGTGGGGGGGGCGGAGGGGAGGAAAGAACAAAAAGGAAGGTCTATGATAGGGCGGAAGACAGGAATGATCAAATGACAAAAGACATTCCTTCCAGGTGGAACAGCGATTTACTTGTACTTCTTGTAATTTAGTATACTGTATTCGCTGCTCACGATGCGGTCTCCTCTACATTGGGGAGACCAAACATAGATTAGGTGATCGCTTTGCTGAACACTTCCATTCAGTCCGCAAGTGTTACCCCGAGCTTTCGGTCGCTTGCCATTTTAATTCTCCGTCCCACCCCGACCTCTTGTCCTCGGCCTCCTACACTGTTCCAATGAAGCTCAACGGAAGCTCGAGGAACAGCACCTCATCTTTTGATAAGGTACTTCACAGCCTTCCGGACTCAACATTGAGTTCAACAATTTCAGATCATAGCCACTGTTCTCATTTTTTTGGACAGCAGGTGCTGGTAATGGTTCTGCTGTTGCCATTTACAGCTCCCCTAGACCCATCTTTTGTTTCTTTACTTGTCCCATTACCATCCCCTTTTGCCTTGACCCATCATCCCTTTTGTCATTTAATCTCTCCTGCCTTCCACCCTATCACAGACCTTCCCTTTTGTTCTTTCCTCCCCTCCACCTCCCTGCCTCTGTACTTGCTTAAAATCTGTCACATCTCTAACTTTTGCCAGTTCTGACGAAAGGTCAATGACCTGAAACATTGGCCCAGATTTTGCAGTCGGCAGCGAAGAGATGGCACTCGCCGCTGACCTCGAAGAAAGCTGCCCACAAAGATTTAGCGGGCTCTAGAATGTCGATTTCCCCTATTTCAACGTGACTTTCAATCTGGCGCCATCTATAGGGCATCTGTGGCATCCAGGAACAGTGAAGTCATCAAGCAGGCTGAGCAGCCAATCAGATTGAAGAATTCTCACAGACAGCAAACCAGGAAGTAAATAGCACAGATTATAATTCACTTTTTAATCATTTTACAGAAAGCAAAATAAAGATTAGGACATACACATGGGATTGAGATAGAAACTGAAATATCATAAACAAACTGTAAAAAAAAATTAATTATTTGAAAAATCATGGAATTTTTTATCATGGAATGGAGGGAATGACACTCCACACTTATAAAATTAGTTTATCAGGGCCAGAGAGGTTGTTCAGCAGTAATTATAACTTAGTGCACCATTATAAACTCAGTTACACCTCATTCAACAAGGCTTTACATTTCAATGGTTTTTACAGCGAGAATAAGGCGTAAAAAGTTGAAGTTCACGTCAAATCACTGATTCTGGGCTGATTGCATCTGTGAAGACTGCAACAGCGCACCCTGTGGAGGAGCAGGGTATCACTGACAGCAACTTCCAGATTTCCGCATTTAACTACGCATGTGAAGTTGCTGCCAGTTTTGCACAGTAATGACGGTGAGCGCTGACAGTTTCGCTGTCATTACAACCACAAATTCCGTCAACTCTGTTTCTTTCTCCACAGATGCTGCCTGACCTGCTGAATATTTCCAGCATTTTCAGTGTTTATTTCAGATTCCCAGCATCCGCAGTATTTTGCTTTTGCTGAATTGCTAGGACCCTGGGATTGCATGTGTACTCTATATTTCCTCAATGATCATCAATGCTTATCCTTTGCTGTGCTGCTACTTTATTCTCCACAATCAGAAAGAAGCTTTTCCTGTAAAAGTTCAAAGGAAGTGCTATTGATTTGTGTCAGTGTTAGTGACATTAGTGCCTCTTCCTGCTATGCTTCACATTAGTGCTAATGCATTGTGTGACTTCTAGCTCATGCGGTCTGACCATGAGATCAGAAATAGAATGAAAAGATTCACGGTGAAGAGACAAGCAGGATTAGGGGACCTGGAATAGACAGAGAAATCAACTCGGAGTGAATCATAAACTATACCTTCAGCTTACATAGAATTACATAGGATATACAGCACAGAAACAGGCCATTCGGCCCAACCAGTCCATGGTGGTGTGTATTCTCCACTTGAGACTCCTCCCATCTTTCCGCATCTAACTCTTATCAGCATAACTCTCTATTCCCTTCTCCCTCATATGCTTGTCTAGCTCCCCTTAAATCTATACTATTTGTTTCAACCACTCCCTGTGGTAGCGAATTCCACACTCTCACCACTCTCTGGGTAAAGAATTTTCTTCTGAATTCCCTATTTGATTTCTTGGTGACTATCTTATATTGACGGCCTCTAGTTTTACTCTTCCCAACAAGTGGAAACACTCTCTCTGTGTCTACTCTATCAAAACCTTTCATCATTTTAAAGACCTCTATTAGGTCACCCCTCAGCCTTCTCTTTTCAAGAGAAAAGAGATCCAGCCTGTTCATCATTTCCTGATAGGTATACCCTCGCATTTCTGGTATCATCCTTGTAAATCTTTTTTGCAGCCTCTCCAGTGCCTCTATATCCTTTTTATAATATGGCGACCAAGGTTCGATACAAGTTTAGTATAACTTCTCTACTTTTCAATTCTATCCCTTTAGAAATAAACCCGAGTGCTTTGTTTGCTTTTTTCTGGCCTTATTAACCTGCGTCGCTACTTCTAATAATTTGTGTATTTGTACTCCGAGATCCCTTTGCTCTTCTACCCTGTATAGATTCTTATTTTCCAAGTAATATGTCCCTCCTTATTTTTCTTACCAAAATGTAATAGCTCACACTTATCTGTGTTGAAATTCATTTGCCAATTATATGCCCATTCAGCAAGTTTATTAATGTCTTCTTGTAATTTGTTGCAGTCCTCCTCAGTATTGATTATCCCCCACAATTTGGTAACATCCGCAAATTTAGAAATTGTGCTTTTGATTCCAAAGTCTAAATCGTTAATAAACATTGTGAACAACATTGGTCCCAGCACTGATCCTTGTGAGACCCCACTTTCCACCTTCTGCCACTCTGAATAGCTACCCTTTACCCCTACTCTCTGCTTTCTGTCTTGAAGCCAGCCAGCTAGCTAACCATTCTGCTACTTGTCTCCTGACTCTGTATTCTCCGACCTTATTCATTAGTCTATTATGTGGTACTTTATCGAAGGCCTTTTTGTAATCTAGATAAATTACATCTACTGCATTACCCTTGTTTACTCTCTCTGTTACCTCTTCAAAGAATTCAATGAGGTTGGTCAAGCAAATCTTTCCCTTTTGAAATCCATGCTGACTATTCATTATTTTTTTTCTAGATGTTCTTCTGCTTTCTCTTTTAGTAGGGATTCCATTACATTTCCTACCACCGATGTTAAGCTGACTGGTCTACAGTTCACTGGACACGTTCTATCTCCCTTCTTAAATATAGGTATTACATTAGCTATCCGACAGTCCTCTGGTCAATACAGTGTAGGAAAGAGTATTTTTTGTGGGAGGAAGTGTTCAGCTTTGGGTGGTCAACAATTTGTTCTCAAATCCAAAGTTAAATAAACAAGCTTAGTGCAAAAGCATTGGTTGCCTGCCTGAGAAACAGGCATAGTTCCCTCTCCCACTCATCAAAGCAAGTGTGTTAAAAGAAGCCTTATGTTCGTTTGTTCACAAGATTACAAGGTAATTGCAGATGAGGAAGGCCCAGCTTATTTCATCCACCCACAATGATCCTAATGCCCCTCCCCACCGCCCCCCACCCACTGCAGCATCTAATGGTCTCTTAAATGAATATGGGGTTTTTGCTTCCACTAATCCATCTGAAAGTCTGTTCCACATGCTTATATCACTCCTAAAATTTACTAGTTTGATCCTGTGTCCCCTTGATCTGCTGCCGCAATTCAATTTAAAGTCTATAGTCTGGGTTTACTTTTCCATCTCCATATCAATCTTATATAGCCTCTATAAGATCACCTTTCCAGGCTGAAAAGTCTAAGTTTCTCCAGTCTGTCTTCATAATTCAAATTGCTGCCACTAGGAATCAGCCTAGATCTTCTCTGCACATCCTCCAGTGCTTGAACGTCTCCTTGTTTCTTGTTGGTCAGAACGGGACACAATAGTCAAGGTACAGGCTGGCTAGAGCACTGTAAATTTTGATCACTACCTCGACTGGCCCCAGAAAGAAAATGGCAGTTTACATCGGCAGTCTTTCATTAAGAGATAGACAACAGTTTTAGTTTCCCGTTTGTTCTGTAGATTAGCTCCACTCCAGCGGGGAGCTTACTGAGGGTGAGATGGAGCATTGCAGCCAGGAAGATCGAGAAGAGCGTTGGTGCGATGACACAGCCTTGCTTGACCCTGGTCCATATGTGAATTGGGTCTGTGGTGGATCCGTTGGTCAGGATCACGGCTTGCATGTCATCGTGAAGCAGGCGGAGGATGGTGACAAACTTTTGAGGGCAGCTGAATTTGAGGAGGACACTCCATAATCCCTCATGGTTGACGGTGTCGAAGGCCTTTGTGAGGTCAAAGAAGGCCATGTACAGCGATTGGTGCTGTTCCCTGCATTTCTCTTGTAGTTCAACCTCCGTCGCCTCCAGTCCAGATTCAAGGTCGTCCCATCCTCTGTCATCGAATTACAGTATGCAGATGATGCTTGCGTCTGCGCACACTCGGAGGTCGAACTCCAAACCATCGTCAACACCTTCACCGAAGCGTATGAGAGCATGGGCCTTACACTAAACATCCGTAAGACAAAGGTCCTCTACCAACCTGCCCCCGCCACACAGTACTGCTCCCCGATTATCAAAATCCATGACGAGGCCTTGGACAACATGGACCACTTTCTATACCTCGGGAACCTACTGTCAACAAGGGCAGACGTCGATGACGAAGTCCAACACCACCTTCAGTGTGCCAGTGCAGCCTTCGGTTGCCTGAGGAAGAGAGTGTTTGAAGTCCAGGACCTCAAACCCAGCACCAAGCTCATGGTCTACAGAGCAGGAGTGATACCCGCCCTCCTGTATGCTTCAGAGACATGGACCATGTACAGCAGGCACCTCAAAACACTGGAGAGGTACCACCAACACTGCCTCTGCAAGATCATGCAAATCCATTGGCACCAACGTCAGTGTTCTCGCTCAGGCCAACATCCCCAGCATCAAAGCTTTGACCTCACTCGATCAGCTCCGATGGACGGGTCACATCGTCCGCATGCCCGATACGAGACTCCCAAAACAAGCGCTCTACTCGGAGCTCCAACACGGCAAGAGAGCCCCAGGTGGGCAGAGGAAATGTTTCAAGGACACCCTCAAAGCCTCCTTGAAAAAGTGCAACATCCCCACTGACACCTGGGAATCCCTGGCCCAAGACCGCACAAAGTGGAGGAGAACCATCCGGGAAGGTGCCGAACACCTTGAGTCTCTTCGCCGGGAGCAAGCGGAAGCCAAGCGCAAGCAGCGCAAGGAGCGCACGTCAACCCAAGCACCCCACCCACCCGTCCCTTCAACCACCGTCTGCCCCACCTGTGACAGAGACTGGGCTCATCAGTCACTTGAGAACTCATTTTTAGTGTGGAAGCAAGTCATCCTCGGTTCCGAGGGACTGCCTAAGAAGAAGAAGAAGAAGAAGAAGAAGAAGAAGATAGACAACAGCAAACCTAAAACAGTTCAAACTAGGTCAAGTATGGATGTTCTCAAACACACAGATAATAAAATTGCTTGGATTTTAATTTGGACTTGTAGAAAACATCAGTGATTTGACTGGTAGACTGTAGCTTGACCAACAGTCTTGTACTGGACCCGTCATGCAAAAAGCAATTCAATATTCAATCTGTTAATTTATCAAGGGCAATCTATTGCAGAAGTGAGCTGCAGGCTAACAATGGAGTCACATTAAATCCAAATGGAGATAGTTGGGTTGAAATTGAATCTGCCTTTGCAGACACTTTCATTTAAGAACTCCCTTCAAGCCATTGACCTGCCTCTTAACCCTGGATGGATTTTATCTTCTAAAACTTATGAGATTCTATCAGTTCGGGTCCATTGAATTGCAATATAAAATAAATAAGATGGTCTGTTCTGAAAGAGTTTGTTGTCTTTCCAATTATTATTGTGTGTCTCTCAATACAATGATATACATTGAACTATTTTAATAGAAAAACATGTAATCTCAGAACCGAGCAAGTACGCCAAGGACACAAATCCAAAACTATTTTGTGGGACTAATGATTTTACTCATACATTTGGTAAAGTGAACTGCATAATAGATCATATAATGACAAGTTGACAAACATGTTGCGATTCAAGCTTCTTATCTATTAAAACATTGAAGACTGAGAATAATATTTTTGCACCAGGGTTATATACTGAAGAAAAGTGTTGTGATTCATAAGATGCTGTTGTCGGAACAGCGCCCTGTAAATTGGCCAAAGGGTGCCTTCGAGATTCGTAAGGGAAATACCCGAAAATGTGTCTAAAATAGAATTTTAGCTTGAAAACTGACCACTCAAAATGGAGTTCAGCTATTGAACCAAATGCTGGGAAAAGGCTTTTTAGCTAACACACGTTCTCGGCTAGTTCAAGCAATGTAAAGGCCATAAACTAATTAAAGCCATAAACCTCTTGGTTAATTGCCCCAGAAAGGACAGAGTCTATGCAACAAACATTCCTTACTAGTATGAGATGCCATTATCCCCAAGTCAAACCACTTAAGCACCACCTAATGGAACATAAAGATGTCACCTCTCCCCATTTGTGTGAAAAAAAACGCTCTAGAAATGCAAGATTGGTCAGCAAAGGGTCGTAAAAATCATAGCTAGGGGCAAAGCCATTCCCTAGTGACTCAATAACAGTCACAGGGCTTCAAATGTACTAGGTTTGATTAACAAAGGCGGAGGGGAGGTGTGATCTTCTAGCACTCTGTACCACTCTGATTGGTTAATTGAATGTAGGGAGACCTCCCTTTGAAACTAAGATATAAAAATAGAGGGCTTGGCACCCCTCAAACAATAAATCAGTAGTAGACAATCTGTGGTAATCTTTGCAGAGTAGCAAACAGTCTGTCGTAGCATCTCTCCTTGTCTTTGGAGAAGTGGTAGTCTCTGTTAGTTCACTTAGGTTCCCTTCTGTTAGAACCTTTACCTGGCAGACACAGAATGGTTCGTTTGCACGTGCAGCGTAGTAAGAGCAGAGAGTAAAGTAATGATTTAGCTTGTGAGGTTGTGCTAGCCAGTTGCCGGCAGGAAAAAAGTGTAACTTAACTCTGTAAGTATCCGAGATCAGAGAAAGATGTCAGTGAAGCCAGCTCAGATATTGGCGCTCATGCAGAAGGTAGATTTAGCCGGAACGGAAGATCCAAGTGGAACAGATAACCCCGTTGCCAAGAGTGGTCTCAACAACTTGAGGCTACAAAAGCTAATGTCTGCATCCCAGCGAAGGAAGGAGATTGTTTCAACCACACTGCTCATAAAGATAAGGTTGTCTAAACTCTGAAGCATTGCTAACCACCAGTATCTAGATGATAATCTATCCAATAGATTGGCTATCAAAGCTGTTAACTTGTCATCTATCTAGAGGTTTAATCCTAAAATAGCCTCACCAACTGTAATGATCTCAGACTCTGATCACTGCTATAATTAATACTCAGTGTCTGTTATTACTAATTTATAGTAATACACTGAAGCTGCGTAACCTTGGCTACTCATTTTGTTAAGTAACTCTGTCCATTAATGATTTGCTATTCAGAATGCTAAATAACTCTGACTACATCTATTCACATCTATTAAGAGTTCATGTACTCAACTTTAACTTTAAGTTGTGATTTTGTAAACAGTCATACAATACATGACTGTTTGTCTTCCTTGATGATTCAGAAAGAAAGGGTTAATTCATTCACAGTAATTTGTACTATCCTAATCGAGGGTTGAGATAAACTTAAAAGTAATCTGAACTAGTTAGTGTAAGGACCGTTCAGCGAGCTGACCCAGGTACCACTCACTTCTAGGATTACACTGGGAGGTAAACGCCAGATGGTTCCTAGTGAGGATGTTAAGAACTCATCTGGTTCCTTGGCATATATTTGTCAGGATACCAAAACCCAGTGTTCTTCTTCAGTGCTCTAGTCTTATAACTGCAAGGACAGTCAATTTTAAGAATCTATGAGTGAATCCCAGATTTTTATTTACATTTTTTGAGGGGAATTTGGGTTCAACAAACTAAGGGATGTTATTGCTCCCAGGTCGGATACTGTCGAGTTGAAATAAAGCTGCTTTTACTCAACTTTGACAATGTGCCTCAGCTCCAACCTCAAGTGCTGCTGCACTAGTGTGGCATTGTCTATACATTCCATATCCCACACCAGACATGCCTAAGGTCTCTCTGAGTGCTAACACCAAATTTGGGCTACATTTTAGAAGTTAGTGCTCTTGCTATGGAGCCTTGCTTAATGGGAGGGCAAATCAGACAATCGGGGATGGAGCTCAACATGCCCCATTCTCCAGTTATTAATTTTAGGAGTGCAAATTTAGGCCTAGTGGCTGCAGTCAGAAACATCTACCAAGTGACTTCCAACTCCACCACACCAATATGTACTGATTTGAGTTTGGAGAGAGTTGCTGGCTACCGATCTGCAGGGACAGCCCTGCAACCTCTACCATTCACTTTGTACAAACGTTCTTTTTCCCCCAGACTGATGCCCAGCAGAATTCATCCAAAGGTGACATGGGAGGCATTATGACATCATTCCATGTCATTTCCATGCAGTTTAAATTTCCTGGGGGCTTTTCAGGTGGGGGCTTCCCACCCCCAATTCACGCGGCACCAGGAAATTCCCATCAACTGCAAACGGGGCAGAGAATGAGCCATATAGGTCATCTTTTCCCTTCTGTAGCACCAGCCATTTCAATCCCTTTTCCAAGAACTTGTTCAGTCCTTCAACCGCTTGCAGCCCTTTTAATATGGAAGTTGAACACGTGCTACACCTTTGCCCTCAATGTTCTGGGATCCCCCACGCCCTGATGTACCTGGCCCTCTGCTGGCAGGACTCTTGCCCTCGTTCCCACCAACATTATTCAAAGTGGCCGACCCCGCGATTTTCCAGACCGTGGAATCTGTACGAATTCGGCAGATTTGGTGCTTTTTTCCAAGATGTTTTCAAGAAGTTCATTATAACAGCACTCCGGTCAAATCAGGTATGACATTAGCCAGTATAAGGCAACTGGCTGGAAAGCCATTCCCAGTAGTGCTGCACTTGTGGAGTGATGCGTCAAGCACTAAGTGGAGGCCAAGGGAAGAGGAGGAAAAAAAAACCTACTGGCTCTGTAGATTTTTTAAACTTGAGCCCTTTTTACCTTCAATGTGAAGTTTCACTGACCACAATTCCCTCGACTTATTTTTGTTACACTTTCAAAACAGAAGAGAATTTTTCCAATTAGCATTTTAAATTTATAACTTGGCCAAGGCTTCTGCACCAGCAGCTGCCTGTGGAATAACAAAAGTCACCTTCGTCCTGGATGTAAGTTTGTCAGCCACACTGGCATAAGTGCAGCAGTTTAATCACTGCTTGATGTGTTATGAGTTCATGACTATAATTTCAGCCTTTGAGCACTGCCAAAGCAATTTTACATTGCATCCAAATATAATATGAAATGAATAGCTCAGAGCTTACTAGAAAGGCAGCCACATGTCTTATCCTTTGTTCTCTGTAATATTCATTATTGCATTTATCAGAATATCATTTTAATAAAAAGACATAAATAAAATAATAACATGAATCACAAGCTCAAAAAACTGCAGCTTTTAAAAAACAAAATGTTACTTTTGGTAGCATACTTTTAGAAAATGCATCAGCGCCAACCTGCCAACACCCATCTCCGCTTCCAACAGCAGCAGTAAGAATCCACCACTCAGTTCACAACAGACTGCGGGCTGCCCATTCTGAGCCAGGACACGCTCACTCACCCACCATGTGACTTTTCCCTATTTACTGGTGTTTACTCCACTGGGTAGACAAGATCAGATAGAAGCTGGACTTGCCTCCACCCTGATGGTTCTTGTGCTAAATCTGGGATCCCACACGCATGAACAACATGCAGCAAATGCCTGTTATCAGTGAAGTGTGAGTATTAGCTTCAAGTGGCCTCTCTACCTCTCTCTCCTCCTTTAAGATGCTTCTTAAAACCTACCTCTTTGACCAAGCTGTTGCTCATTTGCCGTAATATCTCATGGGGCTCGGTGTCAAATTTTGTTTGATAACGCTGCTGTGAAGCACCTTGGGACGTTTTACTATGTCAAAGGCGCTATATAAATACAAGCTGTTGTTGTTGGCTATCCGAGAGAATGCCATCATTCTGGTAAACTTAATTGTGTGTCATTTTAACTAAATGTGACTAAGTTTATCACATGGTAACATTATCTCGCCAATCAGTCAAGTCTACTGCAAAAAACGTTGTGGCTTTGTTAAAGTTTCATGAAAAAGTGTTGGTTCTGTGGGTGAGTGCACCAGAAAGGTGTGGGTACCAAGTCATATAGATCAGCAAGATCCCTGTTTTGATCTCAGCTGGTGCAGCAGTAGTGTGACTACAATTGGCTTCAGCCACCCTGGGCTAGGTAGGCGGAGGAAACTAAAAGTGAGGCAGGGCTCACCAGCTAGTAACCCCTGCTGCAAAAATGCTAATGTGAGGATATCAGGTGAGAAAAGGATGAAACAAGGGCTGTTATGCTCCCTGTAGCCAGACAGCCGACAGGCACTCACCGTCTCAGTTGACAGGTGAAGAATGGTTACTTGGACAAGGTACAAGAAAGCTCTTGGTGCCCAAGGAGTTGTACCCCAGCAAGTCACCACCTTCAGTCGAAAAAGGAGAGGGAAAACTGGGGAACAAAAAATCTGTGTGAAAACCATTCCATGATAGTTCACGTGGTGAGATGTGTCACATCTGCTGCAGGACAAAGTTTTCCAGTGAGAAACATGGTGCCTCTAAAATGCTGTGTTAGGAGCATCTGGCTGTTACAGGTCCTCAGTCTCTTTGAATACTCGGGTCCTCTTCAGAGCCAGCGGTATTGACTTTTAGCTCCACTCTAGATCTGCAGCTCTTGGCAAATCCCTCCCTATCTCTCTCACTTTCTCCCCAGAGATCTAGACAGTAGCAATTCCCTTCTTGCCTCTGTAATCTCTCAAGATCTATTCTTACACTTCAATATTTAGGTTGGATAACATGTGGCACATATATAAATAACTGGAAGCACACAGTTCATTTTTGTTGAATTTGTTCCAGCACTTTATTTTGATTTGAGAATATTTGAAAGAATCTTGCAGCATGTCATAACAAACTTTTGTTTAATATTAATGAAGAATGTTTATTTTATAGATATCAACTCTATTATTACACTCTGTCCCTGTCTGGTTTTGGTCATTGCAACCAAGCTCGAGAAAATGTAGCAACCTTACCCAAAGTCTGACTGCTTTCTAAGTCCAGCCTATGAGCTGCCCTGCGTGGAGCGTAATTAGGGATACATCTCATCGCCAGCATTATTATATCTTCAGAGTTACCACAAGTGGGGCAAATGACTTATAATGGCAACAAATGCTGAAAAGTGCAAGGCCGTTGTGAGGGAAGCGATGAAAATCTTGGGCAGTTGCAGAGAATACTTTTCTTGCTGTCCCGTCACTTTTTTGCCCTTCACCAGCACTTTAATCAGCAATGTATTTTAAAGCACTCAGCTTACTGCCACTGTTTAAAATTAAAGTTTGAATGAAAGTGCTGGTGAGCAGAGTGCATGCTGACTGTTACAGTAATCAGTAGGAGATTTCCTTCACTCTTAGGTGGGCTGAAAGAGACAGAACAACAGCGCTTTAAGACTTGCTGCTGATTAAAATTGAAGTGCTGGTGAATAGGGAAACTGGGAGAGCAACTTACACTGCAAAGTGAAAACCATAGGATTTGTCACTAATCGCTTGCCCTAATCATGAGGTAAGGGCACGTTATTTTAGCGGAGCGGTGAGTTTATCCAGTGAGTGCTTCAGCCATGAGGCATTTTACATCGGTGCTTGTTCTGATTGTGGGTAAATGATGTTCACATGCTGGCTCCCTGCATTTATAGATACACAGATCTTTAGAAATGGGAGGGTAAATTGATAAAACTGTTTTAAATACGCACATGGGATCAAGACTTTAGAAATACAATAGTAAAGAGGCGGTGCAAAATTTATACCAATCATTGTTTCAACAGCAGTGAGGATATAAATTGTGTCCAATTTTGGTCGTCTGACTTTAGAAAAGATGTCAACTCCACTGAGAGGGTGCAGAAGACATTCACTAAAAGAATACCAAGGATGAGCAGCTTTAGTTATGAGGTAAGACAAGACAAAAATGGACTCTCTTCACTGGAAAGGTTAAGAGGAGATCTGTTAGATCTTATGAGGGGTTTGATAAAGTAAATGAAGAAATACTATTTTCATTGGTCAGCGAGTCAGTAATTGGAGGGCATAAATTTAAGATCCTTACCAAAAGAACGAAGTGAGAGTTTAGGAGGATTTCTTTTATGCAGAGTGTTCTTAAGACATGAAATGACCCATCAGAAACAGTGGTGAAAGCAGAATTCATAATAGCGTTCACAAGGGAAGTGGATTAATATTGGAAAAAGAAGAAACTTAAAAGGGCAAGGGATAACTTCTTACTGTCGGTAGGACACAAGCTGGAGTCTTGGCTGAGATCGGATAACTCAGCACAAGGTGGGAAAGGGACCTGGGATTCTTTGGCCACGATTTTGCTGGCGCTCAGAGGGTGGGTTCGGAAGCGGGTCCGCTGTCAAGATCGCAACGATTGACGGCGGGTGGGGAACCCGCTGCGAACCCGCCTCCATGGAAGTTTCCAAAGCGTCAGGTCTGCGATTTCAGAACAGGCCCGACACCAAGCGGCGGGGGAGGCATTTAGGATAATTAGGGGGAGAAATTCGGTTGCTTTGCAGGGGCGCCTACGGGGCGCAAAGCAACTAGCGCCCGGGCGCGGCGCCGCCAATGCCGCCCGCGAAATTCAGCGGGAGGTTAGCAGCGGTGGTAACAGTTAGCGCCCCGTGGTGCTGCACCGCTGGCGATGACGTCATCACCGTGCGCAGCGCCCCGCGCGCGCCCCAGCCGCAATCTTCGGTAGCGCCCCCTGACTTACCGCCGGACGCTGTGTCCGACGGGGTCAAGGGCGCTAATTAAAGGCGAGGTGCCGGGCAGTCATTTTTGTTGCTGGCCGCCTGCCAGCACCTGCCTCCGTTGCCACCCCCGGCCTCCTTACCCCGCCCCCCCACGGAGTGCTGGCTGCGCTCTGTGAGCCCGGCACTTCTCTTGAGTGCCTCGCTCTTTTGCCAGCACTCTGATCCCGGTGGCCCAGCTGGGCCCCGGGACGCGCTGTGCAACGCCCCTCCCCTTTAAGAAGGGGAGGAAGGCCTGCAATATCGCGGCACGTAGCACCGTGATATTCCCTCGCAGTGCCCCAAGAGGGAGGCGTGGCTCTTCCAGTAGCGCCCCACTTTCCTCTTGGGGGGCTACCAATGAATTTTGGCCGCGGGGGCGCTAATTTTTTCAGGGCACTAAAAGTAGCGCCCCGGCGAAGTTAGCGCCCCAAAAGGGGCGCAACTCAATTTTTCCCCCTTAACTTCTTATTAAGTGCTTGTTAAAGACTATTTTGCCAGCCTTTTTGTATTTTCCCACATTTTCAACGGGGTTCACGTCGTTCGGAGATCACGTCAGGTAAGTAGGTCGGGAGGTCAATCAAGCTGAATAGTTCCCAGCTGCAACTGCAGTATAAAATCTAACCTTTCACATCTGTTCAGTTTGCAATGTCAGAAGTTGCTGATTTCAGGATTGGGAAGACACATTTGATCTGTATTAATGCTGTAAGTGCATGTTGTAAACTCTATATGCACTGCCACCTCCTTGGAATAACCTCTCTCCCCAGTGACTGATTGCTTCTACCATCTCATCCTCAACTGCCATATATAAGAGCAGAATGGGAGCGATTTATTCACTCTCACCCTGGTCCTCAGAATCGGAAGATGATCATCCGCAGCAGCAGCAGAACCAGGCACACCAGCAGCGCCAACAACAAGAGCGCCAACCTTCTCCTCAACCACCTGATGCTGCACAGGGCAGAGGGCCGTCAGCGCAGGGCTGCACGTCGCCGCAGGAGATACCCACAACACAGGGTTTACAGGCCGAGGATGAGCTTCCTCAACATGACTGAGCAGCAGTGCCAAAGGAGGCTGAGACTTTCGCAACAGGTAGTCGCAGACATTTGCACAATGCTCAAGCTAGACCTGTAGCCCAGAGGAGCAGGTGGACACACCTCACCAGTGGCTGTCAAAGTCACCACCGCCCTCAACTTCTTTGCGTCAGGCTCCTTCCAGGGATCAGCAGCAGACATTAGCGACATCTCCCAGTCGGCCGCCCACAGATGCATCACGCAGGTCACCGATGCCCTCTTTGACAAGTCCGCAAATTACATCCACTTTTCCACTGATGAAGCCTGTGTTACCGAGCGGGCGCTCGGCTTTGTCAATCTGGCTGGCTTCCCACGGGTGCAGGGCGTCATCGACTGCACCCATGTGGCCATCGGGGCGAACCCATCAGAATCCAGCAGCATTTGTCAACCGCAACGGCTTCCACTCCCTTAACGTGCAGTTGGTCTGTAACCATAGGAAGAGCATCATGCATGTGTGCGCCAAGGTCCCTGGCAGCTGCCATGACTCTTACATCCTGCGTCAGTCCACTGTCCCTCAGCTCTTCGCACCGCCAAACAAACTTTCCGGCTGGCTCCCTGAAGACAAGGGCTATCCCCTGAAGACATGGCTAATGACACCGTTGAGGAGGCCCTCAAACGAGTCTGAGGAGCACGACAATCAAAGCCACATTTCCTCTCATAGAGCCAACAATAGGGTTGCTCAAAATGCGCTTCAGATGCCTGGACAGATCTGGCGGAGCCCTTCAATATGCACCAGCCAGGGTCTACAGAATCGTTGTTGTCTGCTGCGCCCTGCACAACATTGCACTGCAGTGAGGATTAGCGCTGCATGAGGAAGAAGGCGCAGAGCGCACAGCCTCTTCAGAGGAGGAGGAGGGGAGGAGGAGGAGGAGAATGAGGTTCAGCATGAGGAAGACCTGGAGGAGGCGGCTGACCCAGTGCGACCAGCACATGAGCACGTTGCTGCCCGTGATGCCAGGGATGGCCTATCAATGCCAGATTCACCTAACTTTATGCAGCACAGACATGTGGCTGCCACATACACATGAAGGTTGACATTACCAACTGCCACACCATAGAGCATCTCTACAATGAACTGTTCAATCCTTGCACTGTCACCACCATTGCTGGACAATAAAGACGCCCTTACCCTTGTCTGTGCCACACATATGACAACAACATCAATCATTCACAAAACATTACTTTATTACAACAAAATAAAAGAACTGAAACTTAGCATTCATTTATAGGAAATCACCCAAGTGACTACCCTAGTGACTATTTATGTGTGAGCTTTCTTTTACGCGTGGTTTTACGAGGTGCTACCCCTGTGGTTTCACCAGATGTAGAGGCAGGCTGCTCACTTCCCCGCTGGGCCTGCTTAGACGCCTTTGGCGGTCGTCCTCTGGGTTTTGGAGCCTTTGAGGGCCCCGCCAAAGTCTGCTCCTCCTGCGGCTGTGCAGGGGCAGACTCGGCCATCGCTGTTCGGGGAGGCATATGGGGCTCTGGCCGAGGGGTTGGCAAGGGTGGGGAATTTGGAGCGCTTGGAGAGGAGCCCCTACTTCCATGACCCCTCCCACCATCATCCCTTTCATGGGCCACCCGCACTTCTCTGCTAGCACGTAACTGGAGAGCACCTTGCTGCACATCAGTGGGGCCATGAGGATCCATTTCTGTGCTGACATTCCTCATAACAAGGACGTCCATGAACCTCTGGTTTCTCTCCTCAATAGATGCCCATCTATCCTCCATAGATGACCATCTATTTAGAAGTGTTACCATGTTCTCCTGAGTCTGGTGATTTATGTCCTCCATGGAGGTTGCCATCCTTTCCATGGTGGTACCTACAGTTGCCAGTGGGTGCGCCATGACGTTGCTCATATTTGAGATGGACTCCTCCATTCTCTGCACACTTGCAGTCACTGTGGTTGCAAACCCTGTCAGAGCCTCTTGAACTTGTTCCTGAAGCTCCAGGATCGCCCTCTTCCTGGTTGGCCCCCGAGGCTCAGCGTCTGCATGCAGCTCAGCAGAGCTAGGAGACTCCTGCGGCCTCCGATGAGGATTCTCCACTGCTGTCCCTGTCTCCACCATCTGATCTTGCTCACATGTGACTTGTGATACACCAGGTGACAACACCACTCTATCTCGCAGAGGACCCACCGAGGTGTGCGTCTCTGCGCTGGTGCTGGGTGTGCTCATTTCTGCTGACGCTGCTCCCTCAGAGGCCGGAGCATCCTCTGAGGAGTCCTCCTGCTCTTCCTCCTGGACAGTGGGGGGCCGGGCTCTTGATGGTGGGAGAGTAAAGACATGAGTTAGACATGTGATATGTAGATTGCAGACTCATCCCATTGTGCACATGATTAGCATTTAATTTCTATTGACATCACTCATCGAGTCACTCATGATTGCAAAATAAGATGTCTGGAAAATAATTCTGTCACCAGGTTGTTCTAATGAGCGCCTCTCTCCGTCCCCCACTTCAGGCTGCTCAACTTCTCCTACGATCTCCAGAGCTGCCCCCTCAGCGCTGGTGAGATCAGCGAGCGATGGTGCTCCTCCTCCTGTTCTCTCCCTCTCCCTCTTATTGTGGGCTCTCTTTTCCTGCCATGAGGGAAAGAAGTGCAATTTTAGTGAGAGTGATGGAATGAGTGTAAAGAATGGATAGCATAGATGTTTAGAGGGCGACTATGATGGAGTGGGGTGCCAATACCAAGTTGCCTCCTTGCACCCCCTCCCCTTTATTTTTCCTCCTAGAAGCTGGCAGCTGTCCTTCATTCTGCCAGTGCATTTCACACTTCTTTCAGCCTTAACCTGTCACATCAACACCACCTCTTGCCTTGAATATCTCTTAGTGGCCCAAAAATTAGTGAGGGAGCCTTCGTGCGGGGGTAAGGCTTCCCCGCGATATCTCACTGCGCGCCGGCTTTTTCATTCCCAGCTCGCACGAACTTGATGTTCTAGACAGCAGCTGTGCAGTGCTTCCGTATCCCACAGGCGCAGTTAATTCGTGCGAGCTGTGGGATCACGTGATTCAGTTAGAGCCAATGGCAGCACACCATCTTTCATTCATAGTTTTCACAGCAAGTGCTGTGAAAGCTATGAATCTATACCCCCACAAAAGAACAGCTAAACCTCAATTAAATTTTAAAAAAAAACCATCACATTAATAAATAAGTATAGTTAAATAAATTAACCACTTTAAACAAAAAATTAAATTTTTGAAAAAATTTAAAATCTTTTTAAAAGTTATAAAAATAAACTTACCTTTCTTTAAACTCTCTAAAAAAGATATAACTGTTGAAAAAAATTAAAAATAATACTTAATTAACTACTTACCTTGTTAAAAGAGGGCCTTACGCCTCCTTTCTTTATGTGTAAAATCTTCCATGCTTACCTGCGCGTTCAAAGCACTAAGTGCACTGCGTGCGCGCAGCCTGTAGCGCGCACGCGGTTCACCTAGGAACCGCCCCCTTTTGAAATCACCAAGTGCCGGTTTTCAGCGCATGCGCAGTGCATGCAGAAAACCGGCAATTGGAGACAGAATACACGAGAGTACACAGTGCGTACTCTCGCGTAGAGGCACTAATTTTTGGGCCATTGTCTCTTAATGTCTCTTAATCTCTCCTTTTATTCTTTCATCCCCTCCCCCTTTTCCCAGCTTTATCCTTGCTTTAAATCTATTTGATTTCCTGCTGTCTCCAGTTCTGATGAAAGGTCTTCGACCTGAAACGTTAACTCTGTTTCTCTCTCCACAGATGCTGCCTCGCCTGCTGAGTTTTTCCAGCGTTTTCTGTTGTTATTTGCCTCCTTTTGAGTTGTTAGTTGTTGTCATTGCATAACATTGAGGGTGAGTGTGAGGGGTGCATGGGGATATGATTCTGTAGATCGGGAGACAGGGATGGGTGATGGTGCAAGGGATGTTGGGGTGAGTTAGAATGTGCAGGAGTAGGGTTGGCAATGCAGAGTGTTGGGGATGTGATGACGGGCACAACAGAATGAAGGTAAGTGTGCTTTTATACTCACTTTTCCTGAACGCAGGAGATCATTGAACCTCTTCCTGCATTGCACCCAGGTGCGAGCAACAACAGACCTTGCAGTGACCTCCTCAGCTATTTGGTCTGGTGAGGAGGTCTCCTCCTTCCATTCCCAGGGAACAGAGCCTCCCTGCGTCCACTGACTCGCTCCACAAGAATATGGAGGGACCCATCGTTGAAGCGTGGCTCAGCCCTCTGTCTGTGTGCAGTCATTCTGCAATCAAGCAGCACTCAGGAGTGTGGAAGTAGAAGTGAGAGCAAATGTGAACATGGCCCCCTTAAATACAACGGCAGCAAACATGTCATCAGAGGAGCTGAACAGACCTGCACCTAGTGACTGGGCCGGACAACGCGCACCGAGGGCTTAACGAGCCCAATTATCGCAAAATTCTATCAGCAGAGCGGCTGCAGCCGTGAGCAGGACCGGAACCCTTCAACTACCTCTGCCGACCCGAAGCCGCCTCAGCTGGGAAAATCCAGCCCTTTGTGTGGCTATTACACCCGGCAGTGCCCTTACCCATTCAACCGGCAACACGCCTTCTGACTTGTTCATTTTGAAAGTCATAATTTAAGGAAGGAGGTCTATGTGGACTCATCCAGAAGCTACAGTAAGACAATGGAAATAACTGGCAAATGAAAGGAGATTAATAAAAAATAAGTTGGAGAGAACTAAACCCAAATGGGATAATGTTGTTTGACTTAATTTAATAATTTTTCAGGCCTAATGATTTTCCAGTGTGATTTCCCAGGGTGCACCGTGACCTCACCACAACTCTCATCCCTGCTAATAAGGAGTAGTAAAAATCTAAATGCGGTTCATGTTAATTAGTGTTCACATTGTACCATACAATGTTGTAAAGCATTGAACAACTACTTTAATATGTTAAAGACCAAGCTGACATGACTGTTAATGGCCATCTTCAGCCACTCTGGAGGCTTGTGTGACAAATGTGTTCAATTATTTTGAGTAGGAGATACTTAACAGTTTTTGAAATCAGTGTCAGCTGTGGTTCAGTTGGTAGCACTCTCGCCTCTGGGTCGGAAGGTTGTGGGTTTATAGTCCCACTCCAGAGACTTGAGCACAAAAATCTAGCTTGACACTCCAATGCAGTGCTGAGGGAGTGCTGCACTGTCAGAGGTGCCATCTTTCAGACTAGACATTAAACTGAGGCCCCGCCTGCTCTCTCAGGTGGCCGTATAAGATCCCAAGGCACTATTTTTCGAAGAAGAGCGGGGAGTTATCCCCGGTGTCCTGGCCAATATTTATTCCTCAATCAGCATCACTACAGATTATCTGGTCATTATCACATGGCTGTTTGTGGGAGCTTGCTGTGCACAAATAGGCTGCCGCGTTTCCCACCTTACAACAGTGACTACACTTCAAAAGTACTTCATTGGCTGTAAAGCGCTTTGGGACATCCGGTGGTCGTGAAAGGCGCTACATAAATGCAAGTCTTTCTTTTTTTTTAACGTGGCTCGGTGTCAAATTTGTTTGTCTTATAGCACTCCTGTGAAGCACCTTGGGACGTTTTACTGCGTTAAAGGTGCTATATAAATCGATGAAAAGACGAAGGAAAAAAGTTGTAATTGTTAAAAATGTGTTTACTCTTCCGATGCTTAATCTAAACTGAGGATCATTATCCTCTGAACTACCGGTTGATTTTGTCGCTGTGAGATAAATGTGTGTTTGCCGACACTGTGGGACTGGCCAGGCCTACGGGGCTGGATTTTCAGCATGTGGTTGTGTTTAGCCACTGTGATTTCTATCTGTACAAAGCTCTGTTCCTACTTGTTTCCTTTACAATTTTGCCAAGAGAAGCTGCTTACTGCCTGGCGTATTCTAGACCTATTTCAGCAGAAACATTTACTGGAATATTCACTTCAACAAGGATTTGTACTAGAATACGCTACTGGTCTATATGGTCTGCTGATGTGCACCAGTTAGGTTCAAGTATTGCGATAATCTGATTCCTTTACATGACAAAAATTCTTTTTGGGGCTCCTCTTGACCCACAAGGAAACAAAAAAAAAAGTCTTAATACTTACCTTGCCCTGTTGGCCCTCGCTGCTGTTCCCAGCAGGTTTTTCCTGGCCGCAGAGCCGCCATTGCTCCCCAAGTCAGGCCTCTTGTGAAAATGGCACAGCAGGCCCCGATGATGTCATCGGAGCCTGATTTGCATGTTTAAAGAGGACCCCGCCTGCTTGAGGTGCGTGTCCTTGTTGCCTGCAATTTAAAATTGCGCTCGGCCAGATCGGGGCGGGAAAGGAGTGGACACCTCTCCCGTTCCACTTTAACTGCCCCCCCCCCCCCCTAAACTGGTTTCCGCTTTCTACAGTAAATTCACCACTTGACCAAAAGCCTAAGTCCTGAATGCTCTGACTGAGGCTGTAGAGACCTTGGGTTCCAATCTACTGGAGTCTCTCTTGTCGAGATTCAACATGATGTAGGATCGTACTGAGGGAATTTTGAGGCACAACTTCCCAGAACTCACTGCTGCCTAGCGATCTTACTGTCATGGTTTAACTTAGAATAGTGCTCAGGATCAACCTTTTCTTCTCTATTGTTATCTGCTGTACACCTAATAAAACCGCTGCTACCGTGTGGAGATCGAAATTGCGAACGAATTTTGAGATGATAACGGACAGATTCAAAATGGAGGAGGTCAGCATATGGTCCTTTGTTTGGAAGACCACATGGACGGGAAGGGGAGGCACCGGATGAGGAGGAAGTCCCGCCCCCACACACATCACAGGAACATAGACATGTCATGCAGAAGGAACTCCAACCAGGGAAGGTTGGGAGTGAAACTGACCTATCAGAGGGAGGCAGCTGAAGATATATGAGGAGGCCCGTGCCGGAGGGCACTATATAGGAAAGACACAGAAGCGTGAAAATTCAATAAAAGGGACAAAGAAAGCTGTTTGACTGGCCAGTCGACTTTTGCAGCCGGCCACTTTTTCCAGACTGATCACCCGTGGAGGAGTGTATGTATGAAAGTCGGACATAGAGCATAGATATTGCTGAGGGGTATTTTTATGTATGGTCGAATTAATAAACTGTGGGCATATACATTGCCGAGGGTGCTTCTATGCACGCTTGAATTTTTAAACTGTAGTGTAAATAAAGATAATTTTATTTATAACAAACTTATCTGTCATTGTTACGCTTACTTATAATTCTCGAGGTTCAAGCAGTAGTAGGAGAAAGTCCTACAATATTCCACTTAGTACCTACAGGTTTTTTTCCTATATACTTCATTTCAAGACTGATGCATCCACGTTTTTCTACTTTTTCTTATAACACAGTTTTTAGCTGCAATGTATGTAGGGTCTTGAATGTTTCCCTTGTGGCCAAGTGGCTGAGTGAACAGAACTTGCAGTTATCAGAATTGGATTTCATCTGCCATAAATCTGCCAACTTGCAAATACTGTCTAGGATCTTCTGTAACTCCTCAACTGCTTCATCAGATTCTACTGCCCCACGCGCCAGCCATAAATTTGCCCAACTTACAATGTGTTTAGATTCCAGGTTGTTGATGTTGATCAGAAACAGTAGGCCCTGTGGAAAGTTTATTTATTAAAATAAATGTTCTGTTAACTTATACCTAACAGCCTTTGAAATCTCAATGAAATAAAATACACAGATACAAAAGCAAAATATTGCGGATGCTGGAAATCAGAAATAAAAACAGAAAATGCTGGAAATACTCAGCAGGTCAGGCAGTATCTGTGGAGAGAGAGAGAGAGAGTTAACGTTTCAGGTCGATGACCTTTCGTCAGAACTGGAAAAAGTTAGAGATGTAACAGATTTTAAGCAAGTGTAGGGGCAGGGAGAGGGGGGAGGGGAGGAAAGAACAAAAGTGAATAGGGTGGAAGGCAGGAGAGATTAAATGACAAAAGGTATGATTGTAAAAAGCAAAAACATATGGTAATGGAGCAAGTAAAGAAACAAAAGATGGGTCTAGAAGAGGTGTAAATGGGTACAGCAGAATCATCAACAGCTGCCATCTGAAAAAATAGGGTCAGATGTTGTGGTCTGAAATTGTTGAACTTGATGTTGAGTCCAGAAGGCTGTAAAGTGTCTAATCGAAAGATGATCAAAAATAACTAAACTATATATATATGAGTGGATTTCATTATAATCTTAATACTCTGCGACAGCAGATCAAAATTTGCATTTAAGAAGATGCTGCTTTTAACCCATATAAAAGCCACTCATAAAAAAAACTGAAACTATACTATTAAATGCTTGTGATCATGAGGTAACTATCAGAGTCTGATAATTACTTAAGACTAACAGGGGGTGTCTTTTTGTTTCACTTTACATGTGCAGCATTAGAGGTTGCTATGGGAACACAAATGTTTGCTAAGGTTATGTTTAAGGTGTGCTTGCTGCTACCAAGTACATTAGTGGAGTGATTTGCTAAGCTGTAGACTGGTTACCTGCATGATTCCTCTGGGGTTGAATTCTCCATCTAAGGCCATCAGAGAGAGGCAGTGAGGAGAGTGTTTCCCAGCATGGATGGAGGGAAAAGCTGGTGGGCACTGGTTATAGAAAGAGCTCCAGACACCTGGAATAACGCAATGGCACAGGGGAAGCCTGAGGAAGAGGAAAAGCAACAAGCTTGAGGGAGAGGGATTTTTAAAAATTATAAATAAGTCAAATAGTATTTCTAATTCTCGCTAGAGAGCCCCGAAATCATTAAATATGAAAAAAACCAGACATTATTACCCAGTAATTGCAAGATCACAAGATAAGGTCATTCAGCCCGCCTTCATTCACCCATCTAGAATTACCCTAATGCTCCCGCCGTTACAGCATCCAACTGCTTCATGACTGAGTCATCTTACTTTATTACTTGCAGATATCCAAAGCGACATGTCGTGAGGCGAACTTTGTTGCAGAATTGCAGTCGCAGCAGTTGTGCAGCACTCGAACAAAGCGTCCAATCTCTCCTATTAACAAAGCTGCTGTGATATTCATGTCATGCTGCCACAGTGGGGATGTGGGGGGATGTGGGGGGGTTGGGGGTGCGGGTTGGAAGGGAGGGCGTGGAGCAGCTACGATTTTGTCAGCATTTAAGGAGGGCACTGGATTCGGCTCCACGCCATGCCCTCGAACTAACGCGGCGTACGTGCCACTCTGCCACTGCTCCTTTAAAATAAAGCGAAAGGAAACAAAAACTCTAGAATTCCCAATTTGTGTTGATTTATTGTTTCTGCCACTCTTGTGTCTGGGGACTAAACAACCTCTTTAACCTTCCTGATCCGGGGCCTGGGCACACAGATATAAATGCATTAAAATGCCACGTCTTGTGCCGATTAAGCAACACCAGGATATATTTTACATCTCCACATAGGAAGTGATTTTAAAGTCACAACGTTATGGGGAAACTGCTGGGGTTGGCAATATAAATCGGTCCAGAGATTTGCATTAAAATGCCACTGAAATGAATAGAAGGAAATCAAGATGCTTGAGGAAACTGCATATAAACTGGTTTATGTGTTCAAGCTGAACAGAAATGAATCTCACTGCATTTCAAGTCCAACGTAATGCACCTCGCTGGAAAATCAAAAACTGGCAGCACCCACTTAAATAACAATAATTTAGTGGGCCTTTCATCTGTGGGGCTGAGATACAAATACAGACCAGACTGATGAAAGAAAAAAAATAAGAAAAAAGAAAGCCTTCTATTTATAAAAACGCCTTTCACAACCGTTAGATGCCCCATAGCGCTTCACAGTCAATGAGGTACTTTGGAAGTGTAGTCATTATTGTAACATAGGAAATGCAGCAGCCAATTAGCACACATCAAGGTCCCACAAACAGCAATGTGATAATGACCAGATAATCTGGCTTTTAGTATTAGGAAATTAAAGCATTAGGAAGTTAAAAATGTTTACGCAGCGAGTGGTTAGGATCTGGAATACGCTGCCTGAAAGGGTGGTGGAGCAGGACTCAATCGTGGCTTTCAAAAGGGAATCGGATAAGTACCTGAAGGAAAAAAATTTGGAGGGCTACAAGGAAAGGGCGGGGGGAGTGCTCTTGCAGAGAGCCGGCACGGGCTCGACGGACCTCCTTCTGCGCTGTAACCATTCTATGATTTTAGTGCTGTTGATTGAGGGATAAATATTGGCCAGGACAATGACAGGATCAAATTCTTCTTTATCCGCCGACTGCATGGGTCCTACATGAAATGGTCTGTTTCAACCCAATCCGTAGCGAGTATAGCATTAAACTGTCTCCAATTCAGCACAACCATCCTTTACCAAAAAAGAAAATCACACAACAGAAAAGTTACAAATTTTAAGGTAAATAAAGCAAAATGATCCATTTGAATAACATTATTCATTCACTTGACAGGAATTTATGCCCAAAGTGTTCCAGTTAAAGGTGATGAATGCAACTTGTATGGGATAATAGATAGCTAACAGCAGGACGTAAGGCAGTAATTGAATCAAGGGATTCTAATTATGTGAACTGTGAAAGAAAAGCTTTTTCAGTGTCATCAGAACCCCTGGATTTAACTGCCAGCAAGCTCTCATTCTTTATAATGTGTTCCATCACTAAAGCTGTATCTAGTTGTTTACTGGGCTGCATGTGGTTTTTCAGCCCTTCGATAGTGAAGATCATCAATGATATAGTTGAGAAGTCGCACAACACCAGGTTATAGTCCAACAGTTTTATTTGAAATCACAAGCTTTCGGAGCTATCGATCGCCCCTTCCTCAGGTGAAGTAAAGAGATACAGAATCGCCAAAGCATATATAGATAGAGAACAATGCATGTGTTACTTACAAAAGCAGACGACTACATTTAAATCACCCTGACTGTTTATCTGCCGAGGTGTGACAAAAGGCAATCAGGTCACATCAAAGACATAGCAAGATACAACTGAGACAATGAGGTGGAGCCACAGTGGGTCCAATGTGTCAAAAGCCGCAGTATGGGAAACGATAAACTTTAAAATTTTTACTTTTTTACTGGGAATCACATCTGTTAACAAGCCAACGACGACTCGAGTCTGGATCACGTCATGTATCGTGACATAAACCCAAGATCCCGGTTGAGGCCGTCCTCATGAGTGCGGAACTTGGCTATCAGTTTCTGCTCGATGATTTTGCGTTGTCGTGTGTTTCTAAGTCCGCCTTGGAGAACGCTTACCCGCAGATCCGAGGCTGAATGTCCTTGACTGCTGAAGTGTTCCCCGACTGGGAGGGAACACTCCTGCCTGGTGATTGTTGCGCGGTGTCCGTTCATACGTTGTCTCAGTGTCTGCATGGTCTCGCCGATGTACCATGCTGCGGTGCATTCTTTCCTGCAACGTATGAGGTAGACAACGTTGGCCGAGTATGTACCATGTACCTGGTGGGTAGTGTCCTCACGTGTGATGATGGTATCTGTGTTGATGATCTGGCATGTCTTGCAGAGGTTGCCGTGGCAGGGTTGTGTGGTGTCGTGGTCGCTGTTATCCTGAAAGCTGGGTAATTTGCTGCGAACGATGGTACTTCTGAGGTTAGGCGGCTGTTTGAAGGCAAGTAGTGGAGGCGTGGGGATGGCCTTAGCGAGGTGTTCGTCGTCATCGATGACATGTTGGAGGCTGCGAAGAACATGGCGTAGTTTCTCCGCTCCGGGGAAGTACTGGATGACGTAGGGTACCCTGTTGGTTGTGTCCCGTGTTTGCCTTCTGAGGAGGTCTATGCGATTTTTCGCTGTGGTCCGTCGGAACTGTCGATCGATGAGTCGAGCGTCATATCCCGTTCTTACGAGGGCGTTTTTCAGCGTCCGTAGGTGTCCATCGCGTTCCTCCTCGTCTGAGCAGATCCTGTGTATTCGCAGGGCTTGTCCATAGGGGATGGCTTTTTTAACGTGGTTAGGGTGGAAGCTGGAGAAGTGGAGCATCGTGAGGTTGTCCGTGGGCTTGCGGTAGAGTGAAGTGCTGAGGTGTCCGTCTTTGATGGAGATTCGTGTGTCCAGGAATGAAACCGATTCTGAGGAGTAGTCCATGGTGAGTTTGATGGTGGGATGGAACTTGTTTATGTTATTGTGTAGTCTTTTCAGTGATCCTTCACCATGGGTCCAAAGGAAGAAAATGTCGTCGATGTATCTGGTGTACAGCGTTGGCTGGAGGTCCTGTGCAGCGAAGAAGTCTTGCTCGAACTTGTGCATGAAGATGTTGGCGTATTGGGGTGCGAATTTGGTCCCCATGGCTGTTCCGTGTGTTTGGGTAAAAAAATGGTTGTCGAAGGTGAAGACATTGTGGTCAAGGATGAAGCGGATGAGTTGTAGGATGGCGTCTGGAGATTGGCTGTTGTTGGTGTTGAGTACTGAGGCTGTCGCAGCGATGCCGTCATCGTGGGGGATACTGGTGTAGAGTGCCGATACGTCCATCGTGGCGAGGAGTGTTCCTGGTTCAACTGGTCCGTGGGTGCTGAGTTTCTGTAAGAAGTCTGTGGTGTCACGGCAGAAGCTGGGGGTTCCCTGTACGATGGGTTTCAGGATGCCCTCGACGTATCCAGAGAGGTTCTCACACAGGGTTCCGTTGCCTGATACGATAGGACGTCCGGGTGTTTTGGCTTTGTGTATCTTTGGGAGGCAGTAGAAGTCTCCCACGCGGGGAGTACGTGGGATGAGAGCGCGTAGGATGCTTTGAAGGTCTGGATCGAAGGTCTTGATCAGTCTATTGAGTTGGCGGGTGTGTTCTTTGGTCAGATCTGCGGGTAACTGTCTGTAGTGTTCCAGGTTGTCCAGTTGTCGGTATGCTTCTTTGCAATAGTCCATTCTGTTCTGTATGACGATGGCTCCTCCTTTGTCCGCTGGTTTGATGACGATGTTGCGGTTGGTCTTGAGAGCGTGGATGGCGTTGCGTTGTGCTCGGGTGACATTCTGGACTGTCTTGTGACTCTTTACTTCACCTGAGGAAGGGGCGATCGATAGCTCCGAAAGCTTGTGATTTCAAATAAAACTGTTGGACTATAACCTGGTGTTGTGCGACTTCTCATTTTTGTCCACCCCAGTCCAACACCGGCATCTCCGCAGAATGATATAGTTGATCTGTTAACAGGTCACTGTGGGTAAGAGCAGTAGCAGAGCGGAAGATGCTCTGGTATAATCTGGGGTTTTTTTGTGATGGCAGAATGAAGGCAAATATAGGTTGTTAGGACCATTGGTTTATGATGATTGAATAAGTGAAATTCCATCTTTATTACATAGGTTTCCCAAATTTGTACTTGTGTTTTGAGAATCATATCCCTGGCAACTCTGGTAGGCGTGCGGCAGAAAGGCCTCAGACTAGGTTGGGGCCTGGATATGCTCAGCCCCAGCCTGCACTCAGAGTTCCTGATTGGCCTTGGAAGAGGAGGAGCCCCTACCTGCCCCTCATAAGGTCAGTGTCGTGAAGAGGGTGGGACCAGGGGCAGGGACTCCCTACATCGGGAGGCCCCACGACCTTGGCATCGCAAAAAGTCAGGGCACATTTGAAGGCTGGTACACTGAGACGGAAGGGACATACTGGCCTCAGGATTGGCGGGAGTGGGGCCCACCTCAAGAGTCCAGGCATAAGTAGCGGCCTGAACCCCCCAAAGACAGGTAGCAAATATGGCAAATGGATTTTAATGTAGGCAAATGTGAGGTAATCCACTTTGGACCTAAGAAGGATAGAACAGGGTACTTTCTAAATGGTGGAAAGCGAAAAACAGTGGAGGTCCAAAGAGACTTGGGGGTCCAGGTATATAGATCATTAAAATGTCATGAACAGGTACAGAAAATAATCAAAAAGGCTAATGGGATGCTGGCCTTTATATCAAGAGGACTAGAATACAAGGGGGTAGAAGTTATGCTGCAGCTGTACAAAACCCTGGTTAGACCACACCTGGAGTACTGTGAGCCTTAATTTCTGCCAGTTCAACATTGGGAAGACCAAAGCCATCGTCTTTGGCCCTCGCCACAAACTCCACACCCTTTCCACTGATTCTATCTCCCTCCCCAGCCACTGTCTTAGGCAAAACAGACTATTTATAACCTCAATGTCCTATTCGATCCTGAGCTGAGCTTCCAGTTCCTTATCTTCTCCACCACAAAGACTGCCTACTTCCACCTCTGTGACATTGCTCGCCTCTGCCCCTGAAACTCTCATTCATGCCTTTCTCACCTCCGGACCTGACTATTCGAATGCTCTCCCGGCCGACCACCTTTCCACCATTCTCTGAAAACTTCAGCTTATCCAAAACTCCACTGCCCGTATCCTATCACCCACCAAGTCTTCCTCACCCATCACGCCTGTCCTTGCAGACCTACATTGGCACCCAGGCCCCCATGGCTTCAATTTAAAATTCTCGTCCTTGCATTTAAATTTCTTCAAGGCTTCGCCCCTCGCTATCTCTATAACCTCCTCCAGCCCTACAACCTCACCGGAACTCTCCATTCCTCCAACTCTGGCCTCTTGTGCATCCCCCACCACTCCCCCACTTTTTCCATCCACCTTATGAACAGGTAGTTAGAAGCAAACTCTTTCCAGTTGTTGAGGGGTCAAGAACGAGGTGCCAAAGATACAAGATCAATAGTAAGAGATTTAGAACAGAGGGAAGGAGAAATGTCTTTACACATAGTTGTGAGACTGTGGAATTTACTTCCAGGGTTAGTGATTGAGGCAGAAACCTTGTCTACATTCAAGATTCCAAACATAAAGAAATAAAGACTTGCATTTATATAGCGCCTTTCACGACCACCGGACAACCCAAAGCGCTTTACAGCCAATGAAGTACTTTTGAAGAGTAATCACTGTTGTAATGTAGGAAATGCGGCAGCCAATCTGCACACAGCAAACTCCCACAAACAGCGATGTGATAATGATCTGATAATCTGTTTTAGCGATGTTGATTAAGGGATGAATATTGGCCAGGATACCAGGGATAACTCCCCTGCTCTTCTTCAAAATAGTGCCACGGGATCTTTCACATCCACCTGAGAAAGCAGACGGGGCCTCGGTTTAACATCTCATCTGAAAGACGGAACCTCCGACAGTGCAGCACTCCCTCAGCACTGCACTGGGAGGGTCAGCCTAGATTTTTGTGCTCAAGTCTCTGGAGCGTGACTTGAACCCACAACCTTCTGACTCAGAGGCGAGGGTGCTACCCACTGAGCCACAGCTGAACAACTTGGAAAAACTTGCTGTGGATTTCTGGCATTTTCTGTTTTTATTTCCAATGCCCAACGTGCTCTGTTTTCTTCTTATCTGTACGTTTGTGTTGTGCAAGTGAAATTCAAGTTTTTATGTATAAAAGCCATCTCATGCATGATTAATCTGCTACACTTTGGGTGTCACACTTGTATACATGCAAATTTCGGTGTCAAATTTGAATGGTTTAAATTTCATAAAACGTCAAAACAAGGTAAAGCACGAGCTTTTCAACTTTGTCTGAAGTAATTTTGACAGGAGCAACCACATCTGGGGGATTTATAGTTCTCAAATCACCTCAGATACATGTACAGATTTATTTATTCATGTAACCCCCATGGTATTTGAGGGGAATGCACTTTTTATTTTATCGGCAATAGGTAGGGAAACCATTGTCGGGTAAATTCAGTGAAACTCCACTCCCGGCGCAGTTCCTCACCAGACAGGAGTGCAGAGCAGAGAATTGGCCTTTATTGTCCTATCTCGATTTGCCCTCCCATCTAGCAAAGCTCCGCACTCGGAATTTACTCATATGTATTTTTCCAGAACCAATTAAAATTACCCGTGACCTTCGACAGCACCTCCCAAACCTGCAATCTCTACCACCTAGAATGACAAGTGCAGCAGGCTCATGGGAACATCATCACCTCCAAGTCACACAGCATCCTGACTTGGAAGTATATCGCCGTTCCTTCATCGTCACTGGGTCAAAATCCTGAAACTCCCTCCCTAACAGCACTGTGGGAGTTCCTTCACCACACGGACTGCAGCGGTTCAAGAAGGCGGCTCACCACCACCTTCTCAAGGGCAATTAGGGATGGGCAATAAATGCTGGCCTTGCCAGCGAGGCCCACATCCCATAAACGGATAAAATAAAAACTTCCTTCACTGTATCTGAGCACATCGCTCACAAACCTCTGTTCAAATGCTTGCGGTGGTGCTGAGTTCTCCCCCAGCCTTCACCCCAGTACTGCCCACTGCCTCCTCCGGTTGCTAAACATAACCTCCAGCTTAGTTGAGAAATGTCAGTTTATAATTTTAAAATGTACGATAAGAAAAACAAGGGATTAACATTGGAGACTGCATGTTCTGTACTGCAGAACTGAGAGCAGGCAGGTCAACTGAAGAATAATGTTGCTGATTATGTCCTGCAGCCTTCAGTTCTTTGCTACAGTGCGGCTCGAGTCCATTATTATTACTGGTTGATCAAAATTCCAACCCTTGCCTTATTTTTCTGGTCCTCTCCACTGATCAGAAGATGCCACTTCAGCTCAAACAATATACCGCTCGCCAACAGAGTATTTTCTGTTGCCACCAACAACAAGCTGAAGGGGTTTGATTGGTTGACACTTCATCACATGTTAAAAGTATTGCATCATCGGGCCTTCATTAAGTTTGAAAGAACTGCACTCACCCAATCAGAATGTTTTACTTTCAAACATTGGTTGATGGTTCACAACTTAACTCGGATCTCAAAAGGTTAAAATGGCTGCAGATGAGCAGATGTCTTTGCTGATTATATTAAACCTCCAACAGACTATTTGAAGCAAATATAATTTCACCTCCCTTCGCTATTACAATCCATTTCATTGTCAGCTGTACCCACCTCTCACCTCCCGAATGTTCTCCATTCCAAATGTTAAAACCTTTTACTTTTGCACACATTCAAACAGGTGCAAAGCAAGGCTTGCCCATAAATAGCATAAGTGATTAAACACAGTGCGACATCCCATAACCAAACCCGAAAATCTCTCTACTAACTATGCATCGTGCGACTGCTGCTTGAGTACTGCAATTTTGTATCAAAAGTCCTGGTGGTAGTGAAGATGCTGATTGCTGAGCTGATCATGGTGATAACAAATCACTTGCTCCAACAAATCGCTTGCCTGCTCACAAAGCACAGGGCTTCTAATACCAATCAGTTTTGAATTAAAAACACAATTTAACGAATCCTTTTATGTGACAAAACTGAAAATGTAACTGAGAGATGTTATCATCGACCGCCAGAAGTTTTAATTTATGCGCTGGTTGCAGGTGTATTCTGTGCTGCTGTTGGTCGGGTGCCAATGAGTGAACTCGCTTACTAGGTGTCAATAGTCGCACAACACCAGGTTATAGTCCAACAGCTTTATTTGAAATCACAAGCTTTCGGAGCGCTGCTCCTTCGTCAGGTGAAGTGAAGAGATGCATATAGGCACAGCATACATAGTCAGAGAACACTGCCAGATGCTGTGCCTATATGCATCTCTTCACTTCACCTGACGAAGGAGCAGCGCTCCGAAAGCTTGTGATTTCAAATAAAGCTGTTGGACTATAACCTGGTGTTGTGCGACTTCTCACATTTGTCCACCCCAGTCCCAACACCGGCATCTCCACATCATAGGTGTCAATAGATTAAGAATTCCAATATTTTCGGAGTCTTAAACATTAGAGACTGCACCGTGGTGTTGGTGGTCCCACAAGAATTTGCGAAAATTTAACATCAGCAGTTGTCCATCACGTTGGTGGTTAGCTCTGTGATAGTGGGGGGAAATCTGGGTGCATTTGCTAAAAAATAAATCCAGAAATGACTCTTTATAATATCAGCGTACAAATGCATCAAAGACACCTGTTCATGACATTCCTCTGTCTGCTGTTTTAATGGTAGTGTTAACCCACTGGTTTCTATACTGATCTGTTGAATGTCAATATGAATAGCTCCTATCAAAGTACTGGTCTATCAAAGATGTGAGGAGTAATAATGGCACTTCTGAGCTTTCAATTGTTGCTTTAATTGTCCTAAAGTCACGTTGGGGAGATGTTCACCCTGCAATATGCACCACTAGGCCATTAGGGGAGCTTTGGCATGGTTTTATTCGGATTTAGATCCTTTTTCATAACTAACAGCAATTGTACCAGCATTAGTCATTGTGTTCAATACTGTTGGTGTTTAATGATGGTGTCATTAAAGGATTATAATGGCCACTTATGAAAACTGTTGGAACAATCTTTTTTCACTGGTTTACAAATACATGGATGCAATGATGCTTTTAAATCTATCATTGCACCATTTATGCATGATGTCATTAGATTAGTGACACATGACACTACTGGCTATCTTTGCTCTCCAAGAAAAAAAGTTTATAACAACTGTGACATACACACACAATTACCATGAAATGGCACTGTTTGGGAGAATTGCAGCATTTCTTGCTATTTCCAGAGTCTCAGTGCAGTGATCAAGGACATCTGTAGAAGGAAATTATACTATTTTTTGCAATGGATATCATTATTAGCATAGAAGCATAGAAGATAGGAGCAGGAGTAGGCCATTCGGCCCCTCGAGCCTGCTCTGCCATTTAATGAGATCATGGCTGATCATCCAAATTCATTACCCTGTCCCTGCTTTCTCCCCATATCCCTTGATTCCTTTAGCCTGAAGAAATATATCTATCTCCTTCTTGAATATATTTAATGAATTGGCCTCAACTGCCTTCTGTGGTAGAGAATTCCACAGGTTCACCACTCTCTGGGTGAAGAAATTCCTCCTCATCTCAGTCCTAAATGGCTTACCCCTTATCCTTAGACTGTGACCTCTGGTTCTGGACTCCCCCGCCATCGGGAACATCCTTCCTGCATCTAGTCTGTCTAGTCCTGTTAGAATTTTATAAGTTTCAATGAGATCCCCTCTCATTCTTCTAAACTCTAGCAAATATAAGCCTAATCGACCCAATCTCTCTTCATACGTCATTCCTGCCATCCCAGGTATCAGTCTGGTAAATCTTCGCTGCACTCCCTCCATGGCAAGAACATCCTTCCTCAGATAAGGCGACCAAAACTGCACACAATACTCAAGGTGTGGTCTCACCAAGGCCTTGTACAACTGCAGCAAGACATCCTTGCTCCTGTACTCGAATCCTCTCGCTACAAAAGGCCAACATACCATTTGCCTTCTTAACCGCCTGCTGCACCTGCATGCTTACCTTCAGCGACTGGTGCACAAGGACTCCCAGATCTCGTTGCACTTCCCCTTTTCCCAATCTATTGCCGTTCAGATAATAATCTGTCTTCCTGTTTTTGCCACCAAAGTGGATAACCTCGCATTTATCCACATTATACTGCATCTGCCATGCATCTGCCCAATTACCTAACCTGTCCAAATCATACTGGAGTTTCTCTGCATCCTCCTCACAGCACACATGCCCAACCAGCTTTGTGTTGTCTGCAAACTTAGAGATATTGGCCCGAAAATTAGACCTAATGCGGGAGAGTACGCACTGTGTACTCTCGCGTATTAGGTCCCGAAGTGCCGGTTTCCTGCATGCACTGCGCATGCGCGGGAAACCGGCACTTCGGGTATTGCGAAGGGGGCGGTTCCTAAGTTAACCGCGTGCGCGCTACAGGTTGTGCGCACGCAGCACACTTAGTTTTTTTTTCAGGTTTGAACGCGCAGGTAAGTGTTGAAGATTTTACACATAAAGAAAGCAGGCGTAAGACCCCCTTTTAACAAGGTAAGTAGTTAATTAAGTATTATTTTAAATATTTTTCAACAGGTTTATCTTTTTTAGAGACTTTAAAGAAAGGTAAGTTTATTTTTATAACTTTTAAAAAGAATTTAAATTTTTTCAAAAATTTAAATTTTTGTTTAAAGTGGTTAATTTATTTAACTATAGTTATTTTATTGATGTGATGGCTTTTTTAAAAATTTAATCGAGGTTTAGCTGTTCTTTTGGGGGCTTGTTTTATTCATAGTTTTGACAGCTCTTGCTGTCAAAACTATGAATGAAAGATGGCGTGCTGCCATTGGCTCTAACTGGCCCACGTGATCCCAGAGGTCGCATCGAATTAACTGCGCCTCTGGGAGAGGCCCAGGAACTGAAGTTCGTGTGGGCCAAAACCATAAAGGTAGGCGCGGAGTGCGATATCGCGGGGGATCCTTTCCCCCGCAGCAACCATCGAACTCCAATTTTTGGGCCATTACATCTCGTTCCCTTGTCTAGATCATTAATATATATTGTGAATTATTGCACCTTTAAGAGAAATAACAAGTCAGAATATCACTTCTGACCATTTACGAATGACAACTCCATAAACAGATCAGATGTCGAACCTGGCTTATGTCATGGAGTTTGACCAACAAGCATTACGTCAAAACTCAAATGAAACAGCAGGTACGCTGCACATACACCTACCCTGCCTTCTTGTAAAGGGTGAGGACGATTCAGGATTTCTATTGTAGCTGTCATTAATTGTGCTAAACCAGCTACTGAGGTGGGATTTACTTACCTTTATATATTAGCAACTCTCGACCTTCTCATGAGCCTGACAGAACAGTTAGGCTAACACATCGCATTTCTGAAATGTGGAAAACAGTCTGAAGTGCACTCTATATTCGAGGAGCGAAGTAGCCTCAACTAATTTTTTTAAACACTGTTTAATTGATTTGTAAAAAAAAAATGTACATTCACATATATATCTTATGAAGCCATTGTACATTTAAGAGTACAAAATATATATGTGATTGCCACTAACTACTTTAATAAATTCATAGTTGTTTACAGGATTTAAAAAATATTTTATTACAATCATTCTATGTTGATAGTACATTAGCATTCATTAACATGGCAATATACAGTACACAAGATGCAATGTACATGGTACAGAATGATAGTGAGGGAGCTTTAGGCTGCAGACAAACCTGGATACAGATTTTTGGGGAAGGAAGCAACAGTGTTAGGGGTGTACTGCTCTGGTCTGTAAATTCCATGCACTGTGCATATTACAGTCAGCTTAAAACAAGCACACTTGTTCCAAGTATAGAATTTCAATGCACCAGACCATTCCCATTCACTCCATTGTATGGAGTTACCCATCCAAGTATAACACCTAATACAAAATTGTGCTATTGGTACTTTTTTTAAATGCTCAGCACATTCATTACATTGAATCCCATGCCTAAAGTCACTGGATAGCAACAGCTTTCAAGCTCTGACCATTTCGGATCAAATAAGTAATTTCTTGACTCTTTTCTGTTAGCTTTGTTTCAATTAAATGAATGAAGACTGAATGTGTTGCGGTACAAAGGTTTGCAAATGACTATTTTATCAGCACTTTATAGTAATCCTGATCCAATCACATTTCTTAGCAAAGCAATGGTACATTAATCAACATCTAACTGCAAATCCAAATCTATTTGATAGACTTCTTCGGGACAATTGGATTTTTTGCAAATTAACTATAAGAATGTTTAAAACACACAGTGGAAGCACATATGAAATTCTTCGACAGATTTAAGACTTTAGTCATCAGACTGCATTACAAAAATAATATAAGCTTACAATCAGGTTCTTTTTATTGCTAAGCCTAAAGTAGGGGAAATAATACTAGCCATATATAACTTTTTTGGGGGGAGATGGTGAAATAAGGGATTTCAGTTCAGGCAAATAGAACATTTTCTCATTTTAGGCACCAAACACACAACTAGTCGTAGTGTAAAGCCTCTTCTACTCTGTGCAGATAACATGTCATAATCTATACCTCAACCGCAGAGGAACACCTCCGACTGAACTTCCTACACCAGCTAGTCCATCCTAACGGTCTATTTGAGAGAAACTGCCAATTAAGCGCACATTGCAATGGTTTTTGTGCAATATTCTCATGCCCACTAGAAACTGGATCGAGATTACCCAAGCTCATTTCAAAGAGCACGCCTACATCTAGACTTTGATCCGTTCACTCTGGGCTAGATTCAGACCCAAGTCTCAAAGGTCAATGGTCACTGTGCAAACTCACTGTGCCACCCAGTCCTCCAACGCATCTGTGCTGACTGAAACATCAGGCTGGATTTTTCCAACCTCGGCGGGTCCGGGGCGTGTGGGGACCCGGCATCTGCCTCGATCCCAACCTCCAAGTGATTTTGCCCCTGATTGGGCTTGTTAAACCCCGCCCTGCGAGCTTCCCGGCCAATTAATAGGAAGCGAGTCTGATGATGTCATTTGATGATGCTTCATCAGCCAGTTTCCTTAAAGGGGCCATGTCCAAATTGATTTTGACGTTTGTGCTCTCAGTGTTCTACAGCATTGAGGTGCTGCAAACACTGACAAGCACGGCACAAAGGTGCACGGCTGCACCCAGGCTCTCCCATGACTCCCTCCATATGCTTATGGAAGGAGTCACAGCACGCAGGGAGGTTCTCTTCCCTTCCAATGGGTGGAAGACACCTCCCCAGGACACCAACGCAGCCTGGTTGCACATTGCACAGGAGGGCACAAGCAGGGATGTCATCAGGAAGACCAGGCTGCAGTGGCCCAAACCTTTCAATGATCTCAGTAGATCACAAAATGTTACTGCAAAGCCACACTCAACCTCATCCTGCTGTGCCACTCATCACATCCCCATCACTCTGCCTTCCCTACCCTACTCCTGCACATCCTTACTCACACCAACTTACCTTGCACCTCCACCCATCCCTCACTATCTACATTATCACTTCCCCATGTCACTAGCCACCCCTCACACTTACCCTCATCCTAGTCCAATCATACCAACCAACAACACACAAGGGTAGGCACTTGGGTGTTTTAGCCAATGTTTGTGTAAACTTTCTGTTATTGTGTTGTCAAGCATTGAAATCCTTATTGTCACCACTTTGCCTTCTTGGACAGACTTGTGTGCACCTTTGAAAGTGTCTTAGTGAGTTCCAGTGAATGGTGAGACATAACGTCTCCCGCCCCCCACCCACCAATGGTGGTGAGTGTGAAAGGAATGGCTTGGACATTGTAGGGATGCTGTATGGTGCTGGTGTGGGGTGGTGCCAACCTGGTGCATCATGTGGCAGCCAGGGTGTACAGTGTTAAGTGAAGCAAATCTGGCCATGGTGAGGCCATCACTGGCGTCCCGGGCAGCATTGTGCTCGGGTGATGATGCCCTGTGTTCTGTGCAGCATCAGTTGATTACAGAAAAGGTTGGTGTGGATGTTGGTGCTGCTGGTGTGCCCGGTGATGCTGGTGTTGGGGCTGATCGTGTTGGGATTCTGAGGACCAAGGTGAGATTTTTTCAAGGGCACCGATGCTGATGGAATAGATGGCAGGTGAGGTTGAGACGGCAGAAGTAATCTGTCAATGTTGAGATAGGTTGTTCCAAGGAGGTGACAGTGGATAGAGAGATTACTCCAAACACTTCAAAAGTGCATAAAACTAAAAAGTGGGTTCCTAATCATTAATGCTCCAGCTTCTAAGATTGGGAAGTGACCAGCTGTGAAATGGTAGGTTTTAGACCACTTTTGCAGCTTTCGCCTATTCACAGCAATCCACAGTCATTGAGAACCCGACATACGTGATAGCCGCTCTCCAGGAACCTCAGTGAAAACCTGGGAAAATGATAAGTACATGGGAAAAATGGTTCTTAACTACCTTTTAATAAGCTTTTAACTATCAAAATTGGCTGACCCGCCGCTTGGTGTCGGGTCTGTTCAGGGATGACAGACCCGACACTTGGGAAACTGACAAGGAGGCAGGTTTACAGCGGGATACCGACCCAATTGTGATTTCGACAGCGGACCCGCCTCCAAACCAGCACTCTGAGCGCCGGCAAAATTCAGCCCGGTGATCAAATCTGTTACACACTAATGCAGGAGTGTCTAGGCTTTTTATCTTCAACGACCAGTTGGGTACATACCACGGAGCCTCGTGGGACACACACAAAGTTTAAATCAATATTCCCAATAATTTGCATGTATCTCAGAATTCAGATACTGATTTTAGGATTTACCCACCAATGAACCACCCGGCCCATGAAATTCAAAGAAGTTAAAACAAGCAAATAAGAAATACAAGTGTAAATCTAACTGAGTTGCCTGAGCTTCAGGAATAGGATTATCCCATGTGCCACAGTTGGGATGGCCTTGCACTAACGTATGTTTTCTTTTGGTAGTATTAATGGCAGACGTTCAATGCAAATATCAAATATAAAAAAGGAACGTGCAAAAAATGTATCATATGGACATTAAAATGGAAGAAAGGGTGCTTAATTTTTCAATGTCGGTAGGCAATGGTGGTTTCATGGAGTGTTTATTGAATCAGAGAGCAGCTATTTCGTTCCAGCATCTGGTTACAAGTTATTTGTGAGAAAGTAAAGTAGAAAAAAAAAAGAACCCTTTTCTGGAACAAGCTATAATTACATTGGGAGTAAATGTCTCGGAGATGCCACTGACCTGTATTTAGCTTGCTCAACTGTCTGCTTACATTGGGCTAAAAGTTAGATTTTGTGTCTTCATGGCATTCAGCAAGAAAAGTGTACAATAGGTGCAGTTCAATAAAACTGTTAATGATGGGGACAAGTGCAATCAGGTCTTCCTAAAGGAGAACTCTACTCTTGTCGATATTTCTGATCTGAAGGGCGTTATTACACACTTTTTGCACTAGGACTTGAGTAAAACACAATGGTGGGTGGGTGACATTTTGATAGCATGTCCAGCCTGAACTGTGAAAAAACTCCTAGCAGTACAATCCTAGACTTTGTCCTTCCTAATTCCTAGTCTGGAGATGGCATTTTAAGCTATACAATTGGCTGGGTTTTACAGTAAAAAAAAAGTGTTATTTCATATATTATAATAGTTAACAGTGGAAATCGGACAGCAACTTCCAGCGGCCGCACGTGCGCAGCTGAACGCGGAAATCAGGGAGTTGCTGACCGACATGCCCTGCTCCTCCAAAAGCTGCGTGACACTGAGAGACTCGCCATTCAAATACATTGAATGGTGTGAAGTCGCTGTACTTACCTCATAGACACGGAATAAACTCTCCAGAAAAAGTTAGGACTTGTCCATTTCAGTGTAAGTACCCTTTCAACGGTGTGATAAGTCTTAATTACTGCCAAACAAGCTCTCTGGCACTGAAAATTAACTTTTACAAGTGTGGAGTCTCACTCCTTCTGATTTTAATTATTGTTGGAGATTTAAAAAATTATATATTTTTTACTTTTTCTTTCTGTCTTTTATCTCTCTTAATCCAATCTTTCTTTCCCTCTCTTTCTTTCCCTTTCTGTACCTGATTTGACATTGAATTTAGTATTCTAACTGACATTTCCTGGTTCGGACTCTACGCTGCTCATTAATGATTCCTCAATCTGATTGGTTAAGGAGATACATAGTTGCTTGCCCTGGTCACACACACACCCAGATGCCCTGTAGAGGGCACTGTGTTTTTTTGGCTGTTTGACGGAGAGGAACTTCCAGTGCAAAAACCCGAAGAAAGTCTATGGGCAAGTGCAAGTCTAATGAATGGCACCGTTCGTTTGCCACTGTCCGCAAAATCCGGTCCAACATCAGGGCGAGGTACTGGTGGTTATGGGTCTGACGGTAGTAGGGATGGGAGCAATTTGAAGACATGAATGAAGAGTGTCACACAAGCAGCATATTGGCACAATGATAAAACATATTAGAATCACTAGGATTTTTCCAATAAGATAATGAACCTCAGTGCCTCACTTTAAAGTGACGCTGAAAATGAGAAATGAGCCTCGCCAAAACTCACAACTCACTTGCGAATCTTATGATTTGTAAAAGTTTATTCAGCACTAATAATTAAACATAGCTTTCTACTTGTCTGAATTTGTCACATGTAGAGTGTGGATTAAGGAAGCTGTTGCCAACTACAGGAGCGTCACAAGTGTTGGTGATGCTGACAACAAAAGAAGCAGGAAAATTAGGGATGAAGACTAAAATTATTCCCCAGTATCCTTCGCAGATGGATGTTACGTATGAGCTATTATTGTGTTATTTTACTGTGTCTTCTGGAGCAGAGTGAAGATTAAAAAAAAATGTTAAGTGAAATATCTTTGCGTGTCTGAAGTAAAATGAAAGAGAGATACTCCTATTGGATTTTTTTTTATTCATTCACGGGATGTGGGCATCGCTGGCAAGGCCAGCATTTATTGCCCATTCCCTAATTGCCCTTGAGAAGGAGGTGGTGAGTGGCTTGCTGAGCCATTTCAGAGGGCAGTTAAGAGTCAACCACATTGCTGTGGGTCTGGAGTCACATAGAGGTCAGGCCAGGTAAGTACGGCAGATTTCCTTCCCTAAAGAACATTAGTGAACCAGATGGGTTTTTACGACAATCCATCAGTGATACTAGCTTTTTTTTTATTATTGCAGATTTATTTAACTGAATGTAAATTCCTCAACTGCTGTGGTGGTATTTGAACTCATGTCTCTGGATCATTAGTCCAGATCTCTGGATTACTGGTCCAGTAACATAGCGGGTGATTTTGCCAATGGGGACATGATGGAGGCAGGATTGCTGCTTGTCGGGTTTTAATCCCGCCTCCATTGACGTCCGGCCAACCCACGCTATTTTCCCTTGATTGACCTTGTTAAACCCGCCCAGCGGGCTTAGCAGGCCAATTAAGGGGAAGTCGGTTGCAGAGAACATCAGCGTATGACGTTTCATCTGTCAAAAATTTTTGACAGATGAATTGTCATCGTTTGACAGCCCTGTGAAGCTGTCAAACACTGACAATCTGTCTTCTAAGTTGAGTCTTTATCAAGACTCAATTAGAAAGCTTTCCTGAGCAGAAAGCAGAAGGCTGCTGCATTTAAGAAAGCAGTGGCCATTCTGCTTTCTCTGCTGTGGAGCTGAGGCAGCTCCGCAGCCTAAAGGGATGAAGCCTGGAGGAAGAAGCAAAGGTAAATTATCTTATTGAAACACTCTACACTCACCTCACACACTTACCTCTCCACACTTGCACTCATCACTCACCTGCACAGCGCACCTTTTGGCCCCGCAGACCCCCGCAGACCCTGGCAAGGTTCGGAGCCGTCGGGAAGCCCACACTTTAGGTGGCAAAATAGGGATTATCCAAAAAACTGCCTGTTAACTACCTGTTAACAGGCAGTTAATTGGCACTAATCCCCTTCCCGCCTCGAGGAAGTGGCTCCCAGCGCGGGTCGGGTACCCGCCTCCCGGAAAGATGGCACAGAGGCAGGTTGGGTACCCGCTCCCAGATTCTGCTATTTTCCCGGCAGTCCCGCTTCCATACCCGCCTCCCCAGGGCTGGCAAAATCGCCCCCATAATCATTCGTCCAGATCTCTGGATTACTAGTTTCTCTCTCCACGGATGCTGCCTGGCCTGCTGAGTTTTTCCAGCGTTTTCTGTTGTTATCTCTGGATTACTAGTCCAGTAAGATAATCACTATGTTACCGTACCCATTAAACTCAGCTAAGGTATTGCTAAGCAAAGATTGATGCGAATTGCTTGGAAGGTGGCAGCTTCCAGCTTGGAATATATTGGTGATTCTCTGCAGATATGGAAACAATTAATTTTGCATTTCAAACACTGGCGTTTTTTTTAATTCTACACTCAGGGCAATCGGGGATTATGTGTAAGCCTTGGTAATTGTGTTTTTCCCTCAGTGTTCCCTTTTAAAAAATAATTCCAACTCTGGGTCTGTTTAAAATGGAGAACTGCACCTTGTATCTGTACTCTGCCAGCAAGCAATGAGCAACCAGTTCAGTTGTCGGGCAAGTGAATCAATCTTTAATATTTTCAGCTGCTGTTTCTTTTTTGGATCACAGTCTCCAAACTATATAATTATTTCCACCGTTCTGCGTTTGATTTTCAGCAATGATGGGCAGGCAGGAATAAAGTGGGATGCAATTGAGAATTTCCAGTTTGATTGGAAGCCTTGATCAGTGACCTTGTCCTCAATCAAGCAGACTATCTTTAATTATAATGCATTACTTTTCATGATTGCTGTTCAATCACAACTTTAAGATATTTATTCTTTGTTCTGTGCTTTAATTTTATTTTTAAAAACCGTAACTGAATACTTTGATATTTGTAACATATTCCCACAGAATGCCTGTGGTTAAGTTCGCTGCTCTTTCTAATATAATTGGATACCTTAAAGCTCCTTCAGATATGCTTTAATCAATCTTGAAGGGCACCTGACAACACATCAAACATCAGGATTCAAATAAAAGTGATGTAATTATCATTTCTTCATATATTAAATTAAAGTTATTTTTAAAGCTACAACATTGGCATTGTTTTTGAAAGGTGGTTAAAAGCTCAATGGCTGACACATCAAAAGCTTAACCTCCACGGGGCTAAGTCACGATAAAAGTAAAGAGCAAAATGACCATCGAGCACAGAATCATTGAATAGTCCAGCACAGAAGGAGGCCATTCGGCCCATCGAGTTTGGAACTCTCCTCGCTGGAGTGGAGTGAGTCTGACCACCCTTAGCCACTGCACAATTTCCCCTGCTTAAGACACAGACACAAACCCAGCGCAGATGTAAATGACAGGAACACTGAGAGCTCTGCAACGCACTTTAGGGATGAAGCGAGTGGAATTTCAAGTGGGAAAGTTTGGGTTAATCTGTTGAATACTTGAATTTAGCCCATTTGAGATGCTCTGAATTATGAATCGGTCGATTCTTTAAATAAATGGTGGCAAAAACAGCGTATGAATGCTGCCATTTTGTCTATCCTGCCACGAGGTTTCCTGTTGTCAGGATGCTGAGTGTAATTAGATACAGCGGCAAAGGTTTTATATTTTTAGTGTTGAGTTTTCAGTGTTTGATTTTAGTGCAGCAGGGAAGGGGTAAGGAAGAATCCTGTGGGGACTGAGAATGGGTTTAATTCATCCTTCATTATTCAGTAGACAACAGATATCTGGGGCTGAATTTTCCGAGGTGGTAGCGGGCGAGATCGGTGGCGGGTCGGGTGGGAAAGTTGTTATTTTTAGGAGCGGGTCGGGAACCCGCAGTCATCTCGCTCCCACGTGCCTTTCCCCCAGGAGCGTCTGTCATCGCGGAGCCAACCCGACCGGCAGCGGTGAGTGACCTAATTGAAATCATTATCAGGTAGTTTACAGGCACTTAAGAGCCTTTTTTCACTTACTTTTTAAATTTCCCTGCATGGCCAAGGGATTCACGCAGCTCGGGAACCATGTCTGTCAACCTGAGGCGGGAGTTCCGTGGTCATTGCTCCAGCTGATTACTTGACAGCATGGAAAACAAACCAAAATAAAAACATGTTGATTACATCAGGTGACAGATTGGTGGAGATTCTGTTCTACTTGACAAGCTGCTGGTAAATGTTAATTCAGAAATTCCTGAAGGGATGTGAGTGCTGATGACACCCCTCCTACCCTGGATGGTGAGGGAAATACATTTTTCACTGGCCATTCTCGGCTGTTGCCTTCCAACTCAACAGTAATTGCAGTGAATTGATCTGCACTATAAAAAATGACATATAACATTTAAATAAATGTTTGTGTTGTTGCTGGTCAGGTTTTTTTCACAGTCTACTGTGATTGTCCAGTTACACATTAAATCAAGTCATCAACCATAACAATTTCATTCTCATCACACATTCCACTGGTTCAATTTGCTTTCAGTCCCTGAATATAACTAATTTAATTTTTCAGTCTGAGACTTTGGGGGTGAATTTCTATGGAGGTTCTCTCACTTGTCCATTGTTAACTTCAATGGAAGAGCTGCAGAAATCCCAGAAACACATAAGCACCACTTACACTGTTTGTCAGGGATTCCTCAGCTCTTCTGCTGAACTTGCATAAGATTGTAAATCCACCCCTTTATAATTACATTTAAAATCTGCTTAATTTTATGTATTCTCGATACACACACATCTTTTATTTGTACCAGTTACTGATACAAAAGTCTATAGATTTGTGACTAAAGCACCAATAACTTCCCAATTAATGTACTTTTTAAAATTATGTTCTTGATCGTATTTGTAGATGGCGTCATATTACTTAATGATAATATTGTTTAAATATTTCTTTGCCACTCATATATAAATGTTATTATATTATTTTAGAGTAAAGATTCAACACCCACTTTGTTGGATTAAATTTCAAATGTAATGTGGCCATGGTCCCTTTAAAGATCCCGGCTGAAAACGCGTTATGAATGACGTCACCAGACCTGCACCATTTAATTGGGCCGGGTAACGTGCTGGACGGGCTTAATAGGCCCCATTACGGTAAGTTCATTTTCAACAGCGGGATGGAGCCAGCAGCGGGGTCGCGACCCGACATGGCCACCGCCCGCAACAGAACCACCCAGGTAAGGAAAATTCCAGCCCTGGTGTCTGACGGCCTATTGCCCAAACTATTTAGTCTAGATGAACTTTTTTATGACTATAATTTCACCTGTTATACTTGAGAGCCTGTGATTTGGGTGGACAAATGGTGGAGATTGTTACTCATGCTCCTAGTGCAACAAAAAAACACTTTATAATCAATGTTCCCTTTAAGCTTCGCGTCCGCGCAGCTCTCTGACCTCCCGCGCAGCCAGCTCGCCGGCTTTTCAAAGGGAAAAACCGCGCAAGCGCAGTATTTTGAATGGGCCGTACAGCCCCTTAAAGGGCCCGTGCACCTTAAAAAAAATTAATGAGAACGTTGGTAATAACCCAATATAATAGTCGTAGCCAATTTTAAGCACCCACAAAATGCTACTTCCGCCACCATCAGCCTACCATGAGCAGTGCCAACTGAATGGCCTGTTTCTGTGTTCTAATTTCTATTTAATTCTATTGTATTATGAATGACAATCAAAATCATAATAAATTATATACGCGCTTTTAAAAAAAAACAAATTGCAAATTCATTGCAATGGAAACCACCGATAATATTTCAGTGATAGTCGTTACATGAATCTCGGTAATATAATATTCAATGTAGCCAGACAAACGAGCAGCAACATCAACAACTTGCATTTATATAGCACCTATAACATCGTAAAATGTCCCAAGGTGCTACACAGGAGCGTTATCAAGAATTATTTGACACGGATTCACATAAGGAGAAATTAGGATAGCAAGACTTAGCTTTTAAGGAGCGTCTGAAGGCCTGGAGGAGTCTGCAGAGATAGGAAGGGGTGAGGCCATGGAGGGATTTGTAAGTCAGGATGAGAATTTTGAAATCGAGGCGTTGCTGGACCGGGAGCCAGTGTAGGTCAGCGAGCACAGCGATGATGGGTAAACGGGACATGGTGCGAGTTAGGACACGGGCAGCCTCACATTTTATCAGTAGTCCATCTGAGCAATTTCATCGTTTCCACAGTCACAAATTAAAGCGATTGGTGTTTGCTGAAACAAAATGAAAAAAATGTGATTATTAGCATGGGATAAAAACAGAAAATGCTGGAAATGCACAACAGCAACTATTTAAATTTCTGTTTTAGTCTCATCTCGGGACGAGTTTTAGTCTTATTTTACTTACAGTCTGTGGAAAAAAAATAGTCTTAGTTTTGGTCAGGCATTTAGTTCTCAAATATGTCATGGAAAAAGTTTAGTCCAAAATTTAGGTTTTTTTCCCATATTTTTATTCTAGTCTCTGCAGGATTTTTTTTTTAATTTAAGTTTCAAAAATGTTTTTTTCACACAACTGCAAGGCAACAGGAAGTAACAAACTAGAGCATGGATGACAGTGAAACAACTCATTTATTTCCCATTTCCAACATCTACCACTGACTGGAGTTATTTACAGTGCGAGAAATAATTTTTATTTCAATTTTTAGTCTCTACTCTTCATCTTACTTCAGTTTTAAGCTTTTGTAAGAAAGTTAGTTCTAATTTTAAGTCAGTTGATGAAAATACAATAATTTCAGTCAATGCCCACTTTAAACAGTCAAAAGAACACGGAGCAGGCATAAGATGTGTCTTTGATTGAAAGGCAGTCTAGAGAGAACGAAATGGATCCCTACTGCAGTGCTTGGAACTGAATAGGATATTACGGTGGTGCATTAGAACGATGATGCTTCCCTCAATACTGATTCAATGTGCTCAGATATACTCACCAGGGAAGTGTCATCTGGATCTGTATTAAGTGTTTGGATTGAACTCAATGAGGCCAGATGAAAAAAGCAGGCACAAAGCAGAGCAGGCAGTAAGCTTTGACCTTTCTGGAATCCTTCAGTAAGATGTTTGCCACTGTCTAAGGTGACTTGCAAAGTGTGATTACCCGTATTGACACCAGGTTTAATAACCTGGCCAGTATTTAACGAGCAGACATCAATCTATGTAATATTCATTAAACCATAATAATATTGTGGCTCATCATCTGCACTGTCCAGTGGAGTAAAGTTGCACAGCAGGCAGATTCTTGCAGCAGCCCTACTTTTGACCAAGGTACTGTCGGACACTCATTAGGTGTCAGCCTTGGCCCAGTGGGCAGCACTCTCTCCTCCGAGTCAGAAGGATGTGGGTTCACGTCCCACACCGAGAGACTCGAGCACGTAATCCAGGCTGACACTCCAGTGCAGTGCTGAGGGAGTGCGGCACTGTCAGAGGTGCCGTCTTTCGGATGAGACGTTAAACCGAGGCCCCGTCTGCTCTCTCAGGTGGACGTGAAAGATCCCATGACCCTTTTTCGAAGAAGAGCAGGGGAGCTCTCCCCGGTGTCCTGGGCCAATATTTATTCCTCAATCAACATCACTAAAATAGATTATCTGGTCAGTATCACATTGCTGTTTGTGGGAGCTTGCTGTGTGCAAATTGGCTGCCGCGTTTCCTACATTACAACAGTGACTACCCTTCAAAAGTACTTCATTGGCTGTAAAGTGCTTTGTAACGTCCTGAGGTCCTGAAAGGCGCTATAGAAATGCAAGTCTTTCTTTCTTTATTAAGGGAGTTCTGAAGAGCCAGTGTTGCAGCAGTTCCTGATAGTTTTTGATCCTGATTATTATTGTATTACACAGGAAGCACTCCTGCTCCTCCTGGCCCACTTACCTTCTCCTCGAGGCTGCCCTCGCCTCACTGCAGCTGCCGGGTTTCCCAAAGCCCAGGAAACTCAGACGGCCACAGTAAAACCTGAAACGCAGGTTAAATCCGAGGGGGAAAAATTCGGTATCGACCATTTTGGGGCGCCAACATCACCTGAGCACTAACTTTAGCGCCCGGTGCTAATTAGCGCCAGCAACTGCGAAATTGAGTATTAGCACCCCAAGAGGGCAGTGGAGCGCTATATCAAGCACTCCACTTCCTTCTTAGAGTGCTAACGTCGGAGAGCGGGGCGGAGACTTCAGAAGCGCTGCACACTGGGCCGTGCAGCGCTGCCGCGTTCAAAGGCTCCTTCCCTCCCTTAAAGGGAAGGGCCATCGCTGCAGGCTCTGCAATATAAGAAGTACCTACCTGGACCACCAAGGCAGCCGTGATCCCGTGCGATGAGCCCGGCACTCAAGCAAAGAGCCGGGCTGATCCATCGCGGGCAGGAACCCACGAAAAAAACTGGAACAATAAAGGTAAGTTTTTTTTCCACTTACCTCGGCTACCTCGCCTTTAACCATCGCCCCCGAAGCGGCCGGCCACCTGATGCACGCCTCCTGCAGCTGTCGGTGTTTTCGACCGGCGCTGCTGCAGGGGGCAGAAGTCAATTTCGGGTCCGGGGCGCTACCGGGGCGATGCGCACGGCGATGACGTCATGATCTCCGGGCGAAGGAGATCGGGGCGCAACGTCGTAGCGCCGTTGCAAAACCCCTGCCGAGTATGGCGGGAGTCAATGTCAGCGCCGCGCCCGGTCGCAAAGCCATTAACCTGTTTCACAGTGATGCAAAAGCAGGAGTATAACTGCACTGTAAAGTGAAGAGGCAGAAATGGAACAGACAATTGCTCCATAATCCCTCAAACATTTATATTCCTATTTGACTTTTATTGTTGTACTTCTTGTTCGCCATTCCCCTGCTTATCATATGGATAGAATTATTGTATTTTTCCATAATAAAGCACTCAAAAGATAGACTATCTTAAGCTGATAAAAATGTTGGCTCTTCTCCTGCACCATCGCTCACTTAATCTGTCAAATAGTATGGAGTAGGCGCACAATGGTTTGATAAATCACTTTCCTTAGTGAGCATAGACTGCTAATTTATATAGAGAATTCTGCCTTTTAAATCGCAGCTAATAATTATTTCAATTCTGAAGTTGGTGGCTGATGTATCACAGAATTAATTTGCTGGCACACTGTGCGAGTAGCTAAGGTAGTGGCCTATCCTTAATACCAGTGCCTTTTTACTCAGACGACATTTAATTCCCTTTGTGAAATTGATACATTTACTCAAAAGCCAGATATGTCCAGCAGAGTTTCCCTGCAGCCTTGGGGGGGGTCAACCATTGTTATTCTCTCTTTCTCACTAATATATGTTAGTCCCTTTCTGACATTTAGAAACTTAACAGTCCTAGTTTGCAAGAAAAAAAACCTAATTAAAATCTCACCACATACCAAAAAGCTGTCTGCCCTATCCCACTGATCGTTCACCCAGGGAAAACAAAAGTGCCCTTTGAAACAGTGATTGAAATCAGGTACCTCTAATTACTTTCAAGGTATCAGAATGAACACTGATGTAAGCAGTACATGTCGATGTGGGTTTTTTTTTCAATTTGTACTCACGTACTTCCGGAATGAAAAGGAACCTCCTTAAGTAAGAATGGCCCAGTTACCTAACTATTAGCTCCAGTTTGGGCCTTTTGATGAGTATTCCTTTGCTGATCTACATTGAGTCCCTTCATCTTTTGGTTATCAAAAATCGAGCGCAAACAACTCTTCCTGATACACAACTAATTCCATGCGTGGCATTGTAATGGGCGGTTTGAATGCACTGTGAGACTCCTAATTAAAGTAACATTAAGGTGTCAGCTGTGGCTCACTGGGTAGCACGCTCGCCTCTGAGTCAGCAAGGGTTGTGGGTTCAAGTCCCACTCCAGAGACTGGAGCGCATAAATCTAGGCTGACATTCCAAGGGAGTGCTGCACTGTCGGAGGTGCTGTCTTTCGGAGGAGATGTTAAACCAAGGCCCCGTCTGCTCTCTCAGGTGGATGTAAAAGATCCCATGGCACTATTTCAAAGAAGAACAGGGGAGTTCTACCTGGTGTCCTGGCCAATATTTATCCCTCAATCAACATCACTACAAACAGATTATCTGGTCATTATCACATTGCTGTTTGTGGGAGCTTGCTGTGTGCAAATTGGCTGCTGCGTTTCCTACATTACAACAGTGACTACGCTTCAAAAAGTATTTCATTGGCTGTAAAGCGCTTTGGGATGTCCAGAGGTCATGAAAGGCACTATATAAATGCAAGTCTTGCTTTATTAAGCGAGTTCTGAAGAGCCAGTGTTGCAGCAGTTCCTGATAGTTTTTGATCCTGATTATTAATGTATAACAGAACAGTGGTGATAGTGGAGTCCATAAAAAGGGGTTGCAGTGGTCTTTGACCTGGCCTGTGTTGTTAGCTGATCTCATCCAGGGCACTATAATTGATCTCAGTGTCCATGAGCCAGGAAGGGGTTTAAAAAACTCCACAATCAGCCAGGGTTCTGTCACTGCCCTTTGACTCCTACAGGGAGGTCCACGTGTGATCAGGATTGTGCTCAGCTGTAATGCTCCCCTGGATTCTGGACACTTGGACGAGGTACTGAAAGGATGCGAACACCCACTGTAGTGTCCTTACTGCTGCCATTAACCAACTAAGGTAAAACTAGGAACCTCTCTGTTTGTATGGGCCGGTACCACACTCTCGGAAGCATTTAATCACTCAGTCATCAGAGGAACCTCCCAGAGTTTTAATGTAAAAATCGGCAGCGCCTTCCGTTGACGATGCACCAAGTTCCCTTACTCTGCAGTTATTTTCTTTATTCGGCTAAGTATTTTTCAGGATTGCTGCACACAGCTCCAGAAGAATTTATGGCAGATAAATCAGTGCAGGGGGGCAGCAGAACACCGTGGCTGGGAGAGATGATGTGTTGCATTGGATTAGAACCCTGCTCTTTCACCTCCAGAGGCCGAGTTTTGAATCTAGATCTAGATGTCTCTGGCAGCTGTAAGATCCTAGGTAAAATGAGTCTGGGCAATTTCAACCCAGTTCCTATTGGGCATGAGCCCACTGCATAGGGCTGAACCATGAAAACAGCAAAAAACTAGCAGTCTCCCTCCTCCTGTAAGACGCTCCTTAAAGCCTACCTCTTTGACCAAGCTTTTGATCGCCTGCCCTAATATCTCCTTATGTGGCTCGGTGTCAAATCTTGTCTAATAACACTCCTGTGAAGCGCCTTGGGACGTTTTACTATGTTAAAGGCGCTATATAAATGCAAGTTGTTGTTGTTGTTGTCTACCCGAGAGAGGCCATAGAGATTATTATTTTAGATAACGTAAAAATCATATCAGTGCAGCAGGGGTGCTCTTTCAAGGTTGGGTTTCAAGCATATTCTAGCATTGATTACAGCATGCTTCAGAATATATAGTACCTGTCCAAACCTATTCTGTTCCTCAGTTCAACTTCACAAATAAGCACAACAATGCTCCCCCCTCAAAAAGTCTAAAACTAAAAGGTAACCTGGTTGTGAATGCAGGCAGTGTGTAATTATGGGAATTAGGGACTAATTTTATCAAGGAACTAGGCCCAGACACCCAGCACTAATGTACACTTTTTAATAAACTGCCATCAATCAGATTGTTGTGGTAGCATATTGTTTTTCAGTAATAGTGCCTTGCAGCACTCTCGACAGTACGGTTGGAGGCAACTGGGAGTTAGCATTCCTAAACTGTGCAGCAATGTAATCAGTTTGTTCTGGAAGATTGGACTTAGCTCACTTCAAAAACAAGTCTTTATCTTTGTACAGATAAATTGATATGATCCCTTCCCAGTAGGCAAAGATTACCAAAGATGAAGAGAGGGAATCGGCACTAAAACCTGCCTGAATCACTCCCACTTGTAAGTACTTATTCTGAATTACTTTTTGTCCCCCTGACCCTCTCTCCCCACTTCTCTCCCTCCACCCTTCTCTTTCCCCTCCCTCCTCACTCGCTCTTTTTCCTCTCCCTCCTTCTTCCCCGCTCTCCAATCTCCCCTCTCTCTCCCTCCTTCTGCCTCCTCATCTCTCACTCTCCTCATCCTCTCTTTCCCCTTCCACTCCCTCCTTCTCTTGCTCTCTCCTATCTCTCTTTCTAACATAGACAACGGACTCCGAACGCTGTTGCAAATTTTCAAGGCAAAACTAGGGTAATAAGCAAAATAACGGAGCTTTGGTACAACAGGATGTGGTGTTCCTTTGAGAAACCTTTGAAGAGAACCATTTTACATTACATAGAAACATAGAAAAATAGGAGCAGGAGTAGGCCATTCGGCCCTTCGAGCCTGCTCCGCCATTCAATATGATCATGGCTGATCCTCTATCTCAATACCATATTCCCGCTCTCTCCCCATACCTCTTGATGCCTTTTGTGTCGAGAACCAATGTTCCCGCTAAGCTGTGCGGCCGCACAGTGCTCTGGCGGTCCCGCGCAGGCCGCTTGCCGGCTTTACAACTGAAATAACCGCGCACGCTCGAGAAATTGAATGGGCCGCGCAGCCTGTGAAAGGGAGCCGCGCACCCGAGGAAAAATTAGCGGGAACATTGATTACAACTGTTATAAAATCATTTACTTATTGAAGTGACTGCTGCGGCAGTTTTGTGAAGATCTTGAATACATTGGCCGTTTATGACAAGCTGCAAACACTTGCCCTTGATTGTCGTGACAAGAAAATGGTCATAAAGTGTACATGCGGATGGCAATTTGTTCAGAAAAAGTGGCAATAAAAACTGACATTGTCAGATGAAGCATCGTGGTGCCCTGGCTCTGTGCCGATGCTTCAAGCATTTAATAATGATTCTTCCAGTTTGACAGAGTGATTTGTAAAAGGTGCATTTAATGTAATAACTGGGGTTAGTACAGGGCTGCAAATGATTTCTTACAATGCGTCCAAGTGTACTGTTCCCTAAAGTTAGTCAATGGTGGCCTGAACTGTACTCTGCAAACATTGTAACGATAGGGGGAGCCAAGCGGTCTCACACCATAACTCTGACGTTAGGTCAGGGGGCGGTTAGACTGGATCCCAGCCTTCCCTGGGAGATTCCTTCATGGCCTGTTGGGGCCAAAGCCTCACTCAAGGTGATTGACACAGCAGGGGATGGGCCTAAGGGCGAGGACTCCATATGCCAGGAATTCCCACTCTCCTGGTCCTAAGAGGGACCCAGTGTAGAATTGGCAATGGTACACCTGGTGGGATAAGGCATTCCAGCCAGCCACAGGGCAGATGTGGGCTCCACCTAGGTTGAGGCCTGGTCTCTTACCTGCAAAGAAATAAATGGCACTTTCAACTTTCTGTCGGGGAGGGAGTTCGGCACTCTGCCCCTTCCCGCAGAACCAGCATCCTCCACTGCAATTTTTGCCTGTGGCACAAGATGAGCGACCCAGCTTATGTCAGGATGTGATCCCCCGCCCCCAGAGCTGAGATCTACAGGCTTCAGTTTTAGAAGAGAGCCATTTATTTCACAAATAAGTCATGACTAATTAGAATAACTTATTAATAAATTATCTTTACCAGCACAACCGTTATAGGGGGGGGAAAATGAGAATTGCCGGCGTCACCGGTAACCCGAGTTAACGGCCGCCGAAAATGGCCGCCGCGCTACCATTGAAAAATTGGCTCTGGGGGTTGGCGGTGTGAAGCGCTGCGCGATCTTACCATGCAACGCCCTCCTGGTGGCGTTAATGGAGGCCTCCGACCCAAAGTTCCCATCCACAGTCGGCGTTGCAGCTTCTGACAGCCTCTGGGAGCGAGGCTGTGGAACTCGCAAGGCATTGTGGGCAATTAAAGGGGCTATGAATTAAAGGGGCACTGCATTCAGGACTAATAAAAATTACAATCAAGTGAAAAATGCATTTTTCAGCCCTTACTGCCTTTCAAAAATAACATAAACATTAAAAGTAATTCCCAAATGGGAGTCTTCAGCTCTTAAAGCTGAATTGTCTTCCACACCTAAAAAAATAGTAAAAGTGCTTCAGCACTAACACAAATGGCTCAGGAGCCAGGGAAGGGGCACCCAGGGTCTCAAAGCACTCCAGCTTTGTGCAGGGGGTCAACACTGCAAGAGAGGTCCTCTATCCACAGGGGTCAGGAGGCCCTCCAGAGAGAACGATGTGGGACCACATCAGCGAGGCCGTCACTGCCAGCAGTGTCACCTCCACCACTTGGCTCCAGTGCCCAAAGAAGCTTCATGACCTCAGACCACTGGCCAAGGTCAGTGAATGCAGCTTCAAAGAGCCATCTCCTACCAACTGCATCACTAGCCTCACACACTGCTCGATCCACGACCGCCACCCCCAATCACTCACCTACCAACAATCTGCACCAATCACGAGGCACATCTCCCATTCCTAGCCTCACCTCACACTCTTGGAGGAGACGGTGCAGGCCATTCTTGGCAGGGGCATGGCTGAGCCATTGGCCAGCGGCGGAGCTGAAAGGATAAAAGATGCTGGTATCCTCATACGTTATCTTCCTTCTTGCATGCACCTCTTGCTTTTCCGCCCTCATCTCACCACAACTCCACCCTTGTGCCTTCTTCATTTCACACACCCAAGAAATGCAGCCTGCCCAGCCAATGGTTGAACAAGAAGAGGGAGAGGAGAGTGAAGAAGAAGAAGAAGAAGAAGAAGATTGATTTGACACTCCCAGCCTCCAGCTCCTCAAGGTCAACCAGCAAGGCCATTTGCAGTGTCCCCCACTGAAAGTCAGCAGCTTTCCACCAGCCATGCTGCAGACACTGGGGTAGCACTGCATGACATCAGTAGGATAGGCAGAGGCACACACTAGACAGTCACTAAGGGAATGCATAAAGGTGATGAGTTGATTTCTTGATGTCATATTGGATGGATAGATGTATAAAGTTGGATTGGAAAGTTTGCTTTGTGGTGGCTTTTATTTCAGCATCGTGGCCAAGAGGACGCTGTGATGGTCAGTAACAGAGGGAAGGTAAGGTGTGGGACTAATGTTGAAAGGGGAATTGGGGTTGTGGTCATTGGGACCGCAGGCGGATCATTCCATCCCGGATATCCCAGCCAGAAAGGGGCTGTCTGGAATGCATCCTTCTGTCTGCTTCCTCCTCTTCTACTTCCTCCTCTTCGGCTTCCTCCTCTTCTGTGTCTTTCTCTTCCCTCTGCGAGCAGATGCTGTAAATCTGAAATGCCGGCATAAAATGCTGGAAATACTCAGCAGCTCAGGCAGCATCTCGACCTGAGACATGAATTCTGTTTCTCTCTACACGGATGTTACCTGACCTGTTGAGTATTTGCAGCATTTTCCATTTTCTCAGACGCCTTCCTTTACCATCCGAGGCCTTGAAAGCATCTATCAGCACTCCCTACACACTTAAAAAACTTTTAACATCTATTGCAGCAAGCCAATAAAATAAAAAAAAAACAGTCCAAAAGCTTAAATGCAAACTTCCCTGAAAAATGTGAGCGTCCCTTTAAGAGGTGCTGACAGCGCCTCTGTCAGTCTCTTTACACGCTGGGTTTCCCTGGCGTGGTTATGACCCGTGGCTAGGCTCGAAGTTGGCCGTGGTGACGTTAAGTCGGTGTGCACGCCAACTGCCGTCATCAATCCGCCATTTTTTTTTTGCGGGGCGCCAATACTTACTGTCAGCGCTACGGAGAGGACCAAAATGGAGCGCGCCGCAGGATCCGCCACTAACTGGCGAAAGAGCGGCCGTTGCCGCCGCCGCCACCGCCCTTTCGCCATATTTTGCCGGTAACGGTTGACGTTAAGCCCCCAAATTTTTAGCCCATAGTGTCCATGCTTTATAAAGACAGGGAAACCTGTCTTTTAATTAGGCCACTTTGCATTAGTAAATTGGATCCAAATAACATTGTTTATTAATAGCTCATTACTATTAGCATAATTACTATTCACAGTAAATTCATATAATGATAGTACTTGTCTATGTACTAATTAACCTAATTTGAATTCTAATTAAGTCAAATTAGCATCATTAATTAATATGTCACCCCTAATATTATGTTTTGTTTTATAAAGCTAGGGTCTAATTCCTTGAATTATATATAGAAAAGTGAACAATTGTCACTGACACGTATCACTTTACTCCTGTACTTCGCATTGTTACAGAGGCAAGTCTTAATATTCTAGAGCTGAAGGAGATACAACAGCTCCAGAATCCACCAATCTGCGGCAGCCTTGGAGTGTGAATGGGAGGCAAAGGAGCCGAGTGGGTCAGATCAATTAATCTGTATCCCAAAAATGTTTTAACATTATACTTAAGCTTTGTCAGAGTTTTACTTTAAGGGTTTCCTTAATTTTTTTTTACAGTTTCTTTAAGATTTGTTAAATATTCTTCAAGTATGTAAAAAGGGTATTTCAGAATTTTAAAATTATTTTTACTGGTTTTTTGTTAAGTCATCTTGCGGAGTGGCTCTCGGGAGCCAATGGCATCTCTCTTAAGCCTCCACCTGTTCCTCTGCTTTAATGGGGATTGTCATAAATCGCAACTTCTACAAGAAGTAACTCAGGTAGTACTACTGGGCGGCCAGCTGGGGCACTGTCCAGGGAGTATAAATACTCGGGCGTGGGCCCACCTTGGGCAGAGACAATCTGGAAACAGGAAGCTAGTGACTGCTAACTAGACCGTCATGTTTTGTTACAAGTTGATTAAAGCCTTGTTTTATGTTCAACCAAGTGCGTAGTGAGTCTTTATTACGTCAGGGATGAGGTGGCACTCACTGCCAAGGCAACCTCCTTTCAGTAGCCTGCATTATTCTCTTTGTGGGCTTCCTTTGGGACCTAAAAGCTGGGCCTTCTTTACTGAATTACAGGCAGTAACAACTTAACCGAGGAGTCTTTAAATTTGTGACCTCGGTGCTCTGAAGAAGCACCAGCCTCCGACACGACACTGAGTCACGCTGTTACAGAAACAAAATGGCTGCCGTGGCCCTTTCAATTGTGGCAGGAGCACTGGAAATCTCCTCCCCCCTGGAAACAGGTTGCCTACACAGGGTGCTACCAGCACCGGGAATCCATCATGAATATGTAACGAAGGTACACTGAGGTAAACTGGGCTGGTTCTGGGAGGAATTATACCAACGGGCAGATGTTTCGCGGCTATTTCAGCCCTAAATCCGCCACAGAGAAAAATCTAGGCCATTCTATCGCCGTCTCGTTCAATCAACCCTCTCAATTTCCGATATATAACATCTAAAAATATATATTTCCGTTAATAAGTGTGCAAAAGCATTGAAGATTTCATTTATATTATTCTTTTTGCTTATGTCACTATTTTACACACATTTTAGTTTTTATTTTGCTTCAACCAATCTGCCAGAGTTTGTTTCGTCCTTCTCTCTCTCTCCTCCTTTAAGACGCTCCTTAAAACCTGCCTCTGTGACCAAGCTTTTGGTCACCTGCCCTAATTTATCCTGATGTGGCTCAGTGTCAAGTTTTTATTTGTCTTAAAATGCTCCTGTGCAGCGCCTTGGGACGTTTTACTACATTAAAGGTGCTATATAAATACAAGTTGTTGTTGTTGTTGTATGGTGTTTACAGAGCATTCAATTCCCAACCCACCCCCCCCCCCCCCCCGCCCCCCCCCCTCTGAGATGTTCCTCAAACAGTGCAGCTTCTAGACCAAACATTACGGTACTTGAGAATATGTTGAGACCAGAAATGTGCTGAAGCTGATGTGTGGATTTTTTTTTTTTAATTTGACTTATTAGGACTTCACAAGTAGAGGCTGCAGCTGTATTTCATAATCTTTCCCTAACATTCTGGAGGGTGAATCATCATAATCAAGCTTTTCCATTCTCTCTTATCTCTGAGCTACATTACTTCCTTGGTCCGATAGCCACCAGAAAATGTCAGTGTAATTTGTTCAGTCTGGAAGCTCCTCACTATATGACAGTTGTGTCTACAGCTCCAAGCTTTTTAGCAAATTTAATGGTGTTCTCTCAAGTCAAATGACATATTTCTACCTGCTTTCTGTTACATTTCACAAGACATACCTCATTTGGTGCTAAGAATTTGTTTGAAGCTCTTGTTAGACGTATAGTCCAGACCTTATCAGTCCAGTGCATTGAATGTCAAAAACGGCACTAGAATTTAATACAACAGTCAGGCTCGAATCAGAATGAAATTTCATTTGTTAATGAGGATTCTGACTGGTTAGGAACCGTGCCGGGTAGATAGTTTGCTTTTAATACAGAACCATGTGCCACATTACTGCAAAAAGAACGCATTAAATACATTGATGCCTTTACAGCTGATGGCACTGCGAGATCCAATTCCATTTACACCAGAATACGAAGGGAAATGGGGAAAGACATGTGTTAGCCACTGGTTCACACATTCAATAGCGCACTGAGGTGTGGGTGGGTCCCCACGCACGGGAAGGAGGCTCGTGTGACCCTATTATTTAAGAAGAACAACAACAACTTGTATTTATATAGCGCCTTTAACGTAATAAAATGTCCCAAGGCGCTGCACAGGAATACTAAAAGACAAAAAATTTGACACCGATCCACATAAGGAGAAATTAGGGCAGGTGACCAAAAGCTTGGTCAAAGAGGTAGGTTTTAAGGAGCGTCTTAAAGGAGGAAAGAGAGGTAGTGAGGCGGAGAGGTTTAGGCAGGGAATTCCAGAGCTTAGGGCCTCGGCAACAGAAGGCACGGCCACCAAAGGTTGAGCGATTATAATCACGGATGCTCAAGAGGGCAGAATTAGAGGAGCGCAGATATCTCAGGGGGTTGTGGGGCTGAAGGAGATTACAGAGATAGGAAGGGCCGAGGCCATGGAGGGATTTGAAAACAAGTGATTTTGCCAATGGGGACGTGATGGAGGCGGGACTGCTGCTTGTCGGGTTTTAGTCCCGCCTCCATCGACGTCCGGCCAACCCACGCTATTTTCCCTTGATTGACCTTGTTAAGCCCGCCCAGCTCTGTGAAGCTGTCAAACACTGACAATCTGTCTTCTAAGTTGAGTCTTTACTCAAGACTCCATTAGAAAGCCTTCCTGAGCAGAAAGCAGAAGGCTGATGCATTTGAGAATGCAGCGGCCATTCTGCTTTCTCTGCCGGTGAGATGAGGGACTCTGAGGCCTGAAGGGATGAAGCCTGGAGGAAGAAGCAAAGGTAAGTAAAGCTTTTAAAACACTTTACACTCACCTCACACACTTACCTCTGCACACATGCACCCATCACTCACCTGCACACCGGACATCTCGGCCCCTCCGACCCCCTGCAGACCCACGGCTCGCCTCGCTGACCCTGGTGAGGTTCGGAGCCGTCGGGAAGCCCGCACTTCAGGGCTCAAAATAGGGATTATCCAAAACACTGCCTGTTAACTACCTGTTAACAGGCAGTTAGTTGGCACTAATCCCCTTCCCGCCTCGAGGAGGCGGCTCCCGGCGCGGGTCGGGTACCCGCCTCCTGGAAAGATGGCACGGAGGCGGGTTGGGGGCGGGATGGGCTCCCGCCCCCAGATTCTGCTATTTTCCCGGCAGTCCCGCCTCCATACCCGCCTCCCCAGGGCTGGCAAAAGTCGCCCCCAAGGATGAGAATTTTGAAAGCGAGGGAAGAAATCAGACTCTGGTAATTATAGGCCTGAAAGTTTTACATTAGATGTGGGGAGGCATGTTGGAAATTATTATAAATGTTGTGATTTATGACCATTTTGAAGGCTTTTGCAGTTATTAGGAATTCCCAGCACGACTTTAAGAAGCTAAGTCCTGCTTCACTATCCTGATTCAGATCTTTGTGAAAGTGACCAGAATGCAGGATAAAGGTCTGTTGATATTGCCCACCTTGACTTTAAAAAAAGTGTTCGATAACAAATAATAAATGGTGATTAGAAAAATTAGATCAGATGGAATACAAGGTGTTGGATAGGTATCTAGTTTAAATCATGTAAGCAAATGGGGGTAGATCTGGCTGCAATGTCTTGGGGGGAATTTTAGCCCCAAAAAACGGATGGGTTGGTTTCAGGTGGGAAGTTAAAGAGTTAAAAAACTGAACCACGACCCCAACCCATCTCCAACCCGCCCACTTCCAGTTTTAATGGAGGTGGGATGGGGGGTGGGCAGCCAACACGCTGCCAAGAGGCGGGTCGTCCATTTAAATATTATAATGAGGCTGGCGTGCCTCATTGTGATCCACCATTTCAAATTTAACTCTGTTCTGACGAAGGGTCATCGACCTGAAACGTTAACTCTGTTTCTCTCTCCGCAGATGCTGCCTGACCTGCTGAGTATTTCCAGCATTTTCTGTTTTTAGTTCAAATTTAACTCTGGCTGGTCGGGTTTCCTGGGCCTCCCAGAGCCTTCTCAGCCTTCCGACCTACCCACTCCAGCCCTGATGCTCCTCCGGCCCCAACCACCCTCCCACCCCGATTGTCCTCTGGCCCCGATTCACCCCATATCATCTACCAGCCGCGATTCACCACCCCCAATCCTCTTCCGGCCCAATGCTCCTCCGGCCCAATGCTCCTCTGGTCCCGATACACCTTCAGCCCCAATTCACAACCCCCACTAACCCCCCCTCCCCCAAACCACCTCCGGCCCCGATTCACCACCCCTCCACCCCAGATCCTCCTCGGGCCCGATTTCCCTCCCCCCCCGCCCCCGGCCCACCCACTGAACCTTCCCTCCCTCCTCTCCGGATCGCCCGGGTGATCCGATGTGCTCAGGCACAGAAACAGGACAGTCTGCCCCATTGAGGTGTTTTCAGCCGATATCGATTTCAGTCACGTATGATTTACGCCATTAATCGCAGCCCCCGCCCCAGTCCCGGCCAACTACCAAACCAAAATCCAGGACAGAATCCCAGTGCTGGGAGTCAATGAGCCAATCATTACTCTGTTAAAATAGCACATGAAGGAATTTTGCATAAATCATCAACCAGATGAAGTTAAACCCCTCAATGTTTAATCCAGAATTTACAGTTGATTTGGGATTGAAGAATAAATTTACTGTGCATTTGAGCTAGAACTGAATGAGAATTTAAAAGACATGTGCCAATTAACACTAATCACTGTAGCCATGTTCTGCAATCTAGAATTAATTGAAAGCCTGCACTAAAATTCAACGGGATCACTGATTCTTACAGAATAAATAGAGAGCCTCATCGCTGACAGTGATTTAGAGCAATTCCTTCACCAACAGTTTAAAAAAAACTCCCATAACTTGTGCGTACACATGGCCTGCAGAACTATAGGTTTCACAGCCTTGAGAAAACATTGGCAACCCTTCATCGCATCTTTTATTTAGTGATTTGTAATACCTGGGGTGTACCTTTATTGACAGAAGACCATATGCTGCATATATTGCGCAGTATCTACTTTTAGATACGGTGTCAGCCATGGTTCAGTGGATAGCACCTTCGCCTTTGAGTCAGAAGGTTGTGGGCTCAGGTCCCACTCCAGAGACTTGAGCACAAAAATCTAGGCTGACACTCCAGTGCAGTACTGAGGGAATGCCGGAGGTGCTGTCTTTCAGATGAGATGTTAAACTGAGGCCTCGTCTGCCCTCTCAGGTGGACATAAAAGATCCTATGGCACTATTTCGAAGAAGAGCAGGGGAGTTATCTAGCCAATATTTATCCCTCAATCAGCATCACTAAAAATCAGATTATCTGGTCATTCTCACATTGCTGTTTGTGGGAGCTTGCTGTGCGCAGATTAGCTGCTGCGTTTTCCATTACAACAGTGACTATGGGGGCGATTTTGCCAATGGGGGCGCGTTGGAGGCAGGACTTAAGCTTGTCGGGTTTTAGTCCCGCCTCCATCGACTTGTGGCCAACCCACGCTATTTTCCCTTGATTGACCTTGTTAAGCCTGCCCAGCGGGTTTAGCAGGCCAATTAAGGGGAAGCCGGTTACAGAGAACGTCAGCGTATGACGTTTCATCTGTCAAAAATTTTTGACAGATGAATTGTCATCGTTTGACAGCTCTGTGAAGCTGTAAAACACTGACATTCTCTGTTGTTTGATGAGTTCTTGTATTCAAGACTCATCAAACCTCTTTTGTGAGCAGAAATTAGATGGTTGTTGCATCGGAGAATGCAGCAGCCATCTGTCATCTCTGCCGGTGAGATGCGAGAGTCTCCGCATCCCCAACTGTTGAAGCCTGCAGGAAGAAACAAAGGTAAGTAAACATTTTCTATCACTTTCCACTCACCTCACACACTTACCTCTCCACACTTGCACCCATCACTTACCTTCACAGCGCACTTTTGCACCCCTCCGACCCCCGCAGACCCACTGCTCGCCTCGGTGACCCTGGCGGGGTTTCCCGACGTCGGGAAGTCCGTGCCTCTGTTGGAAAAATGGGGATAATCCTCTTAACTGCTTGTTAACTACCTGTTAACAGGCAGTTAAGTGGCTGTAATCCCCTTCCCGCCTCCAGGAGACGGAACCCGGTGCGGGTCGGCTACCCGCCTCCTGGGAAGATGGCACGGAGGCGGGTTGGGGGCGGGATGGGTAACCGCCCCCAGATTCTGCCATTTTCCCGGCAGTCCCGCCTCCAAACCCGCCTCCCCAGGGCTGGCAAGATCACGTCCAGGACTTCAAAAAGTACTTCATTAGCTGTAAAGTGCTTTGGGATGTCCAGTGGTCGTGAAAGGCGCAACATAAATGCTAGTCTTTCTTTTTTTCTCTTTAAATTGTGTTTTAAAATGTCCAATTTTGGGAATAGTGGGGCTCATTCTATATTTATGTTCTCAATGCCAAGGAACAGAATAATCTTTCAGTTTTTGCTGCCTTTATCAGCATTATCTGATCAGATAAAACTGCTTATATCTTCATCTTTACATTGCCGGCACAACAACAGCTGTATTATTGTCATAAGAAGAGTGAGGAAAACATTTGGACTGTCCACTCACATAGCTCTGAAGACTGAATCTGAGCTCCTCGGAGCTACACAAATGGATGCTTCTGGTCATGAAAATCTTGATGTGGCAATAGCCCCAGTTATGCAGTACGATGGAGATATGAGGCTCCAGAAAAAAGCTCCCTCTATACTGCACCAACGGGCTGGTGACCACACAAATCAAATAAATCTGAATAGGAACAATCAGAGACATCTGGTTAGCTCCAAACTCAGCCAATGGAGAAAATAATGGGGTTGTGTCTATTTGCAACACCAAATTTCTGATTGGTCCCCTTGGAGGACAAGACCAGACTTCTGATTGGTCCCCTTGGAGTGCAAAACACACCCAGCAGCTTGTCTGGATCGTGTAGTTTGATCTTGCCTGCTGGAGAGTAATCAAGATCGCTGCAATATGCAATTTGATCCATTCATTGTGACAGCTAGGCTCCAGAGCTCACAGTGCTAACACTACTGCTTTCAGAGAACAGACTGGGCTTACCCTCCCGGGTTAGGAGCACTCACACTGCCAAGTTCAGATAGGAAGGGGTGAGGCCATAGAGGTATTTTAACACGAGGATGAGAATTTTGAAATCAAGGTGTTGGTGGACAATGTTCCCCATAATTTTTTTTGGGTGCGCGGTCCCTTTAACGGGCTGCACGGTCCATTCAAAGTTTCGCGCATGCGCAAATTCTCCCATTCAGAAGCCAGTAAGCAGTTTGAATAAACTAGATTACTTGACAGTGAAGTGACTTGAAAAGGTTATGAGGTCAGAAAATCAAAACTATTTAGGCTTGAGTTAGCTGCTAACTGCACAAATCAAACCAGCGCTGAATTACAAACTATTCACGCTCCGCAGTTTGAGGCTGCAATTTAAATATAAACGGCCCCTTCTTAAACCATTTTATTACCTTGCACAAATGAATAAGGTTGCCGAGCAGTTGTCTTACTGGATTAGTTCAAATCCCACCATGACAAATTGTGTAATTTAATTTCATTAAATTTGGTTATTTGTGGGCTATAGCACCAGAAAATAACCATGTAAACTGCTGGATTGTCACAAAAACCCAAGTGATTTAGTAATGTTCTTCAGGGAAGGGGACCTGCCACTCCTACCCAGTCTGGCCTACAGGTGACTCCAGTTCCCACTGTGTGGTTGACTCTTCCTGCCCTATTAGAGATGGGCAATAAATACAGCCTTGCCAATGTCGTCCACTTGCCCACGTCCCAAGAACAAATGAAAAGATAAGGCTTTCCTGTAAATATAATTTTTGGAAATCTGAAAATGGTCATTTGTGTTCAGAATCCAGTTCATATTTACATTGCGTCTGATTTGCTCAGACCTACAAATGGACGTCTTTTAATGCAGGTATGGACAACATTCCTTATGTTTTGGGAGCAGCTGCAATGCTTATCCCCAGGGACGGTTGTGGTTTGATCTCTGAGTTTCTGGCAGTGCATTACACTCTTTGATGTTGCTGGATTCGAGAATGCATTGCTGACCTCATCAGCTGGTTGTGATTACTGAGGTAGAGGCTCAGTGGGGAGGGACGTGTTGATAGGCAAATAGCAAGAAAATATATTTCGGGTGACTGGCATGTGTATAGTGTTTTAAGGGATTAAAAAAAAAATGTCCAGTATAAAATCCTTCTGACCATTCATCTTCCCAATTGAAACATTTTCATAGAATCATAGAACGATACAGCACAGAAGAAGGCCATTCGGCCCAACTCGCCTGTGCCGGCTCTTTGAAAGAGCTCTCCAATTAGTCCCACTCCCCTGAGACTGATGCAGTCAATGGATCAATGGAATTTTGACAAGGGATAGGGGAGGAGGTAAATCTATATCAACTTCAAACACAGCGGTACATTATACAATGCTAAAGGGAGTTTTCCCTTTGAACTAATGATATTGTAAAAATATTCCTTATAAATAGGTTTATGACTTTGCGACCCATTAGTTAATTGGGTTAGCTACCTTTGGTGTTGCCGCTGGCCGTGTGTGGCCAGCAGTGACTGTCACAGGGGGCATCTGCGCTCCAGTTAATGAACGCAACAGGCACAGGCTCAGGCTCAGATCTGCAGGGATTCTGAGGCCTGTCATGCTCTCTGTGGCCTTCTGTCACCCAGAAAGACTGAATGAGGGGATAGGAACAGACCTGTGTACTGTGTAGGATAGAAATAGCAGTGTATTCCTCCAGCCACAGCTTCTCCAGGGAGAGAATTTGTAGACCAAGGGGAGAATTTTAACCCCCAAAAATGGGTGGGTTGGGTGGGAGGTTAAAGTGTTAAAAAACTGACCCCAACCCGCCTCCAACCCGCCCACTTCCGGTTTTAACAGAGAGGGGGCGGGGGGCGGGCACCCAACCCGCTCCCAGGAGGCGGGTCGTCCATTTAAATATTATAATGAGGCTGCGTGCCTCAGATTTCACCACCATTTCAAATTTAACTCAGGCTGGTCGGGTTTCTCAGGCCTCGGGGAACCCGCCAGCTAGAGGGAGGCGAGGACTGCTGGATCCAGGAGGTAAGTGTCTCCAGCGTCCCTGCCTCGCCAAACCCCCCCCCCCCGAAATCGGACACATCCCCCCCCGAGGCCTCCGATCACCCCCACAAAGCCTCAAATTCCTCCCACCCCCGACCGATGTTCCTCCGGCCGTCCCCGAACCTCTCTTTCCACATCCCCCCCCCCCCCCGCACCCCCCCCCGACCGATGCTCCGCCACCGGCCCTGATCCTCTCTCAGATGAGAAGGTGAGCATGCAACACCTGTCACCTGGCATATATTTCACCAAACCAGGTGATCAGCCGACACCACACGGGCCAAAGACTGTTCAGCCCAGCAAACCAAAGAGGGCTGATTTTAGCACCATAAACATTGTAAATGCAACAAAGTGGGAGACACAACTTTGCCCAAGGAGGAGTCTGGGAACCGATTGGGGGGTCGTCGTGACTGCCATGAGTCCTGAGATTGTTGTGAGCTGCCTGCCTGCCAACACCAAGCTCACAGAATATGGTGCAGTACTTACACCCAATTACTGTCAATAAGCAGCTAACAATGGGCTTGTGTGAGGTGAATTGCTATCCCTGGGCTTGCTATCCCATACACAACACGTATAAGGACGCGGGCTTCAGGTCATGGGAGGTTTGATCTGTTTCTGGAGACTGCCTTCAACCATAACATAAGTGTTGGGGAAAGCCCAGACTGTAACTATGGACTGGAATGGGTCACTGAGTGATTCAATTGGATACCAAAATCACTGATAGAACATGCATCGCTTACAGTTCATTCATTAGTTGAGATAGCAGAAAAGCACACTTTTAAGATTGAAGCTTAACTGAAATACCAGGGTTCGGACCTGTCAGTCTGGCTATATTACAGACATTTCAGTTGCAAGATGCATAATACCGCATCATGTCACCAGTAGATGAACTAAAGAAGGTGATTTTTTTTGTGGTCAAATACTGAGATGTACAAAATGTAAAGAAACGGAAACTTTATTTTGGCAAAACTAGGGATCAGCATTTCCTTTCTTTGTGTTTTTTCCTGTTTTATTAAGCAGGACTATATGCGCGGATAGATCAACCTGCAGGCTGGTCGCTCAGTCACACATGCAATAAAGAAAAGAAAAACTTGCATTTCTATAGCGCCTTTCATGACCACCGGACGTCCCAAAGCGCTTTACAGCCAATGAAGTACTTTTTGAAGTGTAGTCACTGTTGTAATGTGGGAAACGCGGCAGCCAATTTGTGCACAGCAAGCTCCCACAAACAGCAATGTGATAATAACCGGATAATCTGTTTTTTTTAGTGATGTTGATCGAGGGATAAATATTGGCCAGGACACCGGGGAGAACTCCCCTGCTCTTGTTCGAAATAGTGCCATGGGATCTTTCACGTCCACCTGAGAGAGCAGACGGGGCCTCGGTTTAACGTCACATCCGAAAGACGGCACCTCCGACAGTGCAGCGCTCCCTCGGCACTGCGCTGGGAGTGTCAGCCTAGATTTTTGTGCTCAAATCTCTGGAGTGGGACTGTGAACCCACAACCGTCTGACTCAGAGGCGAGGAGTGCTACCCACTGAGCCACAGCTGACAGAAATAGGGAGTACTGTTAAAGAGCAATTTTAATTCAGTGTCCCCAGTCACGTTTTATTGCACACTTTTAGCTTCTTGTTACTTTGGCAGCACCTGCTGTGTTTCGACAAACCAAAATAAAGATAACATTGATTTAACTGTTTCCCCCAAAATAGAGAGGTCAAGATTTCTTTTTACTCAACTGAAGTCAGCAAGGGTGAAGAGCGCCACAGCAATATTTCATCCTGGCACCCAGTGACAGTGTGCAATCAGAGGGAATACTGCTATTGATTAGCGGTGAGGTTGCTGGTTCTCTCAGTACTTCCCGGGTGGGCTGCAGTAAAATTGTTCATGGGTGAATGTCAATCTCAGCCACTGAAACTCTTACTGCGGCGAGTAAATAGAATTTAAAAAGGCAAGGCCTGCCTTGAGGGAGGCATTTAACTTCATTCACCGGTCTTTAAATAATGACACAGTTCAATAAAATGTTGGAAAAAAAGGGTCGTGAATTCTATTTTAAAGGTGCAAGCCATCAGTCTTGCTGTACACAGGGTGAATTGCTATTACAGTAACAGTGCAGGCTTCCAAAACAGCACTGATAGTCAACGCTTCAGCTCATAGTTGTGCTTTTTCATGCCCTCTAATTTTCTTCCCATGCTCTCCGGCAGGCAGTAGCTCAGGTAGAGGTACAGCTCCATGGACATCAGCCAGTTTACAGTATGTCGCCCAAATGGCCCTTATTTATCTGTGAGTTTGAACAGAGAGTGTCAGTGGGCTGTTTTTTACTCCATGATGGGCATCTCCATCAAGCCGTCTCCTCACCCAAGGTCCATACTTGAACACTTTCAACCTGGATCGCAATCAAGAGTTTGGATGCCTCCTCAGCCCAGTGGTGCTGATGTCAATTGTAGCCCCTGTATTATCGCTCTGTCTGAGAACGGCTGACTCGGCACTGTCTGAACATCAAAGGCCTTATTGAGTCACATAGACCCTTCCTGGTCCATATGACTCAATTCCACAGCGCACTTTACAACTCAGCCAGTGGTGAGCTCGAGCTCAAACTTCTCCTTGTACATGGTGCGCAGTGCTACATTCATTCGTGCTGCCGTTTTAATATTGAAATTGCAATTAGGTTTACTTCTGGTGCATTATCGTTCTGCTGTCACCACCCTTAGCGCTCAGTCAGAAGGTTGTGGGTTCAAGTCCCACACCACAGACTTGAGCACAAAAAGCTAGGCTGACGCTCTCAGTGCAGTGCCGAGGGAGTGCTGCACTGTCGGAGGTACCGTCTTTCGGATGAGACGTTAAAACCGAGGCCGCGTCTGCCCTCTCAGGTGGACGGGAAAGATCCCATGGCACTATTTCGAGGAAGAGCAGGGGGAGTTATCCCCAGTGTCCTGGCCAATAGTTATCCCTCAATCAACATAATAAAAACAGATTATGTGGTTATTATCACGTTGCTGTTTGTGGAAGCTTGCTGTGCGCAAATTGGCTGCCGCGTTTCCTACGCTACAACAGTGACTACAATGCAAAAGAACTTAATTGGCTGTAAAGCACTTTGGGACATCATGAGGTCATGAAAGGCGCTATATAAATGCAAGTCTTTCTTTTTAGTACCTTGGATACCCGCCATTTTACAGTATGTCGTCCAAATAACCAATATTTATCTGGTAGTCTGGAGCGAGCGTGTCAGCAGGCTGATTTGTTTTCCTTGAATAGCATCTCAGCCAAGCCTTCTGCTCACCTGAGGAGCCCACTTGAAAGATTTGCATTTATATAGCGCCTTTTCACATCTCAAGAATGTTCTAAAGTGCTTCCCATACAAAAAAATTACTCTGAAGTGCAGTCACTGTTGTTATGTAAGCGACCATGGCAGGCTATTTGTGGGCAATAAAGTTTCAGGAATGAGATGGATGGACAGTTTGACTTGGAGTTTCCGCTCGCTTGCGTCGGTTTTTTCAGCTCAATGCGTCCGTTATCAGCGTAACCGGCGCAAAAGATCGTGGCATTCTAAGCGCAAATTGTCTTCAGCGTTCAGCGCAACTCGAGTTTCCGCGATCTTTTTGCGCTAGTTTTAAAAACATCGCGCTGGAAGCTGGCCCGAGCCACACAAAACTGGCCACGGCCCCCAGGGTGAATTAATCACCATTGTGAGTTTCCGCTAATTGCGCTCGTTTGCTGCCCTTCGGGGAGGCTCCAAAAATTAAGCTGGAACTTTTGGGCGCAAGGACACTAATAGGCACGTTTTAAAAGGTTTTTTTTTAAAGCTACTAAGGAACTGACTGCTGTACCCCAATCTAACTAGAAAATAGTTTTGTATCGTTTTTTTAAAGTAATTTTCAGTAATTTAAAATCGGGTTACTCACAGCTGGTGGATTGACACTGTGATTTAAAATGCTGATTGTTTTGTGATAAACCCATTTTCAGCTGCATTAATCAAACTGCACCAGGTTACAGCTTTTAAATATATCACCGCATTTTTTAAAAATTATGTTTATAACGCTGCCCGATTGCGCTGGTTCATGACAGATTTTGCACTCGGCGATATGCAAATCGTTCGAGCGGAAACTCGGGGGGGGGGGGGAAAACAATTTTCAAAATGGGTGTAATTTTGGGCACAATTTGCGCCGGAATCAGCGATTGCGCCCAAAGCGGAAACTCAACCCCCAGTTTTGTTTTTTGGTTGAATGAGGAATCCTGGCCAGGACACGGTGGAAGTAATGTTCCCGCTATGATGCGTGCGTCTGCGCGGTAATCTGAAAGGTCCCGCGCAGGCCGCTCACCGGCTTTTACATTGTGCATGCGCAGAAATTTAAAGGGGCAGGCCGTGCAGAACAAAGCGCAGCTTACAGGGAACATAGTGTAGGAGCTGTTCCAATGAAGCTCAATGTAAGCTCGAGGAACAGCACCTCATCTTTCAACTAGGCACTTTACAGCCTTCTGGACTCAACATCGAGTTCAACAATTTCAGGCCATAACCTCTGCCCCTCTCATGGCAGCTGTCGATCATTCTGCCATTGCCATTTTGCACTTCATCTAGAGTCATCTTTTGTTTCTTACCATCTCCTTTTGCCTTGCACCATCATCCCTTTTGTCTCTTAATCTCTCCTGCCTTCCATCCTATCACAGACCTTCCCTTTTGTTCTTTCCTCCCCTCACCCCTCTCCCTGCCCCTACACTTGCTTAAAAACCTGTTACATCTCCAACTTTTTCCAGTTCTGACGAAGGGTCATCGACCTGAAACGTTAACTCTGTTTCTCTCTCCACAGATGCTGCCTGACCTGCTGAGTATTTCCAGCATTTTCTGTTTTTATATCAGATTTCCAGCATCTGCAGTATTTTGCTTTTGTAATAGTGTAGGAGCTCCCTACTCTTCTTAGAATAGTTCCATGGGATCTTTACTTCCATCTAAAATGACAGCGGCCTTTCAGTTTGACACCTCATCCAAAGAAGGACCCCTCCAACAATATAGCACCCCCTCAGTACTGGGCTAGATTACATGACTGGATCTTAAAACCACAATCTTCTAACTCAGAGCCAAGCTCATCCTCCATGCAGGAAATTTGGCCAGTCACATTAATATTTTATATCGGATGCTGGAAATCTGAAATCTGATGCAAGGTCATCGACCTGAACCGTTAACTCTGTTTCTCGCTCCACAGATGCTGCCTGACCTGCTGAGTATCTCCAGCACTTTCTGTTTTTATTGTAGAATATTATTAGGGCTGTATGTAGCAGTGCTGCTCACTAAGGTTCATCGACCCGCTCCTTTCCGTGTTGCCAAGCACAAATGTTTAACAATGGAGATAAATTCATTCATGGAAAGGGGAAGTGCAACGAGACCTGGGTGTCCTTGTGCACCAGTCGCTGAAGGTAAGCATGCAGGTGCAGCAGGCGGTTAAGAAGGCAAATGGAATGTTGGCCTTCATAGCGAGAGGATTCGAGTACAGGAGCAAGGATGTCTTGCTGCAGTTGTACAGGGCCTTGGTGAGACCACACCTTGAGTATTGTGTGCAGTTTTGGTCGCCTTATCTGAGGAAGGATGTTCTTGCCATGGAGGGAGTGCAGCGAAGATTCACCAGACTGATACCTGGGATGGCAGGAATGGCGTATGAAGAGAGATTGGGTCGATTGGGCTTGTATTCGCTAGAGTTTAGAAGAATGAGAGGGGATCTCATTGAAACTTATAAAATTCTAACAGGACTAGACAGACTAGATGTAGGAAGGATGTTCCCGATGGTGGGGGAGTCCAGAACCAGGGGTCACAGTCTAAGGATAAGGGGTAAGCCATTTAGGACTGAGATGAGGAGGAATTTATTCACCCAGAGAGTGGTGAACCTGTGGAATTCTCTACCACAGAAGACAGTTGAGTCCAATTCATTAAATATATTCAAGAAGGAGTTAGATATATTTCTTAAGGCTAAGGGGATCAAGGGATATGGGGAGAAAGCAGGGACAGGGTACTGAATTTGGATGATCAGCCATGATCGCATTGAATGGCGGAACAGGCTCGAGGGGCCGAATGGCCTACTCCTGCTCCTATCTTCTATGTTTCTATGTTTCTATGTTCTGGTTGTGGCAAAAAAAAATAGAATCAGGCCCACGGTCTGTAGACAGTAGAGTTGGTATTTTGTGTGGATGAGATCAAATGAATCAAAGGACCTTCTTCAGCTGAACCTCTCTAATGATCTGGTGACTCTTTGCCCTCATGCTGATGCTCAACACAACAGCAGAGATTAAACGCTGGAAATACAAAGCAGGTAAATCAGCATCTCAAAGAGAACGATAGGTTAACATTTTGAGTGAAGCTGTTCAACAGAATGGTTATATAAAAGTTGGTCATCGCTACTCAAATCTGTTTAAAAATGAGAAGTCGCACAACACCAGGTTATAGTCCAACAGTTTTATTTGAAATCACGAGCTTTCGGAGCGCTGCTCCTTCGTCAGGTAAAGTGAAGGAATACGTTTAAAATTTGAAATCCCCATTGAAAAAAGGCACCTGTTGAAAGGAGTCTGGAGAAATGAATTCTATTGAAAAACACCATAATTTAATCCAGCAAGTTAATTGGGGCTCCCACTGTCTGGAAAACCAGCACAGATGACAAAATGGCTGTGCAACCAGACAAGCCCCATTGTGCATCGCTGCTGCATTATTTACATATTTTGAGTTTGGAAAACCACAAAGCCAGAAGTGAAAATGCTATGTTTATACCGTTATGACAGGTATGTTCCTGTCAGACTTACCCTGTGGTTTGTGCTATCGCTGAGGGAGACTAAAATAAAGTTTTTACTGCTTTTTATTAAGGTGTTAGATGACAATTTTTTCCACGGGTTTTGCAGATCGCATTAGTTCTTACAGCAAGTGGAAAAATACCTCTCTGTGATCTCACAGGTTTGTGAAACAATATTCATCTAATTAAATAAAGGGTATTAGGTTATAGAAAAATGTTCTGCAACGGCCTGGAAATGACACTGTGTGATATTACATGAACATTGTGATATTGTCATTCCCATTTATGGGTTAGATGTGGCTCAGTGGGTAACACCATCACTTCTGAGTCAGAAGTTTGTGGGTTCAAGTCCCACTCCAGAAACTTCAGCACAAAAAGCTAGGCTGACACTCCAGTGCAGTGCTGAGTACCTCAGTACTGAGGGAGTGCTGCACTGTCGGAGGTGCCGTCTTTCAGCTGAGACGTTAAACCAAGAGGTGTCTGCTCTCTCAGGTGGACGTAAAAGATCCCTTGGCACTATTTCGAAGAAGAGCAGGGGAGTTATTCCTGGTGTCCTGGCCAATATTTATCCTTCAACCAACATCACTAAAACTATTATCTGGTCATTATCACATTGCTGTTTGTGGGAGCTTGCTGTGCGTAAATTGACTGCCGCGTTTCCTACATTACAACAGTGACTACACTTCAAAAAGTATTTCATTGGCTGTAAAGCGCTTTGAGACATCTGGTGGTCGTGAAAGACGCTATATAAATGAAAGTCTCTCTTTCTTTATATTCTTGTATACTTGCAATATCATTATCAGAGGATAGCTGTATGATATTATTGTATGAACATTGTCTGATAATATTTACACACACTTATCAAGCTCCTTTGTCTGCTATTTTGACACTAGATTTAACATGTTTGTTTTAACTTGTTCATCTTTGTTAAATCAGTAGTCAAAGCAATATTGTACAAACGTATACCTTGAAATTTGGATCTTTGAGTCTCACCATACAAATGCCTAACACGTTCCTTATCACCACTATTTTAAAGGCGGCATTTTAAAGCATAAAGAGGAATTTAAAATGAGCACATAAAGTATTTGTACTTTATTTTGGTAGATGCTGAGAGGTTGTTTCCCCTGTCTGGAGAGTCTAGAACACGGGGCCACAGTCTCAGAATAAGGAGTCGGCCATTTAAGACTGAGATGAGGAATTTCTTCACTCAGAGGGTTGTGAGTCTTTGGAATTCTCTACCCCAAAGGGCTGCGGATGCTGAATCGTTGAGCATATTCAAGGCTGAGATAGATAGATGTTTGGACTCTAGGGGAATCAAGGGACATGCAGATTGGGTGGGAAAGTGGAGTTGAGGTCGAAGATCTGCCATGATCTTATTGAATGGCGGAGCAGGCTCGAGGGGCCGTATGGCCGACTCCTGCTCCTAATTCTTATGTTCTTATATGCGCTAATATGCATAGAGATGAATTTCAAGGCATATATTGAGCAATTATGGGCAGATGGGCACCAAACATCAAACTTTGAGGACAATTGCATAAGTTAGCCTTTGCCTCTTCTCCCTGAGGTAGCTTCTCTGTTTGATCGCACCTAAGCTGGAGCCTTCCAAAACATAACCTGTCTGCCCATTAATGCCAATGATTAACCTTCAAGCCTTTGCTTTTACCACACTACAACCAGCACTGCCGTTAGAGCGCAATTGCAGCACGTATTTAGGGGAGGAGGTAGATCATCTCAATCTGCTGCATTTGAGTCAGTTTTGGCCTTCACACCCTATTTACACTGTACACGTTTAGTGTTGGGCACCCTTTCACACCAAGGCTGAGCTTATAGTGTGAATGTACACTGAATTCTAAAAAGGTGACAAGAAGAGACTCCTCTACTGACCCTGATTTTATTGATTTAATGGCACAACAAGAAATCGACATAATTAAACGTGTAATTATTATGAATAGGGATGAATAGATATTGGTAGCAAATGTGTTATGTTAGCCATTTAGCCAAGTATCCTGGGTAGAAGCTGATACCCTACAATGCAGCATGTCCTGGAGGAGAGCTGCTTATTCACAGTGACCTCTCAGAACTTTCCCTGACATATTAATAGTATCATATTGCACAGGATCAATATATATTGTGAAGCTTAGTAGAAAGTTGACATGGAGTGATTTCTTTCAAATTACAGTAAAACTTTGTAATATATGTTTGTGCTCAACACATTTTGGTGAGGCTTCGTGAAGGCAGAATAGAAATTTTCTTTCGCGGCAAATTTTGAGCAAAAGGTCAGTACAAAATTAAAATACTCCAAATCGTGTTAATGTACTGTGGGTGTCATGAGATGGTAACACTGAATGTGGGCTATTGTCTACATAGGCTAAGGTAAGCCCATTATTTAACCAAAAGAAAGACTTGCATTTCTATAGCGCCTTTCACGACCACCGGACCTCCCAAAGCACTTTACAGCCAATGAAGTACTTTTTGAAGTGGGGTCACTGTTGTAATGTGGGAAACGCGGCAGCCAATTTGCGCACAGCAAGCTCCCACAAACAGCAATGTGATAATGACCAGATCATCTGTTTTTAGTGATGTTGATCGAGGGATAAATATTGGCCCCAGGACAATGAGTGAGTCAACGCCTACCCCAAGACCGTGAGAATGTAAGAATAACGTGAGCTTCTCCGAATCCCGTACAGCAAAAAAAAAATCTTGCCCAGGGGCGCTCCTTTTTCAATCTGGGCAGCCTGCACTGTAATACATGATTAAACAGCAAAGGAAATGAATGCCATAATTAAATAATAATGCCCAAAAACTCCAAATCAGAGCCTGCCTCAGTGGAAGGAGACACACAGCCTCCGGAGCTCAACAGAAGTAATTTATTTTAAAAATAGCCCCTTGGCCCTGACATCAATTGCCTAGGTCCCCAACCCCACCCCACACACCCCCCCCATTTGCTTTTTAACTGACAATTCCACGCCCATAGCAACGTGTTAAATGCACGGGCCTTTCTTATATCAAGAGCTGCTAGACGACAAAGGGAAATTACACTGTGTGATGTATTCCTGTGATTTGCATAGATTTGAATATGCCTGCCCATATTTGGGTGGATGTATTTTATGCCCACCACCCCCCGCCCCCCCCCACCCCGCAACCCCCCCTCCACCCCGCCACATTCTTCAGGGAGGAAATTCTGGAAGAGATGGGGACGAGCGCAAAGGAGGGAGAGTCTCAGGAGAAAGTTCCTGCCGCATTCTGTTGGAATTGCACCGATTTCCTGGCGTAACGCTAGTGGAAAGACCAGGGATGTGTGTGAGTGGGTGTGTCGGGGCAGAACCATAACAAGGGTAGATAATCTTTCTTTCATTCATTTATTTTCAACATAATTCCCGTCATGTTCCAAAGATCTGGCAAAAGTGAGAGTGGGTTAACTTTAATTTGATTCTAAGAATCATGGCTGAATATTTAAAAAAAAGTTCCTTCTTTCAGAAAATAGTGTTGAGCAAAAGCATGAAGGTTCCACTATATGTTCAGCTTGCGCATCAGGTACGGAAGCCGAGTGATTATGGCCGGAATTTTAATCGCAGGCAGGTTAGGAGCGGGAGGGGGCGAGGAAGCCTGGTTTAGCGGGGGGGAGGGGTGATCGGAGGCCTATTGGGAGGTCTCCGATCGCGGGGTGGGGTGGGGGTGGGGGAGGGGTGTGTGGGCGAGGCAGGGACGCTGGATCCAGCAGTCCTTGCCTTACTTTAGCTGATAGGTTCCCCGTGGCCTGCGAAACCCGACCAGCCACAGTTACATTTACAATAACAAACAGAAAATGCTGGAAACACTCAGCAGGCCAGGCAGCATCCGCGGAGAGAGAAACAGAGTTAACGTTTCAATGCTGGTTAAATCTGAGGCACGCCAGCCTCATTATAATACTTAAATGGATGACCCGCCTCCTGATAGCGGGTTGGCTGCCCGCCCCCCCCCCCCCCACCCCAACCCCATCCCACCTCCGTTAAAACCGGAAGTGGGCGGGTTGTGGTGGGGATTCAGTTTTTTAACACTTTAAATTCCCACATGACCCCCCAACCCACTTGTTTTTGGGGTTAAAATTCCCCCCTGTGATACTAGACTAGCAACCCAGAGTTCAAATCCCATCACGGCAAATTGTGAAACTGAGTTCAAAAAACAAATCTAGTCATGTCTGGGCCAGCACCAGAAAACGACTTTAAAACCCAGCTGGTTGAGTAGTATCGTTCAGGGAAAGGAACCTGCCCCCCCTACATGTGACTCCAGCCTCCCACTATGTGGTCGATCCCTAATGGCCCTCAGAACAGCAAAGGGTGGGCACAGTCCCCCTTTATAGTTTCATATTTATTTACACAGAATTATACATTGGTTCAAATGGGTAACCCAAAGGTATCGGCCAATGAAATAATACCACGTGAAACAGAATGTAGGCGCATGTTGCTGTAAGGCTCCAGGTCCTTGAAATGATGCAGGGGTCAATTACAGGTTAAGCTGCAGATCAGAACCCTGGGTTTATTGAATTAACAAGTTGGAGGCAGCAAAACTGGTATTTTCTTCGAAAGAAGGAGCTGAAACATACATTTTAAGATTACTTTACGCCTGTAAGAAAGAGACACAAGCACGGGTAGGAGGCATAAATTACCCTGATTGTAAAAGTCTTTTTTTTTAAAAGTTGAAACCTCCCTACGTTTACACCTAGCCTGGAACTGTTCAATTGCTTTGAGTTTGTTTTAAATGTACTTGGTCTGATGCAGCTCCAGAGAAAAAAGGAAACTGGGCCGGGAGATAAACACATATTAGAATCAGCCAATCAGTGCAAATTAAAGAAATGGGGATAGTTTGGAATAAATGTCAGGATTATTATATTTTGACTAAGATTAAGAGTAGCCTAGGATGGTGAAATTTCCTTTCTTGATCCTCCTATGCTCTTCCTCCTCCCTACAGCCACACTCTATTGGAGTCAAGACTGATCACAGTCTCCCACTCTGAGCTGAGCACCATCTAATCACTAATACGATAGCAAAATACTGCGGATGCTGGAAATCCGAAATAACAACAGAAAGTGCTGGAAAAACTCAGCAGGCCAGGCAGCATCCGTGGAGAGAGAAACAGAGTTAACGTTTCAGGTCGAAGACCTTTCGTCAGAACTGGAAAAAAGCAGGAAATGAAATAGATTTAAAGCAAGGATAAAGCTGGGAAAAGGGGGAGGGGATGAAAGAACAAAAGGAGAGATTAAGAGACATTGAGAGACATTAAAAGATGATTAAGGCAAGAGGAGGTGTTGATGTGACAGATTGAGGCTAAAAGAAGTGTGAAATGCACTGGCAGAATGAAGGACAGCTGCCAGCTTCTGGGAGGGAAAAAACTACTTCTTGCTTTACATTGTTTACTCTCTTACTCTGGTTGTATTCTATACTAGAAGAAGAACTTGCATTTAAATAGCGCCTTTCAGCAGTGGCTGTAACGGTGGGATGGGACGCTCTGATCTACAAATTTTGGCAGAAATTGAAAGGAAGGGCTCAGGCATCCTATCCGCCAGCTTCGAATGATGCCTCTGCAGTAAACTCATGAAAAACATTTAGACCACCATTTCTTCACTCAGAATCAAATAGCTTGACAAAAATATCATGTCATTTTCCAAGAGGATGAAGCCAAGTTGCTGCAGAACAACTGACATTAATGCACAAATTGTAAGATTAAACAAAATAGTCAAATGAAGGGTGCTCAGAAGGGACCCAGTTACCAAATTACACTCTTAGGATTCCATGTACTGAGCCAGTCGATAGGTGTTTAATCCTCTCCTTGACTTACACCAGTTACTTTGAACAAGGTGTTTTCACTGTGGAAATCTCATCTCTGCGATGATGTGTGACTAAAGAATTCAGGAGACAGCTGCATTTTACAAAGACTTCAACACTTTGTTGTAATAGTCCAATGCCAGATAAGAGTAAAGGGCTTTTTTTTAGCACCTTCCCTTTCAGGGTGACTGAGAGCACGGCATGATTCTGTAAAATGACTATTCGCTCATTTCATGTCATCCCAGCAAGTCAGAACGGCCTGTGAGAGACAAAGGTGAAGGAATAATAAAGGTGGTAGGGTCACAAATAGAATGTGACACTCTTCGTGACATCCTCACTGTTCCCTTCCTGTTAAGCCGCAAGAGACCAACCTAACTTCATGCTACGGAATAGAACTAATTCACAGCTCCCAGCTGTGTAAAATGTAACTTTTACAAGCAGTTACTATACCTGCTCGTGGATAGTGCGATTTTACAGTATTTACTTAGAACAGATTTGAGGTTTTTTTTAATTTAGTTGATGTTGGCACGGATATTGGGACCCAGAAGAGTCATTCTGGACTTTAACCAGGTATTAGAGTTCAGGTAAATCCAGACTTTAAAGGGCCCTTTGATTATGAATGGCCTTAGAATTGTAGCGTGAGAAGCTCAAATGATCAAACCCAAAATGTCAAAATCTTGTGATAGCGTGAATCTGGTCGGGGAGTTGGGTGAATACCTGACATGGACTGTTGAAGTTGTCAGATGCAGGCCTACATCTAGATTGCCCGAAGAAACCGTGAAAAACAGAGGCATATTCACCAGATCAACATAAGGAAACAGACTCACAGGTCCATACTGGAAAACAGGCGTACAACATACTTGACCAGCATTAATGAAAGTAAACCATCAGAACATACCTTTGCAGGAGCTGCTTTAAGTCCATTTTGCAGACACATACGTTGGCACAAACTTTATGCTTGCTAAACAAGATCACTTTTCACATGTGTACAGGGTGGAATATTATTTTTGTGCTGGCATGTTACCAGTTAACTGTGAGATTTTGTTTACAATTCCCTTCTCCCTGTCAGTAATGCCGCTTAATCATTACCTCAATCGGAACCAAGTTGGCACTGCCCAAACTCATGTCACTTAGGACTCTTTCCTGTAGGGAGAGAGAAAGGAACTCTCATCCTGTCCGTCTAAACGTCCCAAGGTTTGAACACTGGTGCCAGAGATGAGTTCTTAGTTTTCTTAGTCAGTCTATGTGAATGAAAATGAAATGTTTTCCTATTTCAGTGTCAGCAGCAAGCAGTCCTCGGTCAGGTTTCACGCAGATTAGATGTTCCCCCTCACACTGCTCTAAAAGCTAAGTTTTACCCCAACCTCAAAAAAGGGCAAGCCTTACAGCACCAATGTGAGAAGTCGCACAACACCAGGTTATAGTCCAACAGTTTTATTTGAAATCACAAGCTTTCGGAGCGCTGTTCCTTCGTCAGGTGAAGTCACCTGACGAAGGAGCAGCAGCTCCGAAAGCTTGTGATTTCAAATAAAACTGTTGGACTATAACCTGGTGTTGTGCGACTTCTCACATTTGTCCACCCCAGTCCAACACCGGCATCTCCACATCATGGCTTACAGCACCAGTGTGACATGTTCCATTCCCCTGTACTAGTCACCTTTACGCTCACTAGGAACTGGGTTCAGAAGGCCCAAACTCCTTTTATGTAGCTGCGGACTGTATTAAAATCAAGTCCCAGATAATATGCTAATTTACTGAGCTACCCAGGCCTGAGTCTAAAAAGCTTCAGTGGGATTACTGTGGCAACACTTCGATACTTGATGAAAAATATACTCGTTTTATCAGTCAAAAATGCCAATAACTTTCCTTTCAGCTGTTATTAGAAAGGCTGATATAGGCTAAAGTGCCACCAGTCCTGCTTAACCGAGAGTGTGTGTGTGACGCAGTCAGAAACCTGGAGCACGAGTTACTGTCATTTTTATTACAGGCCCGAGGAGCCTTCCGTAATAGAATCTCCGCGCAGCTCAGCTAATTATTGCTCGGCTTCCATCAAATATATTTCCTGGCAACAGCAGCAGCTGCTACTGCTGATTTGGGTGAACATTTAACACGCGGTTAATTCTTTACAGTTTCCACGCATTTTGGTTTCTATTAAAGGATTGGACCTCTGAGGGAAAACCGCACCAGCGATAGAGAGAGATGTGTGATGCCAGTCTCTAGCACTCCCTGCTGCCTCACAGCATGCCTGTGCTGAGAGAGGCTCTGTCACACAATCGCTTAAAAAAGAATGAATGGTGGTGTTTTTAAAAAAAAAAATTGTTTTGCAAGTGCCATTGAAGTAATGTCATTGCAATTTCCATATAGATGAATTACTTTTTTATAAGCGTATTCATTATATTTTCTCGGTCCCATTTTGCTGTTTCACCTCGGTGGAAATAGAATTCATGGGGGCGGGGGGCGGATGTATTATAAGTGCGGCAACTTATAAATGTGTTTTTCTATAAAAGGTGCATTTGCGATTATGCGACACTGAATGGAGATCATATCTTTCCCCTATGTTACACCCTTGTGAATACATCAACCGTGACAGAAAATCAGTGCCCAGCAACTATTACAGCTTGGAATGAAACGTGTCAACAGCTCACAGGATACATTATGAATCATGGGAGCAATCGGCAATCAAACAGATCACAGGACCGCTGGCTGCAGCTTCCCTAGGTGTCATGGACTGTACGTCTGATTGGAGTCTCTCACTAGGTTTGGTGGATTAACAGTTTCCTATCACTCTTATAATAGCCAGAATAATTTCTTTGCGGGTGGATATTTTACACTTGGAAAGAGAGCCCAGCAGTGCACTGCCATCATTGCAATATCTGCGATATATGTCATTTTCTTTAGCTTCTGTTAAGGTTGAACTTAGAGGAAATGGGGAGGCTTGGACGATGACATTACGTGCAAGGTATTTCTCGATTTAATTTAAAAAAAACATAATGTCTCCTAGCTGTATGGAGATGACCTTATTGCTCTTCTGTGCGTTGGTACTTGTGGAGATCGAACATTTCAGGTTTCTGCTCCCCTCCCAAGGCACTTACACTGACAAGGGGAAGCCTGTTTGCCTCTCTGAAGATCGCCACTGCTTTTAATGGAACTTGGTATTGCAAACACTGGATCAGCCACCAGGCAACTCCACGAGATGTGTGGGCCACCCTTGTAACCCGTGTCACCCGCGCAGAAGGGGAGCAGAATCCAAAATTGCCATGGTCCCGGGCTGAAAATACAACGTTGTACACAACTGGGATTGATCTGCACTATAAAAAATGATATATACCATTTCAATAAATTTTTGTGTTGTTTCTGGTCAGGTTTTTCTCACAGTGTGATTGTTCAGTTACAGATTAGATCAAGTCATCAACCATAACAATTTCATTCTCATCACACATTCCACTGGTTCAATTTGCTTTCAGACCCTGAATATAACTAATTAAATTTTTCAGTCTGAGACTTTAGGGTGAATTTCTATGGAGGTTCTCTCACTTGTCCATTGTTAACTTCAATGGAAGAGCTGCAGAAATCCCAGAAACACATAAGCACCACTTACACTGTTTGTCAGGGATTCCGCAGCTCTTCCGCTGAACTTGCATAAGATTGTAAATCACCCCTTTATAATTACATATAAAATCTGCTAAATTTTATATATTGCCTATACTCACACATCTTTTATTTGTACCAGTTACTGATACAAAAGTCTATAGATTTGTGACTAAAGCAGCAATAACTTCCCAATTAATGTACTTTTAAAATTATGTTCTTGATCGTATTTGTAGATGGCGTCATATTACTTAATGATAATATTATTTAAATATTTCTTTGTCACTCATATATAACTTTTATTATATTATGTAGAGTAAAGATTCAACACCCACTATGTTAGATTAAACTTCAAATGTAATGTGGCCATGGGTCCTTTCAGGATCCCAGCTGAAAATGCGTCATGAATGACGTCACCAGACCTGCACCATTTAATTGGGCCGGGTAACGCGCTGGGTGGGCTTAATAGGCCCCATTAAGGTAAGTTCATTTTCTGAAGCGGGATGGAGCCAGCAGCGGGGTCGCGACCCGCCACGGACACCGGCCGCACCGGAACCCCCGCAGGTAGGAAAAATTCCAGCCTAGTTGTTAATGCCTCCCAGAGAGATCATTCGGAAGTGGTGGGAGATGTTATAATGGGGATTGAGGTTTGGTTTATGCTGCATTGGTGACACAGAGTAGAAGGAGCTATTACTCTCCAGTTAATTATGTTATTCCTGATCTGGGAGTAGTAAGTGTTGATACTGGGCACCCAAAATGGAAAAATGCTCTATTCCCAGCACTGACATCCCTTATCTTAATGAGCACAATATTCCCCATAATATATAAATTTAGTAAAAACAAAAGATATTGTTTGCACATGTAAGAGCAGAAATTCCAATCACCAAACTTTGCATACAGAGGCGCAGACTTGTATGACCTTCCTGTTAATCTGTTTAAAATAATCTGTAAAAATATCACAGAGGAATGTAGTAGAAGCGAGTTAAGTGTCTGTATGTGAAATTTTACCCGATAACGTTTCCATGGGGGAATGGAGTTTGTGAGAGACAAATAAAAATGGTCCCATTAACCTATTTCACATCAACTATTCCTTCCCTTTGCTGGACAGGGAGAGCTGAAGAACTGGACACGTCCACTGCTAAGAGATTCTCCATCGTAATCCCTAAAGTGATTCAATCTGTAACCAGAATTATACTGGAAAGCAACAGTCACTCAGCAGTGAACGTTAGGAGCTGGCAGTAATGAAGTCCCAGAGATTGCTCTGGACCCATGCATGGGGAGGTCAACTCATTGATTGGCCTGCAGTGCACTGTCAGAAGGAAGATGCTGTCTGGGTGTAGCAAGCAGCCTCAATTCAGGTGATGTGGTATAATGCTCTATTACATAGACTCTGGCCGGTAGTGTAAAACGATCGCTATGGATCAGCTATGGAAATGAAAATCGGGAGAGATGTATAACAAGCAGCTGATCCGTTTTACGCTATCACCCAAAGTCAAAATTATCCCCATGGAATCAAGAAAATCTCCTGAATGTACAGAACTTCTTTGTGGAATATTGTGCCAGAATGACCAAGTGAGGAATGTTCTTCTCAGAAGGGAAAGAGCACGGGGGGAGTGGGACTAATTGGAGAGCTCTTTCAAAGAGCCGGCACAGGCATGATGGGCCGAATGGCCTCCTTCTGTGCTGTGCGATTCTAAGATAAGCTCACGGTATCTTGGTTTACTCTTTTTCTTCACTCAGACCATACAGACTTGGGGGGGGAAATTCAGTCGCGCCCCCTTTGGGGCGCTAACTTCGCCAGGAAAGTAAATTGAGTGGTAGCGGCCCAAGCACGAGGCGGGGCGCTACTGGAAGCGCTCCCCCATCTTCCTGGGGTGCGACCATTCAATATCGCGGCACTACATGCAACAGCGCCACGTGCGTCGGCACGTAGCGCCGCGGTACTACAGGCCTCCCTCCCCTGATTAAAGGGGAGTGGCCTAGCGCTGCGTGCACCGGGGCCCTGCTGGACCACTGGGGAGCGGGGTGCCGGGAAAACAGCCCGGCACTCAAGAGGAGTGTCGGGCTGACCGATCGCGGCAGGCACCCCGCAGGAGGAGGCGAAAGGGGGCAGGTGCTGGCAGGCGGCCCAAAAAAAATGGCCGCCCAGTGTCGTAAGAATGAGCCTTACGCGTGGTAAACTTAATGTAAGCTTTAATCAACTTAAAATGGTGCTGCATACAAAAGAGGTCTTACCCTATGCCTCTTCCAGAGCTAACTGATCAGTCCAGTATTTATCCTGGACTGATTACAGGAAGTGATGTCATACAGGAAGCTGAAAAGTGTTACCACACCCAGCACCTGCCCTTTAAGTTGCACCGCCGCGGCCGCATATCATCTGGCGGTAGGTCAGGGTGCGCAACTGAAGTTTGCGGCCGGGCCGCGAGCGGGGCGTTGCGCACAGCGATGACGTCATTTCGCGGGAGGCATTAGCGGCGCCACGCTCAGGCGCTAGGGTCTTTGCGCCCCATTAGCGCCCCCCCCCGGGGCGTTAACGGGAGGCGCAAAGCCAACCAATTTTTCCCCCCTTGATTTCTACACTCTCTGTCTAACTGATAAATAACCTACCATTCATTCTAACACACTGGACCTGAATTTATTTCAATTTTGTTCACATCTTAACGCTTGAACAGGCTTGCTCCATAGTCCTTGCATATTTATGTGTGTTTTATTGTAATGTTTTTCTGAAAAATAAAGCATTTCAAGTAAGTAAGGAATTTTACGTGATTGAGGTGGCAGGTTGCTGTCACTGGACAGACAGAGCTATCACATAAATCCTCAATTTCTCCTAATGTAGGGTATTAGAGATCACAAGCTCTGGTATTAAATAGAGGACATCTTGCTGAAGACGATGAGTTATGGCATTTATTTCATAAGTATGAAAGACTCGTAACTCATGGGAGCTGCGAGCACAAATGAGTTATGATGGTCTTTCACATGAATAAAAGAACGTCTGGAACTCAGGGTCCCTGATGAGATGGACTATTTATATTACAGGCACAAGAAAGGCCTTTAACAAGCATTAAGCACATCTTTACTTTCATATCCCATTCTGCAGCCAAGAGAATGAGTAAATGACCTGCTGTGAGTGCTCCAGATAACTGTCCCCAGCTCTCTGTAGATGTCACCCTTTAATCCGATTTTACATGGAGCACAAGCAACCAAGGATAACTCACCCTACGTTTGAGGAATCACCAAGCTTTCTCTCAGCAGCTCTACTAATGAATTGACTTAGATCAAGAGGTTGATAGATAAAGAATTCTGGGCATGAACTTGCTACCCACCATGGATTACCACATGGCTTTGTGTCAGCTTGGCTCTGTTGGTAGGACTCTCGTCTCGAGGTCAGGCTGTAGAATCTAGCTGCCAGCCAAGGAATTGAGCACATAATCTGTACTGACACTCCTGTGCTGTACTGAGTGAGTGCTGCATTGCAGGTGATGGGTTCTTCAGATGAGATGTTCAACTGAAGGGATTATTACTAGTCCTAGCCCCTTTCGGGCTACTCCGGATCAGGCGTATTCCCCAGACGTTCACCTTCAACTAAAGTTAAAGATAGCTGAATCCTAAAGATGCTTAATTGGGTCTAAAGGTCCAGACTATCTCTCCCTAAAGGAAAGGAACAGCCTGAAGATGTTACCGTCCTCCAGATAGCACTTTTAATAAGTTTAGCTAGACTGTAACCTTCCAGATATTATGAGGGTCCAGAAAACTCCCCCAGAATTCTGCAACTCCTCACCAAAGAGTGTACAGAGATTGAGTTTGCAAGTTTGATACAGAAGTACTATTTGAGACAATTTTAAAAATATATAGATTTATTAAAGAACCAACATGTAGTTACAGTTGGTGATTCAGTCGCAACATTAACAGTTCCAAATACAAAAGCTTTTACAATCTCATTATCAGAGATGCTTATTCTCAAATCTTAACTTTGTTACATTTTTACATTTCTCAGTCTATTCCAGGATATCCACCAAAATCAAATACAAGTACCTTTGATCCCCGAGACTTAAAGAGTTGAAAACTTACAGAGCTTGCCTCTGAAGCCTGAGAACCGCTTTGCCCCTTTCAAGTGACTCTCTCTTCCTATTTGAAAGTTCTATATTTATATTCTTTCTCAGTGGTATATCCTTTGAAGTTTTCTGCTGATGTAAGTTAATTATCTCTAGTCATTTTTCTGTTGACCCCTTCTGTTCTTACAGTTAGTTCAGCTTGTAGCATTCAGACTTGTGTCTCTACCTTTAGGTGTTCGAAGCTTATTATAAAAAACGGTGTGGAGCAGATGTATCTATTTGATGTTATTCTTAGCAATGTCTTCTGTTTGCATCTTTTGCATTTAAAACACCTCAACCGGATGCACCATTGTCTTCTTAGCTACCTCAACTGGTTGTATTACAGACTCGTGTCTCCGTGTTTCATTTGATGTCATATTTACGGAGGCATATGTTTCTTTATCTTTCTGTGTTTCATTTCAAAGTGTTGGTTTAAGACACCTTTAACGGGGTATGGTATTGTCTTTTTTCCAAAGCTGCAGACTTCTAGGAACCTCCCACCTTCTGTTTCAATGAGGCTATTGTTTCAGTGTCAACAACTTATCTTATCTCAAAAGCCTGTATGCTGTTTACAGCTTCTGATTGTTGAGGCTTTCAGATTTCCAAGCCCAGTTTGTCATGTTTAATAAAGTCAGAATTCTTTCATAGGATGGTGTATTTTTCTGAATATGGCGTATTCCTTCACACAACTGAGGACCCAAGTAGATGCTAAAGATTCCATGGCAATATTTAATACAGAGCAGGAAGTTATCCCAATGTCCGGACTAACATTTTTTCGTCAACCAACACCACCACAAGCAGATTAGCTTGGTTGATTAAGTGAAGAATTTTAGTCATTCAGCTCATTGCTGTTTGTGGAATCTTGTGCACAAAAGGGCTGCTGTGTTTACCTACATAATAAGAGTGATTGAGATAGATTTTTTGGGGGGGTAAGGGTATCAAGGATATGAAGCAACGGTGGGTAAATGGAGTTGAGGTGCAGAGCGCCATGATCTAACTGAATGGCTGAGCAGGCTCAAGGGGCTGAATGGCCTCCTCCTGTTCACATGTTCCTAAAAGTCATCCATTGTCCGTGAAACGCTTTGGAATGTCCTGCAAATGCGAAAAGTGCCACCTAAATGTTAGTTCGCTCATTCTTTTATTAACCATTGAAAAACATTCTGTATATATTTACCAAAAAGCAAATTTGTTCTTTCTCTTTAATATGAAACTTGCACCATCTTGATGCTAACATACTCTAATCTCTAGTCCCAGATATTCCAAATTGGGATACCAGTGCGCAAGCATTAATGCAACTGTTGGAATCTCCCCTTGACTTTACTTTAACAGTGGCACTAAAGTATTTTATTTATATTGGGCCAGAAATTCGGCTCTCCACGGGTGAGTACGCGCTGTGTACTCACCCGTAAGGCCACCTGAAGTGCCGGTTTCACGCATGCACTGCGCATGCGCTGGAAACCGGAACTTCCGTTCACCTGAAGGAAGGGGTTCAGAAGTCGAACGCAGTGCGCGGGAGAGGCTGCGCGCATGCAGCGAACTTCGTTTTTTTTTTCAGGTTTCTCCGGGAGGGTAAGTATGGAAAAGCTGCACATTTAAAAAGGAGGCGCAAGGCCTTTTTTTTAACAAGCTAAGTGGTTAATTAAGTACAATTTAAACATTTTTTCAACAGGTTTATCTTTTTTACATACTTTAAAGAAAGGTAAGTTTATTTTTAGCACCGTTAAAAAGTGTAATTAATTTTTTCAAAAATTTTAATTTTTGTTTAACGTAGTTAATTTATGTAATTTATAGTTATTTAAAAAATGTGATGTTTTTTTTTATTTATTTGAAGTTTTAGTGAGGTTTTGGGGCTGATCTCTATTCATAGATTTGACAAGTCTTCCTGGCAAATCTATGAATGAAAATTCCCTGCTACGATTGGCTCTCCATGGCCCACGTGATCCCAGGGGACGCTTCGAACTAACTGCGCCCCTGGGATACGCAAGCACTGCGCGCCGGCAGCTGCAGGAGGCCCAGGAGCTGAATTCCTCGTGGGCCCAAAGCACAACGGCAGGCGCAGTAGGTAAGTACGCGCGCGATGCTTGCAACCGCAGGAAGCCGGAGAGCCGAATTTCTGGCCCAATAACTGGGTGAACATCGCCATTTAAATGGCAGAGAGAGGAATGTTGGACGGTAATTTCAGATCCTTTAAGATTGATTTTGTGTGAAAAATAGTGCATCAAAGAGAACAACCAGTGCAAAAATAGTTGCTGGAAAGGGGAGCGAAAATGTGGTCTTTGTTCTTCAGAGTTACTTCCTCATCCACGAATTATCAGCTCTGATTTTCATTCGAATAAAATATTGATCCAAAAGGCAGTAATGTTACCAATCACATCCACAGAATAGCAGCATTTATCCAGTGTCGCTGTTACTGCCTCTACCCCAAGGGAGGATTAATAGATTTAGTAATTAATTTCCAGCTAGTAATCACCAAAGGGCTAATTTTGCAATGCGGTAGCCCTATCCCTGACCCACGGTCCCTTCTCTTGCAGCTTCCCTCCTGGGACTGCATTGATTGTGGGGGGGGGGGGGAAAAAAACCAAATGACATGTTGTCGTTCTTACTCTGTCTGTTGGGTCCTGCCACGTTACTGTGCTGTCTGAGATGTAACAGTCCCAACAAGAATTGTCTGAGAAAATCTAGAAAATGAACGTGAGAATTTATTACATGCTACGAAAGCAGTGAAACAATATTATTTTTTGTGGTTGTCAAGTTGTATTATTAAAGAAGAAAGACTTGCATTTATATAGCGCCTTTCACGACCACTGGACGTGCCAAAGCGCTTTACAGCCAATGAAGTACTTTTTGAAGTGCAGTCGCTGTTGTAATGTGGGAAACGCGGCAGCAAATTTGCGCACAGCAAGCTCCCACAAACAGCAATGTGATAAAGACCAGATAATCTGTTTTTTAGTGATGTTGATTGAGAGATAAATATTGACCAGGACACCGGGAATAACTCCGCTGCTCTTCTTCAAAATAGTTGCCCTGCCGATCTTTAACGTCCACCTGAGAAAGCAGACGGGGCCTCGGCTTAACGTCTCATTCGACAGACGTGCGGCTCTCCCTCAGCACTGCACTGTGAGTGTCAGCCTAGCTTTATGTGCTCAAGTCCCTGGTGTGGGACCTGAACCCACAACCTTCTGACTCAGAGGCGAGTGTGCTACCCACTGAGCCACGGCTGACACGTAAATTCAATGGTTCAATGGAAAATACCTTTTAGTCCAATTAATATCATACATCTACAATACCCACCTAACCTTCCCATCACAGAAACCTCCTTAAATTAGTTCAGTCCTGGCCTCAACCACCGTTCCTTTGAACCACTCTAGCTGTTGATAACCCTCCGCATAAAGAATTCAACCAAGAACTGTTTGCAGTTACAGAAATGAATGCTTGTAAACTTAGTTTCCCAGGTAACTTGTAGTTAAATGCTGTCCCAATTTGATTTTGTCTGTATTACACAATTATACTTTGTTTCAATGATCTGCCTGTACCTCAACACTATTTGCATACCTTTGTTCCCTCTCTTGATACCCTTACCTAACAAAAATCTATTGACCTAAGTCTTGAAAATTACAATTGGCACAGCATCTACAGTCTTTTGGGGACTGCGTTCCAGATTTCCACTACCCTTTGCAGGAACAATTGCTTCTGATTTCACCCCTAAAAGGCCCAGCTCTAATTTTAAGATTACATCCTATTGTTCTGGATTCCCCACCAGAGGAATCTGTTTCTCTGTATCTACCCTATTGAATCCCTTTGTCATTTACACACCTCGATTAGACCACCCCTCAACCGTCTAAACTCAAGGGAATACAAGCCAAGTTTATGCAACCTGTCCTCATAATTTAACCCTTTAAGCCCCAGTAACATACTGAGGAATCTGCGCTGTATTTCTTCCCAGGCTAATATATCCATCCTGCGGTGTGGCGCCCAAAACTGAACAAGGTACTGCAGATGGAATCTGACCAAGGCTCTGTACAACTGAGGCATCACTTTCTCCCCTTTGCATTCCAACCCCCTTAAGGTAAAGGCCAACATCCCATTAACCTTTCTGATTACGTTTTGTACCTGTGCACTAGCTTTTATTGATTTGTGTACATGAACATCTAAATCCCTTTGTTCATAGTCTCTCAACATTGAGAAAATATTCTGATTTGTCTCAATCAGATCCAAAATGAACGACCTCACACTTCACCCACATTGAAATCCATTTGCCGTTCCCTAACCACTGATTCCATCCCTCTCCCTAACATCTGTCTGAGGCTGAACCACACTGTTCGCAACCTTGGTGTCATATTTGACCCTGAAATGAGCTTCTGACCACAATCCGCAGCATAACAAAGACTGCCTACTTCCACCTCCGTAACATCGCCCGTCTCCGCCCTTGCCTCAGCTCATCCGCTGCTTGAAACCCTCATCCATGCCTTTGTTACCTCTAGACTTGACTATTCCAATGCACTACTGGCTGGCCTCCCACATTCTACCCTACGTAAACTTGAGGTCATCCAAAACTCGACTGCCCGTGTCCTAACTCGCACCAAGTCCCGTTCGCCCATCACCCCTGTGCTCGCTGACCTACATTGGCTCCCAGTTAAGCAGCGCCTCGATTTCAAAATTCTCATCCTTGTTTTCAAATCCCTCCATGGCCTCGCCCCTTCCTATCTCTGTAATCTCCTCCATCCCAACAACACCCCGAGATATCTGTGCTCCTCTAATTCTGCCCTCTTGAGCATCCCTGATTATAATCGCTCAACCTTTAGTGGCCGTGCCTTCTGTTGCCTGGGCCCTAAATTCTGGAATTCCCTGCCTAAACCTGTTCACCTCACTACTTCACTTTCCTCTTTTAAGACGCTCCTTAAAACCTACCTCTTTGACCAAGCTTTTGGTCACCTACCCTAATTTATCCTTATATGGATCGGTGTCAAATTTTTTGTCTTAAAATACTCCTGTGCAGTGCCTTGGGATGTTTTACTATGTTAAAGGCGCTATATAAATACAAGTTGTTGTTGTTGCCATAATTTTGCCCATTCACTTAGTGGATGTGCCTTTGTACCTTCCTGCTGCAATCCACATAACTATTGGGCCAGAAATTCAGCTTTCCGGCTTCCTGCGGGTGCAAGCATCGCGCGCGTACTTGCCTATCGCGCCTGCAGTTGTGCTCTGGGCCCACGAGGACTTCGGGTCCAGGGCCTCCTGCAGCTGCCGGCGCGCAGTGCTTGCGTATCCCAGGGGCGCAGTTAGTTCGAAGCGTCCCCTGGGATCACATGGGCCATGGAGAGCCAATCCTAGCAGGGCATTTTCATTCATAGATTTGACAGGAAGACCTGTCAAATCTATGAATAGAGATCGGCCCCAAAACCACACTTAAACTTCAAATACATTTTTTTTTTAAATCACATTTTTAAAATAACTATAAGTTACATAAATTAACTACTTTAAACAAAAAATTTAATTTTTGAAAAAATTAATTATACTTTTTAACGGTGCTAAAAATAAACTTACCTTTCTTTAAAGTATCTAAAAAAGATAAACCTGTTGAAAAAATGTTTAAATTGTAATTAATTAACCACTTACCTTGTTAAAAACAGGCCTTGCGCCTCCTTTTTAAAAGTGCAGATTCTTCATACTTACCCTCCCGGAGAAACCTGAAAAAAACCCGAAGTTTGCTGCATGCGCGCAGCCTCTCCCGCGCACGCGTTTGACCTCTGAACCCCTCCCTTCAGGGGAACGGAAGTTCCGGTTTCCTGCGCATGCGCAGTGCATGCAGGAAACCGGCACTTCAGGTGGCCTTACGGGTGAGTACACAGCGCGTACTCACCCGACAAGAGCCGAATTTCTGGCCCAATATGCTGCCTAACTTAAGTGCCATCTGCAAACTTGGATAAGCAACTCTCTATTCCTTGATCCAAGTCATTAATATATATGCTAAAAAGCCGAGAGCCCAGTACAGATCCCTCGGGAACGCCACTTGTCACATCTCGGCAATCAGTGAACGAACCCTTCACCCTACACTCTGTCTTCCACCTCTCAATTAATTACTGGCCCATGGCACAAGGTTTGTTTGCTTATTTTTTAAAAACGACAGCGACATAGTTCAAAAGTAAGTTATTAACTACGAAGCACTTTGGGACATGCTGAAGATTTGAAAGGCATTATATAAATACAAGTCGTCCTTCCTACAAATACTTCTTTCTCCCAATAGAAAGAAATCCGCAAGTGGCAAATCGAACTAAACTCTCTGTTGCTCTTTTCCCCAAATATATCGACTTCTTCCTGGTTACTTTAATACTCATTGGTACTGTAATACTGGTTTCTTTCATTTTTGGTACTTTAAACTATTACTTTAAAATAGTTAAATTTCTTAAAAAGTTAATAAAATAACTGAAACATTGGCTGAAATAGGAATGTCCCCTGACATTATGTAGAACATTTATGATAAGTATTTAATTCACCCAATTAGATTATTCTTGTGTATGCTCATAAGAATTGATTATGATGGGAAATGGAGCAGTTGGCACTGATAGCAATTAGAAGTGTGTGTTAAACTGGGTCAGCTAGTCAACCATTAATCAACTGAACAGGTCGCTGTAATCTGTTTTTCATGCTATTGCAAAATGATGTAAATTCTGTCATTTGCATCAATCACACGGCTGCGGTCAAGTGACAAATGATAAAATCTCATTAAGGGTTTGTGTTGTTATACAGACTAAGGCTGCTTTAAATGCCACTTAACGGATTACCTTTCAAAGGAATGTCAGGACTAAATAAAATCATAGGGGAGCTGAAAATACACTTTTTAAAAATTCATTCTTGTGACATGAGCGTCGCTGGCAAGGCCGGCATTGATTGCTCATCCCGAGTTGCCCTTGAGTGGGCCTTCTTCTTGAACTGCTGCAGTCCGTGTGGTGCAGGTGCTCTCATGATGCTGTTAGGTAGGGAGTTCCAGTATTTTGATCCAGTGACCATGAAGGATATATGTCCAAGTCAGGGTGGTGTGTGACTTAGAAGGGAACTTGGAGGTGGTGGTGTTCCCATGCATCTGCTGTCCTTGTCCTTCTAGGTGATGCTGATCGCAGATTTGGAAGGTGCTGCCAAAGAAACCTTGGTGACTTGTTGCAGTGCATCTTGTAGATAGTACACATTGGGTGTAGTATTTTATGTTTAAATGGTTTCAGAAATCATTTTTTATTGTATATGCATATGAAACTGGAGTGTACCTTACTTACTTAGCATTGGATGCACTTTTGAATCTGAAAAGTCAAGTGACAATCCTTCCATGGTTTTGCTATTTGTTTGTTTTCTTCCTGTTTTCAATGTATTTGTCCTTCAGATGAGACATTAAACCAAGGTTCTCTCTGCCTGCTCCAGTAGATGTTATAGATTCCCCAACACTTATTGAAGAAGCGTAGGTAGTTCTTCTGGTCTCCTGGCCAACATTTTGCTCCTTCAACAAATACCACCCAAAAGAACAAACTGGCTGACTGCAGTATTGTGTTGAGGGGCAGCCATCACTTGTGCAGGCATGTCACTATTGCCGGGTACTTTCTCAACACATCCACCAATCTATGTGAGATTAGAACTTTGGGCAGTTATGAGGTCTGTGAAGCCCTGTCACAAGGTTATCTCAATATGATCTGCTAGCATGTCAAGCCGACCAAGGTAGCATATTTAATATTGTATAGGAACATAGGAATGTGCAGGACTGGAAAAGACTATGCAGTCCACTTGGCCACTCCCAAAAGATTGGAACTATTCCCACTAAACTCCTCACCAACCCAACTTCTTTTCCTGGCACCCATGCTAGCTGATATTGTAAAAGGTTCCCTTTGCTTTGGTACTGTCCCCTTCCTTCCAAAACTGCCGTCATCACCCCCCTCCTCAATAAAGAAACAACCCTTGACCCCTCTGTTCTTCATAACTGCCACCCCATTTCCAACCTCCCTTTCATAAGAACATAAGAAATAGGAGCAGGAGTCGGCCATTTGGCCCTTCAAGCCTGCTTCGCCATTCAATAAGATCATGGCTGATCTTCTACCTCATCTCCACTTTTTGGAGTTCTGAATGAATCAGTGATGACATGTCGTTACATGATAACTCACACAAAGGAGCGGTTTTGGGAAAGAAAGAATGGGGGAACCCACCAAAAGGATATTTTAAATAGAAACTCCTGTACATGCTAATCTGGACATTTTGATGGTCCCAGTTTGCTCTCAAGTTAGTCAGCACTGACCCAGGCATTTCTGCTATACAAGCTTAGTTGTATTCTGGCTTTGTGGCCAAGTTGCATAGAACAAGATTATGCGTTTGTTTCACTTCTAATTAAAACCATTGGATGCCGTGGTATTTACGAGCTGAAAATAGGCAGAGGGTTATTGTGATAGTTTCTCCAGAGCGCACAGCATCCTGTTGCAATTTCCTATCTTTCCCCACTGGATCTCTTATTGTCAGCGCGGTGACGTGATCCAATACGGAGAAGCTGCAGGCATATTTACATCTCTTTTAATAACAGGCAACCTGTCTGAACCTGTCACTGAAGAGGTACCATGGGGGTAAAAAGAAAGAGACAGAAAGCAAGACACAACTAGTTACACTGCAGGTAGTAACAGCTTGGCATGTCACATATTGCAATTAGAACCCTCGTAATGGAAAGCAGAAATTGTGCATTTTACAGTTGTTTAATTAGTCTGGACATAGTTCAGTGTTTGCTTTCAGCATTGTAACGCTTTTTTCTGCGTGGGTCTTCGGATCCAAGCAATTTCATTTTACAAAAGCCTTTGAAAAATGTATCAGAAGACGTCAAAAAATAGCAGTATCATATATAAATGTGTGTTTTAAAACCCTAATGCATTTTGCAGGATTTTCTTTTTGAAAAGGTACAAGGAACCTGTAGAGGCATTGTAATCCTCATCGGTTTTATATTGAGTCTAATACTGGACTCATGCTGAGTCCCCAGTGTGTTAGTTCAGACTCAGTGTATGAATCCACATGGGTGGTTTGAATGGAGTTTCCCATTTATGCTGTTGGCATGCTGTGAGGCAATTCAATGACTGCAAGCACTATTATAAATGTGCACAAATTGTATTGTGTATCTGTGTGTCCATAACTCTTAACCACCCCATTTGAAACACGATGTCCTGATATTAAACAGCACCACTGTGAAAGGCAGCAGCAATGTGCAGGACTCTCAAGCTGGGAAAATCAGTTGATTTGTCAGTTCTGCAAAATGATGGCCCGGATTTTGGGGTAGAAATAATGGTGAGGCTATCAGCACTCACCGTTATTAAAGTGTAAATCGGACAGCAACTTCTGGCGTCCGCACATGCGCAGTTAAACGTGGAAATCAGGAACTAGTTGTCCGAGTTGCCCTACTCCTCCAGGAGCGTCGCTATACTGGTATCTCGCCGAGGGACTCGGCATTAAAATAGATGGAATGGCGTGAAGTTGCAGGACTTACGTGATAGTTACCCACTAAACTCGCCAGAAAAAGTTAGGGGTTGTCCATTCCAGTGTAAGTAAATTTTTAACATGATATGTCTTAATTACTGCCAAACAACCTCTCTGGCACTGAAAATTAACTTTAACAAATGTGGAGTCTCATTCCTTGAGATTTTAATTATTGTTGGAGATTTTAAAAAATATTTTTTTTTTTACTTTTTTCTTTCTGCCTTTTTTTTACTCTCTGTCTTAATCCCATCTTTCTTTCCCTCTCTTTATTTTGGTTTCTATACCTGATTTGACATTGAATTAACTGTTCTAACTGACACTTCCTAGTTCAGACTCTGCGCTGCTCAGTAACGATTCTTCAATCTGATTGCTTGTCCTGGTCACACAGGTCCCAAATCCCCTGTAGAGGGCGCTGCGCTGAAATGGCTCTCCAATCACAGCAAGTTCCAGTGCAAAAGCCCGTTGAGAGTCTGTGGGGAAGTGTAAGTGCAATGAACGGCTGGCGCCCTTTGTTCACCGCTGACTGCAAAATCCGGCCCACTGTGTTCCCATCACGAGCGCCAACCCAGATTCTACCCTATCAACATATTACAGGTAGTGTGGAGTGGATGCTGGGGGCAGTAAGGGGAAACATGTTGAATGACATGATGGGAAGAGGGATGTGACTATGAATCCAATGAATGTCTAGGTTGCTGCTCCTATTCTGAATTTGACCCATTATGAAACCTACCACTAAGGGAGGAGAAGTCAAGGCAACAAGGAGCACAGAAATCATTGAAATCACCCAATGAAAGTGTTGTGTGAGCGCTTGGGTTCTGAAGAAACTGAGAACATACAACTTTACAGTGTGACTGTCTCTGCTTTATTGCTAATAATGTGATAGCACATAGCCCAGTACTACTGGTTCATACACATTAGCCAAGAATAACCAAATAGCAGCATTGCATTTGTGACTACCTCCCTCTATTGGACACATATGTAATTACATATTATCACATTCCTTCAGTATGAATTCTTCAACATTACCACAAGTATGTGAAAGTGAATACCAGTTAGAACTATTATTCCAACTCATGATCCTCCGGATTATGGAATCCAATCATCCAACACAAAGTCACCCCCATATGATGTGGTTTGCCCATATCAAGCTCTACAGGACCTCCTCTGTCAAAATCACCCACCACTCACAGATTGTCCTGAAGGACAAAGATAACCTCAGGCTCCTTTGCTCGACTACCAATCACCTCCTTAAACTCCTCTCCCCTTCCCCTCACCTCTAAAAACAAGTGTGAGGAGTTCATGGATTTCTTCACCACCAAATTAGAGATCTTGCATTCAGTTGCCTCGGCTGCTTCCCCCTTCCCACCAAGCCAATTCTTCCCTCAGGCATCCTCCCACTCTAGCCCTGGACGCTAATCTCTCCGTACTTTCTCCCCAATCTCCTTTTTTCCCCTCTCCTGCTTCCTTGACCCCATTCCTACTAAACACCTGACCATTCTTGGGTCTCCTGCGAGCTGATATTGTAAAAGGTACCCTCTTCTCAGGCACTGTCGCCCTCGTCAAAAGCTGCCATTATCATCCTCCAAAGCCCACTCTCGACCCACCTGTTCTCTCCCCATCATAAACCTCACGTTTCGTTGCCTCCCGTCTCTCCACAACTTACTGTCTGAATCCCTCCAATCATATTTTGGTCCCTTCCCCCATAGCCCCAAAGCCCCACTAACCAAAGTCATGAATGACATTTCTCTAACTGTGACTGGGGTGCATTATCTCTCCTCGTCCTCCCTGCAGTCTGGGACCACACCATCCTCCTCCAATGCTTCCCCTCAGTTATCCAATTCTGTGGGACTGCTCTCACTTGATTCCACTCTCAACGACCTGATTGTAGTCAGAGCTTCTCTCCAATGGCTTCTCTTCCCATCCCTACATTGTCACTTCAGGAGTTCCCCCAAAGATTCATCCTTGGCTTTGTGTTCTTCTTCATCTAAATGTGTCTCTTGGTGACATCATCCACAGACGTGGGGTCACCTTCCACAAGTACGATGATGGCAACCAGTTCTACATCTCCACCACCCCTTTTGACCGCTCAACTGCCTCAATGTTGTCAGACTGCTTGTCCGACGTTTAATGCCAAGATGAGCCATAACTTCCTCCGGCTAAACTTTGGGAAAGGCATAAGCCACCAGCAGAAGCTACTCCCACAAACTCCGTACCCTCGCCATCGACTCTATCCCTCACCCCGCCAACTGTCTCAGGCTGAGCCAGACTGTTCACAATCTCCTATTTGACGCTGAGCTTCCAACCCCATATCCACTCCATCATAAAGACCGTCCACTGCACCTCCATAACAAGGCTTGCATCCACCCTACCCTCAGCTCATCTGCTGCTGAACATCTCATACATGCGTTTGTCACCTCCAGACTTGACTACTCCCATGCTCTTCCATCCAACACCCTCCATAAACTTCAGCTCACCCAAATCTCTGCTGCCCGTGTCCTATCCTGCACCAAGCCTGGCCCATCAACCCCATCCCTGCTGACCTACATTGCCTCTCACTCCCCCAACATCTCAAATTTTAAATTCTCACCCCTGTGTTTTAATCCTTTCATGGCCTCGCCCCTCCTTCTGTAAACTCCTCTAGCTCTATAATACACTCCCCAACCCCCGAAATCTCCATTCCTCTGACTCTGACTTGCGGTGCATCCCTCCCCCAACCCTTTGTCCCACCATTGGAGGCCATGCCTTCAGCTCTCTAGTTTCCACTCTATGGAATTCCCTTCCTAAACCCCTCAGCTTCTCCATCTCCTCTTCTCCTTCAAAATCCTCTTTAACTGCTACCTCTTGGACCAAGTTTTTAGTCACCTTCCTACTCCCTCCTTCTTGTTCTTTTTTCTCCACATGCCTCTGTGAAGCCCCTTGGAAGGTTTTACTATGTTGAAGGTGCTTATATAAATGTAAGTTGCTGTTGATGATCTCTTTGAAACACAAAAGCTGAAGGCCGGTATTTGTGCAGTGCCTTAACGCTCTGAGCAATGTTTCAAAGCACATCATATACAATGAATTACTTTGGATACAAATAACAACAACAACTTGTATCTATATAGCGCCTTTAACATAGTAAAACGTCCCAAGGCGCTGCACAGGAGAATTTTAAGACAAAAAAAATTTGACACCGATCGACATAAGGATAAATTAGGGCAGATGACCTTGGTCAAAGAGGTAGGTTTTAAGGAGCGTCTTAAAAGAGGAAAGAGAGGCAGTGAGGCGGAGAGGTTTAGGCAGGGAATTCCAGAGCTTAGGGCCGAGTAAATCTATTTCCGGTGGTGTTGTTTCAGAGAGATATATTGGTCAGGACCTTGGTAGAATACCCTACTCTTCTTCAAATAGTACCATGGTATCTTCAATATCCACGTGAATCACTGAATGAATCAATGGGGCCTCGGCTGACCCGCAGAACTGCCCTTCTAAAGGACAGTATTCCCTCCGAATGTTATTGGAATGCCAGCCTAGATTATGTTACTCAAGTAGTAGAGCGAACCTTAAACTCACGATCTTCCGACTCAAGTGAGATTGTGAGCAACTGAGCCAAGCTGGCACATAGCAGATTGTGGCAACTATAATTCTTGGAACCGGACCAGACCGAGCCAATCAAACGAAAATGAGCCTAGTCTTTAATTCCTAACGATTGCCAGGCAAATGGATTGTTGAAAGGCTGGATTATGCATTTTGGAATTTGCAGCCAGTGCATTTCAATCAGAAGTGTTACCGGGTGCTTTAATGTTTTAATTGGAAAAAAAAACCTCTCTCATTCCACCTTATCCCACTTGAAAGCCTAAATTAAATTACTAATGCACAGCTCAGCAAATCCACTGTGCAAAATCTTCCATGTGTCAATTTGCTTTGTTTTTACTCTCCTGCCTGAAATGACTGGAAGCTGACAAAGTGGATTTTAAACCGAGCAACTTATGAGAAAATTATTATCCGTCAGGAGATGATGAATTATGGCATGGTTCATCCACCACCTTGGGACCGTGTGTAAATGTGATTTTTGTTTAAATTAAATGTGATGCCATCTAGTAATTAGACATTGAGGTGTGCCCCAAGAGTCTGCCGTTGAAACATGGGTGAAGGTTGTCAGGCAGAATTTGGAACATCAACTTTAAAATTAAAATAATTAATGCCACAGAGGTCTACAGTGTGGGCACAGTTTTAAAGCATTTTTAAAGGTATTCATTCCATCAATATAAACTGGGCTGCAGCCCAAGACTTAGGGCTCGGGTCTCTGAGGTACAAGGAGAGTGTTCAAACACATTGCACTCATTCCCTTACCCAGCCTCAAACTTGCAAACCACAAGGAACTAGAGACTAAAGCCTAGAAATGAATGGTGGCGACACGAGTGGATGAGTGCCATTTCTCTGCCCACCACTTTAACGTAGGCATTAATCCGTTTATTTCACCTGAGCGCATTAAGCATTTGTCTAATATCGACAGCAGTAATTTCTAGCTTTAGCTCTCGCTGACCATATCACTTCTTTTGTCAGGGTGAAAGACTCATAGGGGTAAAAATTAGGTCACGCCCCATTTGGGGCGCAAATATCGTCTGGACGCAAATATTAGCGCCTGGCGCTAATTATCGGCACTGACTGGAAACTTCACTTTTACCGCCCCGGGAGGTGAGTGGAGCGCTAAATCAGGCGCTGCACACCTGTCTTAAGGCGCAAAGGCCAAGGAGTGAGGCGCTAACTCAGAGCGCTGGCGAAGCTCATGTAATGTCAGTCAGCAATGGAACACACACACAATGGCACGGGCCAGTTCTTACAGGGGATGGTTAATCTTACTTTCCATCCACATCCTGTTCATTGCAGTCTTGAATCTCGGCCTGGAGAGACTTGCACATCAAATGTGCTGGAAAGAACAATGGAGAGTACCAGGCAAAGAGTTCAGAGTGCAGCTCCCACAGTCTCTGCTAAATCGATACAAGGAATGGCAAATCAAAATGAACCTGCAAAGTGCTGCTCAGTACCCAAAACTCCTTCACACAACGTTGAATCTCTCCAGAAGTCTCTCCCTCTCTCTCTCAGAATGCGTAGTTCAAAAATGCCACCAACAATAAAAGACAGGAAGAGGCCCCCTTTAAATAGCGCCCCCCCCCCCCCAGCCCCACAGCGATTGATAGCGTTCCAGTCTTCTGGTCGTTGGATGCGCCAGGCGGTAAGGCAGTGGGCGCCACTCAATTTCCGCTCCGGGGCGCCACAAGGGCGTTGCACCATGGAATGACGTCACAATCTGCGCGCGCAGGTGGTCGCAGCGGTAAGCTTTAGCGCCGCCGCACAATGTCAAGTTAAGTTCCCGAGCGGCGCAAACATCGCTGCGCCCGGGCGTTAGCGGCTTTGCGCCCCATTAGCGCCCTCTTAAGGCGCTAACGGGAGGCGCAACCAACTGAATTTTTACCCCATAGTCTGTGAGTGGCATGGTGGGATCGCACTGTGTAAGTTTTTTGGGGTGGGATTGCACTAGCCACGTCTTTTATATCAGGTTCAATGACCTTGGATTCAATGACCTGCTTGTTTGTTGGATTTTTAAAAAACATTTTTATAAATTTTATTTAGTGCTGACAGGTGGCAATTGTGTAATGGAAAAAATGTTATTTACCACATATTAATTATTGTCTTTTATCTTTACGTTTGCAGAATTATTCCTCACACCAAATAAGGCCACAGTTCAGTGGAGCTTTTCAGGTGAGAGCTGTTTTTTGAAAGTCCTGCACTCACCAATTAACTTACAGCCTTCAACGCTCCCAGAACTGAGAACTGAAAGGATATATTTATCAGGAAAGGCTGAAACGGCTGGGGCTCTTTTCTCTAGAAAAGGGAAGGCTGAGGGGTGACGTAAGAGAGGCCTTTAAAATTATGAAGGGTTTGATAGGGTAGACGTAGAGAAGATGTTTCCACTTGTGGGGGAGACCAAAACTAGGGGCCATAAATATAAGATAGTCACCAATAAATCCAATTGGGAATTCAGGAGAAACTTCTTTACCCAGAGAGTGGTGAGAATGTGGAATTCGCTACCTCAAGGAGTAGGTGGGGTGAATAGCATCGATGCATTTAAGGGAAATTTCGAAAAATACACGAGGGAGACAGGAATAGAAGATTATGCTGACATTGTTAGATGAAGTAGGGTGAATGGAGGCTCCTATAGATTATAAACACCGGCATAGACCAGTTGGGCCGAATGGCCTGTTTCTGTGCTGTACATTCTATGTAATACATATCTATGTATTATTTTTGTTGAATTATATACATGCTAAAATATCTTTCTTTTTAAACGACTGTTAGTTCGCTTGCCTTTACTTACTTCTGAGCAGCTGTGATGTTGTATGGTGGCGGAGCCAGAGTACAACTACTGCCTGTGAGATGGCACCTCAGGGCACTCATCACAAGGCACGTCCTGTGGTTTTACAGCACATGGTTTTATCAGCAGTCATTTACAGATTTATATAATATTTAGCAAGAACAAGAACTCATGTTACTTTGGGACCAGTATTGAATTAATCTCCTATTCTTACTATTATAGAATGTAACTGGGACTGATTCCATACAGTAAGTTAACTGCGCTCACGGAAGCAAATCCTACAGCTTAGACCCACTGATCAGCCATATCTTTGGTGCACTTTTAGGTGTCAGTTATATGAATGGTGGGAGACTGATCAACTAGATGCGAATCTGTGTGGACTGAATGGGCAGAATATAATTTGGAGCCTAAAGATTCTGAGCTAAAGAAAGTGGATTTTTAAATACAGTGTCAGCTGTGGCTCAGTGGGTAGCACACTCGCCTCTGAGTCAGAAGGTTGTGGGTTCAAGTCCTACTCCAGGGACTTGAGCACATAAAGCTAGGTTGATACTCCAGTGCAGTGCTGAGGGAGTGCCGCGCTGTCAGAGGTGCCGTCTTTCGGATAAGACGTTAAACCGAGGCCCCATCTGCTTTCTCAGGTGGACAGAAAAGATCCCATAACACTATTTCGAAGAAGAGCAGGGGAGTTATCCCTGGTGTCCTGGCCAATATTTATCCCTCAACCAACATCACTAAAACAGGTTATCTGGTCATTATCACATTGCTGCTTGTGGGACCTTGCTGTGCGCAAACTGGCTGCTGCGTTTCCCACATTGCAACAGTGACTCCACTTCAAAAAAAAGTACTTCATTGGCTGTAAAGCGCTTTGAGATGTCCGGTGGTCGTGAAAGGCGCTGTATAAATGCAAGTCTTTCTTCTTCTTAAATATACAGTAGTGCAAGTTCTGATCATTCAAACTATATATGAAAACTGAGAACACTAAACATTTGGTCATCGTTCAAGTTAAGCCCAGAATTTCCTGTTATACTGTGGAACAACCTTGGGATCTTTTCTCCAGTTTATACTCCATCCAACACTTTCACTTGGATTAAAATTTAATGCAAGCTTGCCCAGCAAGTGTTTAATTTTGACTGTTCTTGAATTTCAACTATCTGAGATTTGAATTCATTGCCTTATTTCTATTATTTAATGCTTCATTTGAATTTCATTGATGGGGATGAGATGCCGTACAACAACTGCTATCGATCCCCATTACTGCCACGCTTCACATCGGAGATGTGCGATTTTTAAAAAGGAAACTCTCACATACCTACCTGCACTCAAACGCCAACAACACTTATTACCAAAAACCGCTCCAATTACAATTCTCTTTTGGAAAATCAGTGCAGAACCTCCTGACAGTGACTTCCTGTCATCTCCAGGAGCAACTTAGAATCCAACAGTACACAAGGGAGAATGCATGTCATGTGTTCTCTGAAGAGTCCATCTAATTGGAAGCAATCGGGGTTTGTAATATGACCTCCCTCTATGGAAAGATCAAAAGCTCAAGACTTGGAATGTTGCATTTAAAAAGAAATGCAAAATCAAGGTGAGTGGCCAAGATTGATGGCTAGGGCACTTTCTGTTGAGTCATTGAACTTACATAGGATTACATAGGATGTACGGCACAGAAACAGGCCATTTGGCCCAACCAGTCCATGCCGGTGTTTATGCTCCACTTGAGCCTCCTCCCGTCTTTCCTCATCTAAATCTATCAGCATAACCCTCTATTCCCTTTTCCCTCATATCTTGTCTAGCTTCCCCTTAAATGCATCTATACTATTCACCTCAACCACTCCCTGTGGTAGCGAGTTCCACATTCTCACCACTCTGTGGGTAAAGAAGTTTCTTCTGAATTCTCTGTTGGATTTCTTGGTGACTATCTGATGTTGATGGCCTCCAGTTGTACAACTTGGGAAAACCCAATGTGCTTCATAGAAACATCCTGCATATATGGTAAAACCCTTGTGTGAAATGTCTGCCAACTTGATGGAGCTTCCACTGACTCGGCATTCCATGCAAAACATAAAGTCCTAAAAAAATGCATTGAGGTTGAAAAGGGTAGAATCAATCAATAAATAGTAATTGAGGAGATGTTAAGGACTCTCCTTTACCTGTGTGTGGGAATTTTTTCTGTTGGAAAAATACAGACAGCTGTTCATCTCATTAAGGACACGTAGGGGCACTGCAATGTGATGAGGTGAGATGCCAGCGTGAAATTAATTGCAGCGAGCTCGTATCACACGACAAATACTTGGGCGTTATAAGGGTAATGTTATCAGGGTGATGGCGCTTTTCCTCCTGTATTTTCCATGTATTTGATAATGATTCACCTGAGCAACAGAAATGTCTGAACTAGGATGTTTCTCGCCCCACAATAGTGATTCTATAGAGTGAACACTGAAATCAGAGGAAAGCCCCCTTCTCCCCAGCTTAATCGGCTGTTCTTCAAGGAGATTTCATAGGGGCAAATATTGAGCAAATGGGGCAAAAAAAGCAGAATGGAGTTAAAGTGGAGAAATATTTAAAAAGTGTAAAAAATAAAGTTAACTTCGCTTCAATATCAACAAATTACATTGAATGATATGGTCATATCCTTTGGAAACAGAATTCATTTGAAATGTTTATTTTAGACTGCAGAGCTCTAAATAGTATTGAGTACTATATCTTTAATATATCTGATGTACAGATTATGTAGTCTGCCAGCAGGCATACTGTCAATTGAAGTGTTTCACATTGAGGAGTGCGGGGGGGAAGTAATTCTCTGAAATGGAATGTCTATTTTGTCATTTGTGCGGCTCTGGAGATTCATTATAAGTGTCAGTTTTTATGATAAAGACAGCAGTTAGTTATCGAGGCATTTCTATGACAAAGAGCAGCACCCTATGAATTCTCTCGCCTCAGACCATAAGCTACAAGCGGAGATGGCATGCTGAAATTATCGCTCCCTGACAGCATCCAGTCAAAAGGCTCTTCTGCTATTGTCATCTACAGCCTGTGTGCCACGCTGTAACAGAATGAACTAATCCATTACCTCTCCCTGAACCGGCAGCAAGCTGCTGAGGGGAGATAGTCCCCAATCTCCGACTCGTTCATCAGCTGTTGGCATTACAGCAGAAATCCTGCAATCACACATCTTTCCTATGATTAATTCCCTGCACAAAGCACAGGAATATGGGAAGAGTGATTAATCCCAGGTAATCCAGGGTCCCTCCTCCTGTCTGTGTGTAGATTCAGAGCTACAACAAGTACATAACTATTTGATTTTGGCAGACAAATTGAATGGCCCAGGTTTTGCTGTGGCAGGGCATCTAATGGCGTCTGCCATTCGTTAGACTTGCCCTTGCATGTTTAGATTTAACATTTTTTTGGCGTGGCAAGTTGCTGCAAGTGCGAGTTGATAACGTCACAGTGAGGGAAACAGGGCATCTGAGACCCGAGTGAACAGTGCAGATTGAAGGATTTGAGAAATTAACAGCGCAAGCAGTGAGAAGGAAGTGTAAATTAGAGTGGGTGAATTCAATGCCAAATCAGGTACTGAAAGAAAAATAGAGAGGGAAAGAAAGATTGGATTAAGAGAGAGAGAAAAAAAGAGACAGAAAGGAAACTTGCATACACGGAAAGAAAGAAAGAAAGAACAAACTTGCATTTATATAACGTCACGCACAACCTCAGGACGTCCCGGAGTGTTTTGCAGCCAATAAAGTATTTTTGAAGTGTAGTCACTGTTGTAATGTAGGAAACACGACAGCCAATTTGCACACAGCAAGATCCCACAAACAGCAATGTGGTAATGACCAGATAATGTGTCTTAGTGATGTTGGGTGAGGGCAAAGTATTGTCCAAGACACTGGGGAGTACAAGTACAGAAATTAGATTTGGTTGCTAGTACCCAGTTGAGCAACCTAGCACATCAAGTTTGGTAGCCCAATTCATGCAGCCCTGAGTAGTCATTCTTTTTGCTGTCCCAGCTATATTCAGATCCAGGATAAAACAATCTCTACAAAATAGGAACGTACATGCCCCGATGAGTCAGTGGGTAAATGCACCATGTGGTATGTATTGAGCCATTTAAACCAGAAATGTAGCGGGTTTTTAAATTGCTGGTTTGTCATCAGTTTGCCCACCTCAGTCCCGATAGCGATGGGGTTCTATAATTGACCGTGGTGGCCCTGGGCTAGGGAGGGGAAATCATCCAGGCTTCCAGTTCCTATTGTTAACTCGTGATCCTTTGTTAGAAGGTGCACCTGTGGACATTGGATGAGAATGAGGATGGGATGGGGCTTTGACTTTGATGCTGCACGGTGGGGTAGCTTACCGACAGTCATTGCTCATACATGAAGGATGGCCAAAGAGGGTTGTCAGCACCCAATGAATTGTTACCTGGTGTTGTGCACCAACTTTAGGAGAGGCAGGACATTGAAGGGAGGGGAGAAGAATGGAAACACAGCCTATTGATGTTTTTCAGTGTGAACAAGCCAGGGTTTAATTAAGCAAAGTGCAAAAGTCTGTTCTTGTCCACATGAACGGACATCAGAGCAGACAACATTCATCATAGGGAAGGTATCCTCATGGTAACAAGCAATAGGTGACTGCCCAGATGATGTCTGAAATGTAGCAATCACTAGTTTGGGCATACTGACAAGGAAGCATTTCTATCCCTGTATATCAGTGTTTAATAGTGTTGGGTAGGTCATACCCACAATAATGCTTCAACAAACATCATTTGGAGTGGGCTCAGTAGAAGAATCTTCCTCCATTCCTAAATGAATTTTTGGTTATTTTTCGCTCTGTTCTCTAGCTCCTCCGTGACAAGCGTCATTCTCCTGTCAAGAGGTGGGCAATTGATCTGTTCCTAGAACTTTACCAATCGTGAGGACTGATTCCTTGCAGTCCTTTGAGAAGGCGTTAAACACATTTTTGAAAAAAGTGATCATGGCCAAAGGAAGGTAATAACAACCAAGATTGGGGCTCTTTGGACTTGTCCGATTGCCTTTGAGGAGCTGGAGAAGAATTTTTGACAGAGGATTCCTGCACTGTCTGCAGGTCTCTCTTTCTTTGCCTCAGTCAGGAGGTGTGGAGCGGAAGGATAAGTACATTGGATGAATCCAGCAATAAATGAGGCAAGCGCATATGGGACTGATGTCCTTTTCTCATTCTAAATACATAGCAATATACCATTCTGAGAGCTACTTGCTCCTGAGAATCATACAAGAGGAACTAGGGTGCCCATTCACTAATTTTTACTCTCAACAGCACTGAGTGCCTGACTCTGCTTGCAGCTTTGCTCGATCACCTAACCGACATTTGGTGGAAGAAGAAGTTAACCTGTAAGGGTCAGTCTCCTTTAGCCATACATTTGGCTTGTTTGGGTGCAGCACCAATCCCCGTTTCGAAATTTATGTGCAGGACAAGCCTGGACTGATGTTCTACCCATCAGCATGCAATGCCACCAAAGTTGTCAACAACAGTCTTTGTCTAAACACGTTCTTACAAAGACTCAGCTACTGAATCCATTGAGAAGTTGTCTTTGGTTCTACTCCAGTAGACTCAATCTGTCTATCACCATCTCTATAACTAAACACACTGCTATACCAGAAACAAGAGCTTTATATGTAGTAGTATTTGTCAGTAGGTGCTTCAGACAATGGCTCCTGACAACACAGAGCCTTTAAATAAGTATGCTGTTATGTTATTTACAAAATCAAATGGTAGGATCTGGTCCAACTGACAATTATGATAACACAGACTTGTTCTAATCAATAAAACTGTTAGTGCGTCAGCAATAGATATGCAGGCTGGTCAGGAGATGGTCAATAAGAAGCACATTGACAAAAGAAGACATTCCCAGAAATTCGGGTCCCTACGGGAGAGTACGCGCTGTGTACTCGCACCGTAGGGCCACCGGAAGTGCCGGTTTCGCGCATGCACTGCGCATGCACGGGAAACCGGAACTTCCGGTCTCTTGAAGGAAGGGGTTCGCGGGTCAACCGTGTGCGCGGGAGAGGCAGCGCGCACGCAGCGAACTTCCGCTTTTTTTTACAGGTTTCTCCGTGCGGCTAAGTCCCTGGCAGCTGCGCGTGGAAAAAGCAGGCGCAAGGCCTGCTTTTAACAAGGTAATAGGTGAATTAAGTAAAGTGAAACATTTTTTCCACAGGTTTATCATTTTTCAATACTTTAAAGAAAGGTAAGTTTATGTTTAGCCCCGTTAAAAACTTTTTCAAAAATTTAAATTTTTGTTTAAAATAGTTAATTTATGTAATTTATAATTATTTTAAAAATGTGATTTTTTTTTAAATTTATTTGAAGTTTTACTTAGGTTTTGGGGCCGATCTCTATTCATAGATTTGACAGGTTTTCCTGTCAAATCTATGAATGGAGATTCGCTGCTCCGATTGGCTCCCCATGGACCACGTGATCCCAGGGGACGCTGCAAACTAGCTTCGCCGCTGGGATACGCGAGCACTGCACACCGGCAGCTGGAGGAGGCCCAGGATCGGAATCCCACGCGGGCCCACAGCACAACGGCAGGCGCACTATGCAAGTGCACCCACTATGCTTGCACCCGCGGGAAGCCTCCGACCCGAATTTCAGGGCCAATTGTGTTTTGGAATGGTAGGATTTGGGTTCATGTCCATTATACACCATATAGGTAGATCCTGATCTCAGTCTCTTCATCTGGGGTCAGTTTTGAGCAAAAAGATAAATTCAAATAAACGTTTTGAATACCATGGCCCCGATATGTACGGGGAGGCGGGGAGGATACAGGGGAGCGCAGTAGTGGGGTTGGGGGGAGGTGGGTGGGGAAAACCCGGAAATCCCAAGAACGGAAATTCAGCATGACATCATTATCATTTTTAAATTTTGTTTCCTGCCCAGCAGCTGGCCAGACTGACAGGCTAGCCGGCTGCCAGGCGGGAAAGCCAGCGGTAGAAGGGGACGGTCCCTGGCAATCGGACAAGATGGGGCTTGGTGGGGGAAGGGGGCTCGGAGCACAGCAACCAGGAGGGAGGGAGAGAGGCAAAGATCGGGGGCGGGGGGGGAGGGAGGTCGGACGATCGCGGCAGCAAGGAGAGGACGCGTTCAGCAGAAGGTTTCCTTGAGAGGCCAGGGGGAGCTCTCCTACTCCTCCTGGCTCACAAGCAGTGCTAGAAAAAGCACTTAACTGCTTGATCCGGCTGCTCCTGTCTCCATTTAGCTGCCGGGTTTCCTGAGCCCTGGGAAGCCCGACCGGCCAGTGTTCAATTTAAATCAGGCTCCCAACTGCACTGTGGGAGCCTGATTTAAATATTATAATTATGATGACAGTAGGTATTGGTATCGCACAATGGTTGGAGGCAATCGCCAAAGTGCATGTTGTAGCACCTAACATTTGGTCATTGAAATGGATGCAGTGCGGCAGTCTGTGGAGCCAATAATGTGACATTCGGTGCACACTGATGCACATTGATCACGGGTGACCTGGATTATCAGGTGCTAAGCCCCGAGGACTGCACACGGTGGGGAAGCACCTGTGAAAGAAAAGAAAGACTTGCATTTCTATAGCACCTTTCACGACCACCAGACGCCCCAAAGCGCTTTACAGCCAATGAAGTACTTTTTGAAGTGTAGTCACTGTTGTAATGTAGGAAACGCGGCAGCCAATTTTGCACACAGCAAGCTCCCGCAAACAGCAATGTGATAATGACCAGATCATCTGTTTTTAGTGATGTTGGTTGAGGGATAAATATTGGCCCAGGACACCGGGGATAACTCCCCTGCTCTTCTTCAAAATAGTGCCATAGGATCTTTTATGTCCACCTGAGAGAGCAGACAGGGCCTTGGTTTAATGTCTCATCCGAAAGACGGCACCTCCGACAGTGCGGCCCTCCCTCAGCACTGCACTGGGAGTGTCAGCCTAGATTTTTGTGCTCAAGTCTTATGGAGTGGGACTTCAACCCACAACCTTCTGACTCAGAGGCGAGGGTGCTACCAATTGAGCCACGGCTGACTGTGATGTTGAACGCCTGCGCACCAGGCATGCACAGGTTTCATTGAAGCCCCTCAAAAAGGGTGTAATGAGGCTCTTGCCCCATAACACAGGCTCAGTGCCTGAACAGTGCTGCTGGAGCCCAGCTCCGATCATAAACGATTGCCGGGTGGTTCACCCATTCAGTCATGTTCAAGGAGGGTCTGCTTGGTAGTTGGCTCCAAGTATCTGACCCAGCAATTTCCTTGTTCATTCCATGGTGTCTTTGGGTTCTAGCACTGCAAATATTCACACCTTCTTAAAGCTGCACCCCATCTGCCACCTGTGAGTGTTAGCCAAGGGAACTGTAATTGTGAATCTGCTTGATTCTGAGAACCTATGAGTATCTCTATCTGATGGCTCCGGAGGAGAAAGGGCAGGATTGGATGGGACATACAAAACTACCTGACCAAGGCATGCAAAATTATCGTCTCCGGTTGCGTCTTTCACAACTTCGCCTTACTGGAGAAAAAGCAGGAGAATGAAGGCAGCAGTAACCACCGGCAGAAGATGGTCCTGAGCTGGCTTAGTGGTTGCACTCTCATCTCTGAGTTAGAAGGTTGAGAGTTCAAGCCCCACTATATATTCTAGGTGCAGTATTGAGGGAGTGCTGCATTGTCGGAGATGCCGTCTATCAGATAAGCTGCTAAGCCGAGGCCCTGTCTGCCAGCTCAAGTGAACATGAAAGATTCCCATGGCACTCTCAAAAGAACAGCAGGGGAGCTCTTCCAGTGTTGCTCCCAACATTTATCCTTCAACCCAACACCACCAAAAACAGATTATATGGCCTTTTTCCTCATTGCTGTTTGTGGGATTTTGCTGCGCGTAAATTGGCTGCCACATTTCACTACATAGAAACAGTGACTGCACCTTAAAAGTAAGTAATTGGCTGGGAAGTGCTTTGGCCGTGAAGTTCTGTCCTCTTTCTCACCAACAGATGAAAAACCTGGCAACAAGGAGCTGAGCTGGTTAGATTAGTAATGCAGGCTGTAATTGACAACACATGCAGCTAATAAACATCCAAGGTACAGCAGTCCTCTGCACATGTGCCCAAACATTTCTCAAATAAATCAGCATCTCGATTGCTCCAGTCATGAACCCAACAGCACGTCTTTCCAACTATCTTAATCTGCCTCACGCCAAGACCTATCAGAACACTTTATACACTATCAGTCATTCCACCTTGTACTAACTCTTACAGTGTATGGTGTAATATACCTGGGTAGAACAAATGAAGGACAGAGACAGGATGAGTTGCTAGTCAATGTCCTTGCTTTATTAGGCCAGAGCGAACTGAGCATGCTCATACCAAACCATGTGATAACCCATGTGATAATGCATCACACTGCTTTCCCCCTCAAAAAAAGCATATGTATCCCCCTCTCAAATACAACAAAACTATGGTCCTGCCTTTCCCAGCATTACATGTACCACATAACAAAAACTCCTGGCTTTTTTTCTTTTCAATGAACTACAAATCCAGTTTAATCACAGGTTTGTGGAGCCTTCCTGATCTCCTTACAGAAGGTTTTGGTGTTGAACCAATTTTCAGGCTGTTTTGTTTTGGTTCCGAACTCAAAGATGATCCTGTTTCTATCTCAGACTTGTTTGAACCTGGTACTTCAGTGACTGAAGTCTGAACTCATGTATGTGTTCATGATCAAGTGGTTCACGATCATTGTCCAATCCAGGCCAGTAAACAAAGCTTCTTGCAATTGATTTCATACTGACGATCCCTGAATGTTCAATATGAAGTTCGGCCAGAGTTCTATCTCTCAAAGAAGTAGGTACCAGCACTCTGTTTCCCCACTTGATACAACCTTGCTCACAAGACAATTCGATATGACAGTTATGGAATGATTTCAATTCTGTGTCCATACACTGATCAGTCCATCCATTCAAAGTGTTTCAGTCTCAGTTGCATTCACGGGAAAGTCTTTGTCAACTGCACCTAGCGTGAAAATAGTACCTTCACTCCCAACACGTGAGTCCTCATGTGGCAACCTGGACAAGGCATCTGCGATTGCGTTTTGCTTTGAAGTGCGATATTCAATCGCGTAGTCATATTGTGACAACAACACTGCCCAACGTTGCATTCTTGATGTGGTCATTGCAGGGATGGCAGGTTTGGGCCCCAGTATTGCTAGGAGCGGTTTGTGATCGGTTATCATGGTAAACTTTCTGCCGATCAGGAACTGTTGGAATTTCTTGATTCCAAACCTATGGCGAGAGCTTCCTTTTCAATTTGCGTGTAGTTTCTTTCGCTCTTTGTGAGGGTTCACGATGCGAATGCAATTGGTTTCTCTTGACCATCATCCATTATGTGGCTTATGACAGCTCCCACACCGTAGCTGGAAGCATCACACGCTAACTTAAGCTCACGCTCTGTGTCGTAGTGCACAAGTGGAGCATCGCTAGAGAGACTTCTCTTACAAGCATCGTAAGCTTCCTGTTGCGCTTTCGTCCACTTCCACTGGACATCCTTCTTGAGGATGCTAACTCAGGTAAGAAACGTGCATAGTACTGGACCATTCCAAGGAAAGATCTTAACTCAGACACGTTCTGTGGCTTTGGAGCATTGATGACAGCATCAACCTTTTCCTTCACTGGTTGCAAACCATTTGCATCAACTTTCAGACCAAGGTACACAACCTCAGGCTGCACAAAAGCACATTTGCTCCTTTTCAATTTGACATTGTGAGCATTCATCCTTTGAAGCACTATATCGAACACATCTAGATTTTCTTCCTCACTGCTTGTTGTGATCAGCGCATCGTCTTGATAGCATAAGCAATTTGGAACTCCTTGCAAAATCTTATCCATCGTAGCCTGGAAGATTTTGGGGGAGGACTTTACACCTTACGGCAGCTTGGTGTATGAGTACAGTCTCTTGTGTGTGTTGATGGTGAGATACTGTTGACTCTCTTTGTTAACATTCAGCTGAGCGTAAGCGTGTGACAGGTGAAGCTTGGAGAAAACCTTTAACCCAGAGAGTGCTGCATACAAATCTTGCGATGTAGATAACGGGTACTGCTCATCGTCAACTGCTTGGTTGATAATAACTTTGTAGTCAACGCACAAGCCTACAGTTTTGTCTGCTTTGGGCACTACCACAATTGGGGTAGCCCATTCACTATTGTCAGTTTTTACTAGCACTTCGTTCTCTCTGAGCTTCGCTAGCTCTTCCTCCACCTGACTTTTCAACACATAGGGGCCCGGCCTTGCCTTACAATAGACAGGCTTCACGTTGGACTTGATGTGGATATGCGCATCATACCCAGTGATGCCCTCATAACTGTCTGTGAACATACTTTCATACTTGTTCAGCATTGTGTCGAGTCGCTTTTTTGAAGCATCTACACTGAAGATGTTTTTCCAGTCTAGTTTTAACTTTCTCAACCAGTCTTTGACCATGAGGGTTGGCCTGTTGTTGTAGCTCGCTACACTAATGCGCAGCTTTCCTGACTGGCCATTGTGTTGAACTGTACATTCCATTTGTCCACATGTCTCTAGGATTTCTCCGGAGTAGGTTTTTAACTCTACGGTACTCTTTGTAAGTGGTACTTGATTAAACTTACTCTCATTTGTGTCCTTACTCATGATAGACCAGTCTGCTGCTGTGTTGATAATTATATCAATATATTGCTCGTTTATCATATGTTTTGTACGGAAGTCTTTCTCACGATTGCTAGCATTGCCGCTAGTAGCATAGATACTGTAGATACCTAGTTCTTCAACATCAGGTGTGTTCACTTCAATATTATGAATGCCTCCCTTTTGTTGTCGCTGCTTTGCATTGCCACTAGAATGGTTCTTACTTCCTGCTTTCGATCTAGCTCTGCAAGCTGTTGAAATATGGCCTGGCTTCTGGCAGTGAAAACACTTCACATTTCTGTATTGGCAGGACTGTGGTGAGTGATTTCCATTGCAGCGATAACAATTCACTGAACTGCTCTCATCAACATGCTTTTAACTCGGTCTCACAGCTTTAGGTTTAGCAGTGGCTTTGTGACTGTAGACCTCAGCTGCACTAGTCACTTGAGTTGGACGGAGCTCCCTGGCATTCTTAGATGCCATCTCTATAGATAGGGCAATTTTGCATGCTATGTCAAACGTTAGTTTCAGAGTGTTCAGTAACTTGGACTGTGTGCGTTCATGCACCAGTCCACACACAAACTTATCTCGCAACGCACGATCCAAAAATGTGCCGAAGTTACAATGCAAAGACAGGTTCTTAAGAGCTACAATGTTCTCACCGGCGGTTTCACTTTGTTTTTGGTTTCTGGTACCAAACTTATAGCTCTCTGCTATTTCTAACGGCTTTGGGTCGAAATGGTCCTGGAGTTTCTCGACAATGTTTTCAAATGATGCATCCTTTGCTTTCCCTGGGGCGAGTAGGTTTGTCAAAGTTCCGTAGACATCTGGCCCGATCTCCGTTAGAAAAATTGCTTATTTCCGTTCACAAATTACTTTATTTTGAGCTTGAACATTCTCATCTGCACCTTCGGTCTCAATAATGTTCTTGACCCTAAAAAACATCTCCAGCCGCTCACTGTAAGAAGTGAATGATTCGCGAGCTCGGTCATACATGCCGAGGCTTCCGATGAATCCCGTAGGTGCGGCCATGATTGTCCCGATCCTGTTGAACAGTGACTCAGCACGCTACCTGTGTACATGAGAGAATCAGCGCCGCTGTTGCTGTGTATACATACACGTGAAGGTGAAGCACAGACAATTCTGCATCGGCATTAACAGTAAAACATCGCAAAAATTCAGTTTAGGTGTCACAAATTCACCTTAAACTTGTCCACTCGAAAGTTGATCACTGTGTCCTTCCATGATCCCTAAAAATGGCTTTGGGATCCCATCCTTGCTGCCAAAATGTAATATAGGTGGGTAGAACAAATGAAGGACAGAGACAGGGTGAGTTGCTAGTCAGTGTGCTTGCTTTACTAGGCCAGAGCGAGCTGAGCATGCTCATACTAAACCATGTGACAAACCATGTGATAATACATTACATATGGTGTAGGTATATTTAGTGTGATTTGCCCCAGTGCTTTCTCTTACTGAAAAACGATTGTGTCTATTTCTCAATTGTGTGCTACTTCTAAGTGTTATCCCAGGAGAACGAGAAGTGAGCTGCATAGTTGAAGCCCCGTGTTAAGTGGTTCCCCAACAGACTGCAAGATCTCTACAGTGCCAATCATAGCTTTCCTTATGGAAACTTTGGCTGAGTGTAGGACCTTGAGCAAGGTCTACATGGCAGCATAGGGCCCTGGAATGGCTCCACTCTCCATGGTGGTCCGTACATGATCGTGCAAGTTGTGGACTCCTTCATAGACACTCTCAAACCATTCCGACTGCTTGGCACACTCTCAAATGACTCCATCTACTGCTGATGCTGAGCTACCCAACTGCATCTGTAGGCAGGCTCTGTGTGGTCCTAGTCCCTGGGATCATCAGCTGCCAGAGGTCTCACGCTGACCATCCAGCCAGCAGGCTGCAGCTCCTGAAATTCCACCTGCACTTGCTCCTCCTCACTTGTGCTCTACTCTTCACCAAATGCTCCCTCCTGAAACTCACTGAGTGTGGCCCAAGGGGATGTATCTATGATGGTGATGGGCAATGTAGGTGTGGGTGATGCAGGGTGTTGTGGGCTGCTTGATTGAGGCTGCATACAGAGCAAGAAAGAAAAGAAAGAAAGACTTGCATTTCTATAGCGCCTTTCACTACCACCGGACGTCCCAAAGCGCTTTACAGCCAATGAAGTACTTTTTGAAGTGGAGTCACTGTTGCAATGTGGGAAACGCGGCAGCCAATTTGCGCACAGCAAGCTCCCACAAACAGCAATGTGATAATGACCAGATAATCTGTTTTAGTGATGTTGACTGAGGGATAAATATTGACCAGGACACCAGGGATAACTCCCCCGCTCTTCTTCAAAATAGTGCCTTGGGATCTTTTACATCCACCTGAGACGGGGCCTCGGTTTAACGTCTCATCCGAAAGACGGCACCTCCGACAGTACAGCACTCCCTCAGCACTGCACTGGGAGTGTCAGCCTAGATTTATGGAAGTGGGACTTGAACCCACAACCTTCTGATTCAGAGGCTGACACTGCTCAGTGGGTAGCACACGCGCCTCTGAGAGCGAGGTCACCTATTCCTCTTGGGAACCTACAAGAGAGGAAGAATAGATTTTAGAATACTGGCAGTATGACAGCCCTTGGAAAAACAGCTTGTCTGGCAAGACAGAGCAGTGTGTTTATGCTGCAGAGTGTGAAAAGTGTGAAGGAGTGAGTGAGGAGGTAAAGAATGAAAAAACAAGGGATGATCCTGCCTTAAGCTTGGGGGATGCTGCCGACCTGACCTCCCCTCATTCATTCTATCGTCTCCACTCAGCCAGTTCTCCTCCTCTTCAGCAGCAAGATAGCATTAAGTGTGACCAACAGCGAAGTAAACTCTCCACACTCCAGGCAGGTGCAGCATCCAAAGCACGTTATCAGCTCCCATGTTCGCGCACTGGTTATCAGGGCTTGAACTACAGAGGGAGGTTCATTTTCATTCTACGTTAGTTATGTGTGAGTTGCGTACCATTTAAGTTTTTCCATGGGTCAGCTACATGGCACCATGTACGTTGATGGCTTACTTAGTGACAGCGATGGTGATGGAGCCGCCATGGTCACAGCGGGCGTTTTCTGATGACAAGAGCCAAGGAATATGTTTTTAAACCTCCAGTGAAGCCGTCCTGGTCAGCTGATTATCTTGTGGCTATGAAATGAATTCCATCTACATGAGATAGTGAGCATGCACCACATGCTGTTTTAGATCATGTGGTGATATTAGATTTTCTTTGCAGAGTGGAAATGAGAAAATTGTTCTAATGCAGCTCCCAGGGAGGTGGTTTATAGCGCAGGAACTGCACATTCTACTCAATGTAGAATGGTGGATTGAGTGAGCGAGACAAAGGAGTGGAGATTGAAGAATTAATAATGGAGCAAAGTATGGCCACCGTGATGAAATACCATTCTGTGAAAAAAAAATCACAATCTTCAATAAGATATTGTGACCTTGTATAAATGCGGAATAATTGAACTGGATAAATAATACAGCCGTGTTACAAATTACAGAACAGGTATTTTAGCATTCTCTCTGGACCTGTGGTGACCTGACAATCTGTTCATTATCCAAATACATGCAGGGACAGATTAATAAGCCCTTATATCATTTAAAGTCAGCTGTGTGCAGACTCCTCGGGGGGAAAATTGGGTTGCTTTGCACCTCCCGTTTGCACCCCCAGGGGGCGTGAACGGGACACAGAGCCCCTAGCGCCTGGGCGCGGCGCCACTAACACCTCCTGCGGAATTCAGCGCCCTGGCCGCAAACTTCGGTCGTGCCCCCTGACCTACCGCTGGACAACATGTCCGACAGGGTCAGGGTGGTGTTTTGGCGGCAGCGGCAGCAAATTAAAGGGCAGGTGCCGGGCGGCCATTTTTTTGGGGGCCGCCTGCCAGCACCTGCTCCCTCTCGCCTCCTCCTGCGGGGTGCCGACCGCAATCGGTCAGCCCGGCGCTTTTGCCGGCACCCCGCTCCCCGGTGGTCAAGCAGGACCTCGGTGCGCGCTGCGCTAGGACCCTCCCTTCTAATCAGGGGCGGGAGGCCTGTGATACCGCGGCGCTACATGCCGACGCGCGTGGCGCTGTTTCGCGTAGCGCCACGATATTGAATGGTAATGCCCTAGGAAGGAGGGGGAGTGCTTCCAGTAGCGCCCCGCCTCCTGGTTGGGGCGCTACCACTCAATTTACGGCGCAGGGGTGCTAACTTTCTCCACCCCAGAGGGCTGTGGAGGCTCAGTCGTTGAGTGTATTCAAGACAGAGATTGATAGATTTTTGTATCATCATCCACTAACCCATCAACTATCATTATGTGGTTATTAATTATAACCCATCAGCCTTTAGTCTATCTTCCAATTGCATTCGGTCAATTCTATATAGTCTATTAACCCTGACAGTGTTGGGTGGATGGCCTGTCAGCCCTGGTAGTATTTATTGGCTAGTCATTCAATACAGAATCTGACTGAATGGATGACTTATTGGCCTATTAGATCAGTTGTAACTTACAGAACTGTTATTCTATTCTGACTGCTATTCCGTGTATTCAGGATGGCTGTGTGAGTTCCAATTTTCAATATTTCATTGATTTTTCTGAACATATATGAGAAAGGAACAGGAGGTAGGAGGGTAAAAATGTAACAGCGGTCACCAATGAGGGCATCCACATTATCCTGACCAAAATATGTTAAACTTATAATTATTACAACCATTTCAATTTGAAAAGTAACATTATTCTAATACACTTATTATCTATATTTATAAAATTCTATGGCCTGTCCACTATACTTCCAATGTCAAAATTTATCACTTACAAACTACTGTGTCACACTTTTAAAAATAAGTGTTAAAAAGGAGAATTAAAGCCACTAAGTCCTTGCTGCTTTCTCATGACCTGGAGGAGAAGCCAAAGGAAATACCGGCTAAATGACCTCAGGCACAACTGTAACAACGGCTTCCATCCGTATAGTACCTCTAATGTAAAAAATGAGTCAAGACGCTTCACAGACAGGAGCAAGGAAAACAGAGACTGAGCCAGGAATGAGGACAGGTGACTGAAAGCTTGGTCAAAGAGATGGTTTTCAAAGGTGGAGATGGAGAGGAGGAGAAGCTGAGAGGTTCAGCGAGAGAGTTCCAGAGAGTAGGACTAAGCTGGGGTGAAGCGAAGGGGGATGCACAAGAGGCCAGAGTCACAGGAATAGAGTGTGCGGGGCAGGATATAGAGCTGAAGGAGGTTGCAGAGATTGTAGAGGCGATGGTGGGGGATTTAAAGCCAAGGTTGAGAATTTTACATTTAAGGCATTGGGGGATGGGGAGCCAGTGTAGGTCAGTGAGGGCAGGGGTGCTGGGTGACTGGGACTTGGTGCAGGACAGGATACAGGCAGCAGGGTTTTGGAGCAGTTGGAGGTTATGGAAGGTTGAGGATGGGAGGCTGACCATCAAGGAGAGCATTGGAATAGTCAAATCTGCAGTCAATAAAGGCACGTATATGGATTTCAGCAGTGCAGGGACTGAGATAGGGCAGAGGCGGACAAAGTTGTGAGGTAAAAGTAAGCAGCCCTTAACTAACCTCAGGAGGTGTCTATTTACAGCAGTTGGACCGCGTGGCTTCAAGGGGCCGAACTGATTGCACACGGATATACTTTAGCTACAGAATGATACATTGCATGATACATGGTGTAATGCTCGTGTCCATATAAAACAGTGCTATCATCGGACTTACCATGAGCTACACAATGGGAGGGCCACTGGTGGTCTCAATGTTTGCTTTCCAATGACCAAAGATTACTCTGCAAATGTGTCATTGTTCATTCGCAACTTCTTAAATCTTACCAACCATATTGGCTGATAGAGAATGCCACAGCTCAGTAACTGTTGTCTGGAAATGGCACTGTGCGATGTCAGATTACGAACACCTAGCACACTGGCATGAAATTAGTTTCACTGTTGTTTTAATGGAAGCGTTATTTTAAACAGATTGATGCCACCACTAAAATAGCAGTCATTTCATAAATGTTCATATGCTAATATCGCACAGCCTAATTTCAAGGCTTATGTCATTATCTATCTACTAATGATCACAATGAATGTTCCAGCATTGCAATGATTAGAATAGATGTTACGCTGTGTTGTATGCTAGAATAGGGGATGCCAAGCTAATTAATTCAGCTCCCTGTACCTCACTGAAGCATAAAACTGGAACATTTATTATAACCATAGCGATGTGCTGACAAATACATCATTGTTATACTGCAGGACCTGCCGCTTGATGTTCTTACTTATATCCTCATGCCTGTGATATTTCAGCACAATTTGCATCTTCCACATTCATCTCCATGAGCTGCAAGCTGTTCACCTGAATCTCCCAGAAAAAAACAGATTTTTCTTTGCTATTTTGCTGCTGAACATCTCTGCAAGAAAAACACTCTAATAAAAGCTTCAAATTTATCGTTCATTGGATAATCCATGCCCCTTGATTAAATTACAGCCCGATCACTCACTGCTAACCATACAATATTCTACATCTGTGCTGTATATTTATAGCTAGTCTCTGCATTTAGAATGAGCACTGTATGACTTAGGGTTGGTTTTCTGTGCCTCACTCCCCTGGCAACGCCGATTGGGAAATCGCAAGCATTCTGCCTCCACCAGTAGCACCAATTCAGAAAATCAGCCCACGCGGGTCAGCTGGTAGCTTTGTTACCTCTGAGTTAGAAGGTGTGAATTCAAGGCCCACTCCAAGGGTTCAGCATATGATCCAGGCTGACACCTCGATGCAGTACTGAGTGTCAAAGGTGCCATCGTTTCAGATAGGACATTAAACTGTGGCCCTGGCTGTCTGTTCAGCTCCATGAAAAAGATGCCACGCCACTATATGGAGGAGCAGAGATTTGTCCTGGCCAACGTCTCTCCATTAACCAACACAAAACACAGAATAACTGGTCATTAACGCAATTGCAATTTGTGGAACCTTGTGGGTCTCCCAATATCACCGAGACAGGGGAGGCGGGTATCATTTGGGTTATCACTTGAATATTTAATTGTGTTCGCGAGGAGGAATTATTTTATAGTGCACCAGGGAACCATTAGTTTCTTCAATATGATGAGTCAAAGGTCAACTCCACTCTCATCAATTTAAAGCATGTTTGATTCAGATCGTTGAGTTAACCCAAGCATGGGGTTTGGAATAACCTGCTTTCAATTAGAACACAGCGGGGGTAACTTTAACCGAATGCGCCGGGCGGGAAATCACGGGATCGGGTGGGACGCCAGTTTTACACCCGGCCCAATATTACTCTCGAGTGACTTGGGGAGTAAAATCGAGCCGGGTCAATGTTCCCTTTAAGCGGCGCGGTCCGAGCGACCACGCTGCGATCTGCAGGTCCCGCGTAGGCCGCTCAATGCCGTTATAATGGAAAAAACAGAGCATGCGTGGTAATGTGAATGGGCCATGCAGCCCCTGAAACGGCCGTCCGTGCACCCAAAAGAAATAGCGGGAACACTGGGTGTAAAACCAGTGATGCGCCCGATCCCCTCAGTTTCCCGACAGCCGGGTTAGGTTAAAATTGCCCCCGTTGTTTTTGATCTGTCATCTTCAAGTTCAACTTCAAAATCATAATGAATTTTCTAAACCTTCGGGCTACACAGTGACCAATGCCAGGGCCAAGAGTTTCCCCATTTAATATAAAAGGGGGGAAATATGAGAAACAAAATGAGTATTTGTATTACAGTCGACAAATCTCTTCCATTTTGGGGTTTTTTTGCTCAAAATCAAACCGTTTCCTCAAAATTTATATTTTTAATTGTTAAAAGCAAAGAAGCTGGATTGGCTAGAACTTAAATTTCTGTTGTAGTATTGTGAAATGCATAAATTCTTCCTGATCATACAGGTTTTAGGGATGCTGATCATCTTAAGTCTCCTACTCTAACCAATTTAAAAATTGTCCATCCAGTTTAATGTACCGATTTATTTCCACCTTCCTCTCCCCCCATTTTTGGTTCATCTTCTCCTGAAAACTCTGGGAACGACTGCACAGCCTCTGATCTTCCTGCAGGACCTTGCCCAAATGGCCATTCTTTAAATGTTGGCAGGCTTGTGGGGAGCATCACAGACCCATCCTCAAAAACCTTTCCACCTGGAGTCACTAAGCAACAGTCGGGAGCAGCAATCTGGCTGTTTTTCTAGGGTAACCCCTCACCTGCTTTTATATTGGGGAGGTTGGACTGTTTTTTAAATTGCCACCGATTACAGCATTGGCAAAATCATCATTGCCAAAAGCGAAAAGTTTACACTGCGCTGAAAATACCACTATGGAATCCTTCCAATAAGCCATAATGCGGTTGGATTATTGGAAGGATTTTCACTGGCAGGAGGGTCAGTAACCAGAGGACACAGATTTAAGATAATTGGCAAAAGAACGAGAGTGGAGATGAGGAGAATTTTTTTTACACAGCGAGTTGTTATGATCTGGAACGCGCTGCCTGAAAGGGCGGTGGAAGCAGATTCAATAGTAACTTTCAAAAAGAAATTGGATATATAGTTGAAAAGGAAAAAATTTGCAGGGCTACGGGGAAAGAGCAGTGCTAGTGGGACTAATTGGATAGCTCTTTCAAAGAGCTGGCACAGGCACAATGGGCCGAATGCCCTCTTCTGTGCTGTATCATTCCATATGATTCTCCAAAAGCATTGTCATTGCAATCTGAATTTCTCGGGTTCACTGAATGTTTGTTGGTGCCATCTAGTGGTGAATTTGCTAATATGCAAACCAGCAACAAAATACTTCAGATGTTGAAAATCTGAAAACAATAAAAAAGACGGAAATACTCAGCAGGTCAGGCTGAGCTGAGTGCTGAGGAAGGGTCTTGCGCCCCGAAACATCGACTGACTCCTGTTTTTCCACAGATGCCACCTGAGTATTTTCAGCTTTCTCCAGCTTTGATTTGGCAATTTCAGTATTCCCGCTTGGCAGCCAAGGTGGGAGCAGCGTTCTTGTTTCATCGCTGCTTGAACGGAACTTGGTCAGGTTATCTTCTCCCTCCAGGTCAACAATTTCTGTAAACTCTGAGAAACATCAGGATGGGCACCCAAGTTCACCAGGACTACCATCGGGACAGCGAGGCAACCATCAACAGTCAAGTCAAGGTGGAACGCCAGGCTTCTTATGTTGATCTCTCCATGTCTTACGTTGCCCGTCACAATTTTGCCAGGTTCTTGAAGGGGCAGTCACTTGAGAAAGTGATGGAATATCAGAACGAGCATAGAGTTCACATCTTCCTGAAAGAAGTCAAGAAACCAGAGCAGGACGAATGGGGTACTGGTCTGGAGGCAATGCAATATACCCTACAGCTTGAGAAGACTATAAAGCAGCGACTACTGACCCTACGCAAACTTTCCTCTGATGCTCATGGCCCTCATCTCTGTGACTTTCTTAAGGCTGGTTATTGTCTAAGTTAACGGGTTGAAGCTACCGAGGATCTTGGCGACTTCATCACAATTCTGAAGCAAAAAGGGAGCGCCACCAAATGGCATGTCTGAGTGCTTGTTTGACCATCACACTCTCGGGGGAGGGGGGGGGGTGGGGGGAGCAGCGAAAGTGGCATCTGAGATTGGCCAACTGTGCAAGCTGTTCACCGCCGTGCACTTCCATTCCGTCTGTCAAGTGTTTGGTGGTGCTGAGTTTTTCCTGAAAGTAAAACTAATAATCTGGACCAGCGTTCTCTCTCTATTAAACTGATGGAATGTGAACCTAAAACAGCTGCAGTGGGAGAGGTGATGGATGGAAACAATTAACCAGCAAGTGGGACTCTGGATATTGCTAGCGATAAACTTGATGTGAATACGACCCGTTCTTGTAGTGAAATTCATGGTATGGTTTGTAATAAAGTGCGTTAGTTATCTATTTACATCCTAATAAAAGTTGAATATTCGTTAAAAAAAAAAGGGAAGCTGGGCAGATGGGGCAACCAATGGCAATTTTTTAATTCCAGGCTGGTGATAAATCATTCCAGTGGCAACCCTAACTTTTCCCTTCTTCTCTTGCCCATTGGACCCCGAGCCTGGTTGTAGCTCCCTCGCACCAGACTGGCTGGGATCAGCCAGCTTGGCAACATGGGGCATGAACCTGGTGTTATCCTGATCTTTGTAGCTCAATTGCACGTAGAACATAAGAATTAGGAGCAGGAAGAAAGAAAGACAGACTTGCATTTATATAGGGCCTTTCATGACCACCGGACGTCCCAAAGCGCTTTACAGCCAATTTGAAGTGTAGTCACTGTTGTAATGTAGGAAACGCAACAGCCAATTTGCGCACAGCAAGCTCCCACAAATAGCAATGTGATAATGACCAAATAATCTGGTTTTTTTTTAGTGATGTTGATTGAGGGATAAACATTGGCCTAGGACACCAGGGATAACTCCCCTGCTCTTCTTCGAAATAGTGCCCTGGAATCTTTTACGTCCAACTGAGAGAGCAGACGGGGCCTCAGTTTAAGGTCTCATCCGAAAGATGGCACCTCCGACAGTGCAGCACTCCCTCAGTCTAGATTTTTGTGCTCAAGTCTCTGGAGTGGGACTTGAACCCACAGCCTTCTGCCTCAGAGGCAAGGGTGCTACCCACTGAGCCACAGCTGACACAGGAGTTGGCCATACGGCCCCGCCAACCTGCTCCGCCATTCAATAAGATCATGGCTGATCTTCGACCTCAACTCCACTTTGCCTGCCTGTTCCCCATAACCCTTGATTCCCTTAGAATCCAAAAATCTATCGATCTCAGCCTTGAATATACTCAACAATTCAGCATCCACAGCCCTTTGAGGTAGAGAATTCCAAAGCTTCACAACCCTCTGAGTGAAGAGATTCCTCCTCATCTCAGTCTTAAATGGCCGACCCCTTATCCTGAGACTGTGCCCCCTAGTTCTAGACACTCCAGCTGGGGGAAACAACCTCTCAGCATCTACCCTGTCAATCCCCCTCAGAATCTTACATGTTTCAATGAGATAAGTAAGTGCTGTTACCAACTGAACCATAAGGGCATCTACAAACTGATTCTTTGACACAATAGTGCTTACTGGGCAAACACCAAACCCTCCACAGATGCATATGAAGCCGTGTCTGCAAATTTACTAAAATTCCTTAAAATCTGACTTTTTTTATCCCTTTCCCGATTACTGTTAAGTCCTGTCTTCAAAAACAATAGCAGATTAGACAACATTAAGCAAGTTAAATGTAGTAAAAGTAGATGTCAATCTAGAGAGTGCAGTCGTCCATTTTTCTGTTGAATTGGCCCCAGTCCACCATGTTGTTTTGCCATTTGTATTCTTCCATCTTCAGCCTATATTTGCTCTATTAACAAAAAAACTACCAAAAGAGTTAATTTATCTCGACAAAAATATATTGGGTCTTTAAAAAGAAATCCTCTCAGGTATGGTAAATGCATTTAGATATAATTGTCGTATTTATTTATCTGCCTTTCCTCCAAGACAGAGTAGGAGTTTTTACCACCTACAGACATAACCCTTCATTTCATTTTTAAAAATAGAGAGAAATTTAAATTGATTGCATTTTGCGCTTCTTTGTTTTATAAATATTCTCCTTCAAATCCCCTTACACTACACGCCGATCAAATGAGCAATCATGTAATTTGCTCCAATTGTAGATACAACATAGTTCATAACCCAGTTGATTCGCCCTCTAATTTTCCCTCTCTCTTTGGCTTCTACTTGCCCTGTCCTCTTGACGATGCTACCATGATTCACAGTATGTAGAATTGTGGGATGAAAGACTTCAGTTACATAAAGAGACTAGAACAACTGGGATAAAAACAGAAAATGCTGGAAATACTCAGCAGGTCAGGCAGCATCTGTAGAGAGAGAAACAGAATCAATGGGCTGGATTTTCTCAGCCCCGAGGAGGCAGGTATGGAGGCGGGACTGCCGGGAAAGTTGCAGAATTTGGGGGAGTCTGGCAAACCCGCCTCCGTGCCCTCTTGCCAGGAGGCGGGAAGCCGTCCTGCCCCGGGTCCCGTCTCCTCGAGGCAGGAAAGGGATTAAAGCCTATTAACTGCCTGTTAACTACCTGTTGAAAATAGGATTATCCCCATTTTTCGTCCCGAAGTGCGGCTTCTCGACCTCGGAGAACCCCGCCGGGGAGTAGGAGGTGAGTAGGAGGTCTGCGGGGGTCGGAGGGGTCTGAAAGTGCGATGTAGAGGTGAGTGATGGGTGCAAGTGTGGAGTGGTAAGTATGTGAGGTGAGTGTAAAGTGTTAGAAAATGTTAACTTACCTTTGTTTCTACCTACAGCCTTCAGCCGCTGTGGAGCCGGAGTCCCCGACATCTCCATTGTAGAGATCACAGACTGGCTGTTGCATCCTCCGATCCAACAGTCATCTGATTCTACAAAGTAGAAAGGTTTGATGAGTCCTGAACACAAGGACTCATCAAACTACACAGAATGTCAGTGTTTGACAGCTTCACAGAGCTGTCAAACGATGACATTTCTTCTTTCAAAAATTCTTGACAGATGACACGTCATACGTTGACTTACTCTGTCACTGACTTCCACCTAATTGGCCTGCTGAGCCCGCCAGATGGACTTAACAAGGTCAAACAGGGGAAGATCCCGCTGGTTGGCCAGAGGCTGATGGAGGCGGGGCTGAAACCAGGCAAGCAGCAGTCCCGCCTCCAACACGCCTCCATTGAGAAAATCCAGCCCAATGTTTCAGGTTGATGACCCTTCGTCAAAACTGGAAAAGTTAGAGATGTAACAGATTTTTAAGCAAGTGCAGGGACAGGGAAAGGGAGGAGGGGAGGAAAGAACAAAAGGGAAGGTCTGTGATAGGATGGAAGGCAGGAGAGATTAAAAGACAAAAGGGATGATGGTGTAAGGCAAAAGGAGATGGTAATGGGACAAGTTAAGAAACAAAAGATGACTCTCGATGAGGTATAAATGGCAATGGCAGAATCATCAACAGCTGTCATGTGAGAGAAAAAAAAAGAAAAAAATTCCAAAACAAATAGGGGCAGAGGTTATAGACTGAAATTGTTGAACTCAATGTTGAGTCCAGAAGGCTGTAAAGTGCCTAATCCACCGGATCCACCCTAGAAAAACTGGGGTTGTTCTCCTTAGAGTGGAGAAGATTAAGGGGAGACTTAACAGAATTGCTCAAAATCACAAAGGGTTTTGATAGGGTAAATAAGGAGAAACTGTTTCCAATGGCTGAAGGGTCGGTAACTAGAGGAAATAGATTTAAGGTAATTGGCAAAAGAACCAGAGGCGACATGAGGCGGGGGGGGGAAATTGCGCAGTGAGTTGATATGATCTGGAATGCACTGCTTGAAAGGGCGGTGGAAGCAGATTCCATAATAACTTTCAAAAGGGAATTGGATGCATACTTGAAGGGGGAAAACTTTGCAGGACTGTGGGGAAAGAACAGGGGAGTGGAACTAATTGGAGAGCTCTTTCAAAGAGCCGGCACAGGCACAATGGGCCAAATGGTCCCCTTCTGTGCTGTATCATTCTATAATTCCACGACTATTAGCTCACTTCCTGTCATTCCATAGCACCGCAGGTTGGAGCAGAAACGTACTGCATCAGTGTGCCATCAAATTGATTACATTATTACCTTCTGGATGACAATATTCTCCTCGGGTACATAATCCATTTTGAGAGTCAGTGCAAAAAGAAGAGATTCATATGGAATTGGGAAACAATATCGACTAATTCCAAAAAGGATTCAATATTGTGCCGAACCATCAACAGTGAGGAAATGTTCCAAGCAATGTTCCCTATAAGCTGCACGGCCGCCCTGCCAGTCCTGCTCAGCCTGTGACCGGCTTTACCGATGTTAAAGTTCGCGCGTGCCTGTGAATGGGCCACGCACCCAAAAAAAAATTACCGGGAACATTGGTTACAAGGGGCTTTTATAATCAGCAAGAGTGACACAGGCAGGAGATCTTTTAAAGCCGATGGCACTGTGGTTATATTTAAGAATGAAAGACATCAAAATAGGTTTCATTTTTAACACAAAAACAAATTTTTAAAAAGACTTGCATTTATATAGCGTCTTTCACGACCACCGGACGTCTCAAAGCGCTTCACAGTCAATGAAGTACTTTCGAAGTGGAGTCACTGTTGTAATGTGGGAAACGCGGCCGCCAATTTGCGCACAGCAAGGTCCCACAAACAGCAATGTGATAATGGCCAGATAATCTGTTTTTTGTTATGTTGGTTGAGGGATAAATATTGGCCCAGGACACTGTTACTCATGATGAATGACGCTGAAGAATGCCAATCTCCTCCATAAGTTAAGTTGGAAAGGAGTTAATTCCCATGACGTTTTTTCAAAGTTAGTAATAAAATATCATTAGCAAGAAGAAGGATTTTATGAATGTATGAAGTTTTGAAATGACTGCTGGCTGCATGCCCACTAATTGCAAGCGATCTAGTATCAATGGCCGTAGTTTCACACTGTAAAATTACTCTGATGAGGGTTAATAAACATGGTCAATATCAACAGGCTGGATTCCCTTTCGAAACTCAAAAAGCCTTTAAGATGTAAATTTTTACCCAAAGACAGCCCTTTTTAATTGGGGTGGGAGGGGGGGGCGGTGGGATTACACTGTATGTCTCAACACTATCAATACACTGCCCATAGCGTAGATCCTACCTAACCCCTCTAATTCCTTTTATCTCCACAAATGAAGGATCTTGTATAGAATTTCCAACAATACAGAAAATTCCACAATATTCATTCACTAAAGCTCCCCTAACAACTAAAGCAGAACTCACTACTTGGATATTGCTGTGTTTCTTCCTCAGATCAATTAGGTCTCTGTGGTATCTGTGAGTATATTCAAGGTTGAGATAGATAGATTTTTGGACTCTCAGGAAATCAAGGGATATGGGGATCGGGTGGGAAAGTGGAATTGAGGTCGAAGATCAGCCATGATCTTATTGAATGGCGGAGCAGGCTCGAAGGGGCCGTATGGCCGACTCCTGCTCCTAATTCTTATGTTCTTATGTATCACCGTCATGACAGGTGATACATAACTTTCTTGACTTTCTTTTCCCAGGGCTGACTAAAGATACTATCAGGACACAGCAAATTCTTCCTGAGTTAAGGTCAATTCTTCCAACAAAATTTGTGCTCGACAAAAGTGACATACACAAATATTTACAAGTCCATGATTTAAAGCTACTTGTGCAGCAATGAATCGCCCTTGAGAGATGTACTGTTTAGAAAAATAATCTGCACAAGAAGATACGATCTAGTACATTGAAAAATCAAATCTAACAATAGTAGACAGCTAGAATTTCAGATTCTCCAAACTCAGATCTGACCCCAAAGCTTGAATTAACACATGTCTTTATCAATGATGGAAACATGTCCACCACATAGTATAACAGTGAGAGATAGAAGGGGATGATTTCAAGGCTGTAACTTAAGATGATGATTCAGATGCATTTGCAAACCGTTCGTGCTTTGTTCTTCCAATTTCTGATCACATCTGAGTCTCAATTAGATTCAGGCTTTGCAACTCACTATTTTCTCATTATTTTCTGTCATTAAGACTGGAGTATTATATCAGTCCTTTTAAAAGTACTGAAGGTTTCTCAGTAATCTTTGTTTTTATTCGTTCCTGGGATGTGGACGTCACTGGCAAGGCCAGCATTTCTTGCCCGTCCCTAATTGCCCTTGAGAAGGTGGTGGTGAGCGGCCTTCTTTGAACATAAGAACATAAAATGTAGGAGTAGGTCATTTGGCCCCTCGAGCCTGCTCCGCCATTCAATAAGATCATGGCTGATCTGATCTTGGCCTCAACTCCACTTCCCTGCCTGCTCCCCATAACCCTTGAGTCCCTTACCTTTCAAAAATCTGTCTATCTCCACCTTAAATATATTCAATGACCCAGCCTCCACAGCTCTCTGGGAAGAGAATTCCAAAGATTCACGACCCTCTGAGAGAAGAAATTCCTCCTCATTTCAGATCTTGAACTGCTGCAGTCCGTGAGGTGAAGGGCTCCCACAGTACTGTTAGGTAGGGAGTGCCAGGATTTTGACCCAACGACGATGAAGGATTGGTGATATATTTCCAAGTCAGGATGGTGTGTGACTTGAAGGGGAACTTGGAGGTGGTGGTGTACCCAAGCATCTGCTGCCCTTGTCCTTCTAGGGGGTAGAGGTCGCGGGTTTGGGAGGTGCTGCCGAAGAAGCCTTGGCGAGTTGCTGCAGTGCATCTTGTAGATGGTACACACTGCAGCCACGGTGCACCGGTGATGGAGGGGGTGAATATTTAAGGTGGTGGATGGGGTGCCGATCAAGCGGGCTGCTTTGTCCTGGATGGTGTCGAGCTTCTTGAGTGTTGCTGGAGCTGCACTCATCCAGGCAAGTGGAGAGTATTCCATCACACTCCTTACTTGTGCCTTGTAGATGGTGGAAAGGCTTTGGGGAGTCAGGAGGTGAGACACTCGCCACGTTATTCTGTACATTTATTGAATATTTCTGGATAAATGTACAGGATAAAAAAGAATAAATGTGAAGGAAGCAGCTCCCCTGATTAATCAGTGAGTAAATGCACTGCTTGGTGTGGTCCTGGGCCATTGTGACCAGAAGGATTTAAACTTCAATCCGGGTCTCCGCTGATCTTAGCCAAGATAGCAGTGGGGGTAGTTTAATTGGCCAGATTGCACCTGGGTTGAGGAGGGGGCAAATTCGCCATGATCCTGCTCTTGATCACTATCTAATGACTCATGCTGGCAAGGTGGGTCATGATGACAGTCACTGTTTTAGCCTGACGGTTCAAGAACGAATGACCTCTCTGAGCACCTGTCGAATGAAACTTCAAGAATCAGCAACTTCAGCAGAGGAGGGAAGCAAATCTTCTTAGGCAGTCCCTCGGAACCGAGGATGACTTGCTTCCACACTAAAAATGAGTTCTCAGGTGACCGATGAGTCCAATGCGGGACCTACAGTCTCTGTCACAGGTGGGGCAGACGGTGGTTGAAGGGGCGGGTGGGTGGGGTGCTTGAGTTGACGTGCACTCCTTCCGCTGTTTGCGCTTGGCTTCCGCTTGCTCCCGGCGAAGAGACTCGAAGTGGTCGGCGCCTTCCTTTAAATGGTGCGTGGGAGAGAGGTGTGCAGTTAATGTTGTGTTGATTAATTGTTTCAAAAAAGATCCCTATAAATATCTAGTTGAGAATGGTTTTGTGGGTTATAGAGATAAATCGAGAGAGAAATATTTAAAACTTCCTACATTAAAGGCGCTATATAAATGCAAGTTGTTGTGGACTGTTTCTGTGCTGTTAGGATCATGGAAGCATATGTTTAAGATAGACATCAAGGAGCTTTGGGGGGCTTGGCAGAAAAAGTAATTAATTTTACCTCAGAAGAGTAAATTAATGGGATCAAATTCAATACCGGGCACGGCATGTGAAAGGAGTGAGCTTGATGGGCCAAATGGTTCTCTCTCACTTCGTGCCTTCCTGTATCCTGGGAATAACGCACTGTTTGTTTCACTTCCAAGGGCAGCTTTGTTGAGGGACTCCACTAATGGATTTACTTTTTGTAGATTTGTGAAAAAAAAAGATTAACTAGTTTCTGCTGTGCTCTAACATTGACTTATTTAATTTAAAAAACAATGCCGCAGAACGCAAACAATGTAATCTGGACTTATTGAAGGAAGCATAAACTGTAGGCAGTGGCAGCAGCATCAAATAATATTTTTGTTTCAAAACAAATTACATTTGTGACAAGGTTACATATCAATAATAATGTGCATTTAAATTGAAATACTTTCAGAAGAGACTCACTTCCAAATAAAGGAGTTCCTTCCTAATGCCTCATCCCCCACCACCCTTGTATCTTTTGCATGTGTGAAGCTGCGTTTGCAACTCAGTGGCCCCGATATTGACAGGGGCGGGTTGCGTAAGCGGGGGGTGGGGATGGGAGGAGTTTTGGTTGTCCGGGTTTCCCAGCATGCCGTGGAGTTTTAACTCCACGGTGAGCATCTTTGTTTTTTCGACAGGTTCCCCGCCCAGAAGCCAGCCTGATTGACAAGCTTGGCTCCCTGTCGGGCGGGGAGTAGTCCGCAGGAGGCCGTAGCCGCAGGAGCAGGTACTGACCCTGCTGCGGCGTTAGTGGGAGCGTGGGTCCGGATCTTGGGGGGAGTCCAATCCCCGATCCCGGAGGTGGGGGGCGGTCGGACCCCTGATCCCGGGAGGTGGGGAGGTGGGGCGGGTCCGATGGCAGGGAAGCAGGTAGCTTGGTGGGTCGGGGTTTGTGGGGGGGAGGCACTCCTGCTCCTCCTGGCCCACAAGCAGTGCTGTGAGGGCTCTTACCTTTTCCCCGAAGCTGCCCTCGCCTCCCTTGAGCTGCCTGGTTTCCCCGAGGCCTGGGAAACCCAGCCGGCCAGGATTAAACCTGTAAGGCAGGTTCAATGCGAGACTCCCAGCCTCATTATAATATTTAAATGGAGCGGGGTTGGTCACCTGCCCCCTGTCCCGCCTCCGCTAAACCCAGAAGTGGGCGGGTTGGGGTCGGATTGAAGATTTAAAAACATTTTTACATCTCACCCGATCCCAAGCCACCCATTTTTGGGGATTAAAATTACCCCCAATGTGTCTGGGAGATGAAAAACTGGTACCTTTAAGTTCAGTAGTCTTTAAAATGGTAGATGAAGTGGCTTTTCTATTGGCGCTATTTAGATTCCAAGAGACTAGCATCTCTGCACATTCACACTGCTAAATCCAGCTCTCAGGAAATGATACTTCAGTTATACAGAGCCTTGATCAGAGCCTATCTGGAACACTGCGTTCAATTCTGGGCACCGCACCTCAGAAGGATATATTGGCCTTGGAGGGGGTGCAGCACAGATTCCCCAGAATGATACCGGGGCTTAGAGGGTTAAATTATGAGGACAGGTTACATAAACTTGGCTCATATTCCCTTGAGTTTAGAAGATTGTGGGTTGATCTGATCGAGGTGTTTAAAGTGTTAAAAGGATTCGATAGGGTAGATATGGAAAAACTACTTCCTCTAGCGGGGGAAATCAAGATGAAGGGGGGCATAATCTTAAAATAAGAGCTAGGCCATTCAGGAGCAAAATCAGGAAGCACATTTTCACACAAACGGTAGTAGAAATCGGGAAATCTCTCCCTAAAAGGCTGTGGATGCTGGGACAATTGGAGCTTTCAAGATTGAGATAGATAGATTTTTGTTGGGTAAGGGTATCAAGGGACATAGCACAAAGGCGGGTAGATGGAGTTGAGGTCTATGATCTAATGGAATGGTGGAGCAAGCTCAAGGGGCTGAACGGCCTACTCTTGTTCGTAATGTTTCTATGTTCCTGTCACACTCGGTTTTTCTTGGGTCTACAAGTCTGCTGGATTCAATGGTGCAAATATCAGAAGTTGGTCTCTTGGAATCCAAATTAAAACAGCACTAATATAAAAGCAGCTTACAGCGACTTGATTTATTAATGGCAATTTTTTATTTTCCCCTTATGGCAACCAAGCACTCTAATAGAGTGAAATTCCTCTATTAATGATAACTAGGAGCATGTCTGTTCTTCTCCATGACCCATGAACAAAATCACAGGAATTAAATTTTGGGATTTCTGAGAATGGGATTTCATTAGCAAGTCGTTAATTAAAGAAAAAACTGGCATTCGCTCACTTTTTACTCAAAGAGCAAGTTCGCCCCTGATTAATGGCTCCAGGGGGTTTTAAGCGAGTTGTTTTGCATAACTCAACAGAGAGGGCCGCAGATTGCGATTGGAGCCGTGGTTTATAATTAGAATGAGAGCGAAAAGCTGGCAAGCACTGCCGGAGTCAGCGTTTCGGCAACAGAAATGGCATGCACAGAGATTCCTAGTACACAGAACTGGAAAGCGACTAGTGAATTTTCTCATGAGAAATTAGGCGTTACAGCTCACCGAAATGAGTCGTGACCGGAACGTGGGCACGTTGATTCATCAGTGAGAAAACAACATCACTTTTAACAAGTTGGAAGATATCGAAAATACTGAAGGACTTGCCGAACAAATTTTATTTTATCTTTTACTTTGCACATTTTGAAGTGCTTCATAAATGCTCATTTAGTATTTAAAGGATAATAATGAGCAAAGTCAATCGGAACTGCAATCTGTTATTAACAGAAATCACTGGAAGCAAATTCTAGTCAATTTGAAATGCTGAGAAATAGCACCCTGCAGATGATGGAAAACAGGGAGAAGTGGGAACAAATATTAGAAATTCAGAGATGGCAATCTACTTTAATTAAATGATAGTCTCGGATGGTTCAGTAGACACATGCACTGTGTGGTGTGGGACAGTCATAAAGGCCGGGAAGGTGCCAGGGTCAATCTGTAGCCTGTGTGGTGTTTGTTGGGTTGGCAGTGAGAATGTTATAACTGACCTCACATTTCTAGGCTGAGAGGGGAAGTGTTACCCAGGGTCTCTGCTGACTGAACAATATTCGGAGATCCCTGCAGGACATGTCCATGGGTAGATGTTGCTGACAACTGGTTGGGGGAGGAGGGAGGGGGAGGGTCAGCTATGGTAACTCCATGATGAAATAGCCCCTCAACACCGCCTGTCCAGGCCAACATGCGACAAATGTCCATATTTGCAAGTTTCCCAAGGATGCTTGTGGCTCCGGTGCCTTGCCCAAGTGGAAATTCCTCACATTTGACCCTGGAACTGTACTCCAGCTGGAGTCTATGCCTTCGGAAAAGGAGGAGTAAGGGAGAGAAACTCGTTTATAAAGTTCTAAAGATAAGATACATCAACAAGTAATGGTTCGGTGATCCGAAACTTGGATTTTAAAAGCCTGTCGATTGTATGAAGGAAGGAAGCCTCGGCGAGATAAGGAGTTTAATTGATCTGAGGTCCTGGGAAAGAATGAGTCTGAGTCGGAGATCGTGTGATGTGCTTTTATTTCAAAAGCAGCAAAGATGCAGGAAGGAGCAAGAGTGGGTCGGGCAACATATTTGAGTTAAAAAGAATACAAAAGGAATAAAACAAGGAAAGATGAGTAAAGTTAGCATGGAGAGGGAGAGAGAGAGAGAGAGAGGTTGGTGTCCAGGGGTGAGCAATCATTTGGGCTGGAGGGCCACTTAACAAGTTTTGGTGAGCTGTTGAGGACCGCACACCAATGTTCCCCCCAAAGCGTGCGGCCGCACAGTCGGGCACCAATCACGAGGTCCGGCACAGGCCGCTCACCAGCTCCTGCCGCTGGAAGAGATGCCGCCCAAGTAAATTTAAAGGGACCGTGCACGGAAAAAAAATGAGAAGGAACATTGCATAAACATAAACATAAATTCAGATAGTAGTCAGATACCACCTGAAATACATAATACAGTAAACTCTTTCGTATCCAGCACCTACGGGACCGGGATGGTGCCGGTTGATTAAAAATTCCGGATAACGGAGCGGTATACCTACCAAGGTACGAGAGCCCCGTTACACGGCCACAGGTACAGGAGCCCCGGTTACACAGCCACAGGTACAGGAGCCCCGGTTACACGGCCACAGGTCCAGGAGCCCCGGTTACACGGCCACAGGTCCAGGAACCCCGGTTACACGGCCACAGGTGCAGGAGCCCCGGTTACATGGCAAAAGGTACAAGAACCCCGGTTACACAGCCACAAATATACAGTAAAACTTACCTTTGGCTTCCTGAACCTACTCATGAATTTTGCCGGTTATTAGAGAATTCCGGATAATTAAGTGCCGTTTAAACGAGAGTTTACTGTACATAGTGTAAAATCTTCCGTTACTAAAATGAATGAAATGATTGATCGATCGATTACATGTCGCACTGAAAGTCTACGTGGCACAAGTCTGCAGGGCCTCCGACGCGAGAGGTGTTCTCTTTTCAGTGCACTGAGTGTGGGAGCCCGAGGCTTGGCAAGGCCTGAACTACAATCGCGTGCCATTAGCCGGAGTCCTTGTGCTCCGGGATCCACTCCCATGTCTAAGACGGCGATGAGAACTCCCCTGCCGTCGTACCCTGGGTTCCGGGGACGGAGCGAACCATTGTTTTTGCTACCTACATAGTATTGTATATATAATTAGTAATACTGGAAAAAACTATTGTTTGAAAATGTATTCCTGCAATGATATATTTTAAAATCTCCTGCAGTAATAGAACTAGCATTATATGTGATAGTAATCAGAGTGGCAGGATTAATGTCCCAGTGATTCTGAGTGTGTCTCATTTGTAGGTTTACATAATAATGGGCCAGAAATTCGGGTCTCCACGGGTGAGTACGCGCTGTGTACTCACCCGTAGACCCAACGAAAGTGCCGGTTTTGCGCATGCGCTGGAAACCGGAACTTCCGTTCCCCTGAAGGAAGGGGTTCAGAGGTCGAACGCGTGCGCCGGAGAGGCAGCGCGCACGCAGCGAACTTCGGGTTTTTTTTCAGGTTTCTCCTTGAGGATAAGTACGGAGAAGCTGCGCGGGAAAAAAGGAGGCGCAAGGCCTGCTTTTAACAAGGTAAGTGGTGAATTAAGTACGATTTAAACATTTTTTCAACAGGTTTATCTTTTTTACATACTTTAAAGAAAGGTAAGTTTATTTTTAGCACCGTTAAAAAGTGTAATTAATTTTTTCAAAAATTTAAATTTTTGTTTATAGTAGTTAATTTATGTAATTTATAGTTATTTTAAAAACGTGATGTTTTTATAAATTTATTTGAAGTTTTAGTGAGGTTTTGGGGCCGATCTCTATTCATAGATTTGACAGGTCTTCCTGTCAAAATCTATGAATGGAGATTCCCTGCTCCGATTGGCTCTCCATGGCCCACGTGATCCCAGGGGACGCTTCGAACTAACTGCGCCCCTGGGATACGCAAGCACTGCGCGCTGGCAGCTGGAGGAGGACCAGGACCCGAAGTTCTCGTGGGCCCAAAGCACAACGGCAGGCGCGGTAGGCAAGTACGCGCGCGATGCTTGCACCCGCAGGAAGCTGGAAAACCGAATTTCTGGCCCATGATAATATTTAAAACTTAAACTGACCATGAAATGGAATTTTATTCATATTTGAAAAAGATCTGATTGCTCGCATTTGCCAGTTATTGCCTTCCACTTGCAGCGTTTAGGAGATTAGTGCAGATACGATGCAAGGATTTTTTATGCAACCTATAGAATTTTTTTTGCAGTTTACTATTTCATTGGATTAATTTGTCAAGAGGATTGCAGTTTACATACAGTAAATCCTTAATAACAACAGAAAACGCTGGAAAAACTCAGCAGGCCAGGCAGCATCCGTGGAGAGAGAAAGAGAGTTAACGTTTCAGGTCGATGACCTTTCATCAGAACTGTGAAGAGCCGGAAATCAAATAGATTTAAGGCCAGACTAAAGCTGGGAAAAGGGGGAGGGGATAAAAGAAAAAAGGGGGAGATGAAGAGACATTAAGAGACATTAAGAGATATGCAAGGCTAGAGGTGGTGTAAATGTGACAGATTAAGGCTGAAAGAAGTGTGAAATCCACTGGCAGAATGAAGGACAGCTGCCAGCTTCTAGGAGGAAAAAAAAAGGTGGGGGGGGGGCAAATAAAAGGGTGGAAAAAATAAAATATAAATGTGATTGGAGCTGAGGTTATGATCTAAAATTGTTGAACTCGATATTGAGTCCAGAGGGCTGTAGCGTGCCTAAACGAAAGATGAGGTGCTGTTCCTCGAGCTTACGCTGCGCTTCCGTGGAACAGTGTAATTACACTGTTCCACGGAAGCGCAGCGTAAGCTCGAGGAACAGCACCTCATCTTTCGTTTAGGCACGCTACAGCCCTCTGGACTCAATATCGAGTTCAACAATTTTAGATCATAACCTCAGCTCCAATCACATTTATATTTTATTTTTTCCACCCTTTTATTTGCCCCCCCCCCACCTTTTTTTTTCCTCCTAGAAGCTGGCAGCTGTCCTTCATTCTGCCAGTGGATTTCACACTTCTTTCAGCCTTAATCTGTCACATTTACACCACCTCTAGCCTTGCATATCTCTTAATGTCTCTTAATGTCTCTTCATCTCCCCCTTTGTTCTTTTATCCCCTCCCCCTTTTCCCAGCTTTACTCTGGCCTTAAATCTATTTGATTTCCGGCTCTTCACAGTTCTGATGAAAGGTCATCGACCTGAAACGTTAACTCTCTTTCTCTCTCCACGGATGCTGCCTGGCCTGCTGAGTTTTACCAGCGTTTTCTGTTGTTATTTCAGATTTCCAGCATCCGCAGTATTTTGCTATCGTACAGTAAATCCTTATCTGTTTTTGGAGAGGAAAGACGCAGCCGTCTGTCTCTTTCTTCGGTAAAACTAAGAGTGGTCGAGATGAGTGGCCGTGACTGGACGGAGGAGGAGCGTCCAGTGCGCATGCGCAGCAGCGCCCCCACCAGCCAGCGACGAGTGGCGGATTTGGCGTTTTTTTTAAAAAAGTGGTTCCCAGAGCCAGCGCGGGAGAGAGACGCAGACAGCCGCTAGGCCCGACTCCGAGACATGAAAGGGAAGCAGATCTGCAGCAGACATATAGCAGCAGTCCCAGCAGCCTTTGTTTTAGTTGCCCCAGTTCAGAGTCGCAGCCTACTCCCAGGCCTCAGTAACCCTGAGCGAGCTCTCCTCGAGCCCCCCCCCTCACAAGACTCAGACGACTGTGCAACTCGCGCTCCAGCGGGCCGGATAGAATGAACTGGTGGGTCGGATACGGCCCACGGGCCATATTTTGCCCACCCCTGGGTTGGAGGCGAGATGTGAAAGAAGGATTCGATGACAAGCTCTGTTCTTGTATCCTGTTCAGGAGTGCAAGATATCATAATGCGTCGTATTGTGCACGAGACAGCAAATTATTGGCAATCTTCCACCAATCTCTGTGCCATTTCCACCATGATACCATTCTCCTTCATAGTTTCCTCAGATGTTCTCCATCTCTATCCAACGGTTGCTTTTCCGACTGGAGGGAAGTATACAGTGGTGTTCCCCAGGAGTCGGTATTAGGACCACTGCTCGTTTTGATATATGTTAATGACCTGGACTTGTGTAGACAGGGGATAATTTCAAAGTTTGCAGATGATATGAAACTTGGAAATGTAGCAAACAATGAGGAGGATAGCAACAGACTTCAGGAGGACATAGACAGACTGGTGAAATGGGCAGACACATGGCAGATGAAATTTAACACAGAGAAGTGTGAAGTGAAATTAATGGTGGGAAATATGGAGATGGCAAATACACTGAATGAATATTTTATATAAGTCTTTACAGTAGAGGACACTAAGAATATCCCAACACTGGACAAACAGGGGGCTATAGGAGGGGAGGAGCTAAACACGATCAAAATCACTAAGGAAGTGGTACTCGGTAAAATAATGGGACTCAAGGCGGATAAATCACCTGGACCTGATGGTTTACATCCTAGGGTCTTGAGGGAAGTGGCGGTAGGGATTGTGGATGCATTGGTAATAATTTTCCAAAACTCCCTGGACTCAGCAAAGATCCCGGCAGACTGGAAAACTGCTAATGTAACGCCCTTATTTAAAAAGGGCAGTAGACAGAAGGCTGGAAACTAGCCTAACATCTGTGGTAGGTAAAATTTTGGAGTCCATTATTAAGGAGACAGTAAAGGGACATTTGGATAATCATAATTTAATAGGACAAAGTCAGCATGGTTTTATGAAGGGGAAGTCATGTTTGACAAATTTGCTGGAGTTCTTTGAGGAAGTAACATACAGGGTGGATAAAGGGGAACCAGTGGATGTGGTGTATTTAGACTTCCAGAAGGCATTTGACAAGGTGCCACACAACAGATTATTGCTTAAGATAAAAAATCACGGGATGGGGGTAATATTTTGGCATGGATAGAGGATTGGCTATCTAACAGAAGGCAGAGAGTTGGGATAAATGGTTCATTCTCAGACTGGCAATCAGTAACTAGTGGTGTTCCGCAGGGGTCAGTGCTGGGTCCCCAACTCTTTACAATCTATATTAACGATTTGGATGAGGGGACCGAGTGTAACATATCAAAGTTTGCAGATGATACTAAGATGGGAGGGAAAGTAGAAAGTGAGGAGGACATAAAAAATCTGCAAGGGGACATAGACAGGCTAAGTAAGTGGGCAGAGATTTGGCAGATGGAATACAATACTGGTAAGTGTGAGGTTATGCACTTTGGCAGGAAAAATAGTAGAGCAAGTTATTATCTTAATGGCAAGAAACTGGAAAGTACTGAAGTACAAAGGGATCTGGGGGTCCTGGTGCACGAAACTCAAAAGGTTAGTATGCAGGTGCAGCAAGTGATTAAGAAGGCCAATGGAATGTTGGCTTTCATTGCTAGGGGGATAGAATATAAAAATAGGGAGGTATTGCTTCAGTTGTACAAGGTATTGGTGAGACCGCACCTGGAATACTGCATACAGTTTTGGTGTCCATACTTAAGAAAAGACATACTTGCTCTCGAGTCAGTACAAAGAAGGTTCACTCGGTTAATCCCGGGGATGAGGGGATGGACATATGAGGAGAGGTTGGGTAGATTGGGACTCTACTCATTGGAGTTCAGAAGAATGAGAGGCGATCTTATTGAAACATATAAGATTGTGAAGGGGTTGGATCGGGTGGATGCGGGGAGGATGTTCCCGATGATGGGTGAAACTAGAACTAGGGGGAATAGTCTTAGAATAAGGGGCTGCTCTTTCAAAACTGAGATGAGAAGGAACTACTTCACTCAGAGGGTGGTAGGTCCATGGAATATGCTGCCCCAAAAAGCTGTAGAAGCTACATCATTACATAAATTTAAAACAGAAATAGACAGTTTCCTAGAAGTAAAGGGAATTAAAGGTTACGGGGAGCGGGCAGGAATTTGGACATGAGTCTAGGTTCGGATCGGTCATGGCCCTGTGGGTAGTGTAGCGGGCCCAGGGCCCGTGTAGCCTGATCCTGCTCCTATTTCGTGTGTCCAATTCTGTTAGGTTCAGGAGATGGTTCTGTGATAGTAGATTGGCGGTTAGGATCAGATCAGCCATGATCTTATTGAATGGCGGAGCAGGCTCGAGGGGCCAATTGGCCTACTCCTGCTCCTATTTCTTATGTTCTTATGTTCTTATGATACATTTTGTTTGGAAGAATGAGGAGAGGCAATATAAACTAAAATGGTACAACTTTAAAGAACAGAGAGCCGGTGGTGTATGTACACAAATCTTTGAAGGTGGCCAGAGACAAGTTGAGAAGGCTGTTAAGAAGCATATTAATGGCTTTATTAATAGAGGAATAGAGTACGAAAGCAAGAAAGTTATGCTAAACCATAATAAAACACTGGTTAGGCCTCAGCTGGAGTATTGTGTTCAATTCTGGGCACCACACTTTAGGAAGGATGTCAAGGCCTTGGAGAGGGTGCAGAAGTGATTTACCAGAATGGTACCTGGGATGAGGGACTTCAGTTATGCAGAGAGACTGGAGAAGCTGGAGTTGATCTCCTCAGACCAGAGAAGGTTAAGAGGAGATCTGATAGAGGTGTTCAAAATCATGAATGGTTTTGATACAGTAAAAAAGGGGAAACTGTTTCCAGTGGCAGAAGGGTCGGTAACCAGAGGACACAGATTTAAGGCGATTGGCAAAAGAACCAGAGGCGAGATGAGGAAACATTTTTTTACACAGCGAGTTGTTGTGATCTGGAATGCGCTGTCTGAAAGGGTGGTGGAAGCAGATTCGATAGTAACTTTCATCTGCCATGCGCCTGCCCATTTCACCAGTCTGTCTATGTCCTCCTGAAGTCTGTTACTATCCTCCTCATTGTTTGCTACATTTCTGAGTTTCATATCATCTGCAAACAGCGTATCTGGTTATTTATCTCATTGCTGTTTGTGGGACCTTGCGATGCACAAATTGTCCACATATCCCACACTTACAACAGTGACACATTTCAGAAGTACTTCAAGTAATTCAAAAGAGAATTGGATAAATACTTGAAGGGAAAATGTTTACAGGGCTATGGGGAAAGAGCAGAGAAGTGGGATTAATTGGATAGCTCTGCCAAAGAGGCACAATGAGTTGAATGGCCTCCTTCTGTGCTGTGTCATTTTATGATTCTGTGATATGATTCTTTGCTCCACTCCTGCTATCCTTTTCCCTGTTGGCACTCATCTATATGCTTTTGTAAGTAATCTTTCCAATTCAATATTAACAACTGTGAAAAGACCTCCAGGCATAAAGCAAGAAAAGGCTGTATTTTGCTCATTTTGAGCAAGTTTTCTTCCTGCAGTGGAGTTGCCCGAAGTTATCCACATTTCTCACTTTGACTTGCAATTTTATTTCCAACATGTCACGTTAACACATATCTCTTCTGTTGGCTCTTTGTCAGATACAATTCAGTTGAAAAAAATTAAGGGAAGGTTGGAAAAAGAAATCTTTACTTAGAGGGTGGTTGACATTTTTTTTTATTCGTTCATGGGATGTGGGCGTCGCTGGCAAAACCAGCATTTATTGCCCAATTGTTGGGGAGAAAATAAGATTCTCAGAGCCTAGATGAAGTTCAAAAACACACAGTTTATTAGGCAAAGCACTTTGGGAGAAGAGACAAAGGTCCCGTGACCTTGTGTACCCTCTTCTCGTTTAACCTTTGTTCAGTACAGCTTATATTCAATTTTTCTGGCTACATGCCATCATACATCGATTTTCGTCCAATTATATGGTATTACATTAATCACCTGATTATATTTTGCCTTTATCTATATTTATTTGGCAATAATCATAAAAGCAGTTACATCTTGTTACACCTTTTTGAGCATAGTCTAATCCCACAGTTTACCACTGTATGTTATCTGTGATTGGCACCGTGCCTACGGTCTCTAGCTAACTTTGTAAAAGGCCTCTTTCAATACCGTTCATTAAACACCGAACCCTCCCTCAAAAATCTGTCTGGCAGCTGTAAGCTTATCTATTCCTTGTCTCAATTTGCAAAACCTTCACTGCTCATGGTTTTATTGCAAATTGTGTAGAAATTGAATTTGACCATTCCAAATTAACTCTTTCACCATTCTTAATTGCCCTTGAGAAGGTGGTGGTGAGCCACTATTTCAGAGGGCAGGTTAAGAGTCAACCACATTGCTGTGGGTCTGGAGTCACATATAGGCCAGACCGGGTAAGGACGGCAGATTTCCTTCCCTAAAGGACATTAGTGAACCAGATGGGGTTTTACATTAATCCGTTAGTTTCATGGTCACCATTACTGATACTAGCTTTTTTTAAATTCCAGATTTTTTTATTAGCTGAATTTAAATTCCCCAGCTGCCGTGGTGGGATTTGAACTCACATAACCATTATGCTACCGTACCTCTAAATGTGGAATTTTATGGCCACAAATTGTTGTTAAAACAGAGTCCACCAAAATCCTTTTAAAAGGCAATTAGATAATTGTTTAAAAAAGAAAAATATTAAAGGGCATGGCAAGCAAGCAGGAGAGTGTGGTTAGACTAGATGGCTTAGGTAGAGAAAAACATTGGATTGATGGGTCAAGTGGCCTGTTTTTCTGCTGTAACGTTCTATGATTCTCATACTTATAAGTCCACCAATATACACACTCTTCCAATTAGCCAATACAAGCATAGACCCACACTTAGTACCGCCTCGTCTAGCATTATTTACCGTTTCCTCTACATTGCACCTCTATCTTCTTTGTACAGCTGCAACTCTGCTCTGTCTTTATTCCTTTACCTCTGAGTCAGAAGGTTGTGGGTTCAAGTCCCACTCCAAAGACTTGAGCACAAAATCTAGGCTGACCCTCCAGGGCAGTGCTGAGGGAGTGCCGCAATGGCGGAGGTGCCGTCTTTCAAACTGAGACCTTAAACCGCGGCCCCGTTTGCCCTCTCGAGTGGATGTAAAAGATCCCAAGACGTTATTTTGCAGAAGACCAGGGGAGATCTTCCCTGTTTCCTGGCCAATATTTATCCCTCAGCCAACATCAATAAAAACAGCCTATCTGGTTATTTATCTCATTGCTGTGTGTGGGACCTTGCTGTGCACAAATTGTCCACGTTTCCTACACTTACAAAAGTAACACATTTCAAAAGTAGGTTATTGGCTGTAAAGTGTTTTGAGAGGACGTTAGGTCAGGAAAGTTGTCATATAAATGCAAGTTCTTTCTTTTACCACAGTTTTGATCTCCTTACCTAAGAAAGGATATACTTGCCACAGAGGGAGTGCAGCAAAGGTTCACCAGACAGATTCCTGGGATGGCAGGACTGTCGTATGAGGAGAGATTGGGTTGACTAGGCCTGTATTCACTAGAGTTTAGAAGAATGAGAGGGGATCTCATTGAAACGTATAAAATTCTGACAGGGCTAGACAGACTGGATGCAGGGAGGATGTTTCCCCTGGCTGGGGGGGTCTAGAACGAGGAGTCACAGTCTCAGGATACGGGGTAGGACATTTAGGACTGAGATGAGGAGAAATTTCTTCACTCAGAGGGTGGTGAACCTGTGAAATTCTCTACCACAGAAGGTTGTGGAAGCCAAGTCACTGAATATATTTAAGAAGGAGATAGATAGATTTCTAGACACAAAAGGCATCAAGGGGTATGGGGGGAGAGCGGGAATATGGTATTGAGATAGAGGATCAGCCATGATCATATTGAATGGCGGAGCAGGCTCGAAGGGCCGAATGGCCTACTCCTGCTCCTATTTTTCTATGTTCTATGTTTTCTATGTTTATTTCAAGAATTATAGAATGTTACAGCACAGAAACAAATCATTCAGCCCATGGAATCTGTGCCGGTGTTTTTCTCCCCAGAGCCGCCAAGTCCAATCCCACTCTACCACTCGCTCCCCAAATCATTGAATATTCCTCTTTGCAAGCAACTATCTAATTCCCTTTTAAAAAGGAACTAATTGAACTTGCTTCAGAGTAGCAGAGAATTCTACATTCTCACCACCTTTGGTGTAAAGAATTTTTTTTCCCCCTAACCTTCCCTTTAATTCTTCTCAGACTCTGAATTATTGGCATTGTCGAGGAGGTTCAGAGCAGGGACAAGCTGACTAGGGAATTGTTAAATGTAATCCTGGCTCGTCTGTCTTGCCATATTTCAATTTACAGGAAAAAAAAAAGTTGCAAGTGCTTTTACTTTGCAGTGATGTTACTCAATCTTTCAAGCACTCAATTTCATTTCAAAATGAGCCGGTGTTTTATGACAGACAAATCCGACATTCTGCCAGTTTGTAATCCTGAATATTGTAAAATAGAATCAGATAAATGCACAGAAATTACCCTCGTTCACTGAATTAAGAAAAAAAACTAAACCAATTACATTTTTTTTCCTTTTTTGGTGCAAATATATCGCAATAGAGAAAGAAAGACTTGCATTTATATAGTGCCTTTCATGACCTCAGGCGTCCCAAAGTGCATTGCAGCCAATGAAATACTTTTGAAGTGTAGTCACTGTCGTAATGAAAACTCTATTACAGTGTTTCGTGTTATCGGATCCATTTTTTGCTGATTGCGTTCCATAAGGTGAGTTATGCACAAAGAATTTTGTCCCTCCAAGTTGATAGCGGAATGGAAGTGGAGCAGGAAATCTTCTCGAGTCTCTTAAATGTTGCTGGTTTGAGTGCTGTGCTGCTTTATCATTTGAATAAGTTTGTGATGCGTTCTCAGTGAAGCCGCTACATGAGGAGGGGGAAAATGGCTGCTCTGTCTCGCCCCACTATAGGCTTGAGGAGGGGGAAAATGGCTGCTCTGTCTCGCCCCACTATAGGCTTGCCACCTGTCAGCCGATGATGCAGCAGCTGCAGAGAAATGGCCAAAATTAGAACACATTTCACTGTTAGCAGTGAGGGAGAATTGTGAGGCATGACGTTCAGGTGCAGAGTCAACCATTTCTTGCTGAAGTGGAGTATCCGTTAGACTATGTCTGTTGAAGCCCCCGGCACAAATTAATTCTTTTTTCCCGTTCCCAGGAACTTTATGCCCTTGATACATTCGGGGTAGAAATTGGGTTATGGCCTGTTTTCAGGCGCAATAACCAACAGCGTGCAGACAGTGCACACCTCAACCGGGCGGTCCGAGGCTCACCCGAAATTGGGCCTCGGGCCTTATTTCAATTTGGACAAGCTGCCGGTGCCTGTCGCACTTCCAGAGGCAGCTCGACCATTTGAAGAGGATGATTTTTTGGGGCCACTTGCCTCACTGGCAGCTGCCCTCCAGTAAGTCCTGGGGAGAGATGGCGAGGGGCTTAGTCGCCGCAACCGCTGAAGATTCCTAAGCGGAGCAGGCCCGGCGCCAATATGGGGTCAGATGTCTTTCAGGCATTGCCCCCAAAAATTGAACTTTTTGCGTCTGTTTTCCGCCTGGAATCGAGGATCAATTTCTCCCCCATTATCTCTGGCTACATCCTACTTTAATGCATTCGTAGCATCATTTCTGAATCAGCACAGCTTCTTTCAATTTTCCTCACCCTCCCACCCACCCCCACCCCGCCAATCTGACATGCGTAATTCCAGAAATGTGAATCAGCCCAACTGTTCCTGGCTCCCACTCGTACTGTGGTTGAATCAGCTGTGAGAGGGGCACAGAGTCTCAATCATTCCTCCCTAAGGGAACGCGCGGTGTCTCTCCAAAGTGCCTCGATAGATGGTAGGAAATGTGTTTGGGAAATTGCTGGTCTGACCGTGTGATACTTCACTCCTTGGGGAGGAAACCCATTCTCCGCATCACTCAGCCAACCCCAATCTGTTCAATTTCTTTTATTTTTTCTTTCATCAACACCTAAGATAAGATAAGAATTAGGAGCAGGAATCGGCCATACGGCCCCTCGAGCCTACTCCGCCATTCAATAAGATCATGGCTTCGACCTCAACACCACTTTCCTGCCCGATCCCCGTATCCCTTGATTCCCAAATGATTAAACAATGAACACTGCAAAATAATTTATAAAACACTGGTTCGGCCTCAACTGGAGTAATGTGTCCAATTCTGGGCACCGCACTTTAGGAAGGATGTGAAGGCCTTAGAGAGGGTCAGCAAAGATTTATGAGAATAATTCCAGGGATGAGGGCCTTCACTTTTGTGGATAGACTGGAGAAGCTGGGGTTGTTCTCCTTGGAGCAGAGAAAGTTGAGTGGAGATTTGAGAGAGGTGTTCAAAATCATGATGGTTCTAGACAGAGTACATAGAGAGAAACTGTTCCCATTGGCGGAAGGGTCAAGAACCAAGAGGACACAGATTTAAAGTGATTGGCAAAAGAACCAAAGACGACATGAGGAAAAACTTTTTTACGCAGCGAGTGGTTAGGATCTGGAATGCATTGCCTGAAAGGGTGCTGGAGACAGATTCAATCGTGACTTTCAAAAGAGAATTGTATAAGTACCTGAAGGAAAAAAAATTGCAGGGCTACGGGGAAAGGGCGGGGGAGTGGGACTAGCTGAAGTGCTCTTGCAGAGAGCCGGCACGCTCCTTCTGAGCTGTAAGCATTCTATGATTCTAATTCTAAGGTAGCAAAAAATAAACTTTAAGGGAGTCACACAACTCTCCAAAGACACTCTTTAAAGTGAGTCATACAGGTAATATGTTTGATCTCTGTCTCTGTTAACTGGGGTGGTGGTAGAGCGCGCTACCACTGGGCTCAGTGTTCCTAATCATGGAGGGGAAAATCAACTAACCTGAAAGTAACCACTTCTTGGAAATACACTTGTGTAGACATCATGTGAGGTCAGGATCAGGAGGCACTATAATGTGCCCCCAACCCTCCCACCCCAAGGTGAACAGGTTCACACATGGGCCTGATACCAGGGAATGTCTGATGCCCATGTAACCATACTCCAACATGAGTAAGCACCTTCAACAGATGAATCAAGCAAAACGTGATTTTTTTTTTGTATTGAATCGGAATTGTCTGCCGCCCCTGGTAGTGCTTGTGCAGAAGTCCAGGATTTGGCTCGACTGCCACTCGCAGCCAGTGGAGGGTAATTAGAGAGGGAAGAGATGACTATGCATGTGGGGTCAAATGGGGACACGTGGAAGAAAGCAGCTACGCAAAAGTACCGCAGTTGGTGATTTCATTCTGGACAATACTGGGGCAAAGACACTCTTATCATATCCATGCATATTCTTCAGTGTTTACTACCCATCAATGATGGCCTGCAGTTACGTAACCCCAAAGGGCTTCGAAGTGGCAGATACGGACACCAGGTGGGAGCGGCGCTGTTTATTTATGAAATGTAACCTTGTTCTGACACGGTCGTTCCAACAAAGGATTTTGCAAGTGGAAATGCTGGAAATACACAGCAAGCCAGTCAGCATCTAAAGAGGTGGATATTTTGAGTGGAACAATTCAGCCAACACCTTAACCCATCTTTCTTTTTCAGATGCTGACTAACCCATTTTGTATTTCCAGCATTTTCTCTTTTTATTTCAGATTTTCAGAATTTACATTTTATCATTGCCATTCCAAGGACAGGGATTGAAATATTCCCAAAAACCAGACTAATATAGCCTGATGAAAAGTTTGGAAAAACCAAGAACAGTTCCCATTCTGTGTGGCGCTGTTACATATTAGTAAAGAGCGGAGAGGGGCTGGATTTTGTCAATGGGGACATGATGGAGGCGGGACTCCCACGTTTTGGGTTGTAGACCCGCCTCCATCGACTTGTGGCCAACCCACTGTATTTTCCCTTGATTGACCTTGTTGAGCCCGCCCAGCGAGCTCAGCAGGCCAATTAAGGGCCACCCGGCAACAGGTGACGTCACAGATTGACATTTCCTCTGTCAAGAGCTTTTGACAGATGAAATATCAGCGTTTGATGGCTCTGTGAAGCTGTCAAACACTCACAATCTGTCTTCTAACTTGAGTCCTTCTACTCAGACTCAGTTAGAAATCATTCCAGCACAGAAAACAGAGGCTGAAACTTTTGACAGCACCACGGCCTTTCTGCTTTCTGTGCCGGTGAGATTTCTGACTCCCGAGAACTGAAGGGCTGACACCTGCAGGAGGAAGTTAAGGTAAGTAAAACTTCTTCCCACACTTTGCACTTACCTTACACACTTACCTCTGCACACATGCACCCATCACTCACCTGCCCACCGGACATATCGACCCCTCCAACCCCTGCAGACCCACGGTCCGCCTCGCTAACTTGGCGTGGTTGGCACCTGTCGGGAAGCCCACATTTCAGCTTTCAAAATAGGGATTAGGCAAAAAACTGCCTGTTAACTACCTGTTAACAGGCAGTTAATTGTCACTAATCCCCTTCCCGCCTCGGGGAGGCGGGTCCCAGCACAGGTCGGGTACCCGCCTCCAGCGAAACTGGCATGGAGGCGGGTTGGGGGCGGGATGGGGTCGGGACCCCCGAATCTGCAACTTTAACCCCCCACACGCCTCCAAACCCGCCTCCACGGGTCAATGAAAATCCAGCCCCAGGAATTCATTAAAGTACCGTTTTACCTCAAGATCTCAAAATTTCTTTGCTGCACAACTTTGGGTTTTTTTTTGGGGGGGGGGGCGGTGGGGGAGAGGGTGTTGGAAATTGTAATCGCCAATTCTTTCTGTCTCTATCTGAATCAGATTAAGTGGCTTGTGCAAACAAACTGATACCAGAAATAATGAGGAGGTCACTGAAGTATAAAAATGTTTGAGCCAGATTTTGCTGAAAAAATAACAGCGTCTGAACGATGCACGCCGTTATTAATGCGCAATTCGGCCAGCAGCTTGTGGCAGGAAAGAGAAATGCCGTGAATTGCGAATCGTCACAAGTTGCTGGCCGATTTGCGCCGCTCCACCGTTAGCTTCGCGGAAGTGGCATCTCGCCCTTAACCTCCCCGTTAATTTTCATGGCGTTTTGCACATTTGCACATTAATTGCTCATTAAGCTCGCCACAGAAAGTTAAGTCAAGTAATTAACATCGTGAGTGTAATGTATTATCACATGGTTTATCGCATGGTTTGTCACATGGTTTAGTATGAGCATGCTCAGCTCGCTCTGGCCGAGTAAAGCAAGTACATGGACTAGCAACTCCTCCTGTCTCTGTCCTTCATTTGTTCTGCCCACATATATTACATTTTTGGAGACGAGGATGGGATCCCAAAACCATTTTTAGGGATCATGGGAGGACACAGTGTTCAACTTTCGAGTGGACAAGTTTAAGGTGAATTTGTGACACCTAAACTGAATTTTTATGATGTTTTACCGTTAATGCTGATGCAGAATCATCTGTGCTTCGCCTTCACGTGTATGTATACACAGCAACAGCAGCGCTGATTCTCACAGGTACACAGGTAGCGTGCTGAGTCACTGTTCAACGGGATCAGGACAATCATGGCCGCACCTACGGGATTCATCGGAAGCCTCGGCATGTATGACCGAGCTCGCGAATCATTCAGTTCTTACATTGAGCGGCTGGAGATGTTTTTAGGGCCAATAACATTATTGAGACCGAAGGTGCAGATGAGAATGTTCAAGCTCAAAATAAAGTAACTTGTGAACGGAAAAAAGCAATTTTTCTAACGGAGATTGGGCCAGATCTTTACGGAACTTACGGGAAAGCAAAGGATGCATCGTTTGAAGACATTGTCGAGAAACTCGAGGAGCATTTCAACCCAACGTCGTTAGAAATAGCAGAGAGCTATAAGTTTGGTACAGGTTGAGCGTCCAAACTCCGGAGTTCCGGAAGCAGGACTCCGGGACGATTGGTGGCAGGGTCGTCTGGAATCCATAAAATGTTCCAGAATCCGGACACCCTGTCAAACCGCAACCTGGGACCAGGCATTTCCGGACTCGGAACGTGTTTCTGATGTCCGAAGTTCAGAAACGCCCGAGCCCAGGTTGCGATATTTCCGGACTTCGGACATCAGAAACACGTTCCGAAGTCCGGAAAAACACGAAAACCGGCTCGGCCTCGGTCCCGAGGTTGCCGGATTCAGGACGCTCAACCTGTACCAGAAACCAAAAACAAAGTGAAACCATCAGTGAGTAAATTGTAGCGCTTAATAACCTGTCTTTGCATTGTAACTTCGGCACATTTTTGGATCGTGCATTGCGAGATAAGTTTGTATGTGGACTGGTGGATGAGCGCACACAGTCCAAGTTACTGAACACTCCGAACCCAACAGTTGACATAGCATGCAAAATTGCCCTATCTATGGAGATGGCGTCTAAGAATGCCAGGGAGCTCCGTCCAACTCAAGTGACTAGTGCAGCTGAGGACTACAGTCACAAAGCCACTGCTGAACCTAAAGCTGTGAGAGCAGTTCAGTGAATTGTTATTGATGCAATGCAAATCACTCACCACAGTCCTGCCAATACAGAAATGTGAAGTGTTTTCACTGCCAGAAGCCAGGCCATATTTCAACAGCTTGCAGAGCTAGATCGAAAGCAGGAAGTAAGAACCATTCTAGTGGCAATGCAAAGCAGCGACAACAAAAGGGAGGAATTCACAATATTGAAGTGAACACACCTGATGTTGAAGAACTAGGTATCTACAGTATCTATGCCACTAGCGGCAACACCAGCAGTTGTGAGAAAGACTTCCGTACAAAACTTTTGATCAACGAGCAATATATCGACACAGCGGCGGACTGCTCTACCATGAGTAAGTTTAATCAACACGGGCAACACGGTGGCATAGTGGTTAGCACTGGTGTCTCACAGCGCCAGGGACCCGGGTTCGAATCTGACCTCGGGTGACTGTCTGTGTGGAGTTTGCACATTCTCCCCGTGTCTGCGTGGGTTTCCTCCGGGTGCTCCGGTTTCCTCCCACAGTCCAAAAATGTGCGGGTTAGGTTGATTTGGCTATGATAAATTGACCCTTAGTGTTAGGGGGGGATTAAATATGTGGGGTTATGGGGATAGGATGGGATATGTTAGGGGGAATTAAATACGTGGGGTTATGGGGGTAGGGTGGAATATGTGTACTGTGGGGATTAAAAGCAGGGACAGGGTACTGGATTTGGATGATCAGCCATGATCGTATTGAATGGTGGAGCAGGCTCGACGGGCCGAATGGCCTACTCCTGCTCCTAGATTCTATGTTTCTATGTTTCTATGTAATCAAATACCACTTACAAAGAGTACCATAGAGTTAAAAACCTACTCCAGAGAAATCCTAGAGACGTGGACAAATGGAATGCACAGTTCAACACAATGGCCAGTCAGTAAAGCTGCCTATTATTGTAGCGAGCTACAACAACAGGCCAAACCTCGTGGGCAAAGACTGGTTGAGAAAGTTAAAACTAGACTGGAAAAACATTTTCAGTATAGATGCTTCAAAGAAGTGACTCGACACAATACTGAACAAGTATAAAAGCATGTACACAGACTGTTATGAGGGCATCACTGAGAATGACATACATATCCACATCAAGGCCAACGCGAAGCCTGTCTATTGTAAGGCAAGGTGGAAGAAGAGCTAGCGAAGGTCAGGGAGAACGAAGGGCTAGTAAAAACTGACAAAAGTGAAAGGGCTACCCCGATTGTGGTAGTGCCCAAAGCAGACAAAGCTGTACGCTTGTGTGGTGACGACAAAGTTACTATCAACCAAGCAGTTGACAATGATCAGTAACGTTACCTACATCGCAAGATTTGTTTGCAGCACCCTCTAGGTCAAAGGTTTTCTCCAAGCTTGACCTGTCGCACGCTTACGCTCAGCTGAATGTTGACAAGGAGAGTCAATAGTATCTCACCATCAACACACACAAGGGACTGTACTCATACACCAAGCTGTCGTATGGTGTTAAGTCCTCCCCCAAAATCTTTCATACTACGATGGATAAGATTTTGCAAGGAGTTCCAAATTGCTTATGCAATCAAGACGATGTGCTACTCGCAACAAGCTGCGAGGAAAAAAATCTAGAAGTGTTAGATTTAGTGCTTCAAAGATTGAATTCCCAAAATGTCAAATTGAAAAGGAGCAAATGTGCTTTTGTGCAGCCTGAGGTTGTGTACCTTGGTCTGAAAGTTGATGCAAATGGCTTGTAACCAGTGAAGGAAAAGGTTGATGCTATCATCAATGCTTCAAAGCCACAGAACGTGTCTGAGTTAAGATCTTTCCTTGAAATGGTCCAGTACTACACACGTTTCTTACCTGAGTTAACGACCTATGTTAGCTCCATTGCATGAGCTCCTCAAGAAGGATGTCCAGTGCAAGTGGACAAAAGTGCACCAGGAAGCTTACGATGCTCGTAAGAGAAGTCTCTCTAGCGATGCTCTACTTGTGCACTACGACACAGAGCGTGAGCTTAAGTTAGTGTGTCATGCTTCCAGTTACCGTGAGGGAGCTGTCATAAGCCACGTAATGGATGATGGCCAAGTGAAACCAATCGTGTTTGCATCGCGAACCCTCACAAAGAGCGAAAGAAACTACGCGTAAATTGAAAAGGAAGCACTCGCCATAGTGTTTGGAATCAAGAAATTCCAACAGTTGCTGATCGGCAGAAAGTTTACCCTGATAACCGATCACAAACTGCTCCTCGCAATATTGGAGCCCAAATCTGCCATCCCTGCAATGCAATGTTGGGCAGTGTTGTTGTCACAATATGACTACACGATTGAATATCGCACTTCAAAGCAAAACGCAATCACAGATACCTTGTCCAGGTTGCCACATGAGAACTTGTGTGTTGGGAGTGAAGGTGATATTTTCACGCTAGGTGCAGTTGACAAAGACTTTCCTGTGAATGCAACTGAGATTGCAGATGAGACTCAAAAGGACTCAGTACTGAAAAGAGTGTATGTAAACACCTTGAATGGATGGACTGATCAGTGTCTGGACACAGAGTTGAAACCATTTCATAACCTTGGTACTGAATTGTCTTGTGAGCAAGGTTGTATCAAGTGTGGAAACAGAGTGCTGGTACCTACTTCTTTGAGTTTCAGAACCAGAATAAAACAGCTCAAAAATTGATTCAACACCAAAACCTTTTGTAAGGAGATCCGGAAGGCTCCGCAAACCTGTTGGCCCAAAAATTAGTCTTAGTACGCGAGAGTACGCACTGTGTACTCTCGCATATTCTGTCTCCAATTGCCGGTTTTCTGCATGCACTGCGCATGCGCTGAAAACCGGCACTTGGTGAACTCAAAAGGGGGCGGTTCCTAGGTGAACCGCGTGCGCACTACAGGCTGCGCGCACGCAGTGCACTTAGTGCTTTGAACGCGCAGGTAAGCATGGAAGATTTTGCACATAAAGAAAGGAGGCGTAAGACCCTCTTTTAACAAGGTAAGTAGTTAATTAAGTATTATTTTAAAAAAATTTCAACAGTTATATCTTTTTTAGAGACCTTAAAGAAAGGTAAGTTTATTTTTATAACTTTTAAAAAGATTTTAAATTTTTTCAAAAATTTAATTTTTTGTTTAAAGTGGTTAATTTATTTAACTATACTTATCTTATTAATGTGATGTTTTTTTTTAAATTTAATTGAGGTTTAGCTGTTCTTTTGGGGGGGTATAGTATTCATAGCTTTCACAGCCCTTGCTGTCAAAACTATGAATGAAAGATGGTGTGCTGCCATTGGCTCTAACTGAATCACGTGATCCCACAGCTCGCACGAATTAACTGCGTCTGTGGGATACGCACACACTGCACAGCTGCAGCCTTGAAACTAAAGTTCGTGTGAGCTCGGAAGGAAAAGGCAGGCGCGCAGTGAGATATCGCGGGGAAGCCTTACCCCCGCAGGAAGGCTCCGTCTTTAATTTCTGGGCCATTATTAAACTGGATTTGAGGTTAATTTGCAGCATTTGTAGTTGATTTAAAAGAAAAAAAGCCAGGTGTTTTTGTTATGTGGTACATGTAATGCTGGGAAAGGTGGGACCATAGTTTTGTTGTATTTGAGAGGGGAATACATATGTTTTTTTTAAGGGGAAAGCAGTGTGATGTATTTGTCACATGGTTTAGTATGAGCATGCTCAGTTCGCTCTGGCCTAGTAAAGCAAGTACATGGACTAGCAACTCATCCTGGCTCTGTCCATCATTTGTTCTACCCACCTATATTACCCTTTTAATGATGTGATAATTGTTAATGACTGCTAATCAACCTCTCTTGCCCAGAAAATAAACAATTTAAAGTGTGGAGTCTCATTCCTTCAGGTTGTGAATTGCTTTAGGAGATTTTAAAATGTCAAAATTTTGGGGGGGGAAATCTTACTTTTCCTTTCTGTCTTTTTTCTCTCTCTGTCTCTTAATCCAATCTTTCTTTCCCTCTCTTTCTCTGTCTGTACCTGATTTGACATTGAATTCACCCACTCTACTTCAGCCTCCTTCTCAGTCCTTCCTCTGTTTATTTCTCAATCCTTAAATCTCATTGGTTAAGGAGTTGCGCTGTTTGTCCCGTTGTTCACTGAGGTCCCAGATGCCCTGTTGCCCTCGCTGCGCCGTTATCAGCTCGCACTTCCAGCAACTTTGTGGACAAAAAACGTTAAAACCTAAACATACATGAACAAGTCTAACTAACGGGGCATGCCGCAAGATGCCCCACTCCAGCAAAATCCGACCCAATATGAGCCAAACTCCCTAAACCCACTGATTCAGTTAAATATAGAGTCTTAATTATCATCGAGCATTTACTGATTAAGCACACAATCTATTTTTACAGATTTGCTGCATTACATACTCCACACAAGGCCCTGGTAGAGAGCTTTAAAAGACTCATGTGGCAGCTCTTAGCGCAGGCTACAATTCACTCTCTTTGCTCTCTCTTCTCTTTCACTCACTCCTCCCCTGAGAGTTCTCAAGTCACTGAAGTAGAAAATGAATATTTTGCACTTCACTCGTCTGATCAATTATCTGCAGGCTGCTTCCACACCATGGGATGGTAGGATGCAGCCTCCTGCAGGTAACAGGATGGAAATCTGAAGCAAATTCATCTGCCTATTGGAGTAGAGAACACAAAACAAATAAGCTCAACTATTGCTTTCAAACTTACAAGGGGGCTTAAATCAGGATGTGTGACATTGGTAATTAACACAGTAATGCATTTGTATGCAATTCTTTTATCCACTTTTGATCTTAACCCCCTCCTTCATTCAAATAGCAAACACAGCAATTTTACTCAAATGCAATAAAACCCTTATGTGTCCATGAGTGCACAGAGTGGATTCAATACTATTAACATTAACTCTGTATAGCCAATGCCTCAAATTTAAAATCATTCGGCCATATTTTGCGACCCCTACGGGTGTGTACGAGGTGCGTACGCGCCTGTAGGGGCCGCGCAAGTTCTGGGTTTAGGATTGCGAAGCGCATGCGCTGAAACCCGGCACTTGCGATCTGTCAAGAGTCTTCTTGGCATCCCCGGGAGACAGGCCTCCGCGGGTGGAGAGTTGCGCTATTTGCCCAACTTCCGCCCGCTGAAAGGCCGCGGAATTCTTACGCCTGGTGAAAGCAAGCGTAAGGCCTGCTTTTACCAGCATAAGAGTTTTAAAGAATAGAAAAATAAAATTTTATCACTCACTTATACATTAGAAACCCTGTCCAATAAGGTAAATTTACATTTAGCCCCGTTAAAACATATTAAAACAAAATACAAAAAATTAATTTTTTGTTTAAAATATTTAATTAAATGCCATTTTAATTAATTTTATATATATAATTTTTTTTAAATTTATTTCATGTGTTCGTGTATTTTTTAAGTCATCCCCATTCATACTTGTGACAGTTCCGTACGTACGGAATCCCCATAAGTATGAAGGGGGATTCCATTCTTTCATTTGTTGGGCTGGCCCACGTGATCCCAGAGGTGCTTGCGAACCGCATGCTCCCCTGGGATACGCGGGTCTCTGCGCATTTCTACCAGGAGAGGCCCAGGATCGCAAGCCTCCATATCTCCCGGACCGCCAGGTAAAGGTGTAGATTTTTTGATGATCGGAGGCCTCCAATCGCAAATTCAGGCCCCTTGTCTTTGTCTTTAAATCCCTCTAGACCTCATATCTCCCTAATAATAATTCTGACGAGAGGTTATCAACCTGAAACGTTAACTCTGTTTCTCTCTCCACAGATGCTGCCTGACCGGCTGAGTGTTTCCAGCATTTTCTGTTTTTATCTCACATCTTCCTACCTCTGCAACCTCCTCCAGCTCCTCGGATTCCGACCTCTTGTATATTCCCCCCACCCCCACCTTTGCGCCAACATTGAGGGTTGTGCTTCCAATCGCCTAAGTTGCACTCCCTGTGATTACCACTCTAAAATCCCTTTTGATCTCCAACTCCCTCCACTCCTTTAAGACTCTCCTTAAAACCCACCTATTTTACCACGATTTTACATAGATACATAGAAGATAGGAGCAGGAGTAGGCCATTCGGCCCCTCGAGCCTGCTCCGCCATTCGATGAGATCATGGCTGATCATCTAAACTCAGTACCCTGTACCTGCCTTCTCCCCATATCCCTTGATACCTTTAGCTTTAAGAAATATATCTAACTCATCCTTGAATATATTTAATGACTTCGCCTCAACTACCTTCTGTGGTAGAGAATTCCACAGGTTCACCACTCTCTGGGTGAAGAAATTCTTCCTCATTTCTGTCCTAAATTGTTTACCCGTTATCCGTAGATTATGACCCCTGGTTCTGGACTCTCCGACCATCGGGAACATTCTTCCTGCATCTAGTTTGTCCAGACCTGTCAGAATTTTATATGTTTCGATGAGATCCCCTCTCATTCTTCTATACTTCAGTGAGTATAAGCCCAATCGACCCAATCTCTCCTCATATATCATTCCTGCCATCCCAGGTATCAGCCTTGTGAATCTTCGCTGAACTCCTTCCATGGCAAGAACATCCTTCCTCAGATAAGGCGACCAAAACTGCACACAGTACTCAAGGTGTGGTCTCACCAAGGCCCTGTACAACTGCAGCAGGACATCCCTGTTCCTATACTCAAACCCTTTCGCTATGAAGGCCAACATACCATTTGCCTTCTTCACCGCCTGCTGCACCTGCATGCTTACTTTCAGCGACTGGTGCACAAGGACACCCAGGTCTCGTTGCACTTCCCCTTCTCCCAATCTATTGCCATTCAGATAATAGTCTGCCTTTCTGTTTTTGACACCAAAGTGGATAACCTCGCACTTATCCACGTTATATTGCATCTGCCACGCTTCTGCCCACTCACCCAACCTGTCCAGATCATCCTGGAGTTTCTCGCTATCCTCCTCGCTGCACACACTCCCACCCAGCTTTGTGTCATCTGCAAACTTGGAGATATTACATTTAATTCCCTTATCTAGATCATTAATGTATATTGTGAATAGCTGGGGTCCACGGACCGATCCCTGCGGTACCCCACTAGTCACTGCTTGCCACTCGGAAAAAGACCCATTAATTCCTACTCTCTGCTTTCTGTCCGCCAACCAGTTCTCTATCCAAGTCAATACCTTGCCCCCAATCCCATGTGCCTTAACTTTACCCGCTAATCTCTTATGCAGGACCTTATCGAAAGCCTTTTGAAAGTCCAAATACACCACATCTACTGGTTCTCCCTTATCTATTTTCCCAGTTACATCCTCAAAAAATTCAAGTAGATTAGTCAAGCACGATTTACCTTTTGTAAATCTATGTTGACTTTGTCCGATCCTGTCACTGTTTTTCAAATGCTCAGCTATTACATCCTTTATAATGGACTCTAGCATTTTCCCCACTACCGATGTCAGGCTTACCGGTCTGTAATTCCCCGCTTTCTCTCTACCACCCTTTTTGAATAGTGGGGTAACATTAGCTACCCTCCAATCCATGGGTACAGTTCCAGATTCCATCGAATGTTGGAAGATGATCAGCAATGCATCTATTATTTCTAGGGCCACTTCCTTAAGTACCCTAGGATGTAGATTATCAGGCCCTGGGGATTTATCGGCCTTCAATACCGTCAATTTCCCTAACACCATTTCCCTGCAAATACTGATTTCTTTCAGTTCCTCCCTTTCATCAGACCGTATGTTCTCCAACATCTCTGGGAGGTTATTTGTGTCCTCCTTTGTGAAGACAGAACCAAAATATGCATTTAATTGGTCTGCCATTTCTTTGTTCCCCATTATAACTTCCCCCGCTTCTGACTGCAAGGGACCTACACTTGATTTCACTAATCTTTTTCTCTTCACATATCTATAAAAGCTCTTACAATCAGTTTTTATGTTCCCAGCAAGCTTACTTTCATATTCTATTTTCCCCTTCTTAATTAATCCCTTTGTCCTCCTTTGTTGAATCCTAAACTGCTCCCAATCCTCAGGGCTACCGCTTTTTCTGGCCAATTTATATGCCCTCTCCTTGGATCTTATGCTATCCCTAATTTCCCTTGTTAGCCACGGTTGAGTCACCCTTTTTGTTTTATTCTTATGCCACACTGGGATGTACAAATTCTGTAGTTCATCCATGCAGTCTTTGAATGTTTGCCATTGCCTATCCACCGTCAACCCCTTGAGTGACATTCCCCAATCAATCCTACCCAATTCGCGCCTCATTCCATCGTAGTTTCCTTTATTTAAATTCAGGACCCTAGTCTCTGATTCAACTACTTCACTCTCCATCCTAATGAAGAATTCTATCATATTATGATCACTCTGACCCAAGGGGCCTCGTACAACAAGATTGCTAATTAATCCTTTCTCGTTGCATAATACCCAGTCTAAGATGGCCTGATCTCTGGTTGGTTCCTCGACATATTGTTCCAGAAAACCATCTCGTAAACATTCTAGGAATTCCTCCTCCACAGTATTTTTACTAATTTGGTTAGCCCAATCTATATGTAAATTAAAGTCACCCATGATGACTGCTGTGCCCTTACTACATGCTTCTCTAATTTCCCTTTTAATGCCGTCCCCAACCTCCGTATTACTGTTTGGAGGTCTATATACCACTCCCACTAACGTTTTCTGCCCCTTGTTATTTCTCAGTTCTACCCATACAGATTCCGCATCATCAGAGCTAATATCCTTCCTTTCAATTGTGTTAATCCCCTCTTTAACCAGCAATGCTACCCCACCTCCCTTTCTTTTTTGCCTATCTTTCCTAAATATTGAATACCCTGGATGTTGAGTTCCCAGCCTTGGCCACCCTGGAGCCATGTTTCTGTAATCCCAATCAAATCGTATTCATTTACCTCTATTTGCGCAGCTAATTCATCCACCTTGTTCCGAATGCTCCTTGCATTAAGACACAAAGCCTTCAGGCTTGTTTTTTTAACGCTCTCAGACCTATATGAATTATTATTTACTGTGACCATGTTTGATTTAAACCGTTGAGTTCTTTGCCTTCTACTTTTGTTTTTCTCCTTCCTGTCTTTAGCTTTTATCCTTATTTCCCTTTCCTCTGTCTCCCTGCTCAGGTTCCCAACCCCCTGCCACTTGAGTTTAAACCCTCCCCAACAGCACTAGCAAACACTCCCCCTAGGACATCAGTCCCGGCCCTGCCCAGGTGCAGACCGTCCCGTTTGTACTGGTCCCACCTCCCCCAGAACCGGTTCCAATGTCCAAGGAATTTGAATCCCTCCCCCTTGCACCATTCCTCTAGCCACGTATTCATTTGAAATATCCTCCTATTTCTACTCTGTCTAGTACGTGGCACTGGTAGCAATCCTGAGATTACTACATTTGAGGTCCTCTTTTTTAATTTACCTCCTAACTCCCTATATTCTGCTTTTAGGACCTCATCCCGTTTTTTACCTATATCGTTGATGCCTATGTGCACCACGACAACTGGCTGTTCGCCCTCCCCCTCCAAAGTGTTCTGTAGCCGCTCCGAGACGTCCTTGACCCTTGCACCAGGGAGGCAACACACCATCCTGGAGTCTCGATTGCGGCCGCAGAAACGCCTATCTATTCCCCTTACAATTGAATCCCCTATCACTATAGCTCTTCCACACTTTTTCCTCCCAGCCTGTGCAGCAGAGCCACCCATGGTGCCAGGAAGTTGGCTGCTGTACACAAATTGGCTGCTGCATTTCCCACATTACAGCAATGACTCCACTTCAAAAGTACTTCATTGGCTGTAAAGTGCTTTGGGACATCCGGTGGTCATGAAAGGTGCTATATAAATTCAAGTCTTTATTTCTTTTCTTTAACATTAAGATTTGCTTTTGACACCTGATCTGCACTGACTGAGCTGATCTCGGACAGATGGGACACAAGTGGCCTCAGTATTCTGGGCTATCAATTTGCCTTCAATCTGCTGTTCCACATAAATAAGTCATCTGGTAAATGCCACAATCAGCGATGCCTGAAAAATTGGCCCAAATGTACCATAGTTTCCTTTGTTCACTAATCTTAATGAAAAGTAAACTTGTGTGTAGAATGGTGCAATGCCAGTGGAAAGCACGAAGAGACTGCTTGGCCCCAAAATTCCTGATGGTCTGCTCTGCCTGAACAAGTATGGCCAAGATGTACTGCAGCAACTCGCCAAGGCTTCTTCGGCAGCACCTCCCAAACCCTCGACCTCTTCTAGAAGGACAAGGGCAGCAGGCGCATGGGAACACCATCACCTGCAAGTTCCCCTCCAAGCCACACACCATCCTGACTTAGAAATATATCGCCGATCCTTCATTGTCGCTGGGTCAAAATCCTGGAACTCCCTCCCTAACAGCACTGTAGGAGTACCTTCACCACACGGACTGCAGCGGTTCAAGAAGGCGGCTCACCACCACCTTCTCAAGGGCAATTAAGGATGGGCAATAAATGCTAGCCTTGCCAGCGACTCCCCGATCCCATAAGCGAATAAATTTTTTTATAAAGTGGAAGCACTACCTGTCCTAACCTCAAGCTGGAGAGCTGATCCCAAATCCCAAGCATGAACCCATTTACATAACCGGGGAGGCACTTCTCGATGCACCTGCCACACATCTCCGGGATCGATTACCTTTAAGGTTTGGCACCATTTTAAAGGCCTCAGCGGAACTCACGCAGGCTCCGCTGATGCCCACCGAGGGCGAAGTGGGCAGAATTCCCAGGGTGGCCCAGGAACTCTCCCAAACTTGCCCCCTGCATGTAGGAGGATGGAGGGACGGAAGATCCAACCGTGGCCCACCGCCCCTCCCCCCCCCCCCACCCACTGGAGTTTAAAGGACCACAGCAAATGGGGCAGAATCCTGGCATAACCAAGCACTACCTCAAATTCCTCACACGCCCAGGTAGAACTCAGGTTTGCCGCAATCTCCAGCCCAAGGATTTTGCAACCTTTGTGCTCAGTGCTGTAATAAAGATTGTCCACAGTTAAAAGATGTGCTCGGAGAAATTAGCAAAGAGGCAAAAAAAACACACAACAGTTTTCTTGCTCATTAAGGCCAATCATGAGAAACTTGTGCAGAGTTACACAGAGGAAATATAAAGGGAAGGTGACTACTGAAACTCAGGTCAGAATTGACATTAGTCAGCTTAATGAACAGGAAGATTTGAAAATGTCAGCACAGCAGTGAATACCCTGAATGCAAAAGCAATCCATTTGCCTCATCCCCATCTGATTCAGGATTTTGCTTATTGTAGTATGTACTTATATTTATTACACTGTAGTGATGCATCCAATGTAAAAATATACACACGGTGGGACTTTGTAGTTTATTAAATTATATCGCACAGTAATACATTGCCCCCGCAGCCTTTTCCCTGCTTCAACATTCTTTTTAAAGTTAGAATTCCAGTTGTAACATAAAAGAGATAACTGTGTGATTAATTTTTGGATCAGTAAACTTGAATTTGATTATTGAATAGATTAGTAACAGAGCGAATGTGCGCAACAGACTGGGAACCCAGCCTATACCGACCTGTCCAGCATTCTGGAACCTGAGTCAGCCTCATGACCAGCCAAGTCTCTTTACCAAAGCTTATTAATGCCAACCTTGGCTCAGTGGCAGCACGCTTGCCTTTTGAAGAAGATTGTGGGTTAAAGCCGCACTCCAGAGACTGGAGAACAGAATCTCGGCTGACACTGGGCGCCGCGCTGGATCAGACGTTGGATTGGAGCAAGGCTCCGCTCGAACGCCCGCAAAAAAACTTTACGGGCAGCTGTGAGCGAGATGAACGGCGAGCGCTGTTCCTTCGCCGCTGACCGCAAAAAAATCCGGGCCGCTGAGTTTTTTTTGCGAACAATAGTGACCAGAGGAAAACATGCTCCGTTATTTTCTACTTGAAAAAGTTTGTACGATCACATCGCAACCATCAATCATTCAGGGTCGACATCATCACTGCCAGCAATGTTCATTGTACCAGAGTGACCTGCAACAAAGACACAGAACACACCCTCGCCAACGCCAAGAAATGGATACAAGGGACCGATTAGAATATCGTTTTGGAGTTCAGTTGCTAGTTACAAACCAGCTGAAGCCCTAATTTTAGTTACGGATTTTTTTATTCCTCTATTGTTTCTGTTTTATTTTAATTTTTCTGTCTCCCTGTTCTTCCCTGTATGGCCTTTATTAGCATAAGGCCCATCCTGAGATGCAGTGGCATTAATGAGAAAAGAGTAGAAAAGTGCAGGCTCTAGAGTGTTGAAGGCAGTAAAGGGTGTGGAGCCTCACTGAATTATTAAATTGCATCTCCAGAATATTACTTGAAGTTAGGCAAGAGAATAGGACCACGGGATGTGAATTTAAATGAGTGAAAAGTAAATTTAAATAAATATTAGCAAGAACGTATTTACTCAAAGAGTTATAAATGCTTGAAATAATCTGCCAGGCAGACTGATAAAGGCAGAAACATTAGCCACTCAAAATGCAGCTTGATACTATAATGGGAGATTTGGGCTGCAAAGGGGATGAGCTTCAATGGGTGTCACGGCCTTTCCTTGACCTTGTCTTTTCTTAGATTCTTATGTAACCCTGGTGCTAATGTAAGAAAGACTTCAGGCTACAACCAAACAAAATACAAAATAACAGCCGTGACAAACCATCTAGTTAGGGTGGTAATCGCTGGCTGTAAAAAGTGGTGGCTTTTTCACGGCTGTTGCTGCCAGAATTCTATACAAGTGGAAGAGGGAAGCCTGTCCCTGTTAACTGCTTGTCTTCACTGTCATTCAGAATTATCCAGTATACCCTTGAGAGGAGCTAATATTCTCCAGCTGATCGCCTTTGCTTCCCACTGCGTCGACACCAAGCAGAAGGTCAGCAAGTACAAGACACCTTGTACCTGATAAAACGGATGCAATTTATATTACAACGTAAATCATAATTTCAATCCTACCCAACCGATTAAAATTGTAGCATTCAAATTAGCCGAAAACTGTGTTTTCAAATCTTAAGGATACCCCGATGAAAAAAAGAGACACTCTCACACTCCAAGCTGCAGTCCAGACTATAGCGGCACGGTATAGCCACATACTAACACAGCCAAACTGTTTTTATTCATTTATACCTTTGGTCAAATTTCTGCACTTATCAGGAGAGTGATATAAGTGCTAGGAAATGGACTGCTTTCCTTATTTTTCCATCCAGTCACAGCATCCAACATTACCAAGCCAGTGATAAGACAGACCAGGTTCAGAGTAATGCTTCCTCTATTTTGTCCCAACTATTTATAATAATGTAAAAAATTTTGCATGTGCACGCACTTCCTGTCAACAAACACCTAACTACTTCCTCCTGTCATGCTATTTCCACCACACCGGTCATCATGCTTTTCTGTCACAATTAAACATTTTATTAATATCTTGATGGCTCTGTCGATATATGGGGATGACTTCTCCAAGCTTGGTCTCTTGAGTAGATGGTGCTGTTGCTTACTTGCCTCTGAGCTCTACCACTTGCAGTTCCAAGATATGTTGGATAAAATAACACATTGATATCCCTGATTGTGGGGAAAATGAATGGCTGTAGTTCTGCACAACAGAAAGACTTCAGCCAGTCCTGTGGCGATTTGTAAAACAAAAGAGCGGTTTTGTTGCTTTGTGTAGGCCTTAGCATTGCTCCTACAATGATTTGATGGCCCTGCTCTCCACACATCTTGCAATTCTGAAACCCAACTTGCTTTCTGTTCCTTGTCCACTGCCACCTCTGATCGCTACTGCCCTCTCCCACCTTCACTGCAACCCCCGGCCCGATCTCGAGCATCTGCCACAGCCACCCATGGCACCACCATGTACCCAACTCTCCTACTGCAACAGGACATGACCTCAACCTTTACTCATCCTCCTCCAGAGTGCTGAATGCCTCGCTCCCAACCGTTGCTGGGACCAGCTGCAACCTCGCCAGCTCTTTGGCGCTTTTCAATACTGATTCAGTACTATCTAAGCTATAGGATATAAGGTATAATAGTGATCCAGCAAGTGTTTATCTGTTGAAAATATTCAACATGAGGTCAGATGCACTGTGTTGATACCGCAACGCATTGTGCTTCACAATAGACATCACAGGTGCACATCCATGGTACCCTGCTCAGCAAGTTCCCACTGTCAACAATGCCACCAAGTTGAATTCAGATATTAAATGCTGGCTTTGCCACGAGACGAGCCTCATTGGATTCTGGTGAAAGGCTACAGCCAAAATATTAATCCATCTTTCTGATTTACGTTATGATTGACCTGCTGTGCATGTCCAGCATTTTCTGTTTTTATTACAACCTTCCATGTTCTTTTCTTTTAGATTAATTTTCTGAATCAATTACTAACGGGGCATGTCCTCCTGCTGATGGGCGATCCCAATGCCACATTGGTGCCAGGCAGTGAGCAGTCACCACCAATGTTCCCTTTAAGCTGCGCAGCGGTCTGGAGCTCCCGCGCAGCCGGCTCACTGCCTTTTAAATGCAAAAACCGCGCATGCGCGGATTTTGGAATGTGCCGCATGGCTCCTTCAAGGGGCCGCGCAACCCAAAAAGAAATTAGAGGGAACATTGGTCACCACCTACACATTAGTTCCTATTTGGTGTCCAGGCTTACATTTTCAATGCACATCTTTTATAAATTTGGGGTGGGCTAGTGATAGTGTCAGCTGTGGCTCAGTGGGTAGCACACTCACCTCTGAGTCAGAAGGTTGTGGGTTCATCGTCCCACTCCAGGGACTTGAGCACATAAAGCTAGGCTGACACTCCAGTGCAGTGCTGAGGGAGCGCTGCACTGTCGGAGGTGCCGTCTTTTGGATGAGACGTTAAACCGAGGCCCCATCTGCCCTCCCAGGTGGACGTAAAAGATCCCATGGCACTATTCTGAAGAGTTATTCACGGTGTCCTGGCCAATGCTTCTCCCTTAACCAACATAACCAAAGCAGATTATCTGGTCATTATCACATTGCTGTTTGTGGGAGCTTGCTGTGCGCAAATTGGCTGCCACATTTCCCGCATTACAACAGTGACTACACTTCAAAAGTACTTCATTGGCTGTAAAGCTGCTTTGAGAAGTCCGGTGGTGGTGAAAGGCGCGATATAAATGCAAGCCTTTCTTTCTTTCTAATCATCACCCACTTCTGATTTCTAGTTCCAAGCCCAGAAGCAATGCTAAGTCCAACACAAAAGAACAAAACCCCTCTTTTGTTTTAGAAATCTCCACAGGGCTGCTGTGCAGAACTCCAGCCATTCATTTTCCCCGCAGTCAGGGATATCAATTTGTGTTATTTTTTTTTCAGGAACATGACTTGACATGTCCAATCCAACCTCACCATCTGGAGCCAGTTATCAATGCCAGCTTCATCGTGAGCAAGGACACTCATCTCAGGCATCAAATAGCATCCAACAGACAGCGCTTCAAGTGAAAGCTGTTAAAATAAGTTCTTCGTGAAGTTAATGGAAAAAGCTTTTTTATATAATCTCTATCATAAAATAAAAAATAGTGTCTGTTTGAATGTATTCGTGTTCTTATTTACTTTCTGGATGCTCAATGTTAACCATGGGGCAATGCCGATCATTTGTTTGAAGTCGCACAACACCAGGTTATAGTCCAACAGGTTTATTTGAAATCACAAGCTTTCGGAGCGCTGCTCCTTCGTCAGGTGAAGGAGCAGCGCTCCAAAAGCTTGTGATTTCAAATAAACCTGTTGGACTATAACCTGGTGTTGTGCGACTTCTCACATTTGTCCACCCCAGTCCAACACCGGCAACTCCACATCATGGTCATTTGTTTAGCAGAGACCATTTAGATTCGAGACTCAGGTTCTACAACAGGCACAGAAGGTAGCAACTATGGCCGCACACCAAAAACTTAAGTAAGTTGGAATAGTTCTGACCATTAAAAAGTTGAAATTGAAGTTTAGCTAAATAAGTTGAAGTATCTGTAGTAGGCATTTAAAAAAATAATGGAAATTTTACTAAATCAAAGGCCTGAGCATGGTTAATGCCTCAAGACCATCCTGGGATTCAATTTTATATTCAAACCGAGCCAGAGGCCAAGGCCTACCCAATCTACTTGCTTTTAATTTTAACCTGTCGATCAGCCAGTACAATAAATGAGTGTACACATGAATGTGCCTAATTGAGCATGAGTATGTCAATATGTAATATGCACACATGGCTGAGAGTGTGTATACCTGCATGTATACAAATTTCGACGAGATTGTGTGCACACGACACGTGTGTACATGGAGTTTATTGTGTATGACGAACACCAAGGTGAAGGATGCAAGTCTGGAGAAAGTAAACACATTTTCCCACTGAGCGCAAGCTTCAAATTCTCCCAGGTCTTGTTAGTGCATGGACTAGGTACAGGGAAAGGGCCCTCTACATCGCCCCAGCAATGTTTAATTCCAGCCTCAAAAAAAGCATTATCAACCGCACCAATGTAATATTTCCATTTCCCACACAAGCCATTTTTAAAACAACCAATGAGCAAGACACAAGTTAATGCCAACGTGTGCTGAATGGTAGGTCATTTTGTGCCGTGGACTTGGTTTCCATTGGAAACCTGATAGAAATCCCACCCAGAACGAATTTCACATAAAGAATTTACATCTGGTGAAAAGGGAATTTTCATCCCATCTGTTTGGATTTGAAGCCAGAGCCCCAAAGGAAAAAGGAGTGGGTAGCAATGCTTTGTGTGGCACCACCTAATCCCTTATACTACCATTTCCAATTAACAATATAAGTATGTTTGATTTGCAGATCATCGTGACCCTACTCCCTCATTCCAACTCCACTGTGCTTGATAAAGGGCAATATACTGAAAAATACCTGGTTCAGGAGATGCAGCCCAATCCCTGGAGCCATTTCTGCTACTTGGTGTCGTTTGTCACTGAACAGTTCCCTCATTATAGAAATGAAACTCAGATGGTCTGAGGAGAATGTTGCAGGCCTTCCTCTGCTGCTTGACAGAAACATCTTGTGATATTTTGCAGAACAATTATCTCATCAAAAAAACACATATGCCACCGTGAATTGCAATTGCGGATTGAGGATTGGAGCTTCAGGCAGGTATGCAATCGCAGCAAACATCTTCGTTTTTTAATTTAGCAGGACAGTAATATTCCACTCCCCACCCCCCTCAATCCCAGCTGTACTTATGAGAATCTTCCTCTGTTAGCTAGACCTTCAATATTTCTATCAGGTGATTTTTCTTTTTGTTTGGAAATTAGTTATTCATTAGAACAGATCCCGCCATGCTGTGCTTTTTGCTCACCGGAGTGGGTAGCGAGTTTTAATGTCAGCTTTTTGCCTATGTAAAACGGAGGATCATGAATAAAATAAATAGCTAATTACTCACAACTAAGTACCAACTGGAGAACAAACAGCCTGTTACTGAAATCAAGAAATAAAACTCTGCCTATTGACACAGCTAACAGATGCACAGTGCTGATTCTGCACAACTTATTGTGTTGCTTCTATGCTCATTAGCAATTCCGTCCACAATTTGCATTCAACTTCACACTTCAAATCTCCAAGTAATGTACCTGATGTAAATTAATTTCCAAGCCTTAGTTATTGTTATTGGAACCAGAAGTATTTAAGAATCTGGATGGAATGCGCAGAGCTGCCAATGGTAAGTCATTAGGTGCAAGAAACGCACACTTTGACTTATAAATGTGAATTATTTTCATGCCTGACAGTCACGTGAAATAAGTTTTAGCCTTGCTCCTTGTGGGCATGAGCACCCAGCACTATAACTGCTGTAATTCTACACTAATCGGTGCTAAATCGGCAACTGCAGGAGGGAGGCAAGAGATGGTTGGCATGAGAAATGGGTCAATACCTCATGGGTGCAGTATGAAGTGCCCTTCAGATGTTATGGCTGAGTTCATGTTGTTTGAACAGAGTAGAGGGAGCTGTACTTTGCATCCAACTGCAGTATACCACGCTATACCAGGCCTGGATATGTTTTGTAAGAACACACTATTTGTTATAACTTCCGCTGTAACTTGACCAAAACTTTAAAGTTGGCCACATTTTATGTACCGTCATGCCTCGCGAGGCCAAGAGACTGGTTGCTGAGAGAACTTTTGCCAAAAATAAAAGATGCTACGGTTGTAAGCTGTGAAAGCTGCCAATTGTCTTTCAACAGATAAGGAAGACAGACTTTGAAAGTTCTGTGGGAACAGGCTATTGAGCTGTGGAATCAGTGCAAAAACAGAAGCAGCTTCAGCCTATGGAATGTAACCGGCCCTGAAGGCCCACGGATGCTTAACGGACTATCGATAAGAGTAACTGAAAAACAACTAATGCCGTACAGTTAGGGACACGTACGCAGTGGGAGGGTGGCCAAGTTTTGGGGTATAAAAGATGCTGTAAATTGACCGCTCGCTGCTGCAGCTGGGCGACCTGGTCAGTTGCCAGAAATCATACCTCTAGTCACTGCCGGATTGACCAATCGCTGTTGTTAGTACGTATGTGGTGTTTTCGGGGGTGTGGAGTAATCAGATCAGCCATGATCTTATTGAATGGCGGAGCAGGCTCGAGGGGCCGAGTGGCCTGCTCCTGCTCCTAATTCGTATGTTCGTGTGTTTTGCTTGAGCTTAAAGTAAAGGGATAGCTCTGTGCACGCTGAGGTATAATGGGGAATTATTACACGCTACATAACTGTCGGATGCTTACTTGTAATCTCTTGCTGATTTTTACGTAAAAGATGTTTTTCACAGATTCATTGGGGTAAAAATTCAGTTGGTTGCGCCTCCCGTTAGCGCCTTAAGAGGGCGCTAATGGGGCGCAAAGCCGCTAACGCCCGGGCGCAGCAATGTTTGCGCCGCTCGGGAACTTAACTAGAGATTGTGCGGCGGCGCTAAACTTTACCGCTGCGACCACCTGCGCGCGCAGATTGTGACTGTCATTCCATGGTGCAACGCCCTTGTGGCGCCCCGGAGCGGAAATTGAGTGGCGCCCCCTGCCTTACCGCCTGGCGCATCCAACGACCGGAAGACTGGAACGCTATCAATCGCTGTGGGGCTGGGGGGGGGCGCTATTTAAAGGGGGCCTCTTCCTGTCTTTTTCTGTGGTGGACATTTTTGCACCACTCGTTCTGAGAGAGAGAGAGAGATTCGGAGAGAGAGAAAGAGAGACTTCTGCATTGACTCAACGCTTTGTGAGGTAGTTTTGCCTACTGATCCTAACTTCGCTAGTACTTTAGTTGCTGTCCTTCATTACTTTGCTTGCAAAGAGACTATGGGGGCTGCACTGATTGGGGGCGTCGTCCTGCTCCAGCTGAATCGGAGGACACAGAGACGCAGAGAGAGAGTGGCAATGATGGCCAGACGGAGGAGGGCCAACAGGCGTATGTACAGGAGAGCTTACCCTCCCAGGGTATATCGTGAACAGCTCTCCTACCTTCATATGTCTGAGGAGCTGTGTTTGCGAAGGCTGCGATTCAGCAAGGAGGTGGTCACTGAGCTCTGCCAACTGCTGCAGCCAGATCTGCAGCCTCAACTGAGGTCCAGGACGTCTCTGTCGGTGGCAGTGAAGGTCACAGTGGCTCTCAACTTCTACGCTACTGGCTCATTTCAAGCTGCTGCTGGGGACCTCGCCAATATCTCCCAGTTCGCGGTGCATTGCTGCATCCGGCAGGTCACAAATGCCCTCTTTAAAAGGAGACGAGAGTTCATCTCTTTCCCCATGACCCCAGACAAGCAGCGTGACCGCGCTCTGGGCTTTGCGAGGGTAGCGGGCTTCCCCATGGTGCAGGGCGCCATTGACTGCACGCATGTGGCTTTGCGTGCTCCGCATGAGAATGCCGAGGAATTCCGGAACAGAAAGGGGTTCCATTCCTTGAATGTTCAGTTGGTCTGTGACCACAGACAGCTGATACTCGCTGTCAATGCCCACTATCCTGGCAGCTGCCACGATGCTTTTATCCTGCGCCAGACTACTGTGGCAGAACTTTTCGAGGCACCGCATCAGCCAGTTGGTTGGCTTCTCGGGGACAAGGGGTATGCATTGAGCACCTGGCTGATGACACCGCTCCGTACGCCCAACACCCCTGCTGAGCTGCGGTACAATGAGAGCCATCAAGCTACCAGGAACATAATTGAGCGCGCAATCGGCGTGCTGAAGCAACGGTTCCGCTGTCTCGACCATTCTGGAGGAGCCCTGCAGTACTCGCCTGAGCGAGTATCCAACTTCGTAGTTGTGTGCTGCATGTTGCATAACATGGCAATCCTCAGGACCCAGCCAATGCCACCAGGCCTTGGAGCACCACCAGAGGAGGAGGAGGAAGAGGAGGAAGAGGACAAGGAGGATGATCATCAGCAGCACCAAGGCGGGAGGGCGGCCCACAATGGTGAAACTGCAAGGGCCGTCCGTCAACGGCTAATAGCAAGCCGCTTCTAGGGCCCCTGCTGTGGAAATGGCTTCTGCCATTGCTAACAACATCAATGAACCCAGCACGCAACCCCTAAGCCGGCCAAGGCACCAATAATTCCAACCACCAACCATGTATATTTTGAATACAGAAACTTATTTATTTTACAAACTCTGTGTGTGTCAATTCCTCATGACAAACTCATAGAAATAAACACAAAAAAACAGTCAATAACATAACTGGTTCTCACAACCTGGAGATAATGTCCAAAACACTAAACAAAAGTTGGACCACGAACCTCGACCTTTAATAAAAAAATGACCAGCATTTTGTCACACCTCCTACTTTTTGCCCTTCGAGGGTGATCTCCTTCCCTTGCGCACTTCCCCCCTTCTAACCCTACTGCTCCTCCGTAATGGGACCTCAGTGGCTGCAGCAAGGCTGGTGGAAGGCTGCTGCTCGTCAGACCCTGACACTGCAGATGCCCCTGAAGGACGGCCTCGACCAGTTCTGGGCCTGGAGGGCCCGGCTGCAGACTGCACCAACTCTGCATGGGCGGCAGCAGTCTGTCCTACAGGCGGTGGCAAGTGCAGTGGAGAAGTGACAGTGTTGGCAGCAGGAATGCTGTCATCGTGAGAGAGGACAGCAACTCCCTGCTCGCCCGACACACTGGCACTCCCACGGGGCAGCACTTCAGCATCCGGAGCAATCTGCTGGAGAACAGATTGCTGGCCTGCTGCGGCGCGGTGACAGCCCCGGGGACATGTGAACGAACCATCGAGGTTGGCAGCAGTCTGTGCTCGCGTGGCCTCAATCTGAGTCTGCATGAGAGCAGTCAGAGATGGGATCACGGCAGCCAGTGACTGAATTGCAGCACTAAGCGTTAGTGTGGCATCCACCTGTGCTACAGCGAAGTGCTCCACACTCCTTGCCAGTGACTCAATGCATTCGGGCACCCTTCCCACTGCACCCATGAGCTCAGTGTGCATGCCCACCGCCTGGGTGTTCATTTCTGCGATCAGCCGTTCCTCCTCTGCGTCCATTGCAGTAGGAGTGTCTGGCATACTCTCCCTCTGGGGAGAAGGCCCCCGTTCTTCCCTACCCCCATGGCGTTGCTGCAGCCCGCTGGGTCCTGGAGCTTCACCCTCATCAGACCCTTCCCCCCTGCTCCCCTCCAGGGAAGGCGTGTTCCCAGTGTGGGCATGGGCTTCCTCGGGAGAGGGTGGCACTGATGCTCCGGCTTCCTCTTCCTCCTCGGCTGCAGCTTCACTCCCAGTGGCAGCTTCAGGGCCCATCTCCTCAGCTGGTGAATCACCATCTGAAAGCAGGGAGGTACAAGAGTGGCTTTAGCGTGAGGACAGGGTGGCAGTAAGGGAGGAATAAGTGCAGCGAGTTAGCAAGTTGGATTGAAAGTGTCAAAGGCTGGTGTTGTGAGGGACAAGTGGAAGGACAGAGGACAAAAAGGTGATGACCTTACCATTGCTGTCCAGAACGGGGTCGGCGTCTCCAGTGGCGACGGGACCGATCACCCGGCTTGCCACAATCCTGTGGACGCGCTCCTCAAGATCGCTGAGGGGTTGCAGCTGAGGCCACCCTCCACCTGTCTGTTGCTGCTGTCTCCGATTATGCGCCAGCTTGGCCTGTAAGAAAAAGGACAGCATCTGAGTAAATATACAGCCATGGTCTTGCCTGATGTGCCTCCCATAGGTGAATAGCCCTTACTGTATGCAGCCATGGTCTTGCCTGATGTGCCTCCCATAGGTGAATAGCCCTTACTGTATGCAAAGTGTGGAATGTGTGTGTGTGTTTGATGAAAGGGCCATAGGTGTTGGATGAGTGTTGTGCATTGGGGTTTTAAGACCCTCTGGCCATAGAGTGAGGTTGAGATGGAGGGATGGAGAGGTATTGAGAAAAAGCCACTCACCCTGACGACCCGAGTGAGGTCATTGAACTTTTTGCGGCATTGAGTATGGGTCCTGGGCACCATGCTCCTGGAGGAGACGCTCTGAGCCACCTCCCTCCACACTCTTCTGAACTCGCGTGACAAAGGCCTCCTGCCACTCTCAGGGAAGAGTATACATCTTCTGCGCTCCACCGCGCCAACCAGAGCATCCAAGCCCCGCTCGGTGAAGCGATGAGCTCGTTCTCTCACCCTCTCCATCCTTGGCAGCAAAATGGATTCACAGGTCTCTCCAGGCCGAGATTCAAGGCTGCAATGAGCAGGGTGTGGCTGGGGAGCAAGTTGGCCCCCCCCGCTTTAAGAAGTGGCCGGCGCCAGTGTGTCTGTGTTCCCTCGCTAACTGGCAGCAGCTGCGCTGCGCTCGCGCGCTGAGTTAGCGCCTCACTGCTCGGCCTTTGCGCCTTAAGACAGGTGTGCAGCGCCTGATTTAGCGCTCCACTCACCTCCCGGGGCGGTAAAAGTGAAGTTTCCAGTCAGTGGCGATAATTAGCGCCAGGCGCTAATATTTGCGTCCAGACGATATTTGCGCCCCAAATGGGGCGCGACCTAATTTTTCCCCCATTGGGTTTTGTGTTGTCTGTTCGACGGGTCTGAACTTTGGAAACAGTTGGATGGGGGGAGGGGCGTCGATTTTCGCATGTCTTACAGTTTGATGCTGACATCAGTGTCGACAATGCCCAGCACTAGCATCCCTCATCTTGTTGAGCAGCAAATTTTCTGAAACAAAAAGCTTAAAAAATAAATACAGCTCCATGTGTTTAAATGGGATTGACATCTGTCTCACTCTTGTCCATCATAAGTGGGGTTCTTAACCTTTCCCTGACGTTGATAGCTCTGAATACAACGCAGAAAACTCTTGCAATAGCAAAATACTGCGGATGCTGGAAATCTGAAATAACAAACAGAAAACGCTGGAAACACTCAGCAGGCCAGGGAGCATCCGTGGAGAGAGAAACAGAGTTAACGTTTCAGGTCTGGGACCCTTCATCAGAACTGGAAAAAGCTGGAGATGTAACAGATATTAAGCAGGTGCAGAGACAGCGGGGGGGGGGGCGGGGGGGAGGGGGGGGGAGGAAGGAATTGAAGGAATATACTGTGCTTATGTAAGAGGCAAGAAAGATAAAATGTTGCAAATGGGAATGGCAAAATAATACAGCATGAAAAATGGGGGCTGGGGTTATAGTTTGAAATTGTTGAACTCTTGGTTTGTCCCGTTCCCATTGGTATAACCTTGGGCCTCCTGGACCCAATGAAGTGTTGCGCAAGACGTGGGTTCATAAAGCTTTGTGGAGTCAATGGAAAAGAAAATTGGGCGAGCTGTAAAACAGGCTGCCGATTCGCTCCAGCTCATCTTGGGCTCGTGCCCAAGACCAATTACACCCCCGTTGAGCCTCTGATTCTACCGTGACCATCGGGAACAGGTGCCGGGCAGAAGCCTCACGAGGAGGAAGTGAAAAGTCCGAGGGCAAATCAAGCCACAGTGCTCCCTTACACTTCCTGGCAACGTGCTCCAGAACAGCATTGACAGAAGCCTGGGGCCAAGCTACCTGCTTACTCTCTCAGTTCGGAACATGGTGTGGCATAAGGAGCCTAAAGAGGGATGCAATAGCCAGAAAATGGAACTATAAACAGGTTAACGGAAATATTAACCTTCAGAATTTGTGTCACTCCATTGCACAAATAATATTTTGTGCGGAAAAATAATAGATAGTGAGGCAACATAGATGGGAAAAATCTCAGGCTTGAGAGCTGCCACAGTTCTGTTCTCTCTTCATTCCATGGTATGTTTTACGTTTAGCTGATGCAAACTACATGGCATCCTTTGTCAAACAGGAAGGTGGAAGAGCAACTAATGTGGTCAATTTGAAGAGTGATGGTAGTATTGAGTTTATCTGGTAATTCACTGGTGACTGATACAGTCCTGGAAATTCAACCTCAGTAGCCGTTCTAACCCCAGTTACTCTTTAGTGTTCCACTAATGGCACTCAAGTTTACCCATATTCCTTTGCAAGCGTGAACCCTCTGTAATCACATGAGGTGTGATAAAGGGCAGTTAGAAAGATTAACTGTAATCATCTGGCAGTGTTCTCTGTCTATATATGCTGTGCCTATATGCATTTCTTCACTTCACCTGACGAAGGCGCAGCGCTCCGATAGCTTGTGATTTCAAATAAAGCTGTTGGACTATAACCTGGTGTTGTGCGACTTCTCACTTTTGTCCACCCCAGTCCGACACCGGCATCTCCACATCATCACTCTACATGGCAGAGCAGTTACACTATAACTGAACAGTAAGAGTAAACACTGAATAATAAAGGTAAGCTTCCTCCATTAGCCCATAGATTACTCTTTCAACCTGTAATAATAGCAGAAGTACTGCCATGGGCCATGTTGTATAAAATCAAACCACTTTGAACTGTATCCTATTCCAATTCATTGTTCCACAGGATCTCAAAACTCTTGAACTCCTTACTTCTCTTAATCTTCCCTTCTTTTTCCAATCTAAAACCCGGTCAGGGTGTCACCTGATTAATCCTTTTCTCCTATTAATTTCTGACCTTGAAGGCACCCGACAGTACAGGCCTTAGCCCTTCACCTGGCTTTCTCAATAAAAAATGAAGAAAGAGTTAACACATTTGCTGCTTATTTCTGCAGCTTAAGCCGAAGATCTTCGAGTGTATTTCAGTTTCATATGCAATTATTTGTCAGCATATCCAGGCACATCGCCCAGGTAAATAACATTATTAAGATGGCATTAAAAGATCAAGCCATGGAGCTCGAATTATTGGTCATATATCTTTACTTGTCCCACAATATACAATGTTTTTTTATGAACTATAAGCAATTTATTTTTTGTAAAACAATTTAAACTGGTTTCAAATGTATGTTAAATTATAATGCAATTTCAAATATCTTATCCTTATGTCAATATTATTCAGGGACAAGTAGGTCAAAGTCACTGACTGTTTGCTACCTGACAGTCAAACCTATATAATATTTTCTGTTATAAAAGTAAATGCTGGGTCTATGTGACTGTTTGCAGGCTTGTTGGCAATGTCTATCTATGTGCTGTATTTTTTTTATTCGTTTATGGGATCAGGGCGTCGCTGGCAATGCCAGCATTTATTGCCCATCCCTAGTTGCCCTTGAGAAGGTGGTGGTGAGCCGCCTTTTTGAACCGCTGCAGTCCGTGTGGTGAAGGTACTCCCACAGTGCTGTTAGGTAGGGAGTTCCAGGATTTTGACCCAGAGACGATGAAGGATCGGTGATATACTTCTAAGTCAGGATGGTGTGTGACTTGGAGGGGAACTTGGAGGTGCTGGTGTTCCCAGGCGCCTGCTGCCCTTGTCCTTCTAGGTGGAAGAGGTCGCGGGTTTGGGAGGTGCTGCCGAAGAAGCCTTGGCGAGTTGCTGCAGTGCATCTTGTAGATGGTACACACTGCAGCCACGGTACGCCGGTGGTGGAAGGAGTGAATGTTTAAGGTGGTGGATGGGGTGCCAATCAAGCGGGCTGCTTTGTCCTGGATGGTGTGGAGCTTCTTGAGTGTTGTTGGAGCTGCACTCATCCAGGCAAGTGGAGAGTATTCCATCACACTCCTGACTTGTGCCTTGTAGATGGTGGAAAGGCTTTGGGGAGTCAGGAGGTGAGACACTCGCCACAGAATACCTAGCCTCTGACCTGCTCTTGTTCCCACAGTATTTATGTGGCTGGTCCAGTTAAGTTCTGGTGAATGGTGACCCCCAGGATGTTGATGGTAGGGGATTCGGCGATGGTAATGCCATTAAATGCAAAGGGGAGGTGGTTAGACTCTCGCTTGTTGGAGATAGTCATTGCCTGGCACTTCTGTGGCGCGAATGTTACCTGCCACTTATCAGCCCAAGCCTGAACATCGTCCAGGTCTTGTTGCATGCGGGCATGGACTGCTTCATTATCTGTGGAGTTGCGAATGGCGCTGAACACTGTGCAGTCATCAGCGAACATCCCCATTTCTGATCTTATGTTGGAGGGAAGGTCATTGATGAAGCAGCTGAAGATGGTTGGGCCTAGGACACTGCCCTGAGGAACTCCTGCAGCGATGTCCTGGGGCTGTGATGATTGACCTTCAACCACCACAACCATCTTCCTTTGTGCTAGGTATGACTCCAGCCAGTGGAGCATTTTTCCCCTGATTCCCATTGACTTCAGTTTTACTAGGACTCCTTGATGCCAGACTCGGTCAAATGCTGCCTTGATGTCAAGGGCAGTCACTCTCACCTCACCTCTGGAATTCAGCTCCTTTGTCCATGTTTGGACCAAGGCTGTAATGAGGTCGGGAGCCGAGTGGTCTTGGCGGAACCCAAACTGGGCATCAGTGAGCAGGTTATTGGTGAGTAAGTGCCGCTTGATAGCACTGTCAATGACACCTTCCATCACTTTGCTGATGATTGTGAGTAGACTGATGGGACGGTAATTGGCCAGGTTGTATTTGTCCTGCTTTTTGTGGACAGGACATACCTGGGCAGTTTTCCACATTGTCGGATAGATGCCAGTGTTGTAGCTGTACTGGAACAGCTTGGCTAGAGGCGCGGCTAGTTCTGGAGCACAAGTCTTCAGCACGATAGCGGGGATGTTGTCGGGGCCCATAGCCTTTGCTGTATCCAATGCGCTCAGCCGTTTCTTGATATCACGTGGAGTGAATCGAATTGGCTGAAGAATGGCTTCTGTGATGGTGGGGACCTCGGGAGTAGGCCGATATGGATCATCCACTCGGCACTTCTGGCTGAAGTTGGTTGCAAACGCTTCAGCCTTGTCTTTTGCACTCACATGCTGGGCTCCACCATCATTGAGGTTGGGAATATTCTTGGTGCCCCTTCCTCCCGTTAGTTGTTTAATGGTCCACCACCATTTACGACTGGATGTGGCAGGACTGCAGAGCTTTGATCTGATCCGTTGATTGTGGGATCACTTAGCCCTGTCTATAGCATGCTGCTTCCGCTTTTTAGCATGCATGTAGTCCTGTGTTGCAGCTTCCCCAGGTTGGCACCTCATTTTTAGGTACGCCTGGTGCTGCTCCTGGCATGCTCTTCTACACTCGTTGTTGAACCAGGGTTGGTCCACTGGCTTGATGGTAATGGTAGAGTGAGGGATATGCTGAGCTATGAGGTTACAGATTGTGGTGGAATACAATTCTGCTGCTGCTGATGGCCCACAGCGCCTCATGGATGCCCAGTTTTGAGCTGCTAGATCTGTTCTGAATCTATCCCATTTAGCATGGTGGTAGTGCCACACAACACGATGGAGGGTGTTCTCAGTGTGAAGACGGGACTTCGTCTCCACAATGACTGTGTGGTGGTCACTGCTGCCAATGCTGTCATGGACAGATGCATCTGCGACAGGTAGATTGGTGAGGACGAGGTCAAGTATGTTTTTCCCTCTTGTTGATTCACTCACCACCTGTCGCAGGTCCAGACTGGCAGCTATGTCCTTCAGGACTTGGCCAGCTCGGTCAGTAGTGGTGCTACCGAGCCACTCTTGGTGATGGACATTGAATCCCCCACCCAGAGTAAATTCCATGCTCTTGCTACTCTCAGTGCTTCTTCCAAGTGGTGTTCAACATGGAGGAGTGCTGATTCATCAGCTGAGGGAGGGCGGTAGGTGGTAATCAGCAGGAGTTTCCTTGCCCATGCTTGACCTGAAGCCATGAGACTTCATGGGGTCCGGAGTCAATGTTGAGGACTCCCAGGGCCACTCCTTCCCGATTGTATACCACTGTGCCACCACCCCTGGTGGGTCTGTCCTGTCGGTGGAACAGGACATACCCAGGGATGGTGATGGAGGAGTTTGGGACATTGGCTGAAAGGTATGATTCTGTGAGTATGACTATGTCAGGCTGTTGCTTGACTAGTCTATGGGACAGCTCTCCCAATTTTGGCACAAGTCCCCAGATGTTGGTGAGGAGGACTTTGCAGGCTTGACTGGGCTGGGTGTGCTGTTGCCGTGTCCATAGCCGGTGCCGAGGTCGATGCCGGGTAGTCCGTCCAGTTTCATTCTTATTATTTTGTTTCATAGCAGTTAGTTACAACTGAGTGACTTGCTAGGCCATTTCAGAGGGCAGTTAAGAGTCAACCGCATTGCTGTGGGTCTGGAGTCACAGATAGGCCAGACCAGGTAAGGACGGCAGAGGGAAGGTAAGGTGTGGGACTAATGTTGAAAGGGGAATTGAGATTGTGGTCACTGGTACCGCAGGCGGATGACTCCATCCCGGATATCCTGGCCACAAAGGGGCTGTCTGGGTTGCAACCTTCTGTCTGCTTCCTCCTCTTCTGCTTCTTCCTCTTCTGTGTCTTTCTCTTCCCCCTGCGAGCGGATGCTGTAAATCTGAAATGCCGGCATAAAATGCTGGAAATACTCAGCAGCTCAGGCAGCATCTTGACCTGAGACGTGAACTCTGTTTCTGATGTTGCCTGACCTGTTGAGCATTCGGAGCATTTTTTGTTTTCTCAGAGGCCATCCTTTACTATCCGAGGCCTTGAAAGCATCCAGCAGCACTCCCTACACACTTAAAAAAAACTTTTAACATCTGTTGCAGCAAGCCACTACTTCAATAAAATCAAATAAACCCAGTCGAAAAGCTTAAATACAAATTTACCTGAAAATGTGAGTGTCCCTTTAAGAGGTGCAGACAGCGCCTCTGTCAGTCTCTTTACACACTGGGTTTCCCTGGCGTGGTTACGACCCAGCGCTGAACTCAACACTAGGGTCGAAATTGGACATGGTGACATTAAGTCACCAATCGGCCATTTTTTTTTGCAGGGCACTAATACCGGCAGCGCTGCGCGGAGGAGCAAAATGGAGGATGCTGCGGGATCCGCCACCAGCTGGTGAAAGAGTGGCGACTGCTGCTCTTCTGCCATTTTTTGCCGGTAACGGGTGGCATTAAGCCCCTGAATTTCAAGCCCTTAAGTTCTTATTCTGTGACTGCGTTATGTTTAACCAAAATATTTCTCCTCAGTACTCTTTAAAGGAGTTAGGATTCCCATATCTCTGGATTTGGAATGGACAGTCCAGGTTTTTGAGCAAGATAGCTGGAAATTTCCAAAATATAAATTGCCAAGACCATTTTTATATACTGTTAAATGGTTGCTTTCAGATATCCAGTTGGTCAAAAGTCAAGTCAGAATATGTTATTTGTACCTATCTGAGACCTCTTACCCAGGAGGTCAAGCGATGTCAGCACCCAGCAGTATTCAGTCGGTGCTGAGTTATTTAAATCAAGCAGCAGAAACAAGGAGGTTACTGATTCTGCTGGACAGATGCAGGTGCTCAGTTGGTAAAAACAAAAGAAAATGTGGAACCTGAAAAGACCATTCAGCCCACCAGGCCGATTTCTTCCACAGGCCGTGTTCAATCTGCTCTATTTTACCTTTGAAGATGGACAGTCAAGTGGAACTCAATAATACCACACTAACCTTTCATCCAAGGCCATTATACATCTCGGGCTCGTTACTTTCCTTGGCATAACATCTCCATTGAATCACTAGCTCAGAAATCATATGTTCTGTAGAATATTCAATTACATCTATCTGTCCTTATCCTTGTAACCCTCAATCCCATTCATTCCCACAGATATTCCCACAGCTATTTTTTTAAAAGGGTTCGTCACCACAGTATAAATCGCTTTAACTGGAACTATATATCTATTAACTTGTGGGAGGGAAAATCCTTCTAATCTCATGATGCTCGAGTCTTATTAGTTCAGTACTTGTGTCCTTTAGTTCTGTGCTTACTTTTCAATAACCTCAATGCATCGACATTATGCACTCCACTTAACAAGGCTAATGCTGGCTGTGTGTCCAAAGGCCTCCATCTGAGCAGAACACTGAATCCCTGTGATGATGTAGCACAATTCTAGTCTGAAATATTTTATAAAAATATATTAGTGAGTACAAAGATTAAGCAGTTTGCACTATAAGTAGACTCCTTAGAATTTCCTATTGCCCACACATTCATTCTTATCACCTAATTCCCTTCCTTTCCTGAAGGTGGGACATTTTCAATGTTATGATATGTACCTTTAAAAACTGAGTGAAGGATTTTCTCTTTGCCCAATGTGTAACAAAATCGTAAACACCCTTAATAAAGGACGCATTTAAGATTCCACTACATAGGACACAGAGGCAACCTTGCCACATATTTTCTGTTGGGCCCATAAATGCTGATATGAAGGATATAATTCTGACATCGGGGTCGCCATTCACAGAACCTGTGCACAAGCACAATCGGTCAGTTCTCTATGTTACTTTCAGTGGCCATGATGCCCCTTTGAGTTGAAGTGGAGCGGCCTGTACACTCCGATAATGGAACAGTCAGATAAGATCCAGAAGGTCTTTGAGTTCTGACCTATGCACTCAAGCCAATTCGCGCCCAGGAACAAACACCAACAGACACCTAGCACAAAACAATGTCAGAACTTCACTCACTATATAGTTAATGTGATTTACAGGGAAACAATTGAAGTGTTTTACAGCCTGCACTTTTATAAAGAAGCCGAGATAGATACAGGCATAAACTAAGAAGCAAATGGGTGCCATGCACCATAAACTGAAATTCTGTAATAAATCTCAGTGAAGGTAATGTAGGATCAGAGACATTCAGCATCCAGCTGTTACGGCAAAATTAAAACAGCGCTCTCTCATTATTGCTAAATAGTTTTTTTAGTTTCCTTTTGAAACAAACATTTAAGATAAAATTTAATTTTTGAGGTGATTTTAGTTTTAGTTACAGTTGGCTTTCATCATTTAACCCTTTAACACTTGAGTGTTAACCCAATCAGATGCGCATCACAAGGTGAAAACATAGGGATTTTTAGTAACAAGAACTTGGCTCACAGATTGATAGATGAACTCTACAGGCTCGATTTTAATAGCCCTGAGGAGGCGGGTTTGGAGGCAGGTCAGCTGCGAAAATTGGAAAAAATGGCTTCAGACACCCATCCCGCACCCACCCGATTTTCGTGAGTGTCTGTTCAGCTGCTCCCAAACAGACCCGACTCCAACCGGTGGGACAGGTAGTTAAGGCAGTTAAGAGCCTGTTCACTGCCTTGATAATCCTATTTTGATAGTGGTTTCCCATCTTCGTGCCTCTGGCTCCTGTTTCCCGTCTTGTCAGAAACAGTCCAGCGGCAAGGAGACGAGTTGGTGGAGGACATGATCTGTAGTCGTTATTGGTGCAGAACTTTAAAAGCGCCCCTGAAACATGGCTGGCATTCAAATGCAACAACTTTGTTGTTGGAGGTTTGGGATAAGATTTTGCAAATCTACTGACCTTGTGACTGGTCAAGCTGACACCCATCTGCTGTGTGAACTGATTGGAATAATTTCAGGCCACTTTGAGTGTGCGCTTGCAAGCTTCTTGCCTCAACTGAAATCTACAACAACGGGATGGGAACCATTTACATCCTCTCATCCTGGTCGTCATGTTCGGAGGAAGAGCAGCGCGGCTTAGTGCTGCCAGATGAACAAGTGGCTCAGCACACAGCCTCCTTGGAAGAAGATGAAGAGGACGAGGAGGAGGATGAGTAGGACGGGTAGTGATGCCTTGCGGGGCCGGATGTGGCCAATCCAGCAGCAGGCGACCACATTGATGGCCGTCAGGCAAGGGATGCACTCAGCCATGCCAGATACATGTATGCTAACGCTTCAACCACAGGTGGCTGGCACATGGAGATGAATATAAGTCCGACATTCTCAAAACCCCAGGCATCATCTGTCCAATAAATGGTGGTTTGCGCTCAGTGTCACCACCATCATTCTACATGGAAATCGCCCTGAGCCCTCACTCTTGAACTTCCATTTCCCAGAACACAGAGGCCACACTTTAGGTGATAAGAACATAAGAAATAGGAGCAGGAGTAGGCCTTTCGGCCCTTCAAGCCTGCTCCGCCATTCAATGAGATCATGGCTGATCTTCTGCCTCAATTCCATTCACCGGCCCTATCGCCATATCCCTTGATGCCTTTACTAGTCAGAAATATATCGACTTCTGTTTTGAATATACCCAATGACTGAGCCTCCACAGCCCTCTGGGGTAGAGAATTTCAAAGATTCACCACCCTCTGTGTGAAGAAATTTCTTCTCATCTTAGTCCTGAATGGCCTACCCTTTATCCTGAGGCTGTGGCCCCTGCTTCTAGACTCCCCAGCCAAGGGAAACATTCTCCCAGCATTCACCCTATCAAGCCGGGCAACACGGTGGCATAGTGGTTAGCACTGGTGCCTCACAGCGCCAGAGACCCGGGTTCGAATCTGACCTCGGGTGACTGTCTGTGTGGAGTTTGCACATTCTCCCCGTGTCTGCGTGGGTTTCCTCCAGGTGCTCCGGTTTCCTCCCACAGTCCAAAAATGTGTGGGTTAGGTTGATTTGGCTATGATAAATTGACCCTTAGTGTTAGGGGGGATTAAATATGTGGGGTTATGGGGATAGGATGGGATATGTTAGGGGGAATTAAATATGTGGGGTTATGGGGGTAGGGTGGGATATGTGTACTGTGGGGATTAAAGCAGGGACAGGGTACTGGATTTGGATGATCAGCCATGATCGTATTGAATGGCAGAGCAGGCTCGACGGGCCGAATGGCCTACTCCTGCTCCTAGATTCTATGTTTCTAAGCCCTGTAATAATTTTGTGTGCTTCAATGAGATCCCCTCTCATTCTTCTGAATTCAAGAGAATACAGGCCTAGTTTACTCAATCTCTTCTCATACGACAGTCTCGCCATTCCAGGAATCAATCTCGTGAACCTTCGTTGCACTCCCTCTATGGCAAGTATATCCTTCCTTAGGTAAGGAGACCAAAATTGTACACAGTACTCCAGGTGTGGTCTCACCAAGGCCCTATATAATTGGAGTAAGACTTCTTTACTCCTATACTCAAATCCTCTTGGAATGAAGGCCATCATACCATTTGCCTTCCTAATGGCTTGCTGCACCTGCACATTCACTTTCAGTGACTCATGTACAAGGACACCCAGGCCCCTTTGAGCATCTGCATTCCCCAATCTTTCACCATTTAGGAAATACTCTGCCTCTCTGTTTTTTCTACCAAAGTGGATAACTTCACATTTATCCACATTATATTCCATCTGCCATGTTCTCGCCCACTCACTGAGCCTGTCGAGATCCCCTTGAAGGCTCTTCACATCCTCATCTCAGCAGATCATTAAACCTTTTTCGACACTAAACCCATGTGCATCTGCACACAGACCTCGAGCTCACCTCCTCAGCAATTTGCAGCCAAGCTGCCTTGGTTTGCTGAGGAGGCCTCCTCCTTCCATTTCCAGGGAAGAGGAGCTCCTGACGTCCTCTAACTCCCTCAACAAGAGCATGGAGAGAGCCCTCATTGAACCTGGGTGCAGCCTTAGTTTTTGGGGCTGCTATTCCTGCAGCTCCCAGCACCTTTAAGAGAAAAAAGCATTAATATTACTGAGCAAATGATTGGAACACATCTGGCATCTTTTTCATTTCATAGTCAGATAATAAAGTCATATATCAAAAAATCATGAATCGCTTTCTGGAATAATATGACCAGCAATATCATTCATTAAATTTTGCTCAGAACAGACGCTGTCAACTCCCCTTGCTAGATAATAAAGCACCAAGCCATCCCAATGACAGTTTTTGCAAAGGGGACATGGCCCCTTTAAATTTTCAAACAAACAACGCATCATCAGACGCGAGAAACTGACATCCTCCAAGCAGTTGCCTGGAGGGACCCGACCCGCAGGTCGGCCGTAACGAGGCCAATGAAGCCAAAATTGGAAGTGCTGGGAGGCGGCAGCCGGGTGCGGGTCTGAAAGCTGCCGAGCAGCGGGCCCGCCCTCAACCCGCCTCCGTTAATAAAATCGAGCCCCACCTATCTGCATTCTCACCATATCCTTCAATCTCTTCAGAAACCCATCTTTTACTCTGGAACCTTTTTGTACTGTTTGCTTCCCTGGTAACTTATTCCACAAATCTATTACTCTTTGAGTGAAAGAGTTTCACCTGACTTGCTCTCTTACTTAAAACGTCTTAATTGTGACTGTAAGGTGCAGATAGGTAGGGTTCATCTATCAGAAAAGGCTTGTTGAGCCAAATTCCAGTTCCTAAAAATTCCTATATTTTTACCTTGTCATGTTCAGCAGACCGAGATCACCTCCTACAGAAGGTAGGCACTCTGCATAACATTAATCAGGGCCAGAATTTTCCAGATATTTTTTTCCCTCGTCGGCCTGGGTTTTTTATCTGGTTTTTCGTCTCTCCCGGGAGATCACATGGCTTTCGGGTTGGGGTGAGGAGTCATGATGCGCAAGGCATTGCAGTTGTGTTGGACGGGCTGGATGGACCAGTTGGGTCTTTGCCAGTCCATCATTGCTGTATGTTCGTATAGACAGAGCAGGAGGCTGAGCTCATTTTTCTGAAAGGGCTTCCATCATGAATCTACCAAAACCCAGAGCCGGTAGAATGTCCAGGGAAGAGGATGTAGAACAGTTAAACATGATACCCTTCAACAAAAGAATCTGGCAGGATGTTAGAAAAAGTTAGTTGAGAAGACTGTCAATGACTATTAACCATTTGCACCACAAAGAGCAGCCGAGGAGCATTCGAGTGTGTGAACTTTGGCATTGGATCTGTGGACAGAGTTGGCAACTGGAATTGGTAACTGAATCTGGTAAGTATCTGTAAGTATACATAATGGCTGAGTCCATGAAGGCCTGAGGTACGCACACTGGCAGAGTGAAGAGTTCCAGATTTTGTGAGACTTGCTCATAACTACCATTTAAACATGAGCCTGTGTGTTCCATAGGGAATGAGATGAAGGGGACACCATAGGATAGCGGGAGCATTCTGCCCTTAAAGGGCTGCTGTTCACAATTAAAGGTACCCAGCTATTTAAGGTGAGTGACTACATATGGTTATGAAAGATGTCAGCTCAAAAATTCCTCACAGAAGTTTTCAGCCCCTTTGTGATGGGGGGAGAGGAGGAAGAATTGATGGCAAAGAACAAAAGGGCATAAAACCTAATATGGATATATGAAATAGAGTCTGTGGGCAAGTGACACATGCCCACGGCCCCAATTTTAACTCCAGGCGGGTTTTGGGCGGGTGGATAGTGAGGTGAGTGCGAATCTCACCCACTGCTGCAGAAATGAGGCTCTGGCTATTTTAACTCCTGGGCCTCATTTAAATCCTGCTTGGCAACTTCCCGGACATTCCAGGCAGGAAGTCAGCAGGAAAGCAGCAGAAATCGTACAGCCCAGATGCCGTAAGGTGACATAAGGTATGAGGCAGAATTGGGTTCAAGGGCCGTCTCACGTTTGGGAGAGGGGGGAGTGAGAGGGGTGGGTGTCCATGGCAGGGCAGGCCTAAGCTTTCTTTGTGGAGCACTCCTGCCCACACTGGCCCCGCAAAGGAAAGAAAACAATTGACCTTTTTCGGCCTCTCCGTCTTCCTGGCAGGTCCTGACTGGCCTTCACCCAACAGAAAGCCACAGTGGCCTCCCCACTCAGGCGAGAGTTAAAGCGGCATGCATATGCAAAGAAGGAACCCGCCGGCTTTGAGGCAGGTGTCCTTGCCGCCTGCACAGGAGAGCAGATTAAAATCCCGGTTTCTGCCAGGCAGTAGGGTTAAAATCGCCTCCCACCACCATGGCTGCAAGGAGGATTCTCCTGTTTGGAATTCCTGATCACCCTCCCCAAAAGACAACCGCCTGGCAACTAGGCTTAATGTTGTACCCGCAGGACATGGGGACAGATGTTGGAGCAGATGTCAGACTATAAGGGATCTGGCAAACTAAGACTACCCAGCAGTGCCGTGTGCCAGGTCGAAGACCCAAGATTCCATGCCACAAAATGTTGCCTGTCAACCAGTTGCACATTTACTGCTCACCATGTCAAGCCCTCCCACATCCTTGGAGCCCTATAATTGCATCTCATGCATACTCATCTCTCATCAGAACACAGAGTCAACAACAACATCAACAACTTGCATTTATATAGCGGCTTTAACATAGTAAAACCGTCCCAAGGCATTTCACAGGAACGTAATGAGACAAAAATTGACACCAAGCCAAAGAAGGAGATATTAGGACAGGTGACTAAAAGTTTGGTCAAAGAGATAGGTTTTAAGGAGGGTCAAGAAGCAACGAACAATTGAAACTCTTAAATTTTCCATGGGCTTCACACTTCAACGCATCGAAATACAAAGTTGACCACTTCCGGGTACACAGGATGGGCTTCAGGTTGGGCACATGGCAGTCATCAGTGACCTTGTGCATTGGGACATGCAGCAGGGTGGTGACACTGGGCAGCTCTCTCGTGCTACTCAATGGTAAAGGTGAAAGTGCTGGCCATGTTGACCAATTCATCAATCACCTGTTTCGTCCATGTGTGGGCAGCACATTACCTGATATTGTACCTCTAGCCACAAATAAATCACAGGAATAACAGTTGTGGGCAGTGATGACCTTGCCAACCATTGGCAGTGCCCTCCTTATGTTGAAAGTGGAGGGCAGGTGTCCTTGCTGCAGATGGCCTTGTAAGACATTCTGATTGTCTGACAGTTTATAGAGTTCAGACCCGTGGAACAGACAACACAAAACCCAATGAATCTGTGAAACTTCTTGACTTAAAAATCAATAAGAGGTTACAAGTAATTACCAGGATACAAACTGTACTCAATTCATGTACTTATTACAAGCAAGCATCTAAAATCATTTACTTTAAGCTCAGGTGATTATAAGCACCACATACATACTAACACCAGATGAGAGGTCAGTTCAGCGATGACTAGACGTATGACTTTAACTGGCAACTGACCAGGTCGCCCACGACTACAGCCACGAATGTCACTCTACAACATCCCTTATACCCCAAAACATGGCAACTCGCCCACAGCATTCGTGTCCCAAACTATGTGATTAACGTTGTTTTTCTCTCTCTCTCTCTCTCCTTCTATCTGTATTGACGCTTAGTTAACCAAGGCCAGACATTCAAGGGTTGGAGACAGTCATTGTTTCCACATCTGAAGGTTGTTGACTTCTGATTCTCACAGAATTTTCAAGATCTTGGGGTAAAAATTGGGCAGCACCCCCTTTGGGGCGCTACCTAAAAAGTTAGCGCCCCCGCGGCCGATTTTCCCAGGTAGCGCCCTGAGAGGGAGATGGGGCGCTACTGGAAGCACCCCACGTCCACCTTGGGACGCTGCGAGCCAATATCGTGGCACGTTGTGCTGCGGAACTGCAGGTCTTCCTCCCCTTATTAAAGGGGAGGGGCCTAGTGCAGCACGTCCCGGCGCCCAGCTGGGCCACCAAGGATCAGGAGTGCCGGCAAACGAGCCCGGCACTCAAGAGGAGTGCCGGGCTCACGGAGAGCAGCCGGCACCCCACGGGGGGGCTTCACGGGGGCCAGGGACAGCAACGGGGGCAGGTGCTGGCAGGCGGCCAGCAACAAAAATGGCCGCCCGCCACCTCCCCTTTAACTAGCACCGCCCCGGCCGCAGGTAGGCCCCCCCTGACCCCGGCGGACATAGCGTCCGGCGGTAAGTCAGGGGGGCACCACCCAATATTACAGCCGGGGCGCGAGTGGGGCGCAGCGCTCGGCGATGATGTCATTGCCGGTAGCGCAGCGCCGTGCCACGCTAACGGTTAGCGCCGCCGCTAACCTCCCACTGAATTTCACGGGAGGTGTTAGCAGCGCCGCACCCAGGCGCTAGTTGATTTACGCCCCATTTGCGCCCTCTTAGGGCGCTAACGGGAGGCGCAAATCAACCGAATTTAGCCCCCCTTATCTTTTGAAGGAAAAAACTAGCACATCACTTATTTTGCAAATGTTTTAGCCAAGCAGTCTCTTGCCCTCAAAGCTTGTCGGTACATTTGGTCACTTTTAGATTCAGTCAAGTTTACCATGGAAAGTATGACAGCCTGTAGACCCAGACCAAGCTGAGCATTTGTCCTTGGTCTTTGGCAGATAGGTGTGCCAAGGTCTCCCGAGAATGCCTTCTCTCATTTTTACTGCCACAACCATGGAATAATTTATTTGAGGCATTTTAAAATCAAATCTTCCATAAGGCATCAAAAAAATGGACTCCAAAGCTTTTGGGGAGAAAATAAATATTGATATAAATGGCAGAAATATAGAAAACATTTCTGATTAAAAAAAAACTATGCTGCACTAAAGTATTGTAAATATTGAATAAAAACATGTAACGGCAATTTAAGAGCGCCTTCATCCACGGAGCTTCCCTTGCTTCCATTCCAAATGTGGGCACAAGGGGGGGGGAAAAAGAGGAGATGGAGCACAAATACCGCTGAATTTTATTAGATGCTAATCTAAATATTTTGCAACAGATCTGAGGTTTTAGCAATGCTAACGCACAAATGTATACCAGCACTTCAGGCGACTGAATGGAGAAAAGCATTGAATTGCAGCCCAGAAAGAAATTGGCACAAGCCCTGCTCTCCCAGTTTGACAGAGCCTCTGGTCCAGATACAGACCTGCAGAGGACGACTGAACCAGCCCCTTAATGTACAAGTAAATAGCTAAGCTTGTAAGCAGCATATAAAATATAGTGTTAATCACCAGCTTACATGTTCATTTCAATTTTTAATCAGATACGTGTCATTCTCTTATTATTGAGAAACCTAAATGAAAAACCATTGTGCAGGACACCAACATCATTTCAAAGGTGTAGGAAACAGCGTTGCAGGGAATGCGCGTTATGCGTTTTATCCCATGTGATGTAAATCAGATGTTGAAGTGTAAGTCCTCACTGCAACAGATGATTTGCTGCCTCGAGGGATCTGGAAGGGGAATGCTGCCACTGTTTAAGGCAGTCACCAGGGGACTCCTCTACTGCTCCCGGACCAATATAGCGTTGGACGTGTTTCTGACACTGCTCAGACACAGGAGGTTGGCCCCCTTAATTGGACCTTTTTGCACTCATTTTCCGCCTGGAAAACAGATGCAACAAGGTCCAATTTCGGCCCAGGTGCATCTCCATCACAAGGAGCTGTACTCATCAGTGCCTGAGGATATGACTTTCCCAGCAGAGGAGCTCGAAGTGGATTCATCTTCTCGAATTCAGAGGCAATAAAAGAAGTCCACATGCACAGGCACATTGCCAGCAGCCCCCCTTGTCCCTTGCCCCTAATTTCAAGAAAAGACTTGGAGCTATTGGCAGGATGTGGACTTAAAGGGTAATTACCTGAAACCTACAAGGCACACACTCCATTTTGTGTCGGGTGTGATCTGATCAAGACAGCTAGAGATGCAAGACATTATAAGCTGATTTAGATGGTATTTTGGCTTATCCAATATGTGTGAAGAGCTACAGTGCTCTTTGCAGTAGTGCAGTCTACTTTGCATGCTTGTTTAGCTCACATTAGTATGGGCCGTATATTCCGATGCCTACGGGTGGGTACGAGTTGTGTACACGCCCGTAGGGACATCGGAAATGCCGGTCTCAGGCAAGCGAAGCGCATGAACTGAAAACAGGTATTTCTAATCTGTCAAGAATGCTCTTGACAGATTGGACGCCTGCCCTGGAGAAGGGCCTCTGCGGGCAGATAGTTCCGTTTTCTGGAGAACCTCCGCCCACAGAAAACCCTTAGAATTCTTACCTGGTAAAAGATAAGAGTTGAAAAAAAAGTTTAAAAATTTTTTTTTCACTCATTTATAATTTAAAAATACTTTTAAAAAAGGTAAGTTTATTTTTAGCCCTGTAAAAAACTTTAATTATTTTTTTCAAAAAATTAACTTTTTGTTTAAAATATTTAATTTATTGTAATTTCAACTCATTTAAAAAATGTGATGATTTTTTTTAAATTTATTTAATGTTTTGCTGTGTTTTTGGGGTGATCTCCATTCATACTTTTGACAGGTCTATCTGTCAAGTGTATGAAGGGAGATTCCCTTCTCCTATTGGCTCCCCATGGCCCACGTAATCACAGGGATGCTTGCGAACCGCCTGCGCCTCCGGGATACGTGGGCCCTGCGCATTTCGAGTTTGGAGAGGCCCAGGAGCGGAAGTATACGCACCTCGGGAGCCCTCGGGTAAGTCCGTGGATTTTTTTCCAGATCGGAGGCCTCCGCACGCGGGAACCCTCCGATCGGAAAATACGGGCCAACGTCTATTCTGTGTGTGGGTTCAACAGACATTTTGAGACGGAGATTGTTCAACCTACAGTATGGGAAAGCGTGGAGTAGCTTTAGTAGGATAACTGACTACAGCACACAGCTTTGCTGGCTGCCTATTGCTCATCTGCTTTTATAAGAAAGAGTGAATTTGCATTTATACGGCACCTTATCACATTCTCAGGACATCCCAAAGCACTTCACATCCAATGAAGTACATTTTGAAGTGCAGCCACTGATGCTGTGAAGCCAGTCTATTTGGAAGCTTTCATTAGCAGTGCATTAGGGACTTTCTTGATGCAGTTAGATATGGTCGGCTGCAAAATGCCAGCATAATCACCCCTTGGAGTTTGCAAGGAACTAATATTGTAGAGGTACATAGTGCCAGTGACCTTCACAGCTCAAGGTAATGCAGTCGCTATTGTAAAAGTCTATGTACAACTGATGGCATGTGTCGATGAGAATATTTCTACTGAGACAACACTGCTATTCTGTTAATCCCACATAGCTGGTCCTTTGGCAGTGCACTCTTCAAATAAAATAGCGCCTCAAACTCCATCTTCTGTTCCTCCTGCTTGAATATTCCTTCTGATGTTCTTTGGCAACTGCTGCAAGAGAAATATTCTGCTTCAATGAGGCAATGATACTGCTTATTAGAATAACTAATAAATTCTATATTTGTAACCTTACATCAAATATGACATAAAAGCACACATGTATCACACTGGCATTTTGCAGACTAATTGCTGGTTGGCTTATTTTAGTCAGACCGACCCCTTACCCAGGAACAGGTTGCCGACTCATGTGGTGGATGCTGATTTTTTTTTTATTCATTCACGGGCAAGGCCAACGTTTATTGCCCATCCCTAATTGCCCTTGAGAAGGTGGTGGTGAGCCGCCTTCTTGGACCGCTGCAGTCCGTGCGGTGAAGGTACTCCCACAGTGCTGTTAGGGAGGGAGTTCCAGGATTTTGACCCAGCGACGATGAAGGATCGGCCGATATATTTCCAAGTCAGGATGGTGTGTGTGACTTGGAGGGGAACTGATTCACTGTATTCATTCAAGCATGAGCAGGCTCTGTTTCTGGCTAGAGTGGAAGATCACCTCGTACAAGATGTAGGTATCCTGTAACGTAAATCAGGGCCAATGTGATCTCCTGAGCTAGTTTTGATTGCCTAAGGAAGTCGGAGAGGAATTTTCCAGCTTCGTTTTCCCCAATTGGCTTGGGTTGTTATCTAGTTTTTTTGCCTCTCCCAGTAGATGACATGGTGGGTAATGGTGGGTGGGGAGTGCATGTGTGGGACAGTCCGGATGGACTGTCATTTTGTATGTTCGAACCCTGGTTAATTTTCCACTTCACTGGGCCAGGGATGTTGAGACCAATTGCAGTGCCTCACTAACATCCAAAATTGGGCAGCTCAGCATGGACAAGGGATCAACTTCAGTTATTCCCAGGCCGTATGGCTCAATGCCCCATCACGTGGTATACTTCTGGGCCATCAACCTTGGTTCAGTGGCAGCACTCTCACCTTGGAGTCAGCAAGTTGCGGATTCAAGCCACACTCCAGGAATACGCAATCTAGGTTATCCCCTCAGTGCAGTACTGAGGGAGTGCTGCTGTCTTTCAGAAAAGGTCATTCATTTTTTTCCTCCAAGAGATCCTAATTGCAAGTTGATTACAAAATGGATACAGAGGGGAAGGTTTTTCCTCAATCCCTGAGGAAATTGTTTCATTAATGCGCTGTGCTCCAAACAGCAGTCCAGTCAATGGTTCAACTGCAGAGATTCAAGCCTCGCTCCCTGAATTGAAATCCAGTAGAAAGCGGGTTCATGATTAACCGAATAAGACTGAATTGTAACAACACAATAACTGCTGGCAGTAATGTAAGATCACATCAGTAGTTATGGAGATTTAATATTGCAGAAATATTAAATTCCCCAAAATATTGTAGTTCAGTTTGAAGACAATCTGAGGAACGTACGTACGGGTTGTCACAAGTGGAATTGCTCCTGTCTATGTTTAAGGCTCCTATTGTTATCATCAGGGAAGATTGCATTGTATCCATTAATGCCTGATGGGAAGAAGATTGGATGTAATGACGGTTAATGGAGGTGCTATTACGAGTAAATCTGCCTTGATGGTAGATAATGAACTCAGGTGTCAGCTTTCCATCAGAATATATTGCCGAGCCCCAGGGGCAGCTAGAACATAGAAATTTGAAGTCCCTTCCTAACACAACCAGGTATGGTAGCTTGTAACTTTACAAGCTCTCTTGTTTTTCTTCTGCTCTGTCGCCTTCCCCCTCTGGGTCAGCTTTCTCTGTCTGTTACTATCTCTGTCGCAGCACAAGCTGGTAGTATTAATGGTGTGTAGCCAGGCCAGCCTTGGGCCTGGACTGAGAATGTATACAGATATCATGTTAAGCGATGTGTAGCTTATGTAACAAGTATTCTGCCAGCAGCATGTGGTGTACCATCTGTACAAAAAGTAAATTACCCGCTTGACCAAATTTCCATGTGTTTGTATTAATAAACTGCTTTGGTTCTTATAACAATGCATCTCAACCTGGGGAGAAGGAGTTATTGGGAACACGAATTTGTGAATCTGCCCTGTTTTCCCCACCCCTTACACTAGCTCACACCTAAATGGTCATTGTTTGAATTTGCAGAGTGGCTCCATTGATAATAAAAAATAAAATTGAAAATATTAATGTTTTTATTATTAATAACTTTAAGAGCTGATATCTCCAGTTTACCAAGAAGTACATAGAATTTACAGCACAGAAACAGGCCATTCGGCTCACCTGGTCTATGCCGGTGTTTATGCTCCACACGAGCCTCCTCCCACCCTACTTCATCTCACCCTATCAGCATAACCTTCTATTCCTTTGACCCCAGCACCACCACTGGTTGGAAGGTGTAATTATAGGGTGACAGGAATACGTGGCAGCTAACATTATAAATGTGAACAGAGGGATTTGGAATGCAAATATCTAGCTTCCCCTTAAATGCATCGATGCAATTCACCTCAACCACTCCTTGTAGTAGAAAGTTCCACCTTCTAACCACTCTCTCAGTAAAGAAGTTTCTCTGGAATTCCTTAATGGATTTATTGGTGACTATCTTATATTTATGATCTCTAATTTTGGACTCCCCCCATAAGACCACTCATTTAAAAATCACCTTCTTGGTGTTCTGTTTTTATTTTAGAAATTTCTGGCCTGCAACTCAAAGCCCAAACAGTCCAGTCCAAAACCAGACAGGTGACAGCCCTTCTTCAGAGCTGTAACCATGGGCGCCACTCACCGATCATTTTATGAAGGTAAAAATCCCTCTCTTTTTTTTCCCCCTTTGTTTGTCTGGGTCAAACTATCTGACACTCCGCATGCCTTCAAAAGGGAGCTGGACCAGTTCTTGGCAGGGACGAAGATCACATCGTATAAAACATAGAAACATAGAAAAATAGGAGCAGGAGTAGGCCATTCGGCCCTTCGAGCCTGCTCCGCCATTCAATATGATCATGGCTGATCCTCTATCTCAATACCATATTCCCGCTCTCTCCCCATACCCCTTGATGCCTTTTGTGTCTAGAAATCTATCGATCTCCTTCTTAACTATATTCAGTGACTTGGCCTCCACAGCCTTCTGTGGTAGAGAATTCCACAGGTTCACCACCCTCTGAGTGAAGAAATTTCTCCTCATCTCAGTCCTAAAAAAGGGCAACACGGTGGCATAGTGGTTAGCACTGGTGCCTCACAGCGCCAGGGACCCGGGTTCGAATCTGGCCTCGGGTGACTGTCTGTGTGGAGTTTGCACATTCTCCCCGTGTCTGCGTGGGTTTCCTCCGGGTGCTCCGGTTTCCTCCCACAGTCCAAAAATGTGTGGGTTAGGTTGATTTGGCTATGATAAATTGACCCTTAGTGTTAGGGGGGGATTAAATATGTGGGGTTACGGGGATAGGATGGGATATGTTAAGGGGAATTAAATACGTGGGGTTACGGGGATAGGGTGGGATATGTGTCGGTGCAGGCTCGATGGGGATTCTGTGTGAGAAAGTAGGGACAGGGTACTGGATTTGGATGATCAGCCATGATCGTATTGAATGGTGGAGCAGGCTCGATGGGCCGAATGGCCTACTCCTGCTCCTAGTTTCTATGTTTCTATGTTTCTAAATGTCCTACCCCGTATCCTGAGACTATGACCCCTCGTTCTAGACCCCCCAGCCAGGGGAAACATCCTCCCTGCATCCAGTCTGTCTAGCCCTGTCAGAATTTTATACGTTTCAATGAGATCCCCCTCTCATTCTTCTAAACTCTAGTGAATACAGGCCTAGTCGACCCAATAAAAGGTAAAGGGATTAACAGTTAATGTACTCATGGTCAGTGTGATCTCCTGGACTGGATTCGATCGCTTGAGGAGGTCAGAGAGGAATTTACTAGATTCCACCCGCCCCGTATTGGCCCTGGGTTTTTCTGTTGTTTTTGCCTCTCCCAAGAGATTGCATAGCTGCGGGAGTGGGTTAAGAAGGGTCTCGTCATCATGCTCCAGGCTGATGGTCCAGCTGGTCTTTTCCGGCCCGTCTTTTTCATATGTTCATATGTAACAATAGAGTCACTCTGATCCAATCACTGCGAAGTGAAGGATATAGAGGGTCGACCCACCCATCTTAGCTCACCTGTGTGGGGACGGGGCCTGTGTTCCACTCTTCCTCCATATTTCTGCAAGGAGGAAACTCCAAGGAGAGAAAATATGAATGTTAAGCACTTCCCTCTAAATTTGTCTCTTTAATTATTTGCTTTTTTTTCCAAAACTCAATCTAAAATTAATTACATTTTAAAGACTCTGGTGTGAATTCTGCAAGTAATCTATTTGCTGAATGAAACAGTAAATGGGCTGCACTGAATTAACAGCAGCCAAGGAGACCCATCAGTTTCCCAGCCCTGCATGTTTAATCCATTTGCGGGATGATGGCTGACTGTCTCTTTTATTTCTATTCAGTCTCCTGAGTTGTTTTTATCCTTGTCAATTTTCTATCCTCCATTCTTAAAGGTGTTGGCACCTCGGTGAGGTACAGTTCTACAGATGCCAGTCACTCTTATCGCCCCCCCTTGTCACATTTACAAAGCGCCTTATTTTACGGTGAGTGTTGCTGGGCCAGTTGACTACAGAGTCTATCTCAGTTGAGTGTGATCCTGTCCTCAGCCCACAGCCACACATCTGCGAGGTGGGGGGTGAGTTTCTGGGTAGAGATCAGGGGTGAGAACTCTGGCCAATTTGCCCTTCAAAATCCAAGAGCACCGAAGCCAACTATTGCACTCCGACTGCCACCCTTGACTGAGATCAACGAGTTCAGCACAAACAGGAATAACACTGCAACCTTCCTGCTTTATATATATCATCTACTCACAGGATCAACTTGTTTGATGCCAGCTAAACATTAGGAAGGTCAAAGTCATCGTCTTTGGCCCCAACACAACCTTGCCACTGATTCTATCTCCCTCCCCAGCCATTGTCTCAGCCATAGTCACAACCTGAGCTACTAGCCCCATATCCTTTCCATCATAACAAGTGCCTACTCTGTAACATCACTCGCCTCGACTCCTACCAGCCCATTTGGCGCTGAAACCCTCATCCCTGCCTTTTTTTATTCATTTGCCAGATGTGGGCGTCACTGGCAAGGTCGGCATTTATTTCCCATCCCTAGCTGCCCTTGAGAAGATGGTCGTAGGGCTTCTACTTGAATTGCTGCATTGTACTGGTTTGATAAGAAACATAAGAAATAAGAGCAGGAGTCGGCTACACGGCCCCTCGAGCCTGCTCCGCCATTCAATAAGATCATGGCTGATCATCCACCTCAACTCCACTTTCCCGCCCTTGATACAACTGAGTGGCTTGCTAGACCACTTCAAAGGGCAGAGTCAACCACATTGGTGTGGGACTGGCATCGCATATAGGCCAGACCAGGTAAGGACTGCAGGTTTCCTCCCCTAAAAGACATTAATGAAACAAATGGGTTTTTATAGCAATCCGACAGCTTCGTGGTCACTTTTACTGGTACCAGCTTTTTATTTCTAGATTTTTTTTAAAACTGATTTTAAATTATCAAACTGCCATCGTGGGATTTGAACTCACGTTCTCTGGGTTAATAGTCCAGTAACAAAACCATTGCACTATCATACCTCTGTGACCTCCGGACTCGACTCTCCTTCCTGGCTCCCATCTTCCATCCTTCTTCAACTTCAGCTGTACCAAAACCCTGCTGCCCATATTCTACCTTGCACCTAATCCTTCTGACCCATCGCCCTATCCTCGCTGACCTACGTTGGCTCACAATCCCCCCAACACCTCACATTTAAAATTCTCATCCTCATGTTTAAATCCCTTCATTGCTTTGCTCCTTCCGATCTCTGTAACATCCGTTTGCCCTACAAACCTTCAGTGAACTCTCCGTTCTTCTGGCTCTGGCTTCTTGTGTCTCCCCGCCAACCTTCGCCCTACCATGGGTGCACGTGCCTCGAACCACCTAGGCCGCATTCTTCGGAATTCCCTCCCTGTTTCCTTCTCTCTCCTCCTTTACGGTTCTCCTTAAAACCCTGCTTTTTGACCAAACCTTTGGTCACCTCTCCTAATATCTCAATCTTTGGTTCAGCATCCTTTATTTTTATTATGCCTTTCTGGAGCACTTTGGGACATTTTTCGATGTTAAAAGTGCTGTATATACAAATTGTTGTTGTTTGTTGTTGACTCACTGGGGGTTCCCCATTGAATTTTTGACTAAACCTGAGGGCAGGAGCAGTTCAAATGGGGCAGCTCCATTTCCCGCTCTGCTCCCCATTGAGCTGCGATCTTAACGCCACTGGTTTTGTCGATGAGTGAGGCAGAAACCTCATTAATAAATGCAAAATGGGGTCACGTGACGCACATAATCTGTTCCTGAGCGGGTAAACCTGATGGGAAGCCAGCGAGGCTTTAAAAAAAACACTTTTCTTACTGGGGCCCAGTTGAGCAGGAATGCTGCTCCGGGCCCCACAAGGAAAGTCCAGAGCTCTGCTGCCCCGCGCTCCCCCCCCCTTCCTTCCCCAGCCGTGAGACCTTTGCACCACCCTGTGTACAAGGAGATTCAACCCTAAAAATTATTAGTGTATTCATCCATAATCCCTTTGTCTTATTAGAACAAGTCTTTTATTTTAAAAGCTGTTTTAAAGAGTTTAACACCTTCTTTACAATAGCCAGAGGAATCTCTTGCCCATATGTTAAATTACACAGGGCGATTTCATGCATTGGTGAGGAAGAGGTTTTGTGACACCAAGCATGCTGGAAACTGCTGTCATACTTTTTTTTCACATTTTGCCAGCTCCAGTAGGATTTATTTTAGCAGGGCGATTTTAACCCTACTCGCTCAGCAGAAACCTAGTGGCTGGGCAGTTTTTTTTATTCGTTCCTGGGATGTGGGCGTCGCTGGCAGGGCCAGCATTTATTGCCCATCCCTAATTGCCCTTGAGAAGGTGGTGGTGAGCCGCCTTCTTGAACCGCTGCAGTCCGTGTGGTGAAGGTACTCCCACAGTGCTGTTAGGGAGGGAGTTCCAGGATTTTGACCCAGCGATGATGAAGGAACAGCGATATATTTCCAAGTCAGGATGGTGTGTGATTTGGAGGGGAACTTGGAGGTGGTGGTGTTCCCATGCACCTGCTGCTCTTGTCCTTCTAGGTGGAAGAGATCGCGGGTTTTGGAAGTGCTGCCGAAGAATCCTTGGCGAGTTGCTGCAGTGCATCTTGTAGATGGTACACACTGCAGCCACGGTACGCCAGTGGTGGAGGGAGTGAATGTTTAAGGTGGTGGATGGGGTGCCAATCAAGCCGACTGCTTTGTTCTGGATGGTGTCGAGCTTCTTGAGTGTTGTTGGAGCTGCACTCATCCAGGCAAGTGGAGAGTATTCCATTACACTCCTTACTTGTGCCTTGTAGATGGTGGAAAGGCTTTGGGGAGTCAGAGGTGAGACACTCGCTGCAGAATACCCAGCCTCTGACCTACTCTTGTTGCCAAAGTATTTATGTGGCTGGTCCAGTTAAGTTTCTGGTCAATGGTGACCCCCCAGGATGTTGCTGGTGGGGGATTCGGTGATGGTAATGCCATTGAATGTCAAGGGGCGGTGGTTAGACTCTCGCTTGTTGGAGTTAAATTCACCCTGGATCTTACCTGTCCGAAAGCTGCCGTGATCGCAACATCTGCAATTTTAACCTGCTCTCCTGAGCAGGCAACAAGGACATGCACCCGGAGTCAACAGGGTCCTTCTTTGCATATGTATGTTGCGGCCCGATGACATCATTGAGACCCGATTGTAATTTTAACTCAGGCCTGAGCGGGAAAATCCACCTGGAGTTAATGACGTGAACTTGTTTTAGCTACTTTTGTGGTAACGCAAAAACAAATATATTTTGTGATACTAGAACGGCACCTTCTTAAAGCCATGCAGCTAGATTGGGGCTAAAGTAGTTGAATTAAAATATAAGCCAGCAAAAAATAGATCTGACAACTGTGTAGTAACTTGATTTAAATGAAAATTTGAAGCTGCAAAGCAAAAATATCCACAATCAAGTCAGATAAAATACATTCCTCTGAATTCTAGATTTACAGCCACTATATTTACACTGTTCCACGGAAGCGCAGCATAAGCTCAAGGAACAGCACCTCATCTTTCGTTTAGGCACGCTACAGCCCTCTGGACTCAATATCGAGTTCAACAATTTTAGATCATAAACTCAGCCCCTATCACATTTATATTTTATTTTTTCATCCACCCTGTTGTTTGCCCCCCCCTTTTTTTTCCCTCCTAGAAGCTGGCAGCTGTCCTTCATTCTGCCAGTGCATTTCACACTTCTTTTAGCCTCAACCTGTCACATTAACACCACCTCTTGCCTTGAATATCTCTTAATGTCTCTTAATGTCTCTTAATCTCTCCTTTTGTTCTTTCATCCCCTCCCCCTTTTCCCAGCTTTATCCTTGCCTTAAATCTATTTCATTTCCTGCTATTTCCAGTTCTGACGAAAGGTCTTCGACCTGAAACGTAAACTCTGTTTCTCTCTCCACGGATGCTGCCTGGCCTGCTGAGTTTTTCCAGCGTTTTCTGTTGTTATTTCGGATTTCCAGCATCTGCAGTATTTTGCTATCATATAGAAGTTTGATTTGACCTCTGTCCACATAAACCTGCCCCCCCAGTTCAGAAATCAAATGAAACACTTCGGTATGCACTGCACTGCAAAGCAACATAGTACCAGCTGCTAGTTTAGAAGAACCTGCTGTAATAGCCTCCACTGTCAAATAGGATGCAAACATTCATTCTCTAGGCTCATACATGACAAATGGGATGTAGTGGACAGCAGCTGCTTGAAGCCAATGGAAGAGAATTATCGGAAGCTGCCATATGAAGCAGACAGGAAGTGAAAATCCCACGGGTACGTAAACGAGACGTGACAGGAGATGGGGGTTGGAGAAGGCGGGAAGGGGAAATGGGAAGAGGGCAGGGAAAGAGGAAGAGGAGAGGAAGGGAGAAAAAGGGGGAAGGAGGAAGGGGAGAGAGGGAGGGAGAAGCGTTTTGTAATGGAATGGTTCAAGTGCTGTGTTTTGCAACTAACATTACTGTGATTGGTATTTATACTTTTGAAAGACCTATCAGAATGCTAGCTACAGGTTTAACAGATATGGCTGATATTTTTAAATTGTCAGACAAAAGCCTAACATAGGTGTTTTCAATGCATTTGTAAATGGAATGCTGCAACCTACTCACTGATGTTGATATTTATTGACGTGTTCCATAGTTTCGGTTTCTTCATCAGTGTCCACTCCCCAGCATCGTACCGAAGCGTTGACTTAAGCAACAACTTGCGTCTATACAGCGCCTTTAACATGGAAAATGGTTCCACGGTTCGCAGAGGTGTGAGGAAACACACATCCAAAGAATGAAAGATTAGGAGGGAGTGACCAAAAACTTGAGTGTCTTAAAGGAGAAGAGGGAGATGAAAAGACAGAAGAGTTCAAGGAACCGTTCTAAAGTGGCACTGCCATGCAGCCTGAAAGCTGAGCACCTGCTGCCTGGTCTTGGGCAAGACTTAGGGCAGAGGGACAGGAAACTAAAGAGAGAGGGAAAAGAAATGAGAGATGATGCATGGAGCCAAGAAACAAAAAGTGTAGGTTAATTAGAACAATCTTATCACCTTTATAAATAAAGAACCTGTAGGCTTGAATATAATACATTAAGGGGTTACCATGAAACTCAGATGATGTACTCACGCTACCTCGACCCCTCGGTGTCCTGTTTCCTTCAAGCAAAACCCAGCTTCTGCTATTCTTTATACTAATCGATCTCCTGTGGCATTGCATACAGGGAGTCAAGGCCAAGTGTAGTCTTCAGATGAAGCAGAATTAGATGGTGGGGAATAATTAAACAAGGTAACGGCTGGCATAATTCAGTCCCTATTTTACAATCATACATTCTATCCTTATTTTTTTGTATTTCCATTATAAATTCCCGTGTCCCTATTTATAATGGAATCTGGTTATGTAAACATGTCACACTGTAATTACACCCTCTTGCCAATGGCGGCACTGTACTATCTCCAAAGGCAAGAGGGTGTAATTACAGTGTAACAAGTTTGCAAAGGCAGTTTCCATTATAAATGTAGGCATATGAATTTATAATGGATAAAAGTTGACAGGAAGTGAGTGCAGGCCTAAAACTTTTATGGGTAAAAATTGGGTAGCGCCCCCTTTGGGGCGCTAACTTCGCCGCCCCGAAAAAGTTAGCACACCTGCGGCCGGTTTTCCCAGGTAGCACCCCGAGAGGGAGGAGGGGCGCTACTGGAAGCACCCCGCGTTCCTCTTGGGGCACTGCGAGCACGTCGCGCCGTGGTACTGCAGGCCTTCCTCCCCTTATTAAAGGGGAGGGGCCTGGCACAGCACGTCCTGGCGCCCAGCTGGGCCACCAGGGATCGGGAGTGCCGGCAAACGAGCCCGGCACTCAAGAGGAGTGCCGGGTTCATGGAGAGCAGCCGGCACCCCGCGGGGGGACTTCACGGGGGCCGGGGACAGCAACGGGGGCAGGTGCTGGCAGGCGGGCAGCAACAAAAATGGCCGCCCGCCACCTCCCCTTTAACTAGCGCCGCCCCGGCCGCAGGTAGGCCCCACCTGACCCCAGCGGACATAGCGTCTGGCGGTAAGTTGGGGGCACCACCCAATATTATAGCCGGGGCTCGAGCGGGGCGCTGCGCACGGCAATGACATGGTGCAGCGTCGCGCGGCTCTAACGGTTAGCACCACCGCTAACCTCCCGCTGAATTTCGCGGGAGGCATTATTGGCGCCGTGCCCAGGCGCTAGGAGGGCGCTAATGGGAGGCGCAAATCAACCGAATTTAGCCCCCTTAATACAATAGATAGATGTACAGTTGTAGTGTAGACTTATTCTGTAATTATCTTTTTGGCAGTGAGGGGGGTGGGGATATCTGGGCAGACAACAGCAAACAGCAGGATTGTGCAATTGAATCAGGTGAGTTGAACGGTATTTTACCGCTGGATTTGAATAGCAGTGACATCAGGTACATTCTTCAGTGGAACAGGTGTACAACTCCAACAACAATGGGTTTCTAATTAACGTGTTACAGCTTTAATATTATGTGTTACTTCACAGTTGGCACTTTAAATCGAGAGTTGTAGAAACCCAAAATGCGGCTAGCTGTTTTAATATTCTGCAGGTAAATAAATGCCTCATTAAAGGGACTGTAGTCTTTTGGAAAATAGTCCTTCAAGACAACTGCCTGTTGGGCAAGTTTCAATGACGGATTTACATTCAGCTAGATTTTCCTTCTTGGCCAGTTTACTCCTGAAATAGCATCAGGACTGTACGTCCACTCATTGGTGTTACACAGCGAAGAACCAACCCAATGTTCCTTGGTGTTAAGTGTTCATGGTAGGATCCCAGTACTATTAAAGCCTTATACAGGGAATCCAAATCAGGTATGAGGGGAAGGAAAATCCAGTGTTGATGCATCTGCTGGAAGTGCCAAGGCGACCGTTTTGTGTCTGTAACAATATGGTTTACTGCACTGACTGCAGTTGAGATGTTACAGTCTGTATCCAGCAGAAAAGGTCCCAGCACTTTCATCCCGAGGGAAGGAGGCCCACAAAATGGAATCCAGACCTCATGGAGAGAGGTGGCCTTCACAGAGAAGTGCCACCTCCAGCAAACCCCCCCAACCAGCAACTCAATGCAGAACGAAGTAAACCAAACTCTCCAGGGCATCCAAGATGGCAAGAGGCAGTCATACCTTGGACCAATGCACTGCAATAAGCATCTTTCCCATCTGCAACTTATTAGCAATATGCAGCAGGTACAATGCCACCTTAATTCCCCAATAGAAAGCAAAAGCCAGCCACCTCAGAACCTCTTGCCACTGTCGCGGTCAGAGGCCAGGATTGAAAGAGCATACAATTGTAGACACCAAGGGGAGGCATGGTAGTCAAACAGTGAGAAGATTGCCAGTTTTTTAGGGAAATGTTTTTTGTTTCTCATTGGATATGCGCAGAATGATTTGGGCCAAGGTAGGGGAATGCCAAAGTGAATGAGTAGCAGTATGTTTTCCAAATAGGAGCTTTAGTAGTTGTGGAGGAGAGCTACATATCCACAAGAACATGAGTTCAATTTGTCGCCCAACGGTGGCAGGATTCATTTGGCAGAGGGCTGGATCTTCATCAGCTGAAGCTGTGGGATCTTAGTTAGCTGAAGGTCTCCCTCATGAGCTGTGCCTGCAGCAGCCTGGCAGTGAGCACAGCGCGCATTGCTTCATGAGGGATGCACATTCTGCTCGTTGTTGAGGGATCAGAGTGAAACAGCCCCGTCTGGATCTGTGGGAGCATTAGTACCAGCAGGTAGGGGACCAGAGGCTGTTAGTGGCGCCTCTCCAGTGGTCCCCATGATTGCTCACCTCGTGGCATCGGCTAAGTTAAGGTAATTTGTAAAGGATGCAGAGAACAGCACAAGGCTGATCCCTAGAGTCAAAAGCTGCAGTTACGAGGAAAGATTGGAGAAACGTGGGCTTTTCAACCTTCAAAGGAGGTAATTGTGAGTGGACCCAGTAGAGGTACGAAAGCTGGTAGATGAGATAGAAAAGATGTACCCAGGAAATTACAACATTATAATATATCCTACATTACAACAGTGACTGCACTTCAAAAAGTACTTAATTGTAAAGAGCCTTGGGACATCCTGAGGTCGTGAATGGCACTATATAAATGGAAGTCTTTCTTTCCTTATTATTTCAAATTGAATCATAACAGTAGGGCGTGAGGACACAAGTTCAAGCAAGTGAAAGGCAAATTTAGAACCAATGTCAGGAAGTTCTTCACACAAAGAGTGGTCAACACATGGAATAGATCTCTGGGTAACGAAGTGGAGCCAGAAACCTTGAAACCATTTACTCATTATTGGTCTTGGGCCTCCTCTGTACCAGCCCAACCTGCTTCTTGTTTAGTAAATTGGGCCGCGATTTTACTTACCTCGGCGGGGCCGGGGCGGGCGATGTCGGTGGCGGATCCCGACCCTGCTGCTGGCTCCGTTGATTGCGCTTGTTAAGCCTGCCCAGCGCGTTTCCCGGCCAATTAGAGGAAGCAGTCTGGTGACGTCATTTCATGACGCATCATCAGCTGGTTTCCTTAAAGGGACCTTGGCCACGTTTGTCTTGATATTTGTGCTGTCAGTGTTCTACAATTGAGGTGCTGCAAACACTGACAATGACTGCACAAAGGCACAGGGCTGCTCTCAGGCTCTCCCATGACTCCTTCCATATGCTTATGCAGGGAGTCACAGCACACAGGGAGGTCCTCTTCCCATCCCATGGGAGGAAGAAACTCCCCAGTAGATTAAGACAGCCTGGTTGCACATTGCAGAGGAGGGCACAAGCAGGGATGTGGCCAGGAGGACCTGGGTGCAGTGCCGCAAACGTTTCAATGATCTCAGTAGATCACAAAACGTTAGTACAAAGCCACACTCAACCTCATCCAGCTGTGCCTCTCATTACATCCCCATCACTCTGCCTTCCCTACCCTACTCCTGCACATCCTTACTCACACCAACTTACCTTGCACCTCCACCCATCCCTCTCTATCTATACTATCACATCCCCATCTCAGTAGCCACCCCTCACACTCACCCTCATCCTAGTGCAATAATACCAACTAACAACACACAAGGGTAGCGACTTGGGTGTTTTATGTAATATTCGTGTAAAGTTTCTGTTAATAAGAACATAAGAACATAAGAAATAAGAGCAGGAGTAGGCCACATGGCCCCTCGAGCCTGCTCCACCATTCAATAAGATCATGGCTGATCATCAACCTCAACTCCACTTTCCCGCCCGATCTCCATATCCCTTGATTCCCCTAGAGTCTAAAAATCTATCTATCTCATCCTTGAATATACTCAAAGACTCAGCATTCACAGCCCTCTTGGGTAGAGAATTCCAAAGATTCACATCTTTGTGGTGTCAAACATTGAAACCTTTATTTTCAACACTTTGCATTCTTGGACAGATTTGTGTGCACCTTTGGAAGTGGCTTAGTGAGTTGCAGTGAATGGTGAGACATAACGGTACCCCCCGCAATGGTGATGAGTGTGAAAGGAATGGCTTGGACATTGTAGGGATGCTTTATGGTGTTGGTGTGGGGTGGTGCCAACTTGGCGCATCATGTGGCAGCCAGGGTGTACAGCATCAAGTGAAGTAAATCTGGTCATGGTGAGGCCATCCCTGGCCTTCTGGGCAGCAATGTGGTCGGGTGCTGATGCCCTGTGTCCTGTGCAGCATCAGTTGATTGCGGAGAAGGTTGGTGTTGTTGTTGGTACTGCTGGTGTGCCTGGTGCTGCTGGTGTTGGGCTGATCGTGGTCGGATTCTGAGGACCAAGGTGAGAGAGTATAAAGGGCACCCATGTTGATGGAATAGATGGCAGGTGAGGTAGAGATGACAGAAGCATTCTGTCAATGGTGAGAGAGTTCTTCTAATGAGGTGAGAGTGGTTGGAAAGTGGAAAGCCTGCAGAATGTGTGCTGGAAATGGAGTGAGAAAAAGCTTTTGCCTGGGGAAAGTGAATATCAGTCAGGTGGGAGCTTTTACTGTACATTTGTAGCTGTCAAGTAATCAGCTGGAGCAATGGCCACTGAACTCCCACCTCAGCTTGACAGCCGTGGTCTGCACACTGCGGGGATCCTATAGCCATGAAGTTAAAGACAAAAGGTAAGTGAAAAAAGGCTGTTAAGCATCTGGCAACTAGATGCTAATCATTGGGAAAGCCGCGTGGCAGCGGGTTGACAGCGAGGTCCTGACCTGCTGTGAAAAAAACACTTTCCCACCCGACCCACCACTGTTCCCACCCATTAACCCTGCCCCCCGGAAAATTCCGGCCTTGATGTTTACGGTGGAGTTATTTTTCTTCTGTTTGCTTAAGGCTGTGATGAGGAGATTATAGTGTCTTTCTGGATGAATGAGCCAGGATGGGCTGTATCTATCTTGCCATCTTGTGAACTATTGGGGTGACACAGGCAAACTTTGAACAGGTTCGCACCATAATCATGGTTATCCCAGTAGTAAAATGCAGCAACTCGCCAAGGCTTCTTCGGCAGCACCTCCCAAACCCGCGACCTCTACCACCTAGAAGGACAAGGGCAGCAGGCACATGGGAACACCACCACCTCCAAGTTCCCCTCCAAGTCACATAGCATCCTAACTTGGAAGTATATCGCCGATCGTTCATCGTCGCTGGGTCAAAATCCTGGAACTCCCTCTCTAACAGCACTGTGGGAGCACCTGCACCACACGGACTGCAGCGGTTCAAGAAGGCGGGTCAGCACAACTGTCTCCAGGGCAACTAAGGATGGGCAATAAATGCTGGCCTTGCCAGCGACGCCCACATCCCATGAATGAATTTTTAAAAATGGCAAAGCAGCCAGTTTTTTAATATATATATATATATATAACCCTAAAAATGAATCTATATCTTGTCTTAGCAGCATTATAACACTAAGTTAGTTCTTTTGTAATAGCTCCAAGGTAGTACAAAGACAGACTGCACTTGCGTTTTACCAATGAACTAGCTTTCCATGAAACCCCAGCAGGCAGATACCATGAGGATTAATCTGCATTTCAGCCATTCAGAAAATGAAGTTCTACTGCCCTCAAGTGCCAGCTCTGTGCCACTCACTTAGTTTGAGTCCTTCAAAATAATTCTGATAACACATAAATTTCTCAGTAATCTAGGCAGGCAAAACGAATTTCCAGGGAATGCCGTTATCTAGGCTTTGCAGATTTCTAGGAAAATGAATTATTGCTCGCGGGCCGACTCTGTACCAACCCAAGCTGCTTCTTCTTTAGTAAATTGATGTGGTTTACGGTGGAGTTTGTTTTTTCTGTTTGCTTAAGGCATTGTTACGTTGTTGGTTATAAATTGATGTCACACATCGCAGTATATCAGGACGCTTGCTTATTATCCAGTGGTGCTTCGGATAGTTACCAGAGGATAGTGTATGCAAATTGAAGGAAAACAGCTCAAATTTCATTAGGCTGGCTGCTACAGGCAGGAATTATTCATAAATTAATGATAACAGAGAAAATCTGACTTGTACAGAAAGCATATTTTTTTCAAGTCTAGATAGGCCAATACAACAACAACAACAACTTGTATTTATATAGCACCTTTAACGTAGTAAAACGTCCCAAGGCGCTTCACAGGAGCGTTATAAAACAAAAATTTGACACCGAGCCACATAGGGAGATACTAGGGCAGATGAAAGAGGTAGGTTCTAAGGAGCGTCTTAAAGGAGGAAAGAGAGGTAGCGAGGTGGAGAGGTTTAGGAGGGAATTCCAGAGCTTAGGGCCCAGGCAACTGAAGGCACGGCCACCAATGGTTGAGTGATTAAAATCAGGGATGCTCAAGAGGCCAGAATTAGAGGAGCGCAGATATCTCGGGGGGTTGTGGGGCTGGAGGAGATTACAGAGATAGGGAGGGGGCGAGGCCATGGAGGGATTTGTAAACAAGGATGAAAATTTTGAAATCGAGTGTAGGGGGTGGTGGTGTGTGTCAGCTTCACCTCTGACTTCTGAGCGGTTCGAATCGCTCCCACTTCCTTGGTTCTAGACCTTGGACTTATTTGGGGGTTGTGACAAAAGTGCAACAGACAACTGGTTTTGATGCAAGAACTTTTGATCTTTATTCAAGAGAGAAAAACATAACACAACAATCTTAACACTCTAATAAAATGGGGAACACTTCAGTACAAATGAGGGAAATTACATTAGAAGAATACCTCACCCCTCCCAATCCCACTTTACTAGCTAAGTTGGACTCTAGAGGACCAGGGATAATGCTCACCAAACGAATCCTTGACAGTTGAGCTGGTTCGCGGTTTCGGGGTTCGCTGGATTGGATTTATCGGGTGAGTACCCACTTTTCCTCTGTTAGAGATAGGGTTTAGAGTCTTTTTAAGTAAAAAGTTTCGTAAGGCCCTTGTTGCCGCGAGGTGTCTGATGGTCACTGGAACTGTTGCTCTGGTCTCTTCTTGTGTGTTGACCTGCTTCTAGAACTGTGAACTTCTTCGAACTCGATGAACTCCTAAGAACTGCTGAACTCCTTAACTTGTTGAACTCCCTTCAACAGCTTCTTGCTGAACTCCCTGAACAGCTTCTTGTTTAACTGCTTGCTGAATTCCTTGCTGCTGTGTAACTGTTGAACTGCTTGTCTCCTTGAACTGCTGTGTAACTCTTGAACTGTGTACGGTTGTACTGGAGAACTCCTTTCTGTTGTAACTGTGTAACTGCTCCACCCTTGAACTTGCAGAGAACTTGTTGTAACTGCTGAACTGACTTCTTGAGAAAACAGGCCCTCAATTATACTAATTCGGGCCTCCTAATCAGTCCCGGTTTATTGTAAGATTTTGGCGGGCTCGTTAATAGTAACTTGTTTATGAATGTGTGAAGTGGTTTCGGGATGATTCCATCCTGTTGATCTTCTTGCTTGATTGTAGACAATTGTGCTCAGGTTTCAAGTTTCCTGACTGGGCCTGAGATTTCTATAGAGTGGGCCGAAGTGATCTGTTTTATGCATGATTTTGATGGGTCCTGTAATTTGGGTGGGAACTGCTCTTCCTCGGGTCCATTGTTAGGATGTTAATGTCTGATAGGGGCCGATTAACTCCAAGTGAGGTCATGCGGTTCCCCAGACAGTTTGCATTAACTCCAATATCCAAACTGTCTTTTACAGAGGTTGAACCCAACTCCTGTGCAGCCTTTTCTCCCTTACAAGTCCAGACATGTCTTTTAAAATACCAAATCTTGTTTTTTTTGCTCTAAATGTCCTTCGGTTAGACCCAATGCATTTCATCACCCTGAAGTAGTTAGAATAGAGTCCAAAGTCCTTCTCCTTAGGGTTTGTCTCCGAGTTTTGGGGGATCTGTGAGATCTGAGAATTTTGAGAAACTTACAGAGGCGTTGCTTAACTGGGAGCCAATGTAGGTCAGCGAGCACATTCGTGATGGGTGAATGGGACTTGCTACGAGTTAGGACACAGGCAGCAGAGCTTTGGATGACCTCAAGTTTACGTAGGGTAGAACGTGGGAGGCCAGCCAGGAGTGCATTGGAATAGTCAAGTCTAGAGGTAACAAAGGCATGGGTGAGGGTTTCAGCAGCAGATGAGCTGAGGCAGGAGCAGAGACGGGTGATGTTACGGAGGTGGAAATAGGTGGTCTTAGTTATCGCCCGGATATGTGGTCAGAAGCTCAAGGTCAAATATGTCACCGAGGTTGCGAACAGTGTGGTTCAGCCTCAGACAGATGCTAGGGAGAGGGATGGAGTCGGTGGCTGGGAACGGAGTAATTAAAAAGATAGGGCTGCCTATTACAAACCAGACAACAGAAACTTAATGGGTTGAAAGCCACACTGCAGTATTAGTAGTGGATGTGCAAACCTACTTACATAAAACCCCTTTGTCCATTATATTAATGAAGACAATAATTTAGTTATTTTAAATGGGCTAAAACTGTAATTAAATTAATGGACAGCGGAATTTCATATGTGTGTTAAAGTGTTGCTTATTAATATTGCGCAGCCAGTTTTCAACCTAAATGGCAGTTAATAATCCGTGTGTCAATAAACCATGTTCCAATTTGCCGCCATGCCTATATAGAGGTGAAACTGTATGAGGGCAGAATTTACACTCGTTTCCAATTTCCAGTACTGGTTTATCACTGCAGTAAAGCAATTAAACCAGTGGGTTAAAAGCGTCAAGTAAGCAAATTATTGGGTGGCAAATCCAATTAACTTTCATATAATGCTGTAACTTCCATACTGTTATGTAGTGTCCGCACCTGGGACCATTAGTCATATTTGGAACAGGACTTAATACCAGTGCGGGAAAAATTGATGCAGTGAAAGCCAATTTTTAAAGTCAGTTAGATTGTGTGAATGAAACTGAGTGACCTGCATACCATGCCGACCCTTGGTGTGTTGACCATATGTCTAACAATTCCTGTTGACCCAATTGGTGTCAGCCAGTGGCTCAGTTGGTAGCACCTTCGCCTCTGAGTCAGAAGGCTGTGGGTGCACCAGTCCCACTCCAGAGATGTTGAGCACCAAAATCTAGGCTGACGCTCTAGGGAGTGCCGCATTGTCGGAGGTGCCGCCTTTCGGGTGGGATGTTAAACCGAGGCCCCGCCTACTCTCTCAGGTGGACGTAAAAGATCCCATGGCACTATTTCGAATAAGAGCAGGGGAGTTATCCCGGTGTCCTGGTCAATATTTATCCCTCAACCAACATCACTAAAACAGATTATCTGGTCATTATCACATTGCTGTTTGTGGGAGCTTGCTGTGCGCAAATTGGCTGCCGCGTTTCCTACATTACAACAGTGACTGCACTTCAAAAAGTACTTCATTGGCTGTAAAGCGCTTTGGGACGTTTGGTGGTCGTGAAAGGCGCTATATAAATGCAAGTCTTTCTTTCTTTTGATGATATAATGTATTAACTAGTCAATCTCCCGTGGCAGTGCACACGACAACTCAAGATCATGTGTAGTCCTCACGTGTGTGAAAAAGTGCTTTCTGATTTCACTCCTGAATGGCCTAGCTCTAATTTTAAGATTGTGCCTCTGTATCTACTCTATCGAATCCTTTTATCATTTTAAACACCTAAATTAAATCACCGCTCAACCTTCTAAGCTCACGAGAATACTAGCCATGTTTATGCAACTTGTCCTCATAACTTAACCCTTTAAGCCGTCATCATTCTGGTGAATCTGCCAAGGCCAATCCCGTCTAGGTGGACATGTCGTAGGCTGAAAATTCTGACATAGTGTGGGAATGTCATTTTGAGCGCTAACAGAAGAAGCAGAGTAAAAAATTAAGGTAGGGAGTGCCAGCAGTCACAGCCTTCTACTGGGTTAGTACAGTGGAGCTGTCACAGTAACATGAGTTAAGGCCCATTGTACTCCACGACTCACATAATGTGACCCTCGAAGCCTCACCCACAGGAGAAATACTATTAGATTGTTGCGACTAGTTTTAATATATAATAGATTTTATTGTTAAATAGCAAACATAGTGTAACATATGTGGGTAGAACAAATGAAGGACAGAAACAGGATGAGTTGCTAGTCCTTGTGCTTGCTTTACTAGGCCGGAGCAAACTGAGCATGCTCATACTAAACCATGTGACAAAACATGCGCTAATACATCACACTGCTTTCCCCTTAAAAAAAAGCGTACATATTCCCCTCTCAAATACAACAAAACTACGATCCCACTTTTCCCAGCATTACATGTACCACATAACAAAATCTCCTGGCTTTTTTTCTTTTAAATGGACTACAAATCCAGTTTAATAACAGGTTTGCGGAGCCTTCCTGATCTCCTTACAAAAAGATTTGGTGTTGAACCAATTTTTGGGCTGTTTTGTTTTGGTTCTGAACTCAAAGAAGCAGGTACCAGCACTCTGTTTCCCCACTTGATACAACCTTGCTCACAAGACAATTCAGTACGACGGTTATGGAATGGATTCAACTTTGTGTACATACACTGATCAGTCCATCCATTCAAGGTGTTTTCATACACTCTTTTCAGGACTGAGTCTTTTTGAGTCTCAGCTGCAATCTCAGTTGCATTCACAGGAAAGTCTTTGTCAACTGCACCTAGCGTGAAAATCTCACCTTCACTCCCAACACATGAGTCCACCTGAACAAGGTATCTGCGATTGCGTTTTGCTTTGAAGTGCGACATTCAATCGTGTAGTCATATTGTGACAACAACACTGCCCAACGTTGCATTCTTGATGTGGTCATTGCAGGGATGGCAGATTTGGACCCCTTAGGAAGGCAAATGGTATGCTGGCCTTCATTACAAGAGGATTTGAGTACAGGAGTAAAGAAGTCTTACTCCAATTATATAGGGCCTTGGTGAGACCACACCTGGAGTACTGTGTACATGTTTTGGTCTCCTTACCTAAGGAAGGATATACTTGCCATAGAGGGAGTGCAACGAAGGTTCACGAGATTGATTCCTGGGATGGTGGGACTGTCGTATGAGAAGAGATTGAGTAAACTAGGCCTGTATTCTCTTGAATTCAGAAGAATGAGGGGATCTTATTGAAGCATACAAAATTATTACAGGGCTTGATAGGGTGGATGCTGGGAGAATGTTTCCCTTGGCTGGGGAGTCTAGAAGCAGGGGCCACAGCCTCAGGATAAAGGGTAGGCCATTCAGGACTGAGATGAGAAGAAATTTCTTCACACAGAGGGTGGTGAATCTTTGGAATTCTCTACCCCAGAGGGCTGTGGAGGCTCAGTCATTGGGTATATTCAAAACAGAAGTCGATAGATTTCTGACTAGTAAGGGCATCAAGGGATATGGCGATAGGGCTGGTGAATGGAGTTGAGGCAGAAGATCAGCCATGATCTCATTGAATGGTGGAGCAGGCCCGAAGGGCCGAATGGCCTACTCCTGCTCCTATTTCTTATGTTCTTATGTTCTTATATTGCGAGGAGAGGTTTGTGATCGATTATCAGGGTAAACCTTCTGCCGATCAGCAACTGTTGGAATTTCTTGATTCCAAACACTATGGTGAGTGCTTCCTTTTCAATTTGCGCGTAGTTTCTTTCGCTCTTTGTGAGGGTTCGTGATGCGAACGCGATTGATTTCTCTTGGCCATCATCCATTACGTGGCTTATGACAGCTCCTTCACGGTAACTGGAAGCATGACACACTAACTTAAGCTCACGCTCTGTGTCGTAGTGCACAAGTAGAGCATCGCTAGAGAGACTTCTCTTACATGCGTCGTAAGCTTCCTGTTGCGCTTTCGTCCACTTCCACTGGACATCCTTCTTGAGGCGCTCGTGCAATGGAGCTAACATGGTCGCTAACTCAGGTAAGAAACGTGTGTAGTACTGGACCATTCCAAGGAAAGATCTTAACTCAGACACGTTCTGTGGCTTTGGAGCATTGATGACAGCTTCAACTTTTTCCTTCACTGGTTGCAAGCCATTTGCATCAACTTTCAGACCAAGGTACACAACCTCGGGCAGCACAAAAGCACATTTGCTCCTTTTCAATTTGACATTGTGGGCATTCAACCTTTGAAGCACTATATCTAACACTTCTAGATTTTCTTCCTCGCTGCTTGTTGCGAGTAGCACATCGTCTTGATTGCATAAGCAATTTGGAACTCCTTGCAAAATCTTATCCATCGTAGCCTGGAAGATTTTGGGAAAGGACTTTACATCATACGGCAGCTTGGTGTATGAGTACAGTCCCCTGTGTGTGTTGATAGTGAGATACTATTGACCCTCTTTGTCAACATTCAGCTGAGCGTAAGCATGCGACAGGTGAAGCTTGGAGAAAACCTTTGACCCAGACCCACAAATTTTGCGATGTAGGTAACGGGTACTGCTTATCGTCAACCGCTTGGTTGATAGTAACTTTGTAGTCACCGCCCAAGCCTACAGTTTTGTCTGCTTTGGGCACAACCACAATCGGGGTAGCCCATTCACTTTTGTCAGTTTTTACTAGCACTCCATTCTCTCTGAGCTTCGCTAGCTCTTCCTCCACCTGACTTTTCAACGCATAGTTGACCGGCCTTGCCTTACAATAGACAGGTTTCGCGTTGGACTTGATGTGGCTATGCGCGTCATACCCAGTGATGCCCTCATAACTGTCTGTGAACATGCTTTCATACTTGTTCAGTATTGTGTCAAGTCGCTTCTTTGAAGCATCTACACTGAAGATGTTTTCCCAGTCTACTTTCAACTTTCTCAACCAGTCTTTGCCCATGAGGGTTGGCCTGTTGTTGTAGCTCGCTACACTAATAGGCAGCTTTACTGACTGGCCATTGTGTTGAACTGTACATTCCATTTGTCCACATGTCTCTAGGATTTCTCCAGAGTAGGTTTTTAACTCTACATTATTCTTTGTAAGTGGTACTTGATTAAACTTACTCTCATATGTGTCCTTACTCATGATAGAGCAGTCTGCTGCTGTGTCGTTACACATATCAATATATTGCTCATTGATCAAATGTTTTGTATGGAAGTCTTTCTCACAACTGCTGGTGTTGCCGCTAGTGGCATAGATACTGTAGATACCTAGTTCTTCAACATCCGGTGTGTTCACTTCAATATTGTGAACTCCTCCCTTTTGTTGTCACTGCTTTGCATTGCCAATAGAATGGTTCTTACTTCCTGCTTTCGATCTAGCTCTGCAAGCTGTTGAAATATGGCCTTGCTTCTGGCAGTGAAAACACTTCACATTTCTGTATTGGCAGGACTGTGGTGAGCAATTTCCATTGCAGCGATAACAATTCACTGAACTGCTCTCACCAAGATGCTTTTGACTCGGTCTCACAGCTTTAGCTTTGGTGATGGCCTTGTGACTGTATTCCTCAGCTGCACTAGTCAATTGAGTTGGACGGAGCTCCCTGGCATTCTTAGACGCCATCTCTATAGATAGGGCAATTTTGCATGCTATGTCAAACGTTAGGTTCGGAGTGTTCAGTAACTTGGACTGTGTGCGTTCATGCACCAGTCCACACACAAACTTATCTCGCAACGCACGATCCAAAAATGTGCTGAAGTTACAATGCAAAGACAGGTTCTTAAGAGCTACAATGTACTCACTGATGGTTTCACTTTGTTTTTGGTTTCTGGTACCAAACTTATAGCTCTCTGTTATTTCTAATGGCTTTGGGTTGAAATGGTCCTCGGGTTTCTCGACAATGTTTTCAAACGACACATCCTTCACTTTCCCTGGGGCGAGTAGGTTTGTCAACGTTCCGTAGACATCTGGCCCGATCTCCGTTAGAAAAATTGCTTTTTTACGTTCACGAATTACTTTATTTTGAGCTTGAACATTCTCATCTGCACCTTCGGTCTCAATAATGTTATTGGCCCTAAAAAAAATCTTCATCCGCTCAATGTAAGAAGTGAATGGTTCGCGAGTTCGGACATACACGCCAAGGCTTCCGATGAATCCCGTAGGCGCGGCCATGATTGTCCCAACCCTTTGAACAGTGACTCAGCACACTACTTGTGTACCTGTTAGAATCAACACCCCTGTTGTTGTGTATACATACACGCGAAGGCGAAGCACAAACACATTTGCGGCAGCATTAACGGTAAAAGATCGCAAAAATTCAGTTTAGGTGTCACAAATTCACCTTAAACTTTTCCACTCGCAGGTTGAACACTGTGTTCTTCCATGATCCCTAAAAATGGCTTTGGGAGCCCATCCTCGTCGCCAAAAATGTAATATATGTGGGCAGAACAAATGAAGGACAGAGACAGGAGGAGTTGCTAGTCCATGTGCTTGCTTTACTCGGCCAGAGCAAGCTGAGCATGCTCATACTAAACCATGTGACAAACCATGTGATAATACATTACAGGTAGGGCAATTTAGGAAGTAGAGTTAGTTGCAGCATAGAAGTTTCTTTGCAGTATTGGATAAAGAGCTGAGGAATGCAAAACTGAGGTGTTATAGTGCCACCACTGGAATGAGGGTGTAATTTCAATGCAGCAAGTTTACATGGCTGGTTTCCATTATCAATGTGGGTATAGATTTTATGATGGTAAAAGTATAACAAAAATGTGACTGTAGGAAAGTAAGGTTTTGAAGACAGGAAGTGCGCAGAGATGCAAGATTTTTAACATATTAGTAGATGCATTATTCTGTATGCACATATGTAAAATAGACACGTGACATTTTTCTATGGAGGAAATAATTCCATTTTTGCAATTTTCACAGGCGGATATCTTTTATGCAAATATCATCTTTCTTGCAATTTTCTCCACCGATTTCCACCCTCCCTCACCCCTCCTGAAGACATTGACATCTTGCTGGGGTGCATTTTCACAGGCACTGGCCACCCTCTCTCACCTTGCCAAAGTGGCTTCAGCCATGAGTACAAGCAGGCTATACAACTGCAGGAGGCCTCACCGCTAAGACCAATCCTGTCCTTACCTGCCACTCGCACATGCGCCGCTCCAGTAGGCAGTCACTGGATAGCGGTCAGGAGCCGAAACCCTGACCTCCCAAAGTCAGCTGAGACTAATTGTAATGGCCGTAGCACTACCTCAGCTAAGGTCACCTAACTCAACACATGGCCAGAGATCCAACCTGGGAACTGGGAACTCAACTACTCACTAGGTAAACTTACTGAGCCGTCAGGAGAGCCTCCGTGCAAGTATTCCAGAAACAGCAACAGCAGCATGAGCAGCTGCCATACTCAAGGGTCACATTGACCTATGACCTATGAGCCAAGTTTGAAAGGATAACTGGGGCAAAAAGAAACCGTTGGAGACATGAAATCTACCACTAGAAAAAAAATATCAATGGTTTAAACAAAATTGAAAAGTAAGAAATGATTAAATGTCATTCTCTCCAGCACAATCTGCAGTAATTTGTTCAATTGAATAGGTGTTATGTACAAGCATTTAAATATATCTCACATAACGTCTGCCAGTGCAACTTAACGCGGTGCAAAAATATGTGCAAAAGATAAACAGAACTAATCAAACAGTCATATCCTCATACTGCTGTTTAGCATAAATCTGCATAATGAAATAACTGTAAACAATGATTCCAAAAATTAAAACAAATTTGACCTGCAGGCTCTGAGATGACTCTTCTGTCCAAGGATGTTCCACAGGGTGGTATCCTGAAAGAGGGGAAGCAAAATCATCTCAGTCACAGGGTGAGTGGCTACTGGGCCCAGAAATGTCATTTAAAAGTTTAAGCTGACTCAAGGCGCTCAGAAAGGTTAGTTCCTGTTGCTTTTTATTTTTATTCATTCACGGATGTGGGCGTCGCTGGCAAGGCCAGCATTTATTGCCCATCCCTGGTTGCCTTTGAGAAGGTGGTGGGCCACCATTTCAGAGGGCAGTTAAGAGTCAACCACATTCGTGTAGGTCTGGAGTCACATATAGGCCAGACCGGGTTAGGGCGGCAGATTTCCCTCCCCAAAAGACATTAGTGAACCAGATGGGTTTTTACGATAATCCGGTAGTTTCACACTAGCCTTTTTTTTAATTCCAGGTTTATTTAATTAACAGAATTTAAATTCCCCAGCTGCTGTGGTGGGATTATGAACTCATGTCTCCAGATCGTTAGTCCAGGTCTCATGGATTACTCGTCCAGTAACATAACCTCTATGCTACCGTACCCCATGTGGAGGAGGATTGTTGGTTTCACACCAATGTGGTCAGCAGACATACGAGAGATCATCTCTCTGCCAACTGTGCCCGGCAACATTCCATATTATGCAGGCAAACTATGTGGACATCTGGGTGTGCCCAGATTGTGCACTGGCATGGACATTGCCCATAGCTTGCTTCAGTAAGCATTGCCCTCCTTAGCCAGGCTTCAAGATGTTGGACAGGGTGGGGAGGGGGCAAAGGCTTTGTGTGGCTGATGTGTCTCATTGTGAAACCCTCCATTCAGGCCTGATGCAAGATCGGCCACAAGTGACGGATCTTCCCACAATTTCACGACAGATTATGGATTCCTCTCTTTCCAATCTCCGTGATGCAATATCGCACAAAACCAAAAATCTCCACTCCTTGGGTGGGTCCTGTTCGGTGGCAGAAGATAACTGCTCTTCACTGATGGGTTGCTCACCCTCCAGTGCTTCAGCAATATCCTCATAGTTTATTACAGCCACTCAAAGGAATGAAATGGGGCCAGGTGAAGACAACTGCTCCGTGGAAATAAAAAGGGTAAAATGTAAAATATTACTTGTAAGCACACATGCTCTGGAACACGGACGCTACTACCTACTCATTGTTGGCACAATTGCATCTTTAAATTTACATAACTATTTAATTAAAATTGGGTTCAGAGAAACTTGGTTGCCTCTATGTCCTTCTGGACTCCACTTTGCACCTTTACTGCCTACACTCTATGGTGCCATATCTATTTACATTCGTTAGCATATGTAAAGTGAATTGTTGAGGTGGTAGATCAAAATAATGAGAACTAGCTTCTGATTGGGTGCCAACTAACTATGCTGCTTATTGTTAAATTCAAATTCTTATTTGGGCATCTATGTGAAGGTATTTACAGCCCTGCACAACTGTCTACACTCGGTGCGGAGGGGAGCGGGCAGATCGGAAGACCTCCTCGTGGGACTGCTCCTGGGCCTGGCCAAAGTGGCCATCAACTGGTCCAGGCAGCGGGCGGTCGAGGGAGTTGTTCGGCCCGACTGCCTGCCTCTCTTCCGCGGCCACGTTCACGACCGGGTGGCCCTGGAGATGGAGCACGCGGTGTCCACCGGCACGCTCGAGGCCTTCTGCGACCGGTGGGCACCACGGGGACTAGAGTACATCATCACCCCAGCCAATCAAATTTTAATTTAAGTTGTTAAGTTTCCTTTAATGTTTTAAGTTTAGTTACAGTTTTTTTGTTTAGGGTCCACAAAAAGAGTACACAACTGTCTACAGGGCCTTAACACTCCCAAATTAGAAAACCATCTTCTATAATTCTGTGGAAGTTTGCAGCCACCTTTGGCCCCTTAGGCTGGGAGTGGATTATAATGGTGATTCTGTTGACATGACCAGCAAGTCACACTATGAATTCTACAGGATAGTCTTGGCTGCATCTGAAGTGATAAGGTATTGATTTGGACAGTGGTGCTGTGAACTGCCTGTCACTTTAGTAACCACTGGATCAAAAGTTTGCTGGTGTGACAATGTGCTGAAATGCTGACATTTCTTTATTTGTACTGATTATTGATTGGATGCTGTGTGCTGTCTGGCAGGTTGTAAGATGTTTCCAGAAATAAAGATAGTGGGAGAAGCAATTCAATATACTGATACAAGATTAATTAAACCTTGCCCATTCACACAGGCAATATTATACAAATATAGTTGGACACTTAGGCAATAAGAAATACCTACAATCATGCCATGCATGTACAAGAGATTGATACTGCAATATCATTCTGCAGATTAAGACAAAGTCAGGTGTAATAATTACAAATTCCCTGATGCTTTGTTTGCACATAAGCAAATCCCGGGGTATCTTTCTCCTGATGGGATTACAACTGAAGGGGCTGGCTCTTGCTGGGGTATGGTTCATGCACTCCAGATGTCCTCTAGTACCTTGTTCAAATGGCCATTCTTCTAATATGAGCCTCGACAGTTAGTCAGCAGACTATTCCTCCATAGGGTTCTCCCAGACAATCCTGAACCAGTTCTCGCTTGGCATCCACACTCATGAACTTTCCAGTAGGAGTTACGAGACAATGATGAGGAGTTGGATCCCTGGTGGATTTTTTCCCCCTCCTAAGTCCAAGTGATGCTGAAGTCCATAGTAGTATCCTTGCTGCTCCCCAGCCTGAGATCAGTCAACTAACAAACACACAGACAAGGGATGGAACTAAAGAAATGCGTTCCTTAACCAGTTTATTTCTGCTTAACTCATGCACAATGAAACCAAATTGTTAGCCAAATCGCAGGGAGAAAGCTCAACCTTAAAATACTTACTATGATCCCGCAACCCACATTCCAATCGGCAAAGTTCCCTACCCAAACAATTAATAAATACTTTGCGTCTGTTTTCACAAAGGAGAGAGGCGAAGCAGACATTGCTATCGGGGGGGAGGAGAGTGAAATATTAGATGAAATAAACATAGTGAGAGAGGAAGTATTAAGGGGTTTAGCAGCTTTAAAAGTGGATAAATCCCCAGGCCCGGATGAAATGTATCCCAGGCTGTTAAGCGAAGCAAAAGAAGAAATAGCAGAGGCCCTGATCATCATTTTTCAATCCTCTCTGGCTTCAGGTGTAGTGCCGGAGGACTGGAGGACTGCTAATGTGGTACCCTTTTTTAAAAAGGGAGAAAAGGATAGACTGAATAATTATAGGCCAGTCAGCCTAACCTCGGTGGTGGGAAAATTATTGGAAAGAATTCTGAAGGACAGGATAAATCTTCATTTAGAAAGACACGGATTAATCAAGGTTAGTCAGCACGGATTTGTCTTATCTGACAAACTTGATTGAATTTTTTGAGGAGGTAACAAGGAGGGTAGATGAGGGTAATGCGTTTGATGTAGTGTATATGGACTTTAGCAAGGCTTTTGATAAGGTTCCACATGGCAGACTGGTCACGAAGTTAAAAGCCCATGGGATCCAAGGCAATGTGTCAAGTTGGATTCAAAACTGGCTCGGAGACAGGAAGCAGAGGATAATGGTTGATGGGTGTTTTTGTGACTGGAAAGGCATACGGAATGCTTGCCTTTATTAGCCGTGGCATAGAATACAAGAGCAGGGGGGTTATGCTTCAACTGTATAAAACACTAGTTAGGCCTCAGCTAGAGTACTGCATGCAGTTCTGATCACCACATTACAGGAAAGATGTGATTGCACCAGAGAGGGTACAGAGGAGATTTACAAGGATGTTGCCGGGAGTAGAGAATCTTAACTATGAGGAAAGACTGGATAGGCTGGGTCTGTTTTCCTTGGAACAGAGAAGGCTGAGGGGAGACCTTATTGAGGTGTATAAAATTATGAGGGGCATAGATAAAGTGGATAGAAAGGACCTATTTCCCTTAGCAGAGGGGTCAAAAACCAGGGGGCACAGATTTAAAGTATTTGGTGGAAGGTTTAGAGGGGATTTGAGGGGAAATTTCTTCACCCAGAGGATTGTGGGGGTCTGGAACTCACTGCCTGAAAGAGTGGTAGAGGCAGGAACCCTAACCACATTTAAAAAGTACTTGGATGTGCACTTGGGATGCTCTAACATAGATACATAGATACATAGAAGATAGGAGCAGGAGTAGGCCATCCGGCCCTTCGAGCCTGCTCCGCCATTTAATGAGATCATGGCTGATCCTCCAATTCAGTATCCCGTCCCCGCCTTCTCTCCGTAACCCTTAACCCCTTTTGCCTGTAGAAATATATCTAATTCCCTCTTAAATATATTTAATGAGCTGGCGTACACTGCCCTCTGTGGCAATGAGTTCCACAGGTTCACCACCCTCTGAGTGAAGAAATTCCCCCTCATTTCTGTCCTAAATGGTTTAGCCCTTATCCTTAAATTATGTCCTCTAGTTCTGTTCTCACCCGCCAAGGGAAACATTCCTTCTGCATCTAGTCTGTCTAGACCTGTCAGAATTTTATACACTTCTATGAGGTCCCCTCTCAATCTTCTAAACTCCAGTGTGTACATCCCTAAACTACATAGTCTCTCCTCATAGGTCAATCCCGCCATTCCTGGTATCAGCCTGGTGAATCGCCGCTGCACCCCCTCCATGGCAAGAACATCTTTCCTCAGATGAGGCGACCAAAACTGTACACAGTACTCGAGGTGTGGTCTCACCAGTGCCCTGTACAGCTGCAGCAAGGTATCCCTGTTCCTGTATTCCAACCCTTTTGCTATGAAGGCCAGCATACCGTTTGCCTTCTTGACCGCCTGTTGCACCTGCATGCTCGCCTTCAGTGACTGGTGTACAAGAACACCCAGGTCTCTCTGTACTTCCCCCTCTCCCAATTTATTGCCATTTAAATAATAATTTGCCCTCCCGTTCCTGCACCCAAGGTGGATAACTTCGCACTTGTCCACATTATAGTGCATCTGCCATTTATCCGCCCAATCACCCAGTCTGTCCAAATCGCTCTGGAGCTTCCTGGTCTCCTCCTCTGAGCCCACCCCCCCCTCCTAGTTTAGTGTCGTCTGCAAATTTGGAAATGCTGCATCCGACTCCCTGATCCAGGTCATTAATGTAAATTGTGAACAGCTGGGGACCCAGGACAGATCCCTGTGGTACCCCACTTGTTACTGCCTGCCATTCAGAAAATGAGCCGTTTATTCCAACTCTCTGTTTTCTATCTGACAGCCAGTTCTCTATCCACGTCAATACTTTCCCCTTTATCCCATGAGCTTCAATTTTCCATGCTAATCTTTTATGTGGGACCTTGTCGAAGGCCTTTTGGAAGTCCAGGTACACCACATCTACTGGCTCTCCCCCATCTATTTTACCAGTTACTCCCTCAAAAAATTCCAATGGAGTAGTCAAGCACGATTTACCCTTTGTAAATCCATGTTGACTCTGTCCTATCCTGTCCCCATTTGCTAAGTGCTCCGCTATTTCATCCTTAATGATGGACTCCAGCATTTTGCCCACAACTGATGTAAGGCTTACAGGTCTGTAATTACCTGCTTTTTGAATAGTGGGGTAACGTTAGCTACCCTCCAATCCATGGGCACTGTTCCCGAGTCTAATGAATTCTGAAAAATCATACTTAGTGCATCCGCTATCTCTAGGGCCACCTCCTTCAGTACCCTAGGATGCATGTTATCAGGCCCTGGGGATTTGTCCGCCTTCAATCCCTTTAGCTTCCTTAACACCATATCCTTAGAGATATTGATTTGCGTCAGTTCCTCCTTTGCCAATGTCCCTATTTTTCCCGATATCCCAGGGAGGTTTTTTGTGTCTTCCTTCGTAAAGACTGACCCAAAGTATGCGTTTAGTTGGTCTGCCATTTCCTTATTTCCCGTTATATATTCCCCCGTATCTGACTGCAATGGACCAACTTTGGTTTTCACCAGTCTTTTCCTCTTGATATACTTATAAAAGCCTGCAGGGCTACGGACCAAGAGCTGGGAAGTGGGATTAGGCTGGATAGCTCTTTGTTGGCTGGCGCGGAAACGATGGGCTGAAATGGCCTCCTTCTGTGCTGTAACTTTCTATGATTCTATGATAAACTCTAATTGACCTGAATCTCTGTTTATTTGAATTTGTGGCCTTAATGATCCACCTTAGCAGAACGGTACATTGTGCATTGCATCATTTAACACTCTGGTCCTTATAAAACAGCGCATCATCCAATTTATCGTGTACAGCCAATTAAGTTTTTTTTTAAGTGTAGTTACTGTTGTTATGTAGGCAAATGTGGTGGCATGTTTGTGCACAGTAAGCTCCCACAGACAGCAATAAGATAAATGACCAATGAATCTGTTTTGGTGGTGTTGGTTGAAAGATAAATGTTTACCATGACACCAGAAGAATTCTCCTGCTCTTCTTTGAATAGTGCAATAGGATCTTTAGAGTCCACTTAAATAGACAGACAGAACTTCAGTTTAACATTTCATCCAAAGGACAGATCCCCCAACAATGTAGCACTACCTCAGTGAAGTAAGATATTAAAAATTGGACATAACAAGGGCAAGATGGGCATGACTCATTTGCAGAAAAGCAGGCCTATAACGAGATTAACAGAAGCAGGCCTATAACGAGATTAACAGAAGCAGGCCTATAACGAGATTAACAGAAGCAGGCCTATAACGAGATTAACAGAAGCAGGCCTATAACAAGATTAACAGAAAACGGAGCGCACAGTTCTGGAAACCACATCATGGGCTAGCACAGCATTGTGTGTAAATTATGTGTTATTTTTGTATAAACCGCCACCCTCGGATAATGAGTAAATGTGTAACTTTTAAAATTAATTGGATCTCCGTAAGGGTAAGGCAGAAATGTTGTATAAATATGTATGCTTTGATTAGCTCGGTGGAGTTGGACTTACACAGCGACATAAGAGGTTCTCCCCAGGCCTGAATAAACCGTTGTGACTTCAATTACTTGGTCTGTCTTTCTTTCAACAAGCCAGTAGCGTCGACCTTGTATATCACTTGGTCCGCACTTTGGGGGCTTACTTCACTCAGTATTGCACTAAAATGTTGGCCTAGAGTGTGCCAAACATAACATATATAATGGCATTTAAACAGTGTTTTAGATTATGACTTCAACAGTAATAGATTGCATTTGCTAATATTACAACAGTTTGCAGAATAGATACATGGGAGGCAATTACAAGATTTTTTTGAGGAGGTCATTAGCATGGTGGATAGGGGATATGGATGTTGTCTATATGGACTTCCAGAAGGCATTTGATAAGGTTCTGCATGAGAGATTATTAACAAAAATGAGAGCGCACAGAATTGGAGATAACCTTGTGACATGGGTCAGTAACTGGGAGGTAAGAGACAGGGAGAATAGGATCAAGGGAATGCTCTCTGATTGACAGGATGTGACAAGTGGTGTTCCCCAGGGATCTGTACTGGGGCCTCAGCTATTCGCCATATATTTTAATGACTTGGATGAGGGAACAGAGAGTTATATATCCAAGTTTGCAGATGACACTAAGTTAGGAGGCACAGTAAGTAGACTGGAGCAGGAAGTTACAAAGGGACTTAGACAGACTAAGTGAGTGGGCAAAACTATGAAGGATAAAGTTCAATGTGGGGAAGTGTGAGGTCATCCACTTTGGCTCTGAGAAAGACAAATCATAATAATTTCTTAATGGTGAGAGACTAGGAGCTATGGAGGAGCAAAAGAATGACATGGAATATACAGCACAGAAACAGGCCATTCGGCCCAACCAGTCCTTGTTGGTGTTTATGCTCCACTCGCGCCTAAGGTGTCAATGTACACAAATCCCGAAACACTAGTGCACAGGTACAAAAGTGATCAAAAAGGCGAATAGAATATTGGATGAAATACAAAAAAGGCAGGAAGTTATGCTTCGGTTGTACAGAGCCTTGGTCAGACCCCATTTGGAGTATTGCGTTCTGTTTTGGTCACTGAACCTCCTTGGAAGGGGTACGGCACAGGTTCATCAGAATGATACCAGGGCTGAAAGGGTTAAATTATGAGGACAGGTTGCATGAGCTTGGATGATAGTCCCTTGAGTTTGGGAGGTTGAGGGGTGATCTGATCGAGGTACGTAAAATGAGCAAGAGGGCATCATTTTAAAATTAGAGCCAGGCCATTTAGGAGAGAAAGCAGGAAGCATTTTTTTCACACACAGGATAGTGGAAACCTGGAACTCGCTCGCTGTGAATGCTGGATCAATCGAAACTTTCAAGACTGAGATCGATAAGATTTTTGTTGGGTAAGGATATCAAAGGATATGGAACAAAGATGGGTATTGATGTTGAGGTGCATTTAAGAGGATGCATTTAAGGGGAAGCTGGATAAGTACGTGAGGGAGAAAAGAATAGAAGGTTATGCTGATAGGGTGAGATGAAGTAGGGTGTGGAGCATAAACACCGGCATAGACCAGTTGGGCCGAATGGCCTGTTTCTGTGCTGTAAATTCTATGTTCAGATCAGCCACAATCTACCTGAATGACGGAACAGGTTTGAGGGGCTGAATGGCCTACTCCTGTTCCTATTCATACTTTTAATGATGTTTGTAGAGAGAAGAATCTTTTTACCTTTTTAAGCTGTAGAAGCGAGATCAGCTGGCTGTCGGAATGCACTGTGATCAAACATGGCATCTGGTAACAGTTGTGCTTATAGAGGTTACAAATTATGATAGTAATTGTCTTCTAATAGCGCAAATTAAACATGCAAGTTAATGGAAAAATAACCCTGGGAATGTCCTTAAAAGGAAGAGTTCTGATAAGTGAATCTCACCATAGTAAGGTCACTCTGCCTCCCTGAGCAGAACCCTCAAAGGCTCCAAAAAATCATTGTAATTGTCATTTTCAGTGTTGATTTTATGAGACATTTCCCAGCATGTGTGGTGCAGAGTGTGTGCTACAGAGGTGTGACCATCTGTGAAATATATTCCCATTCTCCCAGTCCAGCCTTTCCTTGCTGCACTGCATAACTTATCATTAATTATTTCTCTTCATGCGTAATGTCCATCTGAAGTTAATATGCTGGAGATCCACAAGGCTTTCAAGCCACGGCAAAAAAAAAAGTTTATTTTAAAATGTATTAACTTATCCAGTGTAATGGTCGGTGGGGGTGGGGGGGGTGGAATGGTTTCATAAAGTTTTTCCAGCTCCCTCAATGGCTGCATTTCTAGAAGAAAGACTTGCATTTATATAGGGCTTTTCACGACCACCAGACATCCCAAAGTGCTTTACAGCCAATGAAGTACTTTTTGAAGTGTAGTCACTGTTGTAATGTAGGAAACGCAGCAGCCAATTTACACACAGCAAGCTCCCACAAACAGCAATGTGATAATGACCAGATAATCTGTTTAAGTGATGTTGATTGAGGGATAAATGTTGGCCCAGGACACCAGGGATAACTCCCCTGCTCTTCTTCAAAATAGTGACATGGTATAGAAACATAGAAGATAGGAGCAGGAGTAGGCCATTCGGCCCGTCGAGCCCACTCCACCATTCAATACGATCATGGCTGATCATCCAAATCCAGTACCCTGTCCCTGCCTTCTCACACAGAATCCCCACAGTACATCGAGCCTGCACTGACACATATCCCACCCTATCCCCGTAACCCCACGTATTTAATTCCCCCTAACATATCCCATCCTATCCCCGTAACCCCACATATTTAACCCCCCCCTAACACTAAGGGTCAATTTATTATAGCCAAATCAACCTAACCCGCACATTTTTGGACTGTGGGAGGAAACCGGAGCACCCGGAGGAAACCCACGCAGACACGGGGAGAATGTGCAAACTCCACACAGACAGTCACCCGAGGCCAGATTCGAACCCGGGTCCCTGGCGCTGTGAGGCACCAGTGCTAACCACTATGCCACCGTGTTGCCCGTATCTTTTACATCCACCTGAGACAGGGCCTTGGCTTAAGGTCTCACCCGAAAGACGGCACTTCCGACAGTGCAGCACTCCTTTGGTACTGCGCTGGAATGTCAGCCTAGATTTGTTGCAGCTCAAGTCTCTGGCGTGGAGACTTGAACCCACAACCTTCCGACCCGCAGGTGATGGTGCTACCAACTGAGCCACGGCTGACACCAGTGAGTAACTGACCCACACGGGCCAGAAGGTTCCAACTTTGATTCTAGTCTGCACTGATCTCAGCCAGGGGTACAACAGAGAGGCTATAAATGGCCTGAGCACTTAGGAGCTGGAGAAAAGTAAGGAACAAGGTTCCTGCCCCTGATTTCTTTCTTAGGACCCCTGCTGGAAACTGCTTGCCAGGTGAAAGCAGGATTAGACTCAATCTGTGCTGCCCCCCACTCCAAGTGAAATAGCTGTCAATTTAGGCTCACATATGAATAATAAACAGATTTTTGCAAGATAAGGGAGTGAAGGGTTATGGAGAGCGGGCAGGGAAGTGGCTTTGAGCCCAAGATCAGCCATGATCTTATTGAATGGCGGAGCAGGCTCGAGGGGCCAAGTGGCCTATTCCTGCTCCTATCTCTTATGTTCTTATGTAAGGGGAGAAAATCAGCAAAAGAAAATTAAAAGTTTTTTGTCGTCTTATTTACCTTTTAAAACTTTATCCACACTCACATCCAATGGGTATTGCATATGGGCAGAACAATTAGAGTTAATTGCACACTTAAGCAGAGAAAGGCTACGTCTCCATTTGAAGTAGATGATATTGCGACTACTGTACTTGTTCCGTGTAGCTGAACACCAGACTTTACTGTCTGTGTGACAGCACCATCTGGGAAATCTTCACACTGTTAAACTATTCACTGTAAATCTACTGCATTTTTTTTTCCATTTGAAAACACACAAATAAAGAGAATAAAAGTTTTGTTTGAATTTACAGCGAAAACAAAACTGTTAGGATAACGAATAGAATGTTTTTCACCCTTTTACTCTCCTCATTTCCTGAAGGTGCTGATTTTTGCTATGGTACGGTTCCACCGGTGATAGTGGTCTTCCAGGTGACCAATCTTCATGCCTGGACAGTGTTGGTAAGATATTATACCATGGTGGGCATCACAGCTTCGCCTGAAACTGTCCTCACCAGATGTCCACACACATGTACATTCCAGCAGGAGTCACTTGAATAACAATTTGAGTAGATTGGGCCTATAGTCTCTGGAGTTTAGAAGAATGAGAGGTGATCTCATTGAAACATATAAGATTCAGAGGGGGATTGACAGGGTAGATGCTGAGAGGACTGTTCCCCTGGCTGTAGAGTCTAGAACTAGGGGGCATAGTCTCAGGATAAGGGGTCGGCCTTTTAAGACTGAGATGAGGAGGAATTTCTTCACTCCAGGGGGTTGTGAATCTTTGGAATTCTCTGCCCCAAAGTGCTGTGGATGCTCAGTCGTTGAGTATATTCAAGGCTGAGAGCGATAGATTTTTGGACTCCAGAGGAATTAAGGGATATGGGGATAGGGCAGGAAAGTGGAGTTGAGGTCGAAGGTCAGCCATGATCTTATTGAATGGCGGAGCAGGCTCGAGGGGCCATATGGCCGACACCTGCTCCTAATTCTTATGTTCTTATAATTTGGAGCAGGAACCGTGGCTGATTTTCCCCCTGCCTAGCCCAGGGGCACTGAGGCTGATTGCAGCACTCCAACTGCTGCCCGAGCTGAGATCTACTGTCTCAGCACAGACGTGGACTGTTTGGTCTGTATAGCTTGGTACAACATCGGGCATGGTTGGAACCTTAATCAGACTCACTGCAATTCATTTAAAACTAAGAAAAATTCAAACTAAACTAGCTGGTGTCCTGTGGCATTACTTGCTGTGAGTCAGAGGTTTCATAAGAACAGGGGTGTTATGCCAAGTAGTATTATCAGGATTAAAAGCAGAAAATGCTGGAAATACTCAGCAGGTCAGGCAGCATCTGTGGAGAGAGAAACAGAGTTAACGTTTCAGGTCGATGACCCTTCGTCAGTATTATCAGGATCACTGATTTATCAGGATTGAGGGTGATCATGGGATCTCGGAACAAGGGTCCAGGGTCTGGCATTATTAAGAACATAAGAACATAAGAAATAGGAGCAGGAGTAGGCCATTCGGCCCTTCGAGCCTGCTCTGCCATTCAATGAGATCATGGCTGATCTTCTGCCTCAACTCCATTCACCGGCCCTATCACCATATCCCTTGATACCTTTACTAGTCAGAAATCTATCGACTTCTGTTTTGAATATACCCAATGACTGAGCCTCCACAGCCCTCTGGGGTAGAGAATTCCAAAGATTCACCACCCTCTGTGTGAAGAAATTTCTTCTCATCTCAGTCCTGAATGGCCTACCCTTTATCCTGAGGCTGTGGCCCCTGGTTCTAGACTCCCCAGCCAAGGGAAACATTCTCCCAGCATCCACCCTATCAAGCCCTGTAATAATTTTGTATGCTTCAATGAGATCCCCTCTCATTCTTCTGAATTCAAGAGAATACAGGCCTAGTTTACTCAATCTCTTCTCATATGACAGTCCCGCCATCCCAGCAATCAATCTCGTGAACCTTTGTTACACTCCCTCTATGGCAAGTATATCCTTCCTTAGGTAAGGAGACCAAAATTGTACACAGTACTCCAGGTGTGGTCTCACCAAGGCCCTATATAATTGGAGTAAGACTTCTTTACTCCTGTACTCAAATCCTCTTGTAATGAAGGCCAGCATACCATTTGCCTTCCTAATGGCTTGCTGCACCTGCACATTCACTTTCAGTGACTCATGTACAAGGACACCCTGGTCCCTCTGAGCATCTGCATTCCTCAATCTTTCACCATTTAGGAAATACTCTGCCTTTCTGTTTTTTCTACCAAAGTGGATAACTTCACATTTATCCACATTATATTCCATCTGCCATGTTCTCGCCTACTCACTGAGCCTGTCGAGATCCCCTTGAAGCCTCTTCACATCCTCTTCACAACTGACACTGCCACCTAGCTTTGTATCATCAGCAAATTTGGAAATGTTACATTTAGTCCCCTCATCCAAATCATTGATATAGATTGTGAATAACTGGGGCCCAAGCACCGATCCTTGTGGTACCACACTAGTCACAGCCTGCCATCCTGAAAAAGACCTGTTTATCCCTACTCTTTGTTTTCTGTCTGTTAACCAATTCTCAATCCATGCTAGTATATTACCCCCAATTCCATGTGCCCTAATTTTGTTCACCAACCTCTTGTGTGGGACTTTATCGAAGGCCTTCTGAAAATCCAGATACACCACATCTACCGGTTCCCCTTTGTCTACTCCACTAGTTACATCCTCAAAGAACTCCAATAGGTTTGTCAAACAGGATTTCCCTTTCATAAATCCATGTTGACTCTGCCTAATCTTACTATTAGTTTCTAAGTGCCCAGTTATTGCATCATTTATAATAGATTCCAGCATTTTCCCAACTATTGATGTGAGGCCAGCAGGTCTGTAGTTCCCCGTTTTCTCTCTCCCTCCTTTCTTAAATAGCGGGGTTACATTTGCTATCCTCCGATCTGCAGGAACCGTTCCAGAATCTATAGAGTTTTGGAAGATGACAACCAATGCGTTCACTATCCCAATGGCCACCTCTTTCAAAACCCTAGGATGTAAGTCATCCGGTCCTTGGGATTTATCGACTTTTAGTCCCATTAATTTTGCTAGTACTGTTTTTTACTAATAATAATTTCTTTAAGTTCCTCATTCTCGCCACACCCTTGGTTTTCTCGTATTTCTGGGAGGTTTTTTGTGTCTTCCTCCGTGAAGACAGAAACAAAGTATTTATTTAATTTCTCTGCCATTTCCTCATTCCCCATTATAAACTCTCCCATCTCTGACTGTAAAGGACCTACATTTACCTTCGCCAGTCTTTTCCTGTTCACATACCTATAGAAGCTTTTACAATCCGTTTTAATATTTTCCGCTAGTTTGTGCTCATATTCCACTTTCCCTTTCTTTATCAATTTCTTGGTCCCCCTTTGCTGATTTCTAAAAAGATCCCAATCCTCAGGCTGACCGCTTTTTCTGGCAACTTTATAAGCTTCCTCCTTTGACTTAATACTAGCTTTAATTTATTTTGTTAGCCATGGTTGGATCATTTTTCCTTTTTGGGTTTTTATGCCCTAGAGGAATATATGTTTGTTGCAAATTATGCATTATTTCCTTGAATGTTAGCCATTGTATGTCCACCTTCATACCTTTTAGTGTAGTCTCCCAATCTACCATGGCCAACTTGTCCCTCATACCCTTGTAGTTTCCTCTGTTTGGATTGAAGACCTTAGTTTCAGATTGGACTACATCACTCTCAAACTTAATGTAAAATTCAATCATATTATGGTCACTTGTCCCTAAAGGCCCCTTTACCACAAGATTATTGATTAGCCCTTTCTCATTACACAGTACCAGATCCAGAATAGCCTGTTCCCTGGTTGGTTCCTCCACATACTGATCCAGCAAACCATCTCGCATGCATTCCAAGAATTCGTCCTCCACACCATTAGTGGTAATTTGATTTGCCCAATCAATATGTAGAGTAAAGTTCCCCATGATTACCGTATTGCCCTGTTACATGCACTTCTAATTTCTTGATTGATACTGTCCCCTACATTACCACTACTGTTTGGTGGCCTATACACAACTCCCACCATGTTTTCTGCCCTTTGCTGTTTCTTAGCTCCACCCAAACTGATTCCAGTTCTACATCACGATCTGCTGAGCCAAGATCTTTTATCTCTACCGTATCGATCTCATCCCTTATTAACAGCGCTACGCCACCTCCTTTTCCTTTTTGTCTGTCATTCCTAAATGTTGAGTACCGTGGAACATTCAGTTCCCAGCTTTGGTTAGCCTGCAACCATGTCTCTGTAATGGCAATTACATCATACCCATTTACTTCTATTTGTGCCATTAATTCATCCACCTTGTTGCAAATGCTACGTGCATTTAGATAAAGTGCCTTCAACTTTGCCTGTTTAATATTTTTCTGCACTTTGACCCTCTTTACTGTTGGCCTTTGTTTCTGCTCCCTACTAGTTTTGCTGACTACTTTTCTAACTTGCACTTCCAGTTTTGTTTCTCTCTGTTCTGGGCCCACACTTAGGTTCCCAGCCCCCTGACAAACTAGTTTAAATCCTTCCCAACAGCACTAGCAAACACCCCTGCGAGGATATTGGTCCTGGTTCTGTCGAGATGTAACCCGTCCAGCTTGTACAGATCCCACCTTCCCCAGAATCGGTCCCAATGCCTCAGGAATTTAAATCCCTCCCTCCTACACCATCTCTCCAGCCACGCATTCATCTGGTCTATTCTCCTATTTCTGCTCTCGCTAGTACGTGGCACTGGAAGTAATCCTGAGATTACTACCTTTGAGGTCCTGCTTTTTAATTTATTTCCTAGCTCCCTATATTCTGCTTGCAGGACCTCGTCCCTCTTTCTACCGATGTCATTGGTACCGATATGGACCACGACCTCTGGCTGTTTACCCTCCCCCTTCAGAATGTCCTGCAGCAGCTCAGTGACATCCTTGACCCTGGCACCAGGGAGGCAACCTGGAGTCACATCTGCGGCCACAGAAGCGTCTATCTGTTCCCCTTACGATAGAATCCCCTATCACTATTGCTCTCCCACTCTTTTTCCTCCCCTCCTGTGCAGCTGAGCCACTCGTAGTGCCACGGACTTGGCTCTTACTGCATTCCCCTGAGAAACCATCTCCCCCAGCAGTATCCAAAACGGAAAATCTGTTGGAGAGGGAGATGGACCCAGGGGACTCCTGCACTACCTTCCTAGTTCTTTTACTCTGTCTGGCGGTCACCCATTCCCTTTCTGCCTGTGCACTCTTTACCTGCGGTGTGACCACCTCGTTAAATGTGCTATCCACGTAGATCTCAGCCTCGCGGATGTTCCACAGTGACTCCAGCCGCAGCTCCAGATCCAAAATGCGGATTTCGAGTAGCTGCAGCTGGAGACACTTCCTGCACATGTGTTCACCCTGGACACCGAAAGTGTCCCTGACTTCCCACATAGCACAGGAGGAGCACTCCACGCGGATGTAGAGGGCCGTTTATTCAGCCCTGACAAGGAACCTGATTCACTTCTTCTCATATAAGTCTATTTTGGGTTGAAATTCCAGTATGTGTTATCTTTAGCACACTGCCTGATACCTTTGCATCAAAGTCCTGCGTGCTTGGGCCTCAGCTATTCACAATCTGCATCAATGATTTGGATGAGGGGACCAAATGTAATATATCCAAGTTTGCTGATGATACAAAGCTGGGTGGGAATGTAAGTTGTGAGGAGGATGCAAGGAGGCTTCAAGGGGATATAGACAGGCTAAGTGAGTGGGCAAGAACATGTCAAATGAAATATAATGTGGAGAAATGTGAAGTTATCCACTTTGGTTGGAAAAATAGAAAAGCAGAGTATTTTTTAAATGGTGAGAGATTGGGAAATGTTGGTGTTCAGGGGGACCTGGGTGTCCTTGTACACAAATCACTGAAAGTTAACATGCAGGTACAGCAAGCAATTAGGGAATTAGGGAAACATGAGGATTTGAGTATAAGACCGCACCTGGAGTATTGTGTACAGTTTTGGTCTCCTTAACTAAGGAAGGACATACTTGCCATAGAGGGAGTGCAACAAAGGTTCACCAGACTGGTTCCTGGGATGAGGGCATTGAACTATGAGGAGAGATTGAGTACACTAGGCCTATATTCTCTAGAGTTTAGAAGAATGAGAGGTGATCTCATTGAAACATACAACATTCTTACAGGGCTTGACAGGGTAGATGCAGGGAGGATGTTTCCCCTGGCTGGGGAGTCTAGACCCAGGGATCACAGTCTCAGAATAAAGGGTTGGCCATTTAGAACTGAGATGAGGAGAAATTTCTTCACTCAGAGGGTGGTGAATCTTTGGAATTCTCTACCCCAGAGGGCTGTGGAGGCTCAATCATTGAGTATATTCAAGACAGAGCTAGATAGATTTTTGAATATTAAGGGAATCAAGGGTAATGAGGATAGTTCAGGAAAGTGGAGATGAGGTAGAAGATCAGCCATGATCTTATTGAATGGTGGAGCAGGCTCGAAGGGCCAAATGGCCTAGTCCTGCTCCTATTTCTTATGTTCTTACGTACTAATTTAAAAAAGTTGTTCATCTGTTTATTTGGATTAACAAAGTATAGCAATTTCAAACAAATGCATTAAAAATAGATCAAAAAGAAATTTCAACCCTTCTGTCTCTCCCTTGTTACACTGCATTGTACATTTGTAAAATAACAGACTGATTACTTGCCCTTTCCACCCTGCTCCATGTATTCAATTACATTTTGCCCATGCACGCTATAAAATTCCAGCATTTAGAATGCACATAGAACCATTGAATCTTACTAAATGCCATTTTTAAAGTTTGCTGAAATCAATCAGCAGCAAATTATTTATCTTGCTGACATAAACTTCATTCACTGTCACTTCTTTTGCCATTTTCTGCCCAAGTTAGCCACTTGCTAACACACATGGGGAGCAGAGCAGCACAGGACACAATCTACACGGATACCATCAATGTTACTTCTTGTTTGGGCAGTAAGACATGTTATTCCAACAGAATGATAACCAATATCCTGATATATGATCCTTCTTTCACCTCTATCCACCAAACTCTCTCTTTGGTGAGACCACACCTGGAGTAGTGTGTACAGTTTTGGTCTCCTTATCTAAGGAAATATGTACTTGCCTTAGAGGTGGTGCAACGAAGGTTCAGTAGATTGATTCTTGGGATGAGAGGGTTGTCCTATGAGGAGAGATTGAGTAGATTGGGCCTATACTCTCTGGAGTTTAGAAGAATGAGAGGTGATCTCATTGAAACATATAAGATTCTGAGGGGGATTGACAGGGTAGATGCTGAGAGATTGTTTCCCCTGGCTGGAGAGTCTAGAACTAGGGGTCATAGTCTCAGAATAAGGGGTCGGCCATTTAGGACTGAGATGAGGAGAAATTTCTTCACTCAAAGGGTTATGAATCTTCGGAATTCTCTACCCCAGAGGGCTGTGGATGCTCAGTCGATGAGTATATTCAAGGCTGAGATTGATAGATTTTTGGACTCTAGGGGAATCAAGAGATATGGGGATCGGGCGGGAAAGTGGAGCTGAGGTCGAAGATCAGCCATGATCTTATTGAATGGCGGAGCAGGCTCGAGGGGCAGTGTGGCCTACTCCTGCTCCTAATTCTTATGTTCTCATGTTCCTTTGTTTCCATCGCAACCTTTCATGGTTCTATTTTATCAATACTACTGTGGTCATTGCTTCTCTGAACTCTCTGCTCTTGCTTGTCCTAAGTTCCAAATATGCCGCTCTACATGTTCCTTCATCCTCAATGTGTTGAAATCAAGACTCATTGCACTGTTTCCTGTTCTAACTTACTCTTTTACTGGACCTCAAAGTTGTGGAACTCTTTACTGCCCTCAGACTGCCCCCAACAGTCTGTAGGCTTTTAATACCCAAGCAAAGCATTACCTCTTCGTAACTGTTTAATTTACCTCGTCTTCTCTCCTACTTTTTTCAACTCTACTGCAGCGTCAAATTATAGTGAAGACTATAGGCTAGAAATTCGCCTTGGGCAGTAGAGCAAAACGGGCAGTATCGCATCGTCCGCTCGTTAGACACCCTGCCCGATATTCATTTCTATCGACTTCAATGGAACTGAGTATCGGGCAGGGCGTATAACAGGCGCCGGTTCCATACCGCCCGTTTTGCTCTACTGTCCAGGATGAATTTATACCGCTATGTTTCCTGAACAAGTCATGTCATAAAATGTATCAGCAATTCTCACTCTTTAATCACATTACAGTCTTGTGCAGAATTTCTGTATTGCAAAATAAAATGTTATTATTGAAAATATATCAAGATATCAATAATACACTAATGGAAATTTAAGATAAAATTAAATCTAAAGAAGGTAACTCTACAGGTAAGTACCATCAGCTACACAGCAGCAGAATAGCTTAGTTTCTTTTGTTAAAAATATTCTTATCAGCAGGGCTTTGCTGTGGAACCATGTATTCATCACAAAGTGCAATGACAGAAAGCAATGAGTATTTGCTCATGCCCAGTGGAGGCTGAAAAATCATGGAAGTATTTATCAGCCATAAGTTACTTTCTCCTTTGGTTTTGACTGTTCCTGAAGTCAGAATTATCTTTCCCCTCACTAGATTAGCAATAACTTGACAAAGTGGCTCAGCATGTTGATGCAACAATGGATTTGCGCCTGTAATTCCATCAGGGTGAGGCACCGAGCAAAAGTTGGGCACTTCCACACTGAGTCGCAGTGAAAAATCGGAAAGCCAGTTACCTCAGGCCATTGAGGTCTGACGGAATGTCATCGACCTGAAACGTTAACTCTGTTTCTCTCGCCACAGATGCTGCCTGGCCTGCTGAGCAGTTCCAGCATTTTCTGTTTTTACCTCAGGTCATTGACTTCCTCGTGGCTTGTCATAGAGCATCAATGGTATGAGAAGGGGACAACAAAAGGAAAAACAAGGATGTGAAAAGGAAACAGAACATAGCCAGCAGATAACCATGGGCAATCACATTGTTGTGGGCTGGAGTCGCATATAGGCCAGACTGATTAAGGTCAGCAGGATTCCTTTCCTAAAGGATATTGGTGGGTTTTTTATGACAATCTGACAACTTCATGATCGCCTTTTTTTGGTTTAGATAGTTATTAAACAATACAGACTACGTAGAATTAGAAAAAGGGCAAAGTCTCTTTAAATCTATGATGAGTTATTCATAAGTTGTGACCTCTTCTGGGTGAATGTACAAAACTGCATAGTATATTAGACTCATACTGCTCACAGAATGGTATAGCCATCCGGTGTTTTGCTAGTACAGCATTTAAATGTGATTTACTTTCATTCCAAGAGTGCATTAAACTAAATTAAATATGAAGTGGCAGATATCTAATTGCATACAAATAAAGCACAAAGAACCTGAAGGCAATTAACTTTTGCTTATACTGTAATTGCAGCAATCAGTGCAAAGGAAAAAATAGAACATATGATCACCGAAGGATGCCTTGTCTTGGCAGGAGGAATAATTTATAAGATTAACATGGGGCTTTTGTTTATTTCATTTTTTTCCAATTATCAGCTTTTTTAAATTCCTCTCACTAATTCTGGACACTGCCAAGAATTAGACAGATCTTAGGTTTTAACATTTCTAAATTATTATTGAGCAGTCAGTTTTTGTTTGATTTGAAGAGAAGTTGATACAACAGAAGGATTATTAACTTATAAAATTGTTTTGTGACTGGTGTTATGTCCTGTGTAAGTTTAAAAAAATCATTTTCAGGATGTGGGCATCACTAGCAAGGCCGACATTTTATTGCCCATCCCTAGATGCCCTTAAATAACGGTTTGTTACAACTAAGTGGCTTGTTAGACCACTTCAGAGGGCAGTTTAGACTCAACCACATTGGTGTGGGCTGAAGTCAGATATAGGCCAGACTGGCTAAAGACAGTAGATTTCCTTTCCTAAAGGACATTAGTGGGTTATTGTGACAATTTGACAACTTCATGATCACTTTTTCTTTTACTGATACCAGGTTTTTATTTCCACCGAATCCAAATTCTCAAACTGCCATGATGGGATCAGAACTCATGTTATTCGAGATCTTGTAGGGCAGAAGTAAACTTCACATTCAGAAGGTTGTGGGTTCAAGTCCCACTCCAGAGACTTGAGCACAAAAATCTAGGCTGACACTCCAGTGCAGTGCTGAGGGAGTGATGCGCTGTCAGAGGTGCCGTCTTTCGGATCAGACGTCAAACCAAGGCCCCGTCTGCTCTCTCAGGTGGACGTAAAAGATCCCATGACACTATTTCGAAGAAGGGCAGGGGAGTTATCCCCGGTGTCCTGGCCAATATTTATCCCTCAATCAACATCACTAAAACAGATTATCTAGTCATTATCACATTGCTGTTTGTGGGAGTTTGCTATGCGCAAGTTGGCTGCCGCGTTTCCTACATTACAACAGCGACTACACTTCAAAAAGTACTGTAAAGTGCTTTGGGACGTCTGGTGGTCGTGAAAGGTGCCATATAAATGCAAGTCTTTCTTTCCAAGTTAAAAAAAATGCCATAAACAAGTGGTACTCACAGGACAACTGGAAATGGCTTGGGGGTTAACTTTCCCTTTATTGGTGGCTCTTGATATACTCGTTTCTCCTATTTCTGGACCTGTCTACTATGGGACATTGAGAGCTGAGGCTCAGCACTGTTCCCTCTCCTCTTGGTCCCACTGAGAGAAAACAATTTTAGTAGGAAGCTAGGCTATCCCGGCATCCATATAGCAATTGACTCTCTTAAAAGGATTGGGCCTTGACACCACTGAAATCAAGAGTTTGCAGTAGGATGAACAGTATGTGCAGAACCACATCCGCCATTCTATGACAGCTGTTGGGAGTATTCATGAGCCTGGTCCTCAAGTTAGATACCACTTGAGGTTATGGCCCTAAACTAAAGATTAGTAACATGGGTACAAATTAAATCAAGGACACTGCTGACTCCAGATCCAGAAGGCCAGCAACTTTTTGTTCAGATTCTCAAAGGTTTCAATAGGCAAGCATTTAGATTCATTACCACACTTTTGTTTATTCATACATCTGTTTTCACAGCCTCAAACAGTAGGGAATGTCATGAATTATTCCTAAAACAGAAGTTCCATCTGCAGACTTGAATACTGAGCATTTAAGGAAATCCTTGCAGATATCAACACTAATATCTGCTGCGTAGTGTCAGCACTGGACTAACAGGGAGCTTGGATCCAATGATTGTTGAATTTGCACTGTTAGAGAAATACAGACTCTAGTGCCAATAGCACTAGACTTTTGTTGTTCATTTTCTTCATATCCCACAGATAATCATGCATTTACTCAGACTATAATCCCAACCCCTTATATCTATTTTTCTTTTACTTTGTGTGGAAAATGGGAAATATTTCATATTTTCACACATGGTCATAACAAATTATATTCTAGTGAGAATATTTAATATCAATTTTTTCTTAAAAATCCAACTCACACACCTGACTTGAAATCTCCTTTCCTCTTACTGTCAGAGATCAGTACTCTGTACAATTAGGGCAACAATGATCATCGCACCCCATGCACCACTGGCCTACCTACTCCCTCTCCTTTTGTCACCCATCTTCTTTCCCATGGACCAGATGAGAGGCACCAGTGCTTTGGGGGGGGGGGGCAGAATTCAAGTTAATGTGGATTGAGATATTGCACCAGTTGAGCCACAAAACATGGAGCTGGAAGAGCAGGAAATGGAAGAGGAATTGGCTATTCCCCAGCAGAGGTTGCTGAGATGGTTGCCCTTAGCATTAGACACGTGGGTCCTGCTAAAACAATTCATTCATATCTTATTGTGAAACTGTTAGTCATTCCAGTGAAAAATGCAGATTGCTCAAGGTGGGATGTAGGCTTCAATCTAGGTAAATCCAGTAGCAAAAAGCAGAAAAGACCAAACAAGTTACAAATTGTCAGCTTTCTACAAAGTGTAGACACAATTTTCAAAAACATTTTCAGGACTCTCTCAAAAATCAGCCTGCAGAAATAGTTTACAGTGGATAAAAAGGCCAAAGGGGTAGGGGTGGAAAGAGACGTTGGAAGGTTGTGGCTGTCCCCAATACCATAGCTCACTCCCCAGTCCTGAAACTGGCAGCTGTGATTAGTACAGCATATCTTACACCCAAAACCCAATTATGGCTGAGATTCATATCCTGCACCCCAGCTCGCACCATTGTTGGGAGAGGTTAGCTGGAAAAATCCCAAATTAAAGCTAAATTGAGATAGGAAATATGCATCAGGATTTACTGCTTTGTGTGATACTGTATATAGCTCACTTCAAATCATTCTACATAAAACCAATTCAAATAAGACAAAAGCATGATTAAAGTGCAATATTGAACCTGTAACTCTTACCATACCATAGGATATTAAGGACTGGAAGAATTAATTTGGCCAACAGCTACTTTTATTTTACTATTTCTATGCATTATTCACAAGTGCAAACATCATGGCAAGCATTAAGTTTTATGATTTCAACCTCACAGATGTAACCAAGCACAAATCTGCAATATCTGTTATGTAGTCTCTGAAATTTGTCTTGGCATAGTGGGTACAACATGCTGAGTTTAAGATTGATTTAATATAGAATATTTGATCTAGTGGAAATTCCCCTCCATCTGGAAACAGCATCTATAGCTATCCATTTTTCTTGGCAAAGCAATGTGCTTATTCTAGTATCTAGGTTATGCCTTATAAAAGTAGCCTTGCCATCTCCAGTATTGATCTGTCAGCTAACTTTTATCCTTTCTTTTAGCTGACATTACATGCTAAATGTACCATTCGGCAATGGACAGAAGAAAACCTTGAGTAACTCAAACAATTGGTTAGCTTTTTCTGTACTAAATGAGCCCTTCTACCTCTCAATTTTATATTGAGACAGCCCAACAACCTTTCTAACCATGATGCATCCTATCATCTGTCGTCTCTAAACCCATAAAAGTGCAACCATTTGCCATCAGAGAAAGCTCTCCTTAGGAAGTGCTTAGGCTTCATGTACCTGGCACATCAGTGCTATACTTAGGTAAAAGCTGTTATGTTCTCAAACTCCAACATCTCAGGGGCAACCCAAGAGAAGGGATACTTTAAATCCTGCAAGGTAGGAAATCTTGCTGATAGAGATTTTTTAAAACTCACAGTCAGAATCCAGTTTACTGTACATCAACGATCTCTATTTGCTTCTGAATAGTACTGGCATTTGTTCTTATGACCTTGGGTAGAAAAACTTCCAAGTGTGTTTTTTTTTGTTTAATATGTCACACAATCAGTCAAGATGAACTTGCATTGTTGCTAACTGCCGATACTACCTACATACAACAGGCAGACAAGTGAAATAGGTAGTGCACCCCAAATTTATTACATCAATATTCAGATACACAACTTAAGTAGTAGTATATTTGACTCCTGATTCCTGAATAATGCACTAGAAAGTCATACACAGAAAACAGTAGTTATAACAGGCCCCATTGTGCGTAGAGATTCATGGCCCAGCAAAGCCATCTGGACAGGATGCTCGGTCTTCAACATTTAGAAGTCTGGGCGATCCTTCTTCAGCTTACTGTAGTCCATGTTCACAGAATAGAACTAATAAAAAAGTTTAAAAAAGTTAATCAAGAGGACATTTACAGCAAAAATTCCACTTAAAGTGTGAAACTTTTCCAATAACTAAATACATTCAATACTAGAGTTTGTTTAAAGGAGTTTTTCAACTTAATTTTATTGCACACAAGCCCTTATGTTGCATGAAATACATATTTAAAGACTGGCTCTACCAGAGAAATGAAAATTAAAGTTGTTATTCCAGTGGAACCAACAGTATGTACCAAAATTGACAAAGTGAACAAGCAAATTTGGGGGAACATTCAGCATCCATATTTAAAAACACTGCCCCCACATTCTATGTTTCTACCATAATCTGTATGAGCAGCACAAAGTTTTTGAAGTTAATTTCTATAAATTTTTCACGATACAGCATTCTATAGGCATCATGGGCAACTGGGTAAAGGAATTTTGCTCTTGAAAGAACATTTACAGCAAATTTTAATGTGATCAAGGTGGAGGGAAAGAACACTATAATTGGCCCCAGCGTTCGTAGGCTAGAGGGGACAGAGGGGAAAAGAGACAGTGCTCCTATTCAGTAATTCCCTGCTAGAAAGTGTACACGTGGACAGGATGCGATTCTATCACAATGCATCCCTGATCAAACAGCAAACCAACTCTTCTTTTCTCAAGCTTACATATGAAGGATGGCTACTTGGGCAAAGTATCAAAATGCTGGCAACATTGGAAGAGGAGTAGGCCATTTAGATCCTCGAGACTGTTCCGCCATTCAATGAGATTATAGCTGATCTGTGACCCAACTTTGTATACCCACCTTTGCCCCACATTCCTTAATACCTTTGGTTAACAAAAATCTATCAATCTCAGTTTTAAAATGAACAATTGATCTAGCATCAATTGCTATTTGCAGAAGAGAGTTCCAAACTTCTACCATCTTTTGCGTGTAGAAGCGTTTCCTAACTTCACTCCGGAGTAGTCTGGCTCTAACTTTTAGGCCTATTCCCCTCATCCTAGACTACCCAACATGTAGAAATAGTTTCTCTCTATCTTCCCGATCAGTTCCCTTTAATATCTTGAAAACTTCAATCAAATCACACCGTAACCTTCTAGATGCCATGGAATGCAACCCTAGTTTGTGTAATCTCTCCTCGTAATTTAATCCTTGGGAGTCCAGGTATCATTCTGGTAAATCTACACTGCACTCTCCCCAAGACCAATATATCCTTCTTAAAGTGTGGTGCCCAGAACTGAACAGGTGTGGTCTAACTAGGGCTTTGTATAACTGCAGCATAACTTCTACCCCCTTGTATTCTAGTCCTCTAGATATAAAGGCCAGCATCCCATTAGCCTTTTAAATTATTTTCTGTACCTGTCCATGACATTTTAACAATCTATGTACATGGATCCCCAAGTCTCTGGACCGCCACTGTTTCCAGATTTTCACTATTTAGAAAGTACTATGATCTATCCTTCTTAGGCCCAAAGTGGATGGTCTCACATGCCTACACTGAACTCCATTTGCCGCATTTTTACCCATTCACTTAATCTATTAATATCTTTGTAATTTTAAGGTTCTATCTACATTGCTTACAATGTAGATATCTTTGTATTTCTCAAGCCCCTGTGGAACTGTACATACTGTTACCATTAATCACTGCCTTCGGGAAATAAGGGAGAAATGGGGAGGGGAGTGGGGCAGCGAATTTTATCCCAGTACTTTATTTCAATCATGTTTGTAAAGTGCTTACCGATATAATACAATGCACAAGATGTTCCCTGGGAAGTGATTATGCAGATTGATTTCACGTGGCTACTTGTCCAGTTTTATACTATGGCAACAGCTTGGTTTCAGTTTCAACTCACTGGTTAACTTATTCCAAAATTTAATAGTGGTACGTACAATCATGGATTCAGGATGAAAGACTAAATAACTGAAGCTCTCTTCCAGTGATCAAATCAGCTCTTCCACTGTAATCATGCATGGTGAACAAAGAAAATTGTACGTTACCTTGTACTGGTGAGTGGGTGCCATGTTATTCCATGGCTCAGGGTTGTTCTTGCGATTCCAGCTATATGGGCAAAAGGGTGATTGTACAGTTAGTAATCAAAGGAAAACATGCCACTTTAATTAAGGGTTCATAAAATAAAAGTACTGCTTTTGCAAATTCCTGGTTAAAAAGTTGACCGTTAAGCCCAACATCTTGCCCTTCAATACTTCTGCTGGAAACAAAAATTTGATGAGAATGTATTCAAATGAAGATGAGAATATATTCAAATGAAAAACCCTTACACCTAGCCCTTCCTAAAGCAAGTGGTCAGAACAGATCTGGATTAACACTGTTGGCTGTAAAATTTTAAATTTAAAAGAATCTAAAACAACTTGTATCTCATTTCTAACCAATACATCCTCACCTAAACTTACAACTAAAAACTATTTATTTTCAGTGCTGCTTGGACCCCACACTGGAAAATTTGGATGCCAGTAAGAGCTGTTAATACACAAGTGACTCAGTGTAAAGTATACACCTGTAATTTTAGCTCATCACTAAAAAGACAAGTTAAGACATACAATTTAATATGACAAACTTTGGTTACAGTAGTGTATTGTATTACATTTTAATTAAGACTCCTGCTGAGTCACATCTAATACGTCGAACTAGTTTCACCATCACATGACAGCATTTAACAAGATAAATATACAGGTTAAGGGCAGGTTAAATAGATTTGTGCCCAACCATAAAACGTTAACAGCACAATGCTCACCTACCTAACTTCAGGGTTGCGGACAGCAAGCCGCATGAGATACATGCTTGCTCCAAGACTTCCAGCTCCAATGAAGACAAACAATGGAATTAACTATTAAGAAGAAAAACGGATTATATACAAAGCAGCAATACATTCTCAAATAGAACCAATATAAATGTCAGACAACTTTGGACTGTAAAATTAATGAATTCAAGTTAAAATGTTAAGACTCACTATAAAACTAGTCACGGTCAACAGCGAATACCTGCAGAGGTTGCTCCAAGTTCATTGACTGTGGCTTCTACCTGCAGCTAGCTTACTAACAGCAAGATTGCCAAACGCATCCATCAAAAATAAATCAGCTGAATAACCCTTATGCTTAACTAAACAATGCTTGAGTATTTACAGTATAGTAGGTGAATACATTTGAAATAACCTCCAAGTTGTCATGACAAGGTGACTGAAAGCTGCCTCGATGTTAACATGCTTTAGTGTTAATTTTATTTTTTTTTTTAAATAGAGCTGGTGTACCAGGACAGGAAATGCTAAAATGTACTATTTTACAATTATGAATTCTCTATATTATGCCCATTTTAAGCAAAGCTTAGTGCATGTGTCAAATGTTGCTCGTTCCTACCTAATGGATAAGAATTTGGATTTAATTAACTTGTTTCATTAAAGTTAAATAAGGGACGCAGAAATGTTAACATTCTGTACAAACATCCTTAATGTCTGAATAAGCAAATGCATGGCAAACCACACGAGAGGAAAACGAGAGGAAAAAAAGCGTCTCTTAAACAGTTCGAAACAAAGTGACCTTGAGAATGCATTTAGCATTAAAGAGTCAAGCCTGTCACCATGGTATTGTCACGCACTTGACAAATTCCACAAAAACCAAAGGGTGCGATATTCGGTTACGCCCCGTTTGGGGGTGGTAACCGAGTTAAGGCCGGACATTTAGCGGCCGGAGCGGAAGTACCGCCCCAGCCGCTAAATTCGGCTAACCACCCCGCACAGGAAGTGGAGCGCCATTTCGGGCACTCCACTTCCTGGTGGGGCAGTAACCGAGGTGATGTCGGGGCACGATCGGCAGCGCCTCCGCGGAGCGCTGCCACGTTTCAACGCCCCTCCCCTTCAGTTAAAAGGGAGGGCCGCTGCACACACTGCAGGGCCTCCGATGGCCCACACTAGGCCACCAGGGCGGTGCGGTGCCATGGCAGCAACCTTGCGCCAAGACGCAGTGCCGGGCTGCACGATGGCAGACAGGACCACGCCACAGCACACCACGGAGGGCCGACCTGGAGGTCGCTCAAAAAAAGAAAATGGCGGCGCGGGTCGCGGCCACACCTCCCCTTTAACTAGAACGGAGGTCGGCCCTACTCGCAACCTGCGAGGCTGGCGCTGACACCACGCGCGGCAGCCTCGCGGGGCACTAAGGGGTCGGCGCAGTGGTAGGGGCGCAGCGCTATCGGGTAGGGCCTCAGCAGTGCCCCGCCAAATTTCTCAGGAGGCATCTTTTCCGCTGCCCCCCCCCCGGCGATAAGCCCTTTGCGCCCCATTAACACCCCCCCCCCCCTCCGGAGGCGCTAACGGCAGGCGCAAAGGAGCCGAATTTCTCACCTAACATTTCTCCTTCTCGAAAGGCCTCGAAAAGGAAAAATTGCCCCATTTAATACATTTTTGGTTTAATAATTCAATTGGTATAATCTGTATTGTAAAATTTAGACGCTTTGCAAAACTCTTGTCCAATTGAGCTTTTAGTTGGCTAAGAACAAACCGACACCATTGTTGAAGTCAGCACATTTACCATTAGTTAGAGGGCAGAAGTCAGTTGGGGAAAACATGGTCAAATGACTGTCAGCGTCAATGTAGATAAACACTAGTGCACACAAATCTCAAGAGGCCAATAGGCATTCGAACCTCAATTCAATTACAACCTATCAAGATATCACCCACTGATTTGTACAGAATTAAATGGAAGCTGTACTAATAGCAGTTAGAACTCATGCCAAAATAACTGATTGGAAACAGAGGCCGTCATCACTGCAGTCCTCATTCTGAACAGCATGCAGCGGTACCCAACCAACTGTGGTTTCTCCAGGATTGGGAATCTCCAAAATCCAAAGTTGCAGCCCCCATTGAAATAAATGGAGTCGCTTTAGGATACAGACAGCCCTTTTCCATCATTGAAAATAAAACTTAAATTTTCCCTGTTGGAGACTGCCAGTTTAAGTTTTTTTTTAAACTGGGAGGAACTTAAAAACCAAAAAACCTTCCTTTCCTTCAAATCTATTGAAGAACTAGCATACAAAAGACATAATTAAGCTTAAAGTTATAAAAACAGGAAAAGGTTAATAGCTGATGTCAGCAGATGGGATCTGTCACTTCCTGTGTTTTCAGAATAGCAAAGGTCTGACTGTGCAATTTGATCCCCTGATCTGGTGAAATTGAACAAAAAAGACATACATTTCTACAGTGCCTTTCACGACCACCAGACGCCCCAAAGCGCTTTACAGCCAGTGAAATACTTTTGAAGAGTTGTAATGTAGGAAATGTGGCAGCCAATTTGCACACATCAAGCTCCCACAAACAGCAATGAGATCATGACCAGCTAATCTGTTTTTAGTGATATTGAGGGATAAATACTGGCCAGTACACCAGGGATAACGTCCCTGCTCTTCTTGAAAATAGTGCCATGGGATCTTTCACATCCACCTGAGAGAGCAGACAGGGTCCTCGGTCTGAAAGACGGCACCTCCGACAGTGCGGCACTCCCTCGGCACTGCACTGAAGGGTCAGCCTAGATTTCTGTGCTCAAGTCCCTGGGAGGAGTGGGACTTGAACCCACAACCTTCTGATTGAGGGGTGCGGGTGCTACCCAACTGAGCCACAGCTGACACTAAGTGGAGGAGGGAGGGGGGCGGCAGATTGATGCTTAAGCTGCAAAAAATGAAGATCAATCTTTCAGGCTCAACAGATTAAAATAATTTTAAAAAAAAATTATTTTTCAATGCAAAAAAAAAAGGGCAGCTTAAATTAATTCAAATTTTTTTTTTAAATAAAAAATTGGGGGGTCGAAGTTGGAAGGGACAGGTTAATGCAGCCTGCAGCGTATTGAAGCAGCCCCAGAGCCGGTCGGGGGTGGGGGAAAGAGATGGGGAGTCCGCTGGGCGCTGCCGCATGCGGAACGGGAAGGTCGGGCGGTGCGGAGCCGCGGTTGCCATGGGGAGTGGAGGAGGGGGGGTGGGAAGAGAAGCCGCCGCATTTAATACCATCGGTGGTGATGGTGGTCCCCTTCCCCCTCATCATCTCTTTTTTTGCCCCGCTCAGGTACTCACGCTGGGGTGGCTCTTGGCCTGGCGTAACATCATTCCAATCATGGCGCCCGCTGCTCACTCGCTCTCTTCGCCTCCCGCTCGCTCGCCCGCCGCCAAAGTCATCTCGGGGGCCTGCCGATCGAGGGGGCCGCGCACATTCCCCAACACAAAACCCTTTCGCATTTTGCCTCACACAGCAACACTCACATTTAAAACAAAACCAAAATTAAACCTTTAATAAATCGTCATTTACTACAATTGAATCAAAACTGTGGTGGGGTTTTTTTTTTTGCATTCTAATCTGGCATGGAATTCCGGCACCTAAATGCTGGCAGAGAAAGCCCCCTCTCACCCCATCGCTTGCCCGCACAAGCCAGCTGTCACGTGACCTGAGCGTTTAGCACCTGCAACATCGTCAGCCAGTGGGGCACGTGTCAGCCTGCCAGTGGGGAGTTGGAGTCACAGGCTGCATTTGCTCTACAGATAGCTAACGTTATGCAGCAATTACAGCCTTAAACTTCCTTACAGCTATTTGCTTATTGCGTGGAGGGAATTTTTTTTTTAAATGACTTGCATTTATATAGCGCCTTGCACCACATCAGGACGTCCCAAAGCGCTTTACAACCAATAAAAAGAAAGACTTGCATTTATATAGCGCCTTTCACAACCACCGGACGTCCCAAAGCGCTTCACAGCCAATGAAGTACTTTTTGGAATAAAAACAGAAAATGCTGGAAATATTCAGCAGGTCAGGCAGCATCTGTAGAGAGAGAAACAGAGTTAACGTTTCAGGTCGATGACCCTTCGTCAGAACTGGAAAAAGTTGGAGATGTAACAGATTTTTAAGCAAGTGTAGGGGCAGGGAGAGGGAGAAGGGGAGGAAAGAACAAAAGGGAAGGTCTGTGATAGGACGGAAGGCAGGAGAGATTAAGAGACGAAAGGGATGATGGTGTAAGGCAAAAGGAGATGGTAATGGGAGAAGTAAAGAAACAAAAGATGACTCTAGAAGTACTTTTTGGAGTGTGGTCACTGTTGTAATGTAGGAAATGCGGCAGCCAATTTTGCGCACAGCAAGCTCCCACAAACAGCAATGAGATAATGACCAGACAATCTGTTTTTAGTGATGTTGATTGAGGAATGAATATTGGCCAGGACACTGGGGATAACTCCCCTGCTCTACTTCGAAATAGTGCCATGGTACCTTTTACGTCCACTTGAGAGAGCAGACAGGGCCTCAATGATGTACTTTTGAAGTGTAGTCACTGTTGTAATGTAGGAAACACAGCAGCCAATTTGCACACAGCAAGCTCCCACAAACACCAACAGCACCAGATAATCAGGTTTTTTTAGTGATGATGATTGCGGGATAAATATTGGTCAGGACACTGCCCTACTCAGAAATAGTTGCATGGGATCTTTTACGTCAACCTGAGAGAGCAGACGAGGCCTCGGTTTAACGTCTCATCCTAAAGGTGGCACCTCCGACAGTACAGCACTCCCTCAGTACTGCACTGGAGTGTCAGCCTAGATTTTTATGCTCAAGTCTTTGGAGTGGGACTATGAACCCACAACCTTCTGACTCAGAGGCATGAGTGCTACCAACTGATCTATGGCTGACACGACCATGCATAGTGAATGTTTTAGAAAGTGAATATATTTCCTAGTTTTGTTACTGTCGTTAGATGGAGGGCTGGGTGTGGTAAGCCAGAGTTTGTCACAGATGACAACAAACAGATACTTACATAGTACCTGGAGGTGTTTTGCATCCGTAGTATTTTGCTATTGTAGTACCTGGAGATGTTTGCCTATTAAACACGTGACAGCAAATAGTTTATGAGTTTGTTTTGTTTTAATGAGCAGCAGATTGCTGCATAAAGAAACTAATTGGTCCTCATTATAAAATCATATTGTGTGAATTATTACTGGTGAGATTTATGTGCAAGGTCTCAACTCAAAACAAACTTTACACGTCTCTGTAAACAAAACACTACAAAGTGGAAATTCTACAGCATCCAGTTAGTACCATGTGCACAGAGCCCCTTTAAAGGAACAGACATCTACAACAACAACAACTTGCATTTAAAAAGCGCCTTTAACATAGTAAAACGTCCCAAGGTACTTTACAGGATTGTTATCAAACAAAATTTGACACCAAGCCACATAAGGAGATATTCGGACAGATGACCAAAAGCTTGGTCAAAGAGGTAGGTTTTAAGGAGTGTCTTAAAGGAGGAGAGAGAGGCAGAGAGGTTTAGGAAGGGAATTCCAGAGCTTAGGGCCTGGGCAGCAAGAGGCCAGAACTGAAGGAGTGCAGAAATCTCGGAGGGTTGTACAGCTGGAGGAAGTTACAAAGCTAGGGAGGGGCAAGGCCATGGAGGGATTTGAAAACAAGGATGAGCATTTTAAAATCGAGGTGTTGCCGGACCGGAAGCAAATGCAGGTCAGCGAGCACTGGGGCGATGGGTGAACGGGACTTGGTGCGAGTTAGGATACAGGCAGCAGAGTTTTGGATGAGCTCAAGTTCACGGAGGGTGGAAGGGGGGACGCCAGCCAGGAGAGCATTGGAATAGTCGAGTCTAGAGGTAACAAAGGCATGGATGAGGGTTTCAGCAACAGATGAGCTGATGCAAGGGCGGAGTCAGTTGATGGAATGAAGGTAGAAGTAGAAGTGAAAAAAGAAACTCAAAGGCTGCGAAATTCGGTAGGTTAGTGACTCCCATTAGTGCCTGGTGGGGGCGCTAACAGGGCACTAAGGGGTTAGTCCCAGCCACGGTGAATCCAACGCTACACGCAACCTTCAGTGGCGAATTAGCGCTGGCGCTAACTGTTAGCGCCTAGGCCTCTAGCGCCTCTCACATGGTGACGTCAATGCGTGTGCAACGCCCTGTTAACGGCCCCGATGCAAAATTGCCTTTCGCCCCCTGCTTTAGCGCCTTGCACCAACAACGCCAGTAAGAGGTGGCGTTGTGCATTCAGAAGTGCGCTGCAGGAGCGGTAATTAAAGGGAATGCTTCCGTGTCACTTGAACATCGCGATAAAGGCGCTTTCAGTGATTGCACCGTTTATTACTTACACCAGTCTGCTGCCTGTGCAAAATTTTTTACACCTTTTCCTCAAACATCTCCAAATGCTGCACTTTCTGAAAGTGATGCGGGCTGCAATGGCAGTCACCCAGGTCGCGTTGAAAAACACCACTGATGACTATGAGGTTATACAGCATGATTGGCCCTTCCCTTTAAGAGATGGAAGCAGCCTGTGTGATTAAAGAGCGCCATTTTGACTGCGCATGACCTTCTCTATCGCTCTGCCGGTAGTGCTCTGCTCTCAGAGGTTAGCGCCCTAAGTTAGGAGTGTAGCGCTTGATTTAGCGCTCCACTTCCCTCTTGGAGCGCTAACAATGAATTTCGCAGGAGTCGACAATCATTAGCGCCTGGCGCTGATTCTTCAACTTTTAAAGTTTTAGCGGCCCAAACGTCGCTATACCGAATTTCTCCCCCAAACTGTTTTACTCCCTTTGCGTGTCTTCAATTTTCTCACTGCTTTTCTTTCTTATCCTTTCTTTCTGAAGTGGGTAACTCATACTGCAGTATGGTTCCGTAGCTGCCATTTCCCAGTACTTATCCCCAAGCAGCCACTCTTCATGTGTAACCTGAGTTTTCACTTTTAGCCAGGCCTCTTGATACTGAGACAAAAGCAAAATACTGCGGATGCTGGAAATCTGAAATAAAAACAGAAAATGCTGGACATACTCAGCAGGTCAGGCAGCATCTGTGGAGAGAGAAACAGGGTTAACGTTTCAGGTCGATGACCCTTCGTCAGAACTGGAAAAAGCTGGAGATGGAACAGGTTTTTAAGCAAGTGTAGGGGCAGGGAAAGGGGGGAGGGGAGGAAAGAACAAAAGGGAAGGTCTGTGACAGGATGGAAGGCAGGAGAGATTAAGAGACATTAAGAGAGATTAAGAGATGGTGCAAGGCAAAACGAGATGGTAATGGGACAAGTTAAGAAACAAATACTCTTGATACTGAGAATCCTTTCTGATTTCCTTTATATTTCCCCATTCTCTCTCTCTCCCTCCCCCACCCCCTCCCAGGATGAGGTGCTGAGGCCAGTTTTGAGTTTTCCATGTTGAGTGAGATCAACTAGTAACAATTGAGCATGGTACCTTCCTGTATGGCTTAGTACCACACCAGGCGATGCATCCCTTGTCAAACTAACGTAGCATACTGGGTTAAACCACTGCCTTTTCATTCTCTGAAACCAACATTCAACCTACCACAGATAGATCAAAAGAAAGTCTTCTCTCCTGGTGGTTGTAAAGGCCCTGAGTGAAATAAGTTCAATTGAATTCCTAGTGGGCACAAGACCACGGTCCAAAGCTGTGCGCTATCTGGAATTTAGTTGGCACCATCAGACAGGCTACATATGTAGCTGATGTGGGAAATGCAAATATCGCACTAATAAAGTCGGAAATGTTCTCTTGTGGTTGAGGGTTAATGCACTTTTTTGTTACAGTATAGAAAGAGCTTTATAATATATTGGACCTACACTTGACCCAGGAGCAATTGATACAACCACAGCAAAATATTCGATATATATAACCCTTCCTTCACCTTGATAAGTACAATTCTGTTAAATCTAACTTTAAGATGACTCTGAGCCGGAGAGATTCGAGATGGAGACATCTCCTGCGGACGTGTTTGCTCGGGACAGTCTCGCCATCCTGGAGACACCAGGAGCGGAGCAGAAAGCAGCGGGGGAAACGGCGCCGACCTGACTGGAAAACACCAGGAGCGGAGCATAAAGCAGCGGGGGAAACGGCGCCGACCTGACTGAGACACCAGGAGCGGCGGAACCGTCAACGATTTCCAAAAAAAAAACGAAGAGTGACGTCACACGACAGCAAGTAGGTGATTGGTTGGTGAGTATTAAGGGTAATGGTTTAAACTAGGAGCGGGAAACTATAACTGTATTAAATTTATAGCTTAACTAGTTAAACTATTTAATATAACTATAAATAATCATTGAATAAAGACTTTATAACTAATTAAATAAATTAAATAAGGCTAGTCTAAGATATGGCAGGGCAGGTTGTGTGTCTGGACTGCAGTATGTGGGAGTTTGTGGACGGCGAGACTGTCCCGAGCGAACACGTCTGCAGTAGATGTCTCCGTCTCGAATCTCTCCCGCTCAGAGTCATTGAACTGGAATACGAGTTGGAGACACTCCGACACATAAGGGAGGGGAAGGAATTTCTGGACAGTTTTATCCAGAATACAGTCACACACCAGAGGAAAGCTCAGGTTCAGGAAGGGGAGGGTGTGACTGTTAGGGAGCCGGGTATTTACAAGAGGTTGAGAAGGAGGTCCCACAGACACTGCTCCTGTCCAACAGGTACGATGTACTCACTACCTGTGTGGACAAGGAGAAAGACTGCAGGGAAGACAGCCACAATGCAGACCAAGGCACCGTGGCTCAGAAGGCTGTCCAAAGGGGGGAAGAGCAGATTAGAAATGTGGTAGTGATAGGGGACTCTATAATTAGGGGATAGATAGCGTCCTCCATGAACGAGAATCCCGAAGGGTGTGTTGCCTACCCGGTGCCAGGGTAAGGGATATCTCATGGCGGCTGGACAGGAACTTGGAAAGGGAAGCGGTAAATCCAGTTGTTGTGGTCCATGTTGGAATAAATGACATAGGTAGGAACAGGGAGGAGGTCCTGCTGAAAGAGTTTCAGGAGATAGGCTCTAAATTAAAAAGCAGGACCTCGAGGGTAATAATCTCTGGGTTATTGCCCGAGCCACATGCAAATTGGCATAGAAGCAGGCAGATCAGGAGAATTAACACATGGCTGAAGGGCTGGTGTGGGAAAGAGGGGTTCCTTTTCATGGGACACTGGCACCAGTTCTGGGACAGGAAGGAGCTGTAGGACAGGCTCCACCTGAACCGGGATGGGACCCATGTCCCAGCGGAAAGGGTAAATAGGAGGTGACAAAGGCTTTAAACTAGTAAGAAGGGGGGAGGGATCTACAAGAAATGTAAGCAGCCTAAATATAAACAAAACAGGAAAAGTGGGCATAGGAAAGAATAAAGTAAGGGAGGACATTGACGGCAAGGGAGCAAATAGAGTTAGAGAACAGGAGTATAAAAAGATGGTTAAACATAAAGTGAGAGGAAATCCTATTAAAAATGAGTTAAACTGTCTGTACAGCAATGCACAGTGTCCGAAATAAAATAGGGGAGCTGGAGGCAATCATGCATTGGGAGGAACCAGACATAGTAGGGATTACTGAGACATGGCTACAGAAAAGTCAGGACTGGGAATTAAACATTGCAGGGTATAACATATTTAGAAAAGATAGAGAGGGAAAAAGGGGAGTCGCTGTACTTATTAGGGATAACATAATGGCAGTAGAAAAAAGGGAAGTAGATATCAGCAAGACAAAAATAGAATCCATATGGATAGAGATAAAAGATAATAAAGGATCAATCACACTAATAGGCATAGTCTACAAACCACCAAATAGTGGAAGGGAGGTGGAGGAAGAACTATACAGACAAATTAGAGAAATGAGTAAAAAACATAGAATAATAATCATGGAGGATTTCAACTACCCCGTTATTAATTGGACAGAAGAGGTAGGTAAAGGGGATAAGGGAATGGAGTTCCTACAATGTCTACAGGACTCCTTTCTAACCCAATATGTAAAAAGCCCAACAAGGGAGGATTCGCTATTGGATCTAGTTATGGAGAATGAGCCAGAGCAGATAAGAGAAGCAAAAGTAGGGGAACATATAGGCAAAAGTGAACATAATATAACACGCTTTAAGATGACAATAGAGAAGGACATAAGAATGACAAAAACCACGTTAATAGATTGGAGAAAAGCTGATTTTGAGCAGTTGAGAATAGAACTTGGGAAGATAAAATGGGCAACAATATTGGCAAACAACAATATAGAACGACAATGGGAAACTTTGAAAACGGTGTTCAACAGAGTGCAGGAAAAATATAATCTGCTAAAAGGAAAGAACAAACTAAACACTAATGAGACTCCATGGATGAATAAAGACATAAGGAAACAATTGAGGGTAGGGAAAGAGGCATATAAATTAGGTCGCGCCCCATTTGGGGCGCAAATATCGTCTGGACGCAAATATTAGCGCCTGGCGCTAATTATCGGCACTGACTGGAAACTTCACTTTTACCGCCCCGGGAGGTGAGTGGAGCGCTAAATCAGGCGCTGCACACCTCTCTTAAGGCGCAAAGGCCAAGGAGTGAGGCGCTAACTCAGCGCGCGAGCGCAGCGCAGCTGCTGCCAGTTAGCGAGGGAACACAGACACACTGGCGCCGGCCACTTCTTAAAGCGGGGGGGGCCAACTTGCTCCCCAGCCACACCCTGCTCATTGCAGCCTTGAATCTCGGCCTGGAAAGACCTGTGAATCCATTTTGCTGCCAAGCATGGAGAGGGTGAGAGAACGCACTCATCGCTTCACCGAGCGGGCCTTGGATGCTCTGGTTGGCGCGGTGGAGCGCAGAAGATGTATGCTCTTCCCTGAGAGTGGCAGGAGGCCTTTGCCACGCGAGTTCAGAAGAGTGTGGAGGGAGGTGGCTCAGAGCGTCTCCTCCAGGAGCATGGTGCCCAGGACCCATACTCAATGCCGCAAAAAGTTCAACGACCTTACTCGGGTCGTCAGGGTGAGTGGCTTTTTCTCAATACCTCTCCATCCCTCCATCTCAACCTCACTCTATGGCCAGAGGGTCTTAAAACCCCAATGCACAACACTCATCCAACACCTATGGCCCTTTCATCAAACACACACACACATTCCACACTTTGCATACAGTAAGGGCTATTCACCTATGGGAGGCACATCAGGCAAGACCATGGCTGTATACAGTAAGGGCTATTCACCTATTGAAGGCACATCAGGCAAGACCATGGCTGTATACAGTAAGGGCTATTCACCTATGGGAGGCACATCAGGCAAGACCATGGCTGTATATTTACTCAGATGCTGTCCTTTTTCTTACAGGCCAAGCTGGCGCATAATCGGAGACAGCAGCAACGGACAGGTGGAGGGCGGCCTCAGCTGCAACCCCTCAGCGATCTTGAGGAGCGCGTCCACAGGATTGTGGCAAGCCGGGTGATCGGTCCCGTCGCCACTGGAGACGCCGACCCCGTTCTGGACAGCAATGGTAAGGTCATCACCTTTTTGTCCTCTGTCCTTCCACTTGTCCCTCACAACACCAGCCTTTGACACTTTCAATCCAACTTGCTAACTCGCTGCACTTATTCCTCCCTTACTGCCACCCTGTCCTCACGCTAAAGCCACTCTTGTACCTCCCTGCTTTCAGATGGTGATTCACCAGCTGAGGAGACGGGCCCTGAAGCTGCCACTGGGAGTGATGCTGCAGCTGAGGAGGAAGAGGAAGCCGGAGCATCAGTGCCACCCTCTCCCGAGGAAGCCCATGCCCACACTGGGAACACGCCTTCCCTGGAGGGGAGCAGGGGGGAAGGGTCTGATGAGGGTGAAGCTCCAGGACCCAGCGGGCTGCAGCAACGCCATGGGGGGGGGTAGGGAAGAACGGGGGCCTTCTCCCCAGAGGGAGAGTATGCCAGACACTCCTACTGCAATGGACGCAGAGGAGGAGCGGCTGATCGCAGAAATGAACACCCAGGCGGTGGGCATGCACACTGAGCTCATGGGTGCAGTGGGAAGGGTGCCCGAATGCATTGAGTCACTGGCAAGGAGTGTGGAGCACTTCGCTGTAGCACAGGCGGACGCCACACTAACGCTTAGTGCTGCAATTCAGTCACTGGCTGCCGTGATCCCATCTCTGACTGCTCTCATACAGACTCAGATTGAGGCCACGCGAGCACAGACTGCTGCCAACCTCGATGGTTCGTGCACATGTCCCCGGGGCTGTCACCGCGCCGCAGTAGGCCAGCAATCTGTTCTCCGGCAGATTGCTCCGGATGCTGAAGTGCTGCCCCGTGGGAGTGCCAGTGTGTCGGGCGAGCAGGGAGTTGCTGTCCTCTCTCACGATGACAGCATTCCTGCTGCCAACACTGTCACTTCTCCACTGCACTTGCCACCGCCTGTAGGACAGACTGCTGCCGCCCATGCAGAGTTGGTGCAGTCTGCAGCCGGGCCCTCCAGGCCCAGAACTGGTCGAGGCCGTCCTTCAGGGGCATCTGCAGTGTCAGGGTTTGACGAGCAGCAGCCTTCCACCAGCCTTGCTGCAGCCACTGAGGTCCCATTACGGAAGAGCAGTAGGGTTAGAAGGGGGGAAGTGCGCAAGGGAAGGAGATCACCCTCGAAGGGCAAAACGTAGGAGGTGTGACAAAATGCTGGTCATTTTTTTACTAAAGGTCGAGGTTCATGGTCCAACTTTTGTTTAGTGTTTTGGACATTATCTCCAGGTTGTGAGAACCAGTTATGTTATTGACTGTTTTTTTGTGTTTATTTCTATGAGTTTGTCATGAGGAATTGACACACACACAGTTTGTAAAATAAATAAGTTTCTGTATTCAAAATATACATGGTTGGTGGTTGGAATTATTGGTGCCTTGGCCGGCTTAGGGGTTGCGTGCTGGGTTCATTGATGTTGTTAGCAATGGCAGGGGCCCTAGAAGCGGCTTGCTATTAGCCGTTGACGGACGGCCCTTGCAGTTTGACCATTGTGGGCCGCCCTCCCGCCTTGGTGCTGCTGATGATCATCGTCCTCGTCCTCTTCCTCCTCTTCCTCCTCCTCCTCTGGTGGTGCTCCAAGGCCTGGTGGCATTGGCTGGGTCCTGAGGATTGCCATGTTATGCAACATGCAGCACACGACTACGAAGTTCGATACTCGCTCAGGCGAGTACTGCAGGGCTCCTCCAGAATGGTCCAGACAGCGAAACCGTTGCTTCAGCACGCCGATTGTGCGCTCAATAATGTTCCTGGTAGCTTGATGGCTCTCATTGTACCGCAGCTCAGCAGGGGTGTTGGGCGTACGGAGCGGTGTCATCAGCCAGGTGCTCAATGCATACCCCTTGTCCCCGAGAAGCCAACCAACTGGCTGATGCGGTGCCTCGAAAAGTTCTGCCACAGTAGTCTGGCGCAGGATAAAAGCATCGTGGCAGCTGCCAGGATACTGGGCATTGACAGCGAGTATCAGCTGTCTGTGGTCACAGACCAACTGGACATTCAAGGAATGGAACCCCTTTCTGTTCCGGAATTCCTCGGCATTCTCATGCGGAGCACGCAAAGCCACATGCGTGCAGTCAATGGCGCCCTGCACCATGGGGAAGCCCGCTACCCTCGCAAAGCCCAGAGCGCGGTCACGCTGCTTGTCTGGGGTCATGGGGAAAGAGATGAACTCTCGTCTCCTTTTGAAGAGGGCATTTGTGACCTGCCGGATGCAGCAATGCACCGCGAACTGGGAGATATTGGCGAGGTCCCCAGCAGCAGCTTGAAATGAGCCAGTAGCGTAAAAGTTCAAAGCCACTGTGACCTTCACTGCCACCGACAGAGACGTCCTGGACCTCAGTTGAGGCTGCAGATCTGGCTGCAGCAGGTGGCAGAGCTCAGTGACCACCTCCTTGCTGAATCGCAGCCTTCGCAAACACAGCTCCTCGGACATATGGATGTAGGAGAGCTGTTCACGATATACCCTGGGAGGGTAAGCTCTCCTGTACATACGCCTGATGGCCCTCCTCCGTCTGGCCATCATTGCCACTCTCTCTCTGCGTCTCTGTATCCTCCGATTCAGCTGGAGCAGGACGACGCCCCCAATCAGTGCAGCCCCCATATTCTCTTTGCAAGCAAAGTAATGAAGGACAGCAACTAAAGTAGCAGCGAAGTTAGGATCAATAGGCAAAACTACCTCACAAAGCGTTGAGTCAATGTAGAAGTCTCTCTTTCTCTCTCTCCGAATCTCTCTCTCTCTCTCAGAACGAGTGGTGCAAAAATGTCGACCACAGAAAAAGACAGGAAGAGGCCCCCTTTAAATAGCGCCCCCCCCAGCCCCACAGCGATTGATAGCGTTCCAGTCTTCCGGTTGTTGGAAGCGCCAGGCGGTAAGGCAGGGGGCGCCACTCAATTTCTGCTCCGGGGCGCCACAAGGGCGTTGCACCATGGAATGACGTCACAATCTGCGCGCGCAGGTGGTCGCAGCGGTAAGTTTTAGTGCCGCCGCACAATCTCTAGTTAAGTTCCCGAGCGGCGCAAACATCGCTGCGCCCGGGCGTTAGCGGCTTTGCGCCCCATTAGCGCCCTCTTAAGGCGCTAACGGGAGGCGCAACCAACTGAATTTTTACCCCTAAGTATATAGGCAGCAGAGGAGTGCATGATAAGAGAGAATACAAAGGCGTTAGGAGAGAAGTCAAAAAAACAATTAGGAAGACAAAGAGGAACTATGAAATTAAATTATCAAGGAACATAAAACAAAATAGTAAAATATTTTACAGGAACATCAATAAAAAAAGAAAAGTTGGGATGGGAATAGGGCCATTAAGGGATGGAAAGGACAATACCACAGGTAACGATAGGGAGATGGCAGAAATATTAAATCATTATTTCGCTTTGGTATTTACCAGGGAGATAGAACAGGTGGACATGACATTGGATGATGAGATGAGTAATGATATAAGTGCTTTTAAAATAAGAAAAAGAGGATATATTAAATAAACTAACGAAGCTTAAAGAGGATAAAACCCCTGGTCCGGATGGATTGCATCCACACATTTTAAAAGAATCTAGGGAAGAGATAGCAGAGGCATTACTACACATATTTAATAATTCGTTAGAAAAAGGTGTAGTGCCAGAAGACTGGCGGATAGCTAACGTAATACCTATATTTAAGAAGGGGGATAGAACATTTCCAGGGAATTATACATTAGTCAGCTTAACATCGGTGGTAGGAAAAATAATGGATTCCCTACTAAAGGAGAAAATAGAAGAACATCTAGAAACAAAAAGTATAACAATGAATAGTCAGCATGGATTTCAAAAGGGAAAATCTTGCTTGACCAACCTTATTGAATTTTTTGAAGAGGTAACAGAGAGAGTAGACAATGGTAATGCAGTAGATGTAATTTATCTGGATTTTCAAAAGGCCTTCAATAAGGTACCCCATAATAGACTAATGAATAAGGTCAGAGAATGCGGAGTCAGGGGACAAGTAGCAGAATGGATTGCTAGCTGGCTTCAAGACAGAAAGCAGAGAGTGGGAGTAAAGGGTAGCTATTCACAGTGGTAGAAGGTGGGTAGTGGTGTTCCACAAGGATCAGTGCTGGGACCACTGCTGTTCACAATTTACATTAACAAGTTAGACTTTGGAATCAGAAACACAATTTCTAATTTGCGGATTATACCAAATTGGGGGGGTAGTCAATACTGAGGAATAGCTCAGCTGTACAAATCAGGAAGGTCCTAGCTTAATCCCCAGTCTGTGCTTAGTTAGCTTGGATTAGCTGTCACTTCCCGCCCCCCAACCCCCCCAGCATGGTTGAATAGCCTGCCAACATTATTCATTATTCACATATAAATAATGGGCACTTGGGAAAAATAACGGGGCGGGGGCCAACCTGTCTCTGTTGAACTATGCTCCAGTAAGGAGTCAGCGGCGTCAGGAGCGAGGAGGCGAAATTTGGTAGAATAAAAGACCCTTTGTAAAAGTGACATAGGATCTTTTACGCCCACCTGAGTGGGCAGCCCAGGGCCTCGGTTTAACGTCTCATCCGAAAGACGGCACCTCCGACAATGCAGCACTCCCTCGGTACTGCACTAGAGTATCAGCCTAAACTTTTATACTCAAGTCTCTGGAGTGGGACTTGAACCCACAACCTTCTGACTCAGAGGCGAGGGTGCTACCCACTGAGCCATGCCTGACAAAATTAAATCAAACGTATAATATTTTTAACTAATTTTCTCCCCTCCCTTCCTATCCTGACGATGTCAATGGTTGGGATATTGTTCCCTGGACTTCAGTCCCCCTCAGTGGACAGTGAGTCAGTAGGCAGGCAATTGGGCTGCAGGGAGAATCACATCCCATCCACATCCTGTCCTCGGCTAATCTTCATTTCCAGTAATCGTCGCTGGATCCTGAACAATTTCCCCTCTCTAAGCCAGGGAGCTGAGGCTAATTGTAACACACTTACAACTGCCCCAGCTAGGATCAACTAACCCAGCACAGGATTGAACATGGGTCCTTCCTGATCTCTATAGTCCAAGCTACTCACTTGCTAAGCTATCAAAGGAGCCCTAATAAACAGTAAACCTGAACAACAAGAAAAACAGAAAATACTGATAATGTGTAGCAGGTCAATCAGCACTGAAAATTGCAAGATATTGAAAGAATTTAATTTAATTCTGCTGAAGGGCTCTGTCAAAATGTTAACCTCTTTCACGTGCTGACCTAGTGTGCATTTCCATCATTTTCTGTTCTTTTTACAGACCTTTTTACCTCTGATCATACCGACCAGGATGCAGCAACACCAATGTCCAATGGACGGATGTGCAGTCCATGCTCTGCAATACAAAATATTTGAACATTGTGATTTTTCCAATGTTGATTTGATGGCTCCTAAAAGAGGGCAAAAATAACAAAATCAAGATTGAGGATAAAATAATTTAAAATACTTCAAAAAAACTGTTAGAAACATACAGTACTAACAAATATATCTACAAACATTTAATAGGTTTTCGTAAAATGAATTTGATCAATTTTTGTGCTTTTTAGTGGATAATTTGGATTAAGGTGACTAAACAAGAGCTAATTTGCTTTGCTCACTGTAGATGTAATATAGCACGTACTTGTATAACAATCCCGTCAATTAAAGGGCTCTTTTGAAGCTTTGGCTGTCTTCATAACATTAATTTTCAATTGAGGCACAAGTAATATTTCTCTCAAAAGGCACCCTGCTTTAGATAAGTGTCATAATTTGAATCACAAAATGTATTCAGCACTGGAAGTACCATTTGGTGTCACACTGGTGGCATATCCTTCACCACTGGAGAAGCAATTTGGCATCATTAAAGTCTTCACGGGGGACTGGGCCATCGAATAGATACCACAGGTTACAGCAGGGATTCCTAATCAAATACAAATTAATAACATTGCACCTCATTTCCGACAAGAATTGCACAGCTTTAGGTACAGCCAGAACTCTCTTTAGAATAAGGGGTGAAAAAAAAATACTATTCATGTGACAATCACCGCTGGTTTTGAACAAAAATGCAAATTCCTCGCAAACGGCTTTGTATTAATTTACTACCTTTTCATTTTTAAAGTATTTCATTTTTTTTTCTCTCTTTCCCCCTTCGGACAGTCTTCCTGTGTTATTCTCTGGATGAGAGGACACATACACAGCCCAAGGTGACTCTTTGTCGAGTTTGGTCTCGCTCTCTATTAGGAAGTGTGTGGTTTTCATGTGGCACATTGCCATAACAGAGCAGCTGAGACTGGTAACTCCCCATGTGAATAATCTGGGATACAAATCTGTGTTTCCCTCATTCCATAACTTGCAGTGTTGGGGCTCTACTGCGCCGTTTCATCGTGGTGCCCCTCATATTAATTTTTGCGATAACTCCATTCCTGTTAAACTTTTTACTGATGATATTTCACAGCAGTTAAAAATAAAAATGGTATTAAATGGTAAGTGTAACACTGTGATACTGAACTATTCAGGACTAGGAAGGCCCTTGGTGAAATTAACGGTGTGTGTTACCTGATCTCAAATAGAGTCATAATAGGAATGCTAAATTTGATGTCAGTGCCAGATAGGGAGAAGAAAACAAAAATCAGCCACGGCTCCTTCTCGTAATCATTATCCAGTGAGCTCTGCTGGAGAAGAATGCATGTAGATGCCAGGTGAGGTCAGGATTAGGCGTGTCCTGACTCGCACCAAGTCCCGTTCGCCCATCACCCCCTGTGCTCGCTGACCTACATTGGCTCCCGGTTAAGCAATGCCTCGATTTCAAAATTCTCATCCTTGTTTTCAAATCCCTCCAGGGCCTCGCCCCTCCCTGTCTCTGTAATCTCCTCCAGCCCCACAACCCCCCGAGATACCTGCGCTCCTCTAATTCTGCCCTCCTGAGAATCCCTGATTATAATCGCTCAACCTTTGGTGGCCGTGCCTTCTGTTGCCGAGGCCCTAAGCTCTGGAATTCCCTGCCTAAACCTCTCCGCCTCGCTACCTCTCTTTCCTCCTTAAAACCTACCTCTTTGACCCAGCTTTTGGTCACCTGCCCTAATTTATCCTTATGTGGATCGGTGTCAAAGTTTTAAAATACTCCAGTGCAGCACCTTGGGATGTTTTACTACGTTAAAGGCGCTATATAAATACAAGTTGTTGTTGTTGTTGACTCTGCGACCACTCCTCACCAAGCCAAAAATGTCACCGACATTCCGAAGACAGGTGATTGGCATTTTTACTTTATCCTTAAAAGGAATTTACAATTGCAAGGGATATGCTAGCAGGTTACCTTGCCCTGGCTTGTAGAAACCGCAAGGGAAACTAGCTATGTCGTACCTGGGAATCTACCTTTTTTTTTTATTCGTTTATGGGATGTAGGCATCGCTGGCAAGGCCAACATTTATTGCCCATCCCTAATTGCCCTTGAGAAGGTGGTGGTGAGCCGCCTTCTTGAACTGCTGCAGTCCGTGTGGTGAAGGTACTCCCACAGTGCTGTTAGGGAGGGAGTTCCAGGATTTTGACCCAGCGACGATGAAGGATCAGCGATATACTTCTAAGTCAGGATGGTGTGTGACTTGGAGAGGAACTTGGAGGTGGTGGTGTTCCCATGCACCTGCTGCCCTTGTCCTTCTAGGTGGAAGAGGTCGCGGGTTTGAGAGGTGCTGCCGAAGAAGCCTTGGCGAGTTGCTGCAGTGCATCTTGTAGATGGTACACACTGCAGCCACGGTATGCCCGTGGTGGAGGGAGTGAATGTTTAAGGGGGTGGATGGGGTGCCAATCAAGCAGGCTGCTTTGTCCTGGATGGCGTCGAGCTTCTTAAGTGTTGCTGGAGCTGCACTCATCCAGGCAAGTGGAGAGTATTCCATCACACTCCTGACTTGTGCGTTGTAGATGGTGGAAAGGTTTTGGGGAGTTAGGAAGTGAGATACTCGCCGCAGAATACCTAGCCTCTGACCTGCTCTTGCTGCCACAGTATTTATGTGGCTGGTCCAGTTAAGTTTCTGGTCAATGGTGACCCCCAGGATGTTGATGGTGGGGGATTTGGCGATGGTAATACCGTTGAATGTCAAGGGGAGGTGGTTAGACTCTCGCTTGTTGGAGATAGTCATTGCCTGGCACTTCTGTGGCGCAAATGTTACCTGCCACTTATCAGCCCAAGCCTGAATGTTGTCCAGATCTTGTTGCATGCGGGCATGGACTGCTTCATTATCTGAGGAGTTGTGAATGGCGCTGAACACTGTGCAGTCATCAGCAAACATCCCCATTTCTGACCTTATGTTGGAGGGAAGGTCATTGATGAAGCAGCTGAAGATGGTTGGGCCTAGGACACTGCCCTGAGGAACTCCTGCAGCGATGTCCTGGGGCTGTGATGATTGACCTTCAGCAACCACAACCATCTTCCTTTGTGCTAGGTATGACTCCAACCAGTGGAGTGTTTTCCCCCCCCGATTCCCATTGACTTTAGTTTTACTAGGGCTCCTTGATGCCACACTCAGTCAAATGCTGCCTTGATGTCAAGGGCAGTCACTCTCACCTCACCTCTGGAATTCAGCTCTTTGTCCATGTTTGGACCAAGGCTGTAATGAGTACCTCTGCCGTACCTGGTAGTAGTGTGTCTACTACTGTACCTGGAGTGAGAGTTCTTCAGAAATACCTTTGCTTATTGTTGTGGGTTCAAGTCCCCCTCCAGGGGGCCAAAATCGAGGCCCTCGTCTGCGCACTCAGGTGGATGTAAAAGATCCCATGGCACTATTTTGAAGAAGAGCAGGGGAGTTATCCTTGGTGTCCTGGCCAAAAATTTATTGCTCAATCAACATCACTAAAACAGATTATCAGGTCATTATCACATTGCTGTTTGTGGGAGCTTGCTGTGCGCAAATTGGCTGCTGCATTACAACAGTGACTACACTTCAAAAAGTATTTTATTTGCTGTAAAGCACTTTGGGACGTCCAGTGGTTGTGAAAGGCGCTATATAAATGCAAGTCTTTCTTCCTTTCTTCTTCTTTTAATTGTCACACTTGTAATTATTTCTGCATTTTCTCTCACCCACCATTTTTTGGATTCTTTTACACTCCACTCCAACCCCATTTATTTTTTTATCACTCTTTAAGTTTTTACATACTATGCACTATTCTCCAGCCAAAAAGGGATAAGCAACCTGCTCCTGGGCATTGGCAGTCTTGAGATGCCTGCTTGAAGGGGCATGACAACAGCTGATGTTGGTCACCCTATAATTTCCTTCCAGCAGCCTCACCAAGTTTAGCCAAGAACTCACCATGTGGGGAGTCAAAACAGAAATCTGAATTCTGCCAATCCACTGAAAATACATTTGCACGTCAACATCGACAGCTTAAACAAAAAATGTAGAGCAAGGGAGCTTGAATGAATCAATACCAAATAAATTTCATAAAGCACAAAGTTTGCCATTAAAGGTTTTCCTTTAAAACACAAAATTCTGTTTATGATTTAATTATTTGTGAAAGATGATATGTCTTTTTTTTAATGATCCGGTGTGGTATTATTGGCAAAGGAGAAATTAATGAACTTCATGCATAACTTGCATGAAATCAGCCTTAAAAAGGCAACGGAGGAAGTTGTTAGTCCGAAGGGAGATAATAGTCCCATCTGTTGAGTTTAGAAGCCAATATGCAAACAGATGGGAAACAAAGTGCATCTGTCTGAATGTGCTTTAATGTGCAAAGTTTGATCTTCTGAGAATTTCAGTGTCGGACTTAAAAGGGATCATTATATTAATTAAAATATTCTGTGGCTCTAAGAAGTAAGGGTTTCTTCAGTGAGAAATATAGAATGCATAAAAATCAACAAATTAATTAAACTATTCTTAGAATTGGAAAACAGGCTTCAAACGACTTCGGGATAGTTTTCAGCCTTATCTTTTGAAGCCTATTAAGTTTCTACTTTCAGAGAGCAACATTTACTGAGCGGCAGGGTAAAAAATGGTTTTTATTTCTGTATTAGGCTGAGAAGGAAGATGAAACAGAAAAGTTACACAAAATACTCATTCGAATAAAATGAAAACATTAATGTGGTGCAAATTTCAATAACGTTCTGCTCCGCATTGAATACACAAAGAAAAGGAACTGATGGGTTTACGCATGTTTTTGACGTACAGATTTTGATGCCTCAAGCATAGTTTATGCAACCAAATGTTCAATCCACCTCTTTAAGTGCTGCATCTTACAAAGCAAAATGCATTTTAAAGAAAATAAACAACAAACTAAAATAAAACCAGAAATGATGGCAATATCAGGTCCATCAACGTTCTTAAGTAGAAAAGACAAGTTAACGTTACTTCTTCAGCACAAAAAACTTACATTTCCTCTTGTTCCTTCTAAACCCCTCATAAATGTTTTAAAAATGTGATTTCTTATAAAATACTTGATATTTGCACCCCAAAAACATTATGGTTCATCATTCTCAAAAAATACATTCATTGCATTTATTAAGAAATAAAATCCAATGAGATATGAAGTCTTAAGACTGTCACAATAAACCTCCACACTGTGAAGGAAGATTTAACGAGGTTGAGGGGGTGCAGTATTATTTGGTTAATCCAGATCAACCATGATTTAGTTCAATGGCGGAACAGGCTCGAGGGGCTGAATGGCCTGCTCCTGTTTCTATGTTCCTAATAAAGGACAATGACAAAAGTGCAGTATGAGCATAAATGTTAGCAAATTATAAGGTCCCATTTCTATGAGCGCTTGAAGTGATTTTTAATTTGCTTCATTTTGCTTCCTCTTGTTACACAGCAGCATTTCTGGGGCGTGTTTTGGTTCAGACCGATTGCATAATCCACATACTTGGATTATGCCAATGAATGGCTTGCTATCGCAACCGCCTGCATTCTAGTAATCTGTTTAAGAATGGGTTTCTCTGGTAACAATTGCCTGTGGTGTTAAATTAATCAAAGGATTCAACTAATAATGCTTTATGCAGAACCTTTTTTTCATTATTTTGTACTTTTCTCTTGTTCACTGACATGGTAGTGAGAGGATGTCAGATGTGACGGGTTCGGGGTAGGGCTTTGCAAGCTTCATAGCTCGGGTAGCAGTATGCTGTGAGGTGACTGCTTGCTTAGTCACCCGACAGCATACTGAGCATCTTTTCCTTTCAGTGAGCACCCTTTATTCAACTCTCTCTTGGAAATCTTTCTCAGTCTGAGAAATTGCACATTTGCTCCCATAAACTCTGGACATGACAGATTGAATTGGCACAAAAGCAAAATACTGCGGATGCTGGAAATCTGAAATAAAAACAGAAAATGCTGGTAATACTCAGCAGGTCAGGCAGCATCTGTGGAGAGAGAAACAGAGTTAACGTTTCAGGTCGATGATAACGTTCTGACGAAAGGTCATCGACCTGAAACGTTAACTCCATTTCTCTCTCCACAGATGCTGCCTGACCTGCTGAATATTTTCAGCAGGGGTTGATTGGACTCTTGTTTGTTACCTCCTACCATGCCTGCGGTACAGTGATTCAATTATAAGGCTCCCCTTAGACCCAAAAATGCCAACTTTCCTCATTGTCACATCCTCTAGCAGTACCTCCAAGCTTACTTCAGTGAAGAGGTACTTCTTGGTACTCCTCCAGCCATCTTTAGTACCAGCAGTCAGCCTCCAGGAAAAAAAAATCCATTTCATTTGAAGTGCTGCAGCCCTTTAAGAGCTACTGCACTCAGGATTCCATGCCTGACCCCTCCCACATGTGATAGTGCCCCCTGCGCACATTAAAAATGCACAGGGGGCACTATCTCAATTATTTAAATGACCTGACCCTGCTACAACCGGTTGGGTTGCCATGCCACTAGTGTGGGCGCATCCAAGAGCACAGTGAGCACAGGCTGTTTTCCCCATGCTCCCTGGTCAGTGAATTAGCCTGTTGCTTATTCGCTTTAAAACAGGATTGAATTTTCCTTTAAAAATCAGAGCAAAAAGTCAAAACCTGAGAGAAGTTAATGTAGAAATGAAACAAAATGGAAACATAGAATTTGAAATTTCATTAAGAAGTAGTGCTTCCCATCTGTGATGCATCCCAGCTGAACAGCTGGGCAACAATCTGCTGCCACACCCCAATGCCAATCTTACTCAACAATAACCTGCTCACTGATGCCCAGTTTGGGTTCCGCCAGGACCACTCGGCTCCCGACCTCATTACAGCCTTGCTCCAAACATGGACAAAGGAGCTGAATTCCAGAGGTGAGGTCAGAGTGACTGCTCTTGACATCAAGGCAGCATTTGACCAAGTGTGGCATCAAGGAGCCCTAGTAAAACTGAAGTCAATGGGAATTGGGGGGGGAAACTCTCCACTGGCTGGAATCATACCTAGCACAAAGAAAGATGGTTGTGGTGGTTGAAGGTCAATCATCACAGCCCCAGGACATCGTTGCAGGAGTTCCTCAGGGCAGTGTCCTAGGCCCAACCATCTTCAGCTGCTTCATCAATGACCTTCCCTCCAACATAATGTCAGAAATGGGGATGTTCGCTGATGACTGATCAGTGTTCAGTGCCATTCACAACTCCTCAGATAATGAAGCAGTCCATGCCCGCATGCAACAAGACCTGGACAACGTTCAGGCTTGGACTGATAAGTGGCAGGTAACATTCGCGCCACAGAAGTGCCAGGCAATGACTATCTCCAACAAGCGAAAGTCTAACCACCTCCCCTTGACATTCAACGGCATTACCATCGCCGAATCCCCCACCATCAACATGCTGGGGGTCACCATTGACCAGAAACTTAACTGGACCAGCCACATAAATACTGTGGCAACAAGAGCAAGTCAGGGGCTAGGTATTCTGCGGCGAGTGTTTCACCTCCTGACTCCCCAAAGCCCTTCCACCATCTACAAGGCACAAGTAAGGAGTGTGATGGAATACTCTCCACTTGCCTAGATGAGTGCAGCTCCAACAACACTCAAGAAGCTCAACACCATCCAGGACAAAGCAGCCCACTTGATTGGCACCACATCCACCACCTTAAACATTCACTCCCTCCACCACCGGCGTACTGTGGCTGCAGTGTGTACCATCTACAAGATGCACTGCAGCAACTCGCCAAGGCTTCATCGGCAGCACCTCCCAAACCCGCGACCTCTACCACCTAGAAGGACAAGGGCAGTAGGCACATGGGAACACCACCACCTCCAAGTTCCCCTCCAAGTCACACACCATCCTGACTTGGAAGTATATCGCCGTTCCTTCATTGTCGCTGGGTCAAAATCCTGGAACTCCCTCCCTAACAGCACTGTGGAAGTACCTTCACCACACGGACTGCAGCGGTTCAAGAAGGCGGCTCACCACCACCTTCTCAAGGGCAACTAGGGATGGGCAATAAATGCTGGCCTTGCCAGCGACGTCCACATCCCATGAACAAATAAAAAAAAATCTAGGATTCTCGGACAGTGTTGTCCAATCGAAATTGCCACAGGTGTAGCTACAGTAATACCATTTTAGTCACACGCACTAATTTTTGTAGAAAATGCCTTACACACACTCACACAACACAGGTAAATGTACTTCGCATGTGTATATTTATTTAACAAACATCTACCACCATTCAGTAACTAAGGCAGTAAAACGCTTAAACAATCAAAAAACACTCGCACGCTCTGCTTTTCGTCTTACCATTTTATGAACAAGCGCACAAACAGGTTAAAGTACACATGCATGCCCTGTGCGAATATGAGTATTCAGATCACAAGCCCAACGATGGTGTCTATTATTCATCTTTTTATTTGATAATCAGAAATGCAATTAGCCACATCTGGAGTCCCCATTATCCACATGTGGACAACACTGTTCCAGGAGATGAGTAAGTTGACTGCATGTTCTGACTGTGATTGCATCTCTAACTCAGCCCAAATTGAGTTTGGAGGCTCCCCATATGGGAATACAGCTGATGTGCTACCTTCTGACAGCATATTAACATATTGCAATAGAAGGGCAACTGAAGCAAATCCTAGTGGGGAACTTAATGCATAATTGACAGTGGAAGAGGTTAAGGAAGTGAGAGTGTATTGGTGCCCCACTGCTAAAAGACTGTGGCAAAATTCAGTTGCATTGTATTTTACTTTCATACATTGACTGAAACTTCATTGGATTCACAGAACTCAGCGTAGAACTGCTATCTTCACTGACAGCACCAGAAAATTAAAATTCAAAGGTGTCTCTTTCAGAAGGCGAGTTACACAGAAGGGATCTATTTTGGACTATTTTGAATTCCTGCCAAATTAGGTCCAATGAAATACTCTCCTTAAATTTAATCCTTGTCTGTAATTATTTATAGGTGTGATAAATGGATAGATGCAGGTGAAGTTTAAGCATCCCAAATGAGAAGTCTCTTCAAGACCGTACAGCTTTTTCAATTAGGCTTGAATGGTTATTATTGTATGTGCTCCTGATTGTTCTGAACTGACTACACATCACTTCTTTGACATCTCCCCCAACCCATCTGTGCATTGGTTTCCTCTTGACAGCTTCCATTTAAGTTCTCATCACAACCACTAATGGAAACTGTCGCTTTTAATAAATTGGGGGAGGGGGAACGTCATTAGGTATTTATTGAACAAAAGCCGTTGTCTTTACATTGCTGTGTTGGGTAGTTTATTGATGCAGGGTTGGAGGCTGCCAACCTACAGTTGTCAGTTGTCGGTTGGATTAACTTGCCAAAATCAATTCATCCTCAACTAAAGTAACGTACAAGACAATGGGAATAACAAGGTGAGAGAAAAGGAGAAGGTAGCTGCCTTCATAGATAGCGCAATCTTCTCTTAATATTCACCAGAGAAAAATATTTTCTCCCTTGCCCCGCCAACTGCTTTTATTATTTACCTCAATAATACAGTTGCAGTTGTACTTACCCATAACCTCTTTGCCTCATAACTCATATCATAGGTCGTAAACAAACAGTATAGTAGTAGCAGCAAGTTTATACACTGGGATTGCCACGGACACAGCATATTCGCAGGAGTTTCTGACACTGGACCATTGAGGTGAAAGATTATTGCAGTTCAATAATCCAACAATAAATCAGATCTATGGTTAACCAAATATGAATTTTACTTTCCCTCCTCCCCCCAGTCTAATGTTTTGTTCACACTCAGATTATCCAATCCTAATACTGGAACTGTAAAAATGCTAGAACTGTTTCCCTGATGTGCTCAACAAGTATGTGACCAAATTCAGTCCCTGGTCTAAGAACATAAGAACATAAGAAATAGGAGCAGGAGTAGGCCAATCGGCCCCTCGAGCCCGCTCCGCCATTCAATAAGATCATGGCTGATCTGATCCTAACCGCCAATCTACTATCTACTATCACAGAACCATCTCCTGCATCTAACAGAATTGCACACACGAAATAGGAGCAGAATCAGGCTACACGGTCCCTGGGCCCGCTCCACTACCCACAGGGCCATGACCGATCCGAACCTAGACTCATGTCCAAATTCCTGCCCGCTCCCCGTAACCCTTAATGCCCTTTACTTCTAGGAAACTGTCTATTTCTGTTTTAAATTTATTCAATGATGTAGCTTCTACAGCTTTTTGTGGCAACATATTCCATGGACCTACCACCCTCTGAGTGAAGTAGTTCCTCCTCATCTCAGTTTTGAAAGAGCAGCCCCTTATTCTAAGACTATGTCCCCTAGTTCTAGTCTCACCCGTCATCGGGAACATCCTCCCCGCATCCACCCGATCCAACCCCTTCACAATCTTATATGTTTCAATAAGATCGCCTCTCATTCTTCTGAACTCCAATGAGTAGAGTCCCAATCTACACAACCTCTCCTCATATGACCACCCCCTCATCCCCGGGATTAACCGAGTGAACCTTTTTTGTACTGCCTCGAGAGCAAGGATGTCTTTCCTTAAGTAAGGACACCAAAACTGTATGCAGTATTCCAGGTGCGGTCTCACCAATACCTTGTACAACTGAAGCAATACCTCCCTATTTTTATATTCTATCCCCCTAGCAATGAAAGCCAACATTCCATTTGCCTTCTTAATCACTTGCTGCACCTGCATACTAACCTTTTGAGTTTCGTGCACCAGGACCCCCAGATCCCTTTGCACTTCAGTACTCTCCAGTTTCTTGCCATTAAGATAATAAATTGCTCTAGGATTTTTCCTGCCAAAGTGCATCACCTCACACTTTCCAGTGTTGTATTCCATCTGCCAAATCTCTGCCCACTTACTTAGCCTGTCTATGTCCCCTTGCAGGTTTTTTATGTCCTCCTCACTCGCTACTTTCCCTCCCATCTTAGTATCATCTGCAAATTTTGATATGTTACACTTGGTCCCTTCCTCCAAATCGTTAATATAGATTGTAAAGAGTTGGGGACCCAGCACTGACCCCTGTGGAACACCACTAGTTACTGATTGCCAGTCTGAGAATGAACCATTTATCCCAACTCTTTGCTTTCTGTTAGATAGCCAATCCTCTATCCATGCCAGAATATTACCCCCAATCCCGTGATTTTTTACCTTAAGCAATAATCTTTTGTGTGGCACCTTGTCAAATGCCTTTTGGAAGTCTAAATACACTACGTCTACTGGTTCCCCTTTATCCACTCTATATGTTACTTCCTCAAAGAACTCCAGCAAATTTGTCAAACATGACTTCCCCTTCGTAAAACCATGCTGACTTTGTCCTATTAAATTATGATTATCCAAATGTCCTGTTACTGTTTCCTTAATAATGGACTCCAAAATTTTACCTACCACAGATGTTAGGCTAACCGGTCTATAGTTACCAGCCTTCTGTCTACTGCCCTTTTTAAATAAGGGTGTTACATTAGCAGTTTTCCAGTCTGCCGGGACCTTAGCGGAATCCAGGGAGTTTTGAAAAATTATTACCAATGCATCTACAATCCCTACCGCCACTTCCTTCAAGACTCTAGGATGTAAGCCATCAGGTCCAGGTGATTTATCCGCCTTGAGTCCCATTATTTTACCGAGTACCACTTCCTTAGTGATTTTGATCGTGTTTAGCTCCTCTCCCCCTATAGCCCCCTGTTTGTCCAGTGTTGGGATATTCTTAGTGTCCTCTACTGTAAAGACTGATACAAAATATTCATTCAGTGTTTTTGCCATCTCCATATTTCCCACCATTAATTTCCCGGTCTCATCCTCTAAGGGACCAACATTTACTTTAGCCACCCTTTTTCTTTTTATATAACTATAAAAACTCTTACTATCTGTTTTTATATTTTTTGCTAATTTACTTTCATAATCTTCTGTGCTGGATTAAATCATCTCGGTACAGATTCTACAACTGACCTCAGCATCGCTAGGCGAGGAGAAAGTGCCCACTCCTGATTGCTATCCCAACAATCCTGTTGGAAAGTATGCGCTTGAGAACAATGGTTCAAGATAGGGTCAGGTTCAGCTGTAATTCCCAGCCTTCCCCCATCCGGCCACAGTACAAAATAGCCCGCAGACACTTGCTTGCATGTAAAGAGTGGCACTTCTGTAAAGTACCAGTGCCAGTGCCCCGTAAAGTGAATTAGCACATTCAGCAGAGTATGAGAGGAAAAGTGGACATAAGTTTTTAAAAATTGCCAGAAACTGTAAGCATAATTCTTTGGCGCAGTGTGTTGGACACACACATTGACAAGGGAGAGAAGGATCATTCAAAAAATGTTTTTTAATTTATTAATTTACAGGATGTGGGCGTCGTTGGCAAGGCCAGCATTTATTGCCCATCCCTAGTTGCCCTTGAGAAGGTGGTGGTGAGCCGCCTTCTTCAACCGCTGCAGTCCGTGTGGTGAAGGTATTCCCACAGTGCTGTTAGGGAGGGAGTTCCAGGATTTTGACCCAGCGACGATGAAGGTGTGTGACTTGAAGGGGAACTTGGAGGTGATGGTGTTCCCATGCGCCTGCTGCCCTTGTCCTTCTAGGTGGAAGAGGTCACGGGTTTGGGAGGTGCTGTCGAAGAAGCCTTGGCGAGTTGCTGCAGTGTATCTTGTAGATGGTACACACTGCAGCCACGGTATGCCAGTGGTGGAGGGAGTAAATGTTTAAGGTGGTGGATGTGATGCCAATCAAGCGGGCTGCTTTGTCCTGGATGGTGTCGAGCTTCTTGAATGTTGTTGGAACTGCGCTCATCCAGGCAAGTGGAGAGTAGTCCATCACACTCCTGACTTGTGCCTTGTAGATGGTGGAAAGGCTTAGGAGAGACAAAAGTTGAGACACTCGCCGCAGAATACCCAGCTTCTCTCTTGCTCTTGTAGCCACAGTATTTATGTGGCTGATCCAGTTAAGTTTCTGGTCAATGGTGACCCCCAGGATGTTGATGGTGGGGGATTTGGTGATGGTAATGCTATTGAATGTCAAGGGGAGGTGGTTAGACTTTTTCTTGTTGGAGATAGTCATTGCTTGGCAGTTGTGTGGTGCGAATGTTACTTGCCACTTATCAGCACAAGCCTGGATGTTGTCCAGGTCTTGCTGCATGCAGGCATGGACTGCTTCATTATCTGAGGAATTGTAATGGAACTGAACACTGTGCAATCATCAGTGAACATCCACACTTCTGACTTTAAGATGGAGGGAAGGTCATTGATGAAGCAGCTGAAGATGGTTGGGCCTAGGACACTGCCCTGAGTAACTCCTGCAGTGCTGTTCTGGGGCTGTGATGATTGGCCTTCAACAACCACAACCATCTTCTTTTGTGCTAGGCATGACTCCTGCCAATGGAGAGTTTTCCCCTGATTCCCATTGAATTTAATTTTACTAGGGCTCCTTGATGCCACACTCAGTCAAATGCTGCCTTGATGATAAGGGCAGTCACTCTCACCTCACCTCTGGAAATCAGCTCTTTTGTCCAGGTTTGGACCAAGGCTGTAATGAGGTCTGGAGCAAAGTGGTCCTGGCGGAACCCAAACTGAGCATCAGTGAGCAGGTTATTGGTGAGTAAGAGCTGCTTGATAGCACGGTCAACAACACCTTCCACCACTTTGCTAATGATTGAGAGTAGGCTGATGGGGCAGTAATTGGCCGGATTGGAGTTGTCCTGCTTTTTGTGATCGGGTAGATGCCAGTAGTTGTACTGGAACAGGTTGGCTAGAGGCATGGCTCGTTCTGGAACACAAGTCTTCAGCACGACAGCCAGGATGTTGTCATGGCTCATAGCCTTTGCTGTATCCAGTGCACTCGACCATTTCTTGATTTCATGTGGAGTGAATCGAATTGGCCGAAGACTGGCTTCTGTGATGGTGGGGACCTCAGGAGGAGGCCGAGATGGATCATCCACTCGGTACTTCTGGCTGAAGATGGTTGCAAATGCTCCAGCCTTGTCTTTTGCACTCGCGTGATGGGCTCCACCATCATTGAGGATGGGGATGTTCATGGAGCCTCCTCCTCACGTTAGTTGTTTAATGGTCCACCACCATTCACGACTGGATGTGGCAGGACTGCAGAACTTTGATCTGATCCATTGGTTGCGGGATTGCTTGGCTCTGTCTATAGCAGCTGCTTCCGCTGTTTAACATGCATGTAATCCCGTGTTGTAGCTTCATCAGGTTGGTACCTCATTATCAGGTATGACTGGTGCTGTTCCTCTACACTCCTCGTGGAAGCAGGGTTGGTCGCCTGGCTTGATGGTAATGGTAGCGTGAGGGATATGCTGGGGCCTAAGGTTACAGATTGTGATGGAATACAATTCTGCTGATTCAGATGGCCCACGGCACCTCATGGATGCCCAGATTTGAACTGCTACCTGTTGCTCGTGTCCTATCTCGCACCAAGTCCCGTTCACCCATCCCCACTGTGCTCGCTGACCTACATTGGCTCCCGGTTAAGCAATGCCTCGATTTTAAAATTCTCATCCTTGTTTTCAAATCCTGCATGGCCTTGCCCTTTCCTATCTTTGTAATCCCGTCCAGCCCCACAGCCCTCCAAGATATCTGCACTCCTCCAATTCTGGCCTCTTGAGCATCCCCAATTTTAATCGCTCAACCATTGGTGGCCGTGTCTTCAGCTGCCAAGGCCCTAAGCTCTGGAATTCCCTCCCTAAACCGCTCCGCCTCTCTACCTCTCTTTCCTCCTTTAAGACACTCCTTAAAACCTTCCCTCTTTGACCAAACTTTTGATCATCTGCTCTAATATCTCCTTATGTGTCCTCGGCCTATTACACTGTTCCACGGAAGCTCAGCGTAAGCTCGAGGAACAGCACCTCATCTTTCGTTTAGGCACGCTACAGCCCTCTGGACTCAATATCGAGTTCAACAATTTTAGATCATAACCTCAGCTCCAATCACATTTATATTTTATTTTATCCACCCTTTTATTTGTCCCCCCCCACCTTTTTTTTTTCCTCCTAGAAGCTGGCAGCTGTCCTTCATTCTGCCAGTGGATTTCACACTTAATTCAGCCTTAATCTGTCACATTAACACCACCTCTAGTCTTGCATATCTCTTAATGTCTCTTAATGTCTCTTCATCTCCCCCTTTGTTCCTTTATCCCCTCCCCCTTTTCCCAGCTTTACCCTGGCCTTAAATCTATTTGATTTCCAGCTCTTCCCAGTTCTGATGAAAGGTCATCGACCTGAAACGTTAACTCTCTTTCTCTCTCCACGGATGCTGCCTGGCCTGCTGAGTTTTTCCAGCATTTTCTGTTGTTATTTTGTTTTATAATGCTCCTCTGAAGCACCTTAGGATGTTTTACTACATTAAAGGCACTATATAAGTGCAAGTTGTTGTTTTTACTAGATCTGTTCTGAATCTATCCCATTCAGCACGGTGGTAGTGCCACACAACACAATGGAGGGTGTCCTCAGTGTGAAGACGGGACTTCGTCTCCACAAGGACTGTGCGGTGGTCACTCCTACCAATACTGCCATTGACAAATGCATCTGCAACAGATAGATTGGTGAGGACGAGGTCAAGTATGTTTTTGCGTCGCTTTGGTTCTCTCACCACCTGCCACAGGCCCAGCCTGGCAGCTATGTCCTTCAGGACTCAGCCAGCTTGGTGAGTAGTGATGTTACCGAGCCACTCTTGGTGATGGGCATTGAAGTCCCCCACCCAGAGTACATTCTGTACCCTTGCAACCCTCAGTGCTTCTTCCAAGTGGTGTTCAACATGGAGGAGTAGTGATTCATCAGCTGAGGGAGGGCGGTAGGTGGTAATCCACCACCACCTTAAACATTCACTCCCTCCACCACTGGCGTACAAGATGCCCTGCAACAACTCGCCAAGGCTTCTTCGGCAGCACCTCCCAAACCCGTAACCTCTTCCACCTAGAAGGACAAGGGCAGCAGGCACATGGGAACACCACCACCTCCAAGTTCCCCTCCAAGTCACACACCATCCTGACTTGGAAGTATATCGCCGATCCTTCATCGTCGCTGGGTCAAAATCCTGGAACTCCCTCCCTAACAGCACTGTGGGAGTACCTTCACCACAAGGACTGCAGCGGTTGAAGAAGGCGGCTCACCACCACCTTCTCAAGGGCAATTAGGGATGGGCAATAAATGCTGGCCTTGCCAGCGACGCTCACATCCCATAAACGAATTAAAAAAGAATCAGCAGGAGATTTCCTTGCCCATGTTTGACCTGATGCCATGAGACTTCTTGGGGTCTGGAGTCAATGCTGAGGACTCCCAGGACCACTCGCTCTTGACTGTATACCGCTGTGCCGCCACCTCTGGTGGGTCTGTCCTGCCGGTGGGACAGGACATACACAGGGATGGTGATGGAGATGTCTGGGACATTGGCTGATACTATGATTCTGCGCGTATGACTATGTCAGGCTGTTGCTTGACTAGTCTGTGGGACAGCTCTACCAATTTTGGCACAAGTCCCCAGATGATAGTGAGGAGGACTTTGCAGGGTCGACAGGGCTGGGTGCGCCTTTGTCATATCCGAATCCAATGCCGAGGTTGATGCCGAGTGGTCCATCCGGTTTTCTCTTATTGTAATTTTTTGTAGCAGTTTGATACATCTGAGTGGCTTGCTAGGCCATTTCAGAGGGCAGCTAAGAGTCAACCACATTGCTGTGGGTCTGGAGTCACAGATAGGCCAGACCGGGTAAGGACGGCAGGTTTCCTTCCCTAAAGGTCATTAGTGAACCAGATGGGTCTTTAAACGACAATGCGATAGCTTCATGGTCACCATTACTGTTACGAGCTTTTATTTAATTAACTGAATTCAAATCCACAAACTGCAATGGTGGGATTTGAACTCACATTTATTATTATTATTAGTCCAGGCCTCTGGATTACTAGTTCAGTAATAAAACCACTATGCTACCAGTCCCAGTACTTGGCAGATGAATCACTCTATGAAAATCTAGGGCACCTATTGACTGCCTGTTACAGCATGGTAATAGGCCCTCCGATTACCTGTACCTCCTGCCCACGGGAGAGCGGTGTGTCATAAGAATATAAGAATTAGGAGCGGGAGTAGGCCACACGGTGTCATACATGAAGAAAGTCTAAAGGGAGGGAAAATATGAAAAATGGGTTTCAGAAACTGTAGACTAATTATTTCAATTGTGCCGGAACAAATAAAAAAGACTTGCATTTATATAGCGCCTTTCACGACCACCGGACGTCACTAAGTGCTTTACAGCCAATGAAGTACTTTTGAAGTGGAGTCACTGTTGTAATGTGGGAAACGTGGCAGCCAATTTGCACACAGCAAGCTCCCACAAACAGCAATGTGAAAATGGCCAGATAATCTGTTTTTGTTATGTTGGTCGAGGGAGAAATATTGGCCAGGACTCTGGGGATAACCCCCCTACTCTTCTTCAAAATAGTGCCATGTGATCTTTTACGTCCACCTGAGAGAGCAGACGGGGCCTCGATTTAACATCTCATCCGAAAGACGGCACCTCTGACAGTGCAGCACTCCCTCAGCACTACACTGGAGTGTCAGCCTAGCTTTATATGCTCAAGTCCCTGGAGTGGGACTTGAACCCACAACCTTCTGACTCAGAGGCGAGGGTGCTACCCACTGAGCCACAGCTGACGCCAAGAAAACGAAGGCTTCATCAGAGTACACATTGTATTCGGGGGTTATATTCAGCACTAAACCTTTAAACACACATAGAATTTAGACATAGTTGGTTAGTTATATTCTTCATAATTAATTTGATTCAGGCTATTTAGTATATTTGATTTGCACTGATAGTTAGTTTCAGCACAAAACCTGGACTTGTGCCAGCCGCATTGTAATCAACTGAAAAACAGGTCTTTTCAACAATCGCACGTGTGCAATCTTGCTGCTGCTTTCCTGTTTGTTGTGTTACTGCCAATGTTGCGAAATCCACCTCACTATGTAAACAGAGAGAATTCTGCAATGTAACATGAGTGGAGATGAGGGGACAAAAAAAAATCAGCATGTACCATTCTCAAACATCTCCTAGCACAACACTTCATGGGTCTGCCCCTGGGCCTGGCCAAAGGCGCCATCCACAGGGGAAGGTTAATCAACTGCTTTCCTCTCTTCTGCAGTCTTGCGTGCCCTTTGTAGGCCTGAAGAGGGATCGGCACCTCCCAAACCCGCGACCTCTACCACCTAGAAGGACAAGGACAGCAGGAACATGGGAACACCACCACCTCCAAGTTCCCCTCCAAGTCACACACCATCCTGACTTGGAAATATATCGCCGTTCCTTCATCATCGCTGGGTCAAAATCCTGGAACTCCCTCCCTACATTCTATGTATATCTATGTCAGTTCAGTACATTGTCGGCTAGAAGATATGGTTTGGAGTCAATTGCACAAGCCTCAGTCCTACTTACTGGAGGGATCAGCTCAGCGTCCAGCAAATGCAAGTCTAAATAATGTGCAATAAAAAAATGTTTTGTGATTCAGGCAATGAGCGGTCAAATCAAAAGTATTTTCAGGGAATTCATTTCAGAATGAACATTTCAAAAATAGCACTTAATTTTGCACCACAGATTTCTTTTGAAAGGTTACTGCCCTAATAATCTAACTTGAACAAGAAATATTTAATAGAAAATTGCACAAATGATGAACATTTGTTCACTATTCCCCTTCCTCTGTCAGTTTTTAGTGCTGCAAAACAAGTATGGAGCAGCACATTAGGCAGATTAATTGACATTCAAAGGACTTTGAATGAAATATATCAAAACTGAAGTCTTCTAAAATCGACTAGGCAAGAAATGATAAGGTCACTCAATGCTGTAGAATACCAAGTAGCTACAGTGGCAATCCTAGCTGGCTGAATGCATTCATGATTACATACAGTAAGAACACCTTTTCAGTTCATAGCAACTCCATGTTAAATAAAAATTAAAATTGGTGGATTAAAATTTTTCCATCCAATTTTATACTCTCCTTTTATGATGCCACTGACTTTTGCTAGAGTACAGTTTCAGGGGCACTAGCGACCTTCTGGCACCTCACCCAAGGCCAACTTTTATGTAGAAGTGCACAGTGATTGTCCGCAACGTTTTCAACTAGCCCACTGGGCCAAACTTCCTCTAAGGTTCCCCCCTGCCCTAGCCTTGTATTCGCATCTTTCTCCAATTTCTCTTGGATCTCCCCTCATGCCCTCTCCGAGCTCATCTTGTCAATGAGAACCACTTCCTGCTCCCTCGATCCTATTCCCACCCAACTTCCTTTTCTGGCTCCCATGTTAGCCGACATTGTTAACTGTTCTCTCTCCTCAGGTACTGTTCCCCTCTCCTTCAAATCTGCCGTCATCACCCCTCTCCTCAAAAAAACAACCCTTGAACCCTCCATCCTTGCAATCTACCACCCCATCTCCAACCTCCCTTTCCTCTCCAAAGTCCTTGAATGTGGTGTCGCCTCCCAAATCCATGCCCATCTTTCCTGGAACTCCAGGTTTGAATCCCTTCAATCAGGTTTCCGCCCCTGCCACAGTACAGAAATAGCTCTTATCAAAGTCACAAATGACATCCTATGTGACTGTGACAAAGGTAAACTATCCCTCCTCGTCCTTCTCAACCTGTCTGCAGCCTTTGACAAGGTTGACTACATCAACCTCCTCCAATGCCTCTCCACCGTTGTCCAGCTGGGTGGGACTGCACTCGCCTGGTTCCATTCTTATCTATCTAATCGTAGCCAGAGAATCACCTGCAATGGCTTCCCTTTCCGCTCCCGCATCATTACCTCTGGTGTCCCCCAAGGATCTGACCTTGGCCCCCTCCTATAAATTATCTACATGCTGGCCCTTGGCGACATCATCCAAAAACACAGCGTCAGTTTCCACATGTATGCTGACGACATCCAACTCTACCTCACCACCACTTCTCTTCACCCCTCCACTGTCTCTAAATTGTCAGACTGCTTGTCCAACATCCAGTACTGGATGAGCAGAAATTTCCTCCCAACTAAATATTGGGAAGACCGAAGCCATTGTCTTCGGTCCCCGCCACAAACTCCGTTCCCTAGCCACCGACTCCATCCCTCTCCCTAGCATCTGCCTGAGGCTGAACCGGACTGTTCGCAACCTTGGTGTCATATTTAACCCTGAAATGAGCTTCCGACCACATATCCGCGTCATAACTAAGGCCACTATTTCCACCTCCGTAACATCGCCCAACTCCACCACGCCTCAACTCATCTGCTGCTGAAACCCTCATCCATGCCTTTGTTACCTCTAGACTTGACTATTCCAATGCTCTCCTGCCTGCCTCCCATGTTCTACCCTACGTAAACTTGAGGTCATCTAAATCTCTGCTGCCCGAGTCCTAACTCGCACCAAGTCCCATTCACCCATCACCCCTGTACTCGCTGACCTACATTGGCTCCCAGTTAAGCAACGCCTCGATTTTAATATTCTCATCTTTGTTTTCAAATCCCTCCCTATCTCTGTAATCTCCTCCAGCACCACGGCCCCCCACCCCCAACCCCCTCCCCCGGAATATCTGCGCTCCTCTGATTCTGGCCTCTTGAGCATCCCTGATTTTAATCACTCAACCATTGGTGGCCGTGCCTTCAGCTGCCAAGGGCCTAAGCTCTGGAATTCCCTCCCTAAACCTCTCCGCCTCTCTCTCCTCCTTTAAGACGCTCCTTAAAACCTACCTCTTTGACCAAGCTTTTGGGCACCTGCCCTAATTTCTCCTTATGTGGCTCAGTGTCAAATTTTGTTTTATGACACTCCTTTGAAGGGATGTTTTACTATGTTAAGGGCACTATATAAATACAAGTTGTTGTTGAATATATCACAGCTGAGCCCAATTTTGTGCTTAACAAAAATGCACATACATGTTCCAGGAGGCACTGGTAATGACCATGGTTGGTTTTGCATCCTCCTAACCCAGGGACACGGAGACCAATTGTAGCACTCCAAACGCTGCCCTGGCTAAGGACAGTACCAGCTCTATGACAGAGCTACCCAATTAGTCTCACTCCCGTGATCTTTCCCCATAGCCGTGAAAATATTCCCTTTTCATAAATCCAATTCCCTTTTGAAAGTTAGTATTCAACTTACTTCCACCACCCTTTCAGGCAGTGCATTCCACAATTCCATAATAACTCACTGTGAAAAAAATTCTCATCTCCCCCTTGGCTCTTTTGCCAATGATCTTAAATCTGTGTCCTTTGGTCATCGACCCTCCTGCCAGTGGAAGGTTTCTCCCCATCAAAACCGTTCATAATTTTGAACACCTTTATTAAATCTCCCCTTAACCTTCTCTGCTCGAAGGAGCACAATCTCAGATTCTCTAGTCTCGCAACATGACTGAAGTCACTCATCCCTATCATTCTAGTGAATATCCTCTGCACCCGCTCCAACCTTCCTAAAATATGGTGCCCAGAATTTGACGCAATACTCCAGCTGAGGCCTAATTAGGGATTTGTAAACATTTAGCATAATTTCCTTGCTTTTGTACTTTCTGCCTCTATTTATAAACCCAAGGATCCCATATGCTTTCTTTAAAAGCCTTATTAACTTGCCCTGCCATCTTCAAAGTTTTGTGTATGTCATTTATCTCAGGTGCTGTTTGTGGGATTTTGCTGTGTGCAAATTGGTAATCACAATTGCCCACAAAACACTAGCTATAATTATAAAGTAATTTATTGTCTTGACACATTCGGAGGACGTGAAAGATGGCATATAAAAGTTCCTTTTGGTATTATGTTTGGGACTGAATAGCTGAGGTTACGTAAAAGGCACGATGGCTAACAAGTTAATATAAGCAGATATTTACACAATTCCTATTAAATGGGATACTATGGTGCGAATTAAAGTAGTGGTGCTTTCACATTGTGTCCATAAAGCATAACTTATCAATACAGATTGAAATAATGTATTTGGGGACTGGTTAATGCTTGAGAAAATCTCTCAAAGAGCAAAGGCCTCTTTCAAGTTATAGGTGCCGCATGCATTTGACCTTATTCCTAACTTAGTTTGGTTTTGGGCTAAAGTCAGAAGCTGAAATTAATTTTTGTCTGGGTTGCGAGGTTTCTATTACTCACATCCTAAGCAGACACTGTAACTCGGCAATTTTTATACAGTCCTGAATTCGAGTATAGAGTAGTTTTCAGTTTTCACTAGTAAACGTAGGTACTCTGAATCTCAAGGACCTATATCCTTTGAATTCCAGATGGCTTAAGAGCCAGATGTTGCACATGTACAAGTTGACAGCAGAGAATTAGACAGAAATAGTACATTGCAATGAGATTAGACAGTAATGATTATCACACTAAATATTATTGTGACAGGCTGTATAATCACCAGCATGGTTCATTAGAATTTGATGAGCTACTGATTTGCACAATGGTATTGGGACCATGGAGCCTTTGTGACAAAGTATTGTGTGACGTCCTTGTGCAACAAACTAAAGGACATTCTGTACTACAGAAGCCAGTTATCTAAAGCAATTTTTATTTGTTGGACTTTGAGACCCAAAAACATGAAATGCCATTGCATTTTGATTTGAATATTGTGTATTATTCACTCCCACCACAGGAAACAAAAAAAACATTAATTGGATCAAATACAGCTAATGTCACATTAAAACATAAAAGATCAATGCAGCCTTACCCCCAGCCACACTCACATCCTTAACATTTAAACCAAACCAAAAGTGCTATTAAGTTGTTTCTATTATTTTTTTTTGTGTTCATTTTCTATCATTTTTCAGTGTTCACAACAGTTAAATATACAGCACTGCTCTCCTCCTTGAGTAGGGACCTGGAGAACTGTGGATTGCTGATGCAATTCCTGGCATAAGGCAAACAATGCTGCTGGGAACAGAATCCGCACCTCGTGCTCATGTGTTCCTTCTGCCAAAACCTATAGCACTGCCCGAAATTATACAATGCACGTGAACCCAGACCAGCTGTTTCTACTGTGCTTTTCATGAATAGTGCTCACTTTTTATTTATCTGTGGCTCCAGGAAGAGGGACGTGAGAGAGCGCGCGCAGGAGAGAAATGCATCTACATCAGGCCAAGTGGCTTCTATTGCATATCCACGCTAAACTGCACCCATAATCGGACGTAGCCCACTTACTGATTATCACAAAGATCCGGCATCCTGCTTCAAAAGGTTGGTCACCTCTGGACAACCCACCGTCACTAGATCGCACTTCTGCAGATGGCATTTAACAACTTCCCATAAAATGATCTCTGCCATCTTATTCCATGCACCACTTACCAAGTGAGAAAGCAACCAGATGACCTTCTATGGCTGTAGACAAGACTTCTCTTCCCCTTCAACCTCACAAATGAAGACAACCCAATTGAAATCAAAATTTACCATACAGGTATTTATAGGATTAACCTGCATCTTATTGCATTATAGAACCTCATCATTTTCTACCCTTTAACTCAGTAACTGGACTGTACTCTATTTACATGTAATTCTAACATAGAAACAGGCCATTGGCTCAACCAATCCACACTGGTGATCATCCTCCTCATGAGCAGTAGTCCTAATCCCATGTGCCCACTGTTCCCATATCCCTTTCTTTCAACTACCTATTCTTAAATGGTGGCATGGTCTGTTTCAATTACTAACTCCAGTGGTGCATTCCACAACCTCAAACCCATGTGTAAAAAAGTTTCTCCTGCTCCCTGTCCTAAATCTCTTCCATTTAATCTCATATCTATATCCCCTTTTTCTAGACCCCATGACCGCTGAAAATGATCTGTTTCTATCTACGGTCCCATCCCTTCATAATGTTAATCGCCTCTATCAAATCAAACTTAATCTCCTCTGTTCTAATGAGAGCTATTTTGGTGTCTAGGTAATTATTTATCTTCACTGCTACACGCAGTAATACCGATGACTACAAAAATGTACAAATTATATTACGATAAAGACACTGTATAAAGCTTTTATTTTGAAAATAGATGTCAATTTGTTCTTGGAAAACTTCCACAACTGGTAAAAGTCATACTGTGAACTCTGTGGAGCAATGGGCAAAGAACAGATGGCTCATTGACATGGGCTGTCCAGAATAAAACATAATGAAGTCAGACTGTGGTGGGTTAGTTTCTCAATGTGTAATGTGCCTTTTCTTCTTCCCTCCTAAGTAGTTCATTTTCACAGACAAAAGTAACTATGGTCAGTGGCAAATAGGAATTGATGTCTACGCTCACTTCAGAGGGCAGAAGGACGATGAAATAACTTAAACAGCACTGTGGGAAAATGTACATCAAGTTAAAAATAATCTCGACAGTTAATGCTTTTTATACGAATCAGTTCTTAATTGTTGTTGCCCTTTATTTCATCTTGGGAGTTACTTTTTTTGAGGTTGAAACAATTAAACTATCTGGGGGTTGGGTTGAAGTAAACACCTTTGAGGTGTTTCAAACTGGGAAATGTAGACTATCAATTAATGCAACTTTAAGCTGTGATTATATAATCATATCAGCATACACACTGTATAGAACCACTGATCTTTTGTATGGAACTACATACAATGTCATTTTAAAACCTGAGAACAGCAGGCTTCTGGAATTTTTAATAATTAAGAATACAGATTCAAATTATAAAAAAACTCTTAAGTAAGCAAAATGCTTGAGAAGGGACTGCACACATATACAACAAAATTAATGAGAACAATTTCATCTTTTAGAAATTCAGTATTTCCACATAACAATCCATGCCAAATTTCAAGAACCATAATCAGTTCTAGAACTCTAGTGATAGTACTTACAAGTCAAGTCTGATACAAGGCATTACTTAAGAGACAAGTCCATGATAATAAGTTAAGTATTGCACAAAGTGTGGGTGTAAAATCTTGAAGTACACACATGGACACAAAAAAATTTTGGGAAAAAAAAATCTTTAAAAAAAAATTAAAACATTCCCAACATTTAAACCACGTAACAGCCAGAGCAAAGAATTTAAAAATCAGTGAATCAAGTTTGGCCAGCGTTATTGGTGACGAAAATCTTCTGACTAAATAATCACTTCAGTTTTTTGGGTGTCTTTCCATATTTGGCATCTAAACCAAGTCCTGAAGAGAGAGCGAAAAGGAAAATAAAAACATGCAGGTCATAAAACATGAAAAGGAAATGTTCTTGCTATTGCCTTTATGCATTGTTGGTTTAATAAAAAGGCATTTCAAACTAGATTCTCCTAATCTCAAATCAATCTGTCAGTCAAATAGAAGAGATTACTATTTTTACACATGTATTCAGAGGATTAAAGGAGCAAGAGGTTACAGGAATTTCCAAAACGGACAAGTACAGGGTCATTCATATACAGGGGGGGCATGTGGCTAAAGATTTAGGAGTGTGATTAAGCACCATTCATGTTACATAAATAAAAACACATGTTTTGAGATAAAACAGTATTACAACTACGACACCAGAACAAGTGAATGCCTCAATCGTTGGGGACTTCCATAAAATACAGATGGTATGAATAAGACTGGAACGCTTAAAACATCTTTATGATATTCACACCTATTAACAAAGGTCACTTTCCTGCGGGGACCATTGCAATACGGGGCTCAGCAGAGTAATGACCCAGTCTGTGGGTTGGTATTAGCACCTGATTGCCAATGAGCCAAACATCTGAATTACTGCACTTGGAAGACTGCCCTGATTAAATTGGTGCTTTAAATTATTTTTTAATGCAGGCTTTTGCCATGAAAAGTTGACGTCACTTACCTAGGAATACCAAGACAGTGCCGACCCACTGCAAGGCACTAATCGGATTACCAAAAATAAGCACAGAACCAAGGATAGTAAAGAACTTTCTGGTTGTAGTAATAATTGAACAGGTCAAAGGTCCAAAGTAAACAACAGTCATAAAGATGAAACTCTAGAGAAAAAAAAGAGAAAAACCCGTCATTTCTATTTTCCCCATAGCATCCATCTATTCCACATACAATAGCTTCTTTGGTGCAAATATTAGATTTTTTTTTCGTTCATGGGATGTGGGCGTTGCTGGCAAGGCCAGCATTTATTGCCCATCCCTAATTGCCCTCGAGAAGGTGGTGGTGAGCCGCCTTCTTCAACCGCTGCAGTCCGTGTGGTGAAGGTACTCCCACAGTGCTGTTCGGGAGGGAGTTCCAGGATTTTGACCCAGTGACAATGAAGGATCGGCTGATATATTTCCAAGTCAGGATGGTGTGTGACTTGGAGGGGAACTGGGAGGTGGTGGTGTTCCCATGCACCTGCTGCCCTTGTCCTTCTAGGTGGAAGAGGTCGCGGGTTTGCAAGGTGCTGTCGAAGAAGCCTTGGCGAGTTGCTGCAGTGCATCTTGTAGATGGTACACACTGCAGCCACGGTGCGCCGGTGGTGGAGGGAGTGAATGTTTAAGGTGGTGGATGGGGTGCCAACCAAGCGGGCTGCTTTGTACTAGATGGTGTCGAGCTTCTTAAGTGTTGTTGGAGCTGCGCTCATCCAGGCAAGTGGAGAGTATTCCATCACACTCCTTACTTGTGCCTTGTAGATGGTGGAAGGGCTTTGGGGAGTCAGGAGGTGAGACACCCGCCGCAGAATACCTAGCCTCTGACCTGCTCTTGTTGCCACAGTATTTATGTGGCTGGTCCAGTTAAGTTTCTGGTCACTGGTGACCCCCCCAGGATGTTGACGGTGGGGGATTTGGCGATGGTAATGCCGTTGAATGTCATGGGGCAGTGGTTAGACACTCGCTTGTTGGAGATAGTCATTGCCTGGCACTTGTGTGGCACAAATGTTACCTGCCACTTATCAGCCCAAGCCTGAATGTTGTCCAGGTTTTGTTGCATGTGGACATGGACTGCTTCATTATCTGAGGAGTTGCGAATGGCACTGAACACTGTGCAGTCATCAGCGAACATCCCCATTTCTGACCTTATGTTGGAGGGAAGGTCATTGATGAAGCAGCTGAAGATGGTTGGGCCTATGACACTACCCTGAGGAACTCCTGCAGTGATGTCCTGGGGCTGTGATGATTAGTTAGTTATTTAATGGTCCACCACCATTCACGACTGGATGTGGCAGGACTGCAGAGCTTTGATCTGATCTGTTGATTGTGGGATTGCTTAGCCCGGTATATAGCATGCTGCTTCTGCTTTTTAGCATGCGTGTAGTCCTGTGTTGCAGCTTCCCCAGGTTGGCACCTCATTTTTAGGTACGCCTGGTGCTGTTCCTGGCATGCTCTTCTACACTCCTTATTGAACCAAGGCTGGTCCCCTAGCTTGATGGTAATGGTAGAGTAAGGGATATGCCGAGCCATGAGGTTACAGATTGTGGTGGAATACAATTCTGCTGCTGCTGATGGCCCACAGCGCCTTATGGATGCCCAGAATTGAGCTGCTAGATCGGTTCTGAATCTATCCCATTTAGCACAGTGGGTGTGTCACACAACATGATGGAGGATGTCCTCAGTGTGAAGACAGGAATTCGTCTCCACAATTGACTGTTAGGCGGTCACTGCTACCAATGCTGTAATGGACAAATGCATCTGCGACAGGTAGATTGGTGAGGATGAGGTCAAGTAGGTTTTTCCCCTTGTGTTCGTTCTCTCACCACCTGTCGCAGGCCCAGACTGGCAGCTATGTCCTTCAGGACTCAGCCAGCTCGGTCAGTAGTGGTGCTACTTAGCCACTCGGTGATGGACATTGAAGTCCCCCACCCAGAGTACATTCTGTGCCCTTGCTACTCAGTGCTTCTTCTAAGTGAATACTAAGATTCTCATCTAAGATTTTCAAACAAGTCTTTCTACCTGCAGCTCATTTTCTATTTCATGTACATCTGACATTTTTCCCTGGGTTTCTCAGATATAAGCATTATTGCACTGAAGTACAGTTCTAATGATGCAGATAGCCTTCTGGTACCAAGACAAAGTATTGCCAGACTATTCAACTGTAGCACCCATCACAACCAAGTCTGATATTATGTATAGTCTGGAAAAAGCCAGCTTGATTTATTTATTTTTTTAAATCACATACTTTATACTCTTATATCCAACTTCATTCCAGTCCCATATATATGTAGAATGGACAACAATCTGAATTGATTGATTTTTCCCCCACCTTACCTGGGAAATGCTGCCATGCAATTGCCATACCCGCCCCAGCTCCCCTGCCTTTCCACCTGTTACCATTCTGAGATCAGTTAACTCAGCACAGACCAGAGATCAACTGCAGACCTTGTATGCACAACTCAGTACTACTATGTACTCACATTCACTGAGCCATTAGGACAAACATTTTAACATGATTTTGATCATTCCAGATTTGAAGCTTTGGTACTGGCTTCCAAATCGTACCTCATTCCCAAGTTCTGAATCCACAAGAAATCAAAGCTATGGGTATGGAATACATAGATAGAGCAAGATGATGGATTGTTAAAGATCACAAACCCAAGCAATACTGTAAATCTGTTTAAACAGATAAACTGAAGTCGAATTATCACTTAGCGTCCGAATGTTCAGCAAATTATAGCTTATAATTCCCAAAATAGATCCAAAAATATAAACAGCAATAGAAGACTGGTTACCTCTTCCTAAACATTTGTATTATAGCACAGACATACTTTAATAGAAGTGCTGGGTTTCTACCACTTCATTTCCCATTTGCAGCAAGAGGGATTTTAATCGCTCAACCATTGGTGGCCGTGCCTTCAGCTGCCAAGGCCCTAAACTCTGGAATTCCCTCCCAAAACCTCTCTACCTCTCTTTCCTCCTTTAAGATGCTCCTTAAAACCTACCTCTTTGGCCAAGCTTTTGGTCATCTGCCCCAATTTCTCCTTATGTGGCTCGGTGTCAAATTTTGTTTTGCAACACTCCTGTGAAGCAGCTTGGGACATTTTACTACGTTAAAGGCGCTATATAAATGCAAGTTGTTGTTGTTGCAGTTTACACTATTAAATAAGTGTTTGCTTGAAATTTAGCTCAAATTGAATGTTGGGAGCCCTTGATGTTCCACCGTAATGCAAATGATACTGACCTGGCCTAGGGCACTAGTTAAACTGAACAGAAGTATCTTGTATAGAATACTGGGGTGGCGCTCAGTGAAATTCAGAAATTCCCAGAATTCTCCAGTAAACAGGACACCTAAAAGAAAAGCAGGAAATGTTAATGGAATGAGGGCTCATTTGAAATTTCAAGTAGAGCATGAAAAGTGAAAGATTAAACAATACTGCATGAACAGCTTAGATAAGCAATCTACACATAATGTACCCAAATACATTTTTCATAGCAAGGAAGGGAAATTAGAATTCACGGGGCCCTTGGTGCACGAATCGAAGTGAATAGAAAGCTCCGTTTAATTTTTAACATGCAATTTCTTTCGGACAAATTCACTCTGGATGAAAATTCACAGCAGCAAAAAATAACATGCATACGTAGGCTTTCAAAGACTGATTTTTTTTTTTTACATGAATAACCCTCTAAGTTGCTTCACATTTTTAACTCTTAATCAGAAACAATTCTTCAGAAAGAATGCTGTATCAAAGTAATAAGAACTTTTTGCACTAAATAATGTAAAAAAAAAATCTTCCAAGAAGTAACATTGCATCTGAAGCAGTAAATGTGTAGTTATGTGCGGAGCCTGGCCCCTTTCTCTCCAGCTCTGCGATCTGAACTTTCAATACCCCATATCAATCTGCGTGCTGAAACTCTGCACGTTTGAATCTCCTTTCCTGTTTTCTTTATATGCTGAGCTGCCTTCATCACCTCATGCTAAATAAAATTTGATTATTTTCTACTTCTTTTATATTTACAAAAAAAAAATATCCAAGTGCAAGCTGGCGAAGTGCCAAAATATAGCATAGTTTGAACAGAAAACGACATTAATGCCATTTAAGATAAACAGATTTAGTGAAGGAAGGAAAGCATTTTTCCACATAATTCATGTGATAACACACAAGCTTTGTGCCAGAAATGCCAGACGGCCTTTCATGGATCAAGATACCAGTAAAATCTAGCACTAACCTTTTCATGTAATTAGCTATCGAAGACCATGGCATTGGAGTAATCACCCCACACTGAATAGCAAAACCGTCAGATATTAGGAGGAAGAAAAACTATTCTACAGGGCTGGGAACAGACCAAATATATTGGCATCAATTCTGACAAAAGGACATGCTCCAAGGGGATCTTACTGACAGATGCCACTGGACTTCAAGTGGGAAATAAGACATTTTCTGCGAACTTATGTTGTTCTAAATACATTCAGATAAAAAGCAGTCACATTTACGAGAACGTATTTTATCTTCAAAGAGTTTACTGGTACGGTCTACTTTCCTTCCAACACAAACGATCCACTCATTTGCTTACAAACATGATCTATCCTCAGTCCTGATTAAATGTATTCGCCAGCATATTTTGATACATTTTAGAATGACAACCAAAAAGAGCAACATTGAGTGCCAAGTGTTTTGAGGTTATCACAGTTTCGATTCGAGAGAAGTGGGCCAAGTCCAGCCATCAAAGGCTATGCAATGCCCCCCCCAACCCCCCAGCCATTTGGCACATTTATTAGGTGAAATATAAAGCACTTCCATGCCAAATTATGTATGGCTGCTGCTCCAGAGGAGTTGACCACAGATGTATGCATGGTTAAAGAAGTGTTCAGCATGGTGTAATTGCTTTCAAAACTACTAGGGTCTATGACAGCAAAAGCCTAGAGAGAGATGGGACTGTGCTACAGAGCAATGCCAGAATGCCTGCAGAGAACAATATCTCCACTGGTGTTGTACAGACTCTAGATTCCTATTTCCACATGTCACAAATACTACAAAGCTTTACCTTAAGCACCACTAATCCGTGTACTGGACAGACAGAGAGAGCACATTTCATGATCTCAGGGCGTCCCAAAGCACTTTAAAGCCAATGAAGTACTGGTCACTGTTGTAATGTAGGGAACGCAGCAGCCAATTCGTGCAGACCAAGGTCCCACAAATAGCAATGAGATAAATGACCAGATCATCTGTTTTAGTGATGTTGGTTGGGAGATAAATATTGGTCAGACTCTGGGGACAACTCCCCTGCTCTTTTGCAAAAAAGTGCCATGGGATCTTTTACGTCCACCAGACATGGCCTCGGTTTAACGTCTCATCCAAAAGACGGCACCTCCGATAGTGCAGCGCACTCAGTATTGCACTGGAGTGCCAGCCTAGACTTCGTGCTCAAGTCCCTGGAGTGGAACTTAAAGACACGACCTTCTGACTCAGAGGCGAGAGTGCTACAACTGAGCCGCAGCTGACACATTAGTACTGCGTATTAGGCCTTTTAATAAACGGTCAAGTGCACTCCTTGCCTAGGCAGCACTCTATTTGGGTTCAAATTTTCAAGCTATATTACAAAACTATCAGAATTCAGATGTTCTTACTTGAGCACCCTCTTGTGGATTAGAGGAGCATACATATTCGTTGACATAATTTTCAAAACTTTGAACTAAAGGTACAACCTCTTCAAACTCTGCTGCCAAGTACAATTAATTTCTCAGGATGTAAAACATTTTGCTGGGAATACAATACAATACATAAACAAAATGATACAGGTTCCGTTAACCTGTCAATTACTGCTGTGAATTACTACACAATGCATGCTGCTGTCATTTATAAAATGTATACAGGGTACCATTTTCCATCTCCCCACCCAAAATTTACATTTCTAAAACTTATCGATAAGCGAAGCATTTAATCTTGAATTTAATTATAGCGGCAGGCCATTACACTCCAACTTTCAGTTTTCCAATGTACATCGACATGAAATAACAGGGTAAAATTTGGTAGTTAAGTGCTAATCTGACTTCAAAGTGCACTGAAACCAGGAGATGCAAGACCATCTCTAGGAGCTGGTCTCTCACTACTTGATACATCATGCCGAGTGCAGTATGACCCCAGCCCAATGCAAAACTACAATTTTAAATGTCAAATAGTACTTACTTTCTACTCTTTTTAATGCTGCAAGTGCTGCTCTAGCCTGCTCTCTCTCTCAACATTAAAAAATTAGCCGCCAAGGAAGCAGAGCCGTGCACATGCATCGAGCTCAAACACAGCAATCCTCACGCAAGGCCAGTAGCTGTAGTGCAACGGCAACCTACATCATGAAATAGGTGTTACAGCTTTCTATTACAAGCTTAATAAATCATATGCTTAAGGATGCTTCACCAATCTTGGGTAAATCACCTAACGGAAGAGATGAAGTGGTAGTACTGGATGTGAGCATTCTTTTTTTTTTAAAGTGCTTGTCTATTCTCCTGCTTTCTCCCTAGTATCCAGCAACAGTAGAATACTGCTGCCAACAGGAGAAAAAGTGATACAGCATGTAAGACAGTATGCACAATGCTGGCGGGAGGAAATCACATGGCTCACAAGAATCCTTTCAAAGGACAGCATCCCATTCCTGCCTTGTGGGATTGGTCTATTTTATACGTGGAGGGTGAACAACAAATGAAATGACTCTCAAAAGCATTGCTGCCGTGCAGATCCTGGCAGATGTTGAGAACCACAAAATCATCTGAAGTTAATGTGAAGAGAAGAAAAATCGTATGGGGTTTATATTTAAGCTGTTAACACCTGCCAGCCCATAGGTACAGAAACTAATGCAACCAAAGGACAGGATTATTTGAAAAAGGTTACCATTCATCATTCTGCAAATCTAGCTGAATGCATAGCAGAAATCCACATGCAAGGGTTTAACTTTCACTTTACTACTGTGCATTCAGCCAGGGCAGTTATTCAGTTATTTGTGTTTGGGGGTGGGGGTGGGGGAGGTAAATAGGGATCCTTTGAAGGCTGACAGAGGATGTACCAGTTCTCACAGAACAGCATCAGTTCAGTAACTTGTTCAAGAGACTGCAATCGATACAAAATAAAATTGAAGGAGTATTGCCCAAGGTATTAACCGGGAGGTCCAGCAGAGGTAACTGCCTAACCTATCCCACCCCACACACTCTCCATCTATTACATTTTCTATTTTGTATGTAGCTTCAAGTTACTGAAAGATACTTCTCACGTCATGAAATTTTTTAAAAAATACCAAGATATGTTTACAGCATTTTTACCTATTCCCAGGAATAAACTGGACCAAACATTTATATTCAGCATCATCTGGTTTGAACCAGTCTGGAAATTAGCTCTCATATGATCTTGCGCTACTCCAGTCAATCCATCTAAGGTCAAGGAGACTAACTGCAAAAGAAAATGGAATCAAAGTTTGTCACGTATACAAGTACAAAGTGATAGCCGTAGGGTAGGTAACAAATGATCAGCAGTGCAATTCCTCAATATTGGGACATTCTAATGGGAAAGAGTAGACATCACACTAGGTCTACGAATGGCTTTCCCAGGAGTTGATTTGCTAGAATCATCAGTAGAATACATTTTACTGGAACTGCTGAATGGACAGAAATGTCAGCTTTTGGCCTCACAAAAACATTTCAGGCAACTGAGTTAAACATAACAGTTAATACAAAGACTGCGATAACTTAAATTAGTTGGCAAATCAAAATTGAAAAAGCAGAAATCAAGAAAGCACGAATCAAGAAAGCACGGTACTCAAATATGTGACAAGATGGGGTCTGTGATCTGTAGCAGATTGCAAAATAGCCCACTGAAAGGGAGACGATCATCTATTGTGTGAAAATGGCTCATTCAACATGTCATGAAGAAAACATCTAGGGCATCGGACAAAGCAAAGACTTTGAGCCCTGACAACATCCAGGCTGTAGTGCTGAAGACCTGTGCACACCTGAGCCATGCTGTTCCAGTGTAGCTATGACACTGGCATCCACCCGACAAATGTGGAAAATTTCCCAGGTATGTCCTATGTACAACAAAAAAAGGACAAATCTAGCCTGGCCAATCACTCCCCTATGAGCCTCCTCTCAATCATGAGCAAAATGATAGTCATCAATAATGCCACCAAGCAGCACCTACTCACTAACACTCACTTCAGGTTCTGCCAAATCCACTAAGCTCATCATAGCTTTGATCTAGACATGGATCCAAGATTTCAATACCAGAGAAGAGGTGAGAATAGCTGCTCTTAACCTCATGCAGCAATCAACCAAGTATGGCATAAAGCAGCTCCAACAAATCGGAGATCAACGTGAGTCAAAGGGAAAATTCTCCAGTGGCTGGAGTCACATCGAACACAAGAAAATGGTCTTATTCGTAGGAGGTCAGCTGCCGGAGTTCCTCAGAACAGCATTCTCAGCCCAACCATTTTCAATTGTTTCACCTTCGCTCAGTCCTAACGTTAGGAATGGGGCTGTTCACTGATGATTGGAAAGTGTCCACCTCCATTTATAACTCCTCTTGTATATCCACCTGCTAAATTCAGACAGAGAATCAAACCTGGGACTTGCTCTTCTATAGGATAGTGCTACGCCACATAGTGGCTTTATCCACTGAGCCATTGGGTAATCTGCAAATTCGGTTTTTGTACTATATGCCTTAATTCAGAGCGCTTTTGAAGAAATTTGATACTAAAGCGAGCATCCTTTGAAGCCGCTCATCTTGGAATGGTTTCTCCGAAGTGTTCGGGCCCACTATGTCACTCATCTTTTATAGTACAAGAGGACAGACACCTATTTGTAGGCCTGTGTTGCTCTTTACCTTTCGAATCACATCCCTAATACAGAAATGTCTTATCTCAACCAAGCACTTGCCTCTTCCCTCCTCAACAGTATGGCGTAGAACTTGCCTTTTTAAAAAGTTACAGGTATGAATCTACATCTTATAATTAGAAAGTACCATACTGGTATCCAACACATTGCACCAGTCGAACAACACAGCGTCACAATCCTCATGCAACATCTCTGGAAGTCAAGCAGTTTCATTGTTGCTTGCTTCAAAGGAGTCGCCCATATACTTATGCCTGGAATTTCCACTGTGGCTATCTGATGGGAGATCACTGCAATCCCCAGAGAAAAGGCTAGAAATGGCCACTTCTCTGGGGGTTTCACCGAAGCTACAGGAAATCAGGAGAACTGTGCAGATATTCAGGGCCTCAGTGTTTAATGTATAACTAACCTAGAATTAATTTAGTTATTTTTAATTGAGTGTCTATTATTCATTTAGGCTCCAGCCATCACAAAGTGCACTCATTCAGCAGAGCCCTTTGTACATTTGAGCACGTGACTGTCCATCTTTGCATTCTGGGCTTTTGTTTTGCTTTTTAAAGTTTTAAAACTGGTTTTGAACCAGTGAAACTACAGCTTTTGAAAGTTGCTCCTACCTCCAAAATGGACAGTGGAAGTCAGGAGAAGGAAGAGATCAGAAATGCTTTAACATTTGCTTTCTTAAGAAAATAAGTGTATAGAAAAAAAAACATCATCAGGTAAAAAAACTGTGAAATGACAGTTTGACAAGAGGAGAGAGAATGGGAAGAGGAGAAAATGGGGGGAAAATAAGGGGAAAAAAACAGGCAAGTGGATTTAAGTGTTAGTAACTTTTATTAAAAATTAAATTGTATTTTAAACACTTCAGTAATTTTGGGTTATCCTTTCAGAACTGTTTATCGCACCGTCACAAAGCACAAACTGAAAGCTTACAAAGACTGGCTGGCCCAAGAGACTGGCATTTCCCTGGATCTGCGAAGTCCAAAGGTTAATGCATAATGAAAACAAGTATTTGACATAATAAATATACTGGAAGCCATATACTTACCAATAGTATTTCCCCAAATCCAAAAATATGGTCATCTGCACCGTCAGTCCCTTTTTTGGGTTTGTACATAAATAATGCCACTCCCAGAACTATAAGTAGCACACAAAGATACTTGGCCAACGGGTACTTCTTCCTTCCAATAATAACTCCTAAAAACATCACTGCAATACAAATCAAAATAACCAATTACATAAACTTGTAGTGCAAGTCACAAAGTTTAAAAAAAGAACATCTACACTGGAGTAACTGCAATAAGTAATGCAACATTATAATCAGGGAGTCAAAAGTCAGCACCTTAATGAGGTTTTACCCCTAAATAGTATGTAGTATTCAATGAATATGCAGATGACATCTAGTGGGAGAACAGTCACAGATTCTCTCTTTAGGGTATTACTGAAATGTCCATTGGACATATGGCATGATTGAACACTGCCTAATATTTCAAGTTATTGGGCCGGATCTTCCAATCCCTACTGGTGTGTACGCGCTGTATACACACCCATAGGGACATTGGAAATGCACAGCGCATGCGCTGAAAACCGGAATTTCCGATGTCAAGAATCTTCTTGACAGATCGGACGTCTGCCCTGGAGAAGGGCCTCTGCGGGCAGAGAGTTCTGCTTTCTGGAGACCCTCCGCCCGCAGAAAAGCCTTAGAAATCTTACGCCTGGTAAAAAAAAATTCACTCATTTATCATTTAAAAATACTTTTTTTTTTTAAAAAGTTTATTTTAACCCCGTAAAAAACTTAATTATTTTATTCAAAAAATTAAATTTTTGTTTAAAATATATTCTGGCAGAAATTCCGTTCCCCACGGGTGTATACGCGCTGTGTACTCACCCGTCGGGCCAACGGAAATGCCGATCCGCCTGCGCCCCTGGGATACGTGGGCCCTGCGCACCGGCAGTTTGGAGAGGCCCAGCAGCGGAACTCTGCGCCTCCTGGGAGCCCTCCGGTCCAGGCGCAGATCTTTCCGGATCGCAGCCCTCCGCCCGCGGGAGGCCTGCGATCGGAATTTCTGGGCCATTATTTATTGTAATTTCAACTAATTAAAAAAATTTGATTTAAAAAAAAAAATTATTTAATGTTTTAAAGTGTTTTTGGGGTGATCTCCATTCATATATTTGACAGGACTATCTGTCAAGTGTATGAAGGGAGATTCTCTTCTTTGATTGGCTCCCCATTGCCCACGTGATCCCAGGGACGCTTGCGAACCGCATGCACCTCTGGGATACGTGGGTTCTGCGCACTTGGAGTTGGAGAGTCCCAGTATTGGAACTATACGCACCTCGGGAGCCCTCAGGTAAGTGCGTAGATTTTTTCCAGATCGGAGGCCTCCGCACGCGGGAAGCCGCCAATCGGAAGATACGGCCCATTATGTTTATTAACACATTACTTTCAGATTATGCTAAACTGAGGAGTCATTGGCCTGGTCAGTGGTTCCGGTGGATGTAAATAATTCTGTAGCATTATTTCAAGAATATGGGATTCTCCTGTGTGCTGGCCAACAGTCCTTCCATGACCAACCCAAATAGACTAACTGGTCATTCATCTAATTTTGTCGTTTATGTGACAGAAATTGGCTGCTGCATTTACCCACATGATGAGTGACTGCACTTCAAAAAGTGATTTGTAGAATGTAAAGTGTTTTGGGACATCCTGACAGTAAAACATTGGGAAGACCAAAGCCTTTGTCTTCAGCCCATACCATAAACCCTGGCCACCAACATCCCCTTCCATTGCCACTCTCTTAGACTCAGCCAGAATGATTGTGTTGAGCTTCCGACTTCATATCCTCCCTGTCACAAAGACTGCCTACGTCCACCTCCGTAACATTGCCCATCTGCCGCTGAAACCCTCATTCATGCCTTTGTCACCTCCAGAAGCAATTACTCCAATGATCTCCTGGCCAGCCTCCCATTCTCCAACCTCCGTAAGCCCCCAAAGCCAGGAATTTTTAAAATTCTCATCCTTGTGTTTAAATCCCTCCATGGTCTCATCTCTTCCCATCTCTGAAACGTCCTCCAGCCCTGCAACACTCCCTTCCCTGGACCTCCGCCCCTCTGAATCTCACCTCTTATGCATCTGCCCCTCCTTTTGCACCACCATTGGCAACCATGTCTTCCTTGGTCCTATGGTATTCCTTCTCTAAACCCCTCTGCATCCCACTCCACCAAGCTTTTAGTTCAGTGTTCATTTTCCTTATACCTCTGAAGTGGCATAGACATGCAAGTTGTTGTTGAGATGCAATAAGATGCTATACCAATTCAAGTTCTTGCCTTCTATATCTTTTTAACCTACCTGGAATAGGTTTACATGATTTTCCCAGAACCTGAAATGGAAGGAATACCCATTAGTTGGTAATAGAAGTTGAATACATGGCTGCCAGTGGAATGCTATATTTTTAAAAAATGAATTAAACATACTTTACTCATGAATCCCCATCACAATTGTTTCTTTATTGCACATTTAGAGGGGTCTATCAACATACAGAACACTCTCCATCTATGTCATACATTAAAAAAGCCGGTGGAAGGTGCTCAACCAAGGGAAAATTATTAATGGCTGAAGAAAAAGCAGCAGTGAGGAGATTTTCCTTTTCTTAGTATTGCATAGATCAAAATGAGGAAGGGGGAAGGGAGAAAAAAAAGCACTTTCAACACACAATTACTCTTACTGCTTATCCACTCTACTCCTTCAAGGTTATTTGCTCAACAAGACACAGTATAATCAGACCTGGTGACCCCATTTTATCTGCACACTATCTCATGAAGTGGTTCAGTAACACCCACAAAGGGTTTGCATTGGAACAGGATATTGTATATTTAATTTTGAGACACAGAAGTTCTGCTTCTAAAAAAAGCCTTACTCTCGTTACTTAGAACTGAATTAGTAAAATATCTGTGTGGGAACCAAATGGTAACTTATCCCATTAAACACACATGCACATGTGTGTTTGGAATGCATAATGCTTAGACAGCAATTTATTACAATAATCAGAATGAACAAATATTTGCACATGATTAGGACATTACAGTAATATCTTGGAGGTCATGTATTTTTAAAACCAGTTTTCTAGACCTATCAAGTATATTCCACTACACTGTAAATTCACATACTGGTTTATGGATTATGCTTAAAATATATTTCTCTCTCAAGTACATGCCAGATACTCATATCTTTTAAGCACTCAGATTTCTTCAACACTTTTAAATATAAGTGGCTTCTGTCATAGAACATCTGGAAAAATGTTATTCAGGGATATCCAAATATTCAATAGATTGGGGTGATGGGGAAAGGAGAGATTTGAATGAATTCAACACCATTTCTTTAAATAAAGAAGTCATAACAATTACAAGGGTTAGTTAAAGTTACACATGAATTATTTATTGCAAAATAATGTTTTACAGAGCAAAATTACACTATAATAAACATGTACACACAAATTTCAAATAACTCCTGTTTCTCTGGTCCTACGACTGTGGGGTTCCTATGATTGTAGGCTGTTTCTGGTGGGGTTCCGCAGGGCTCAGTACTAGGTCCCTTGGTTTTTGTGGTACAAGTCAATGATTTAGACTTCAATGTAGGGGGCATGATTAAGAAGTATGCAGATGATACAAAAGTTGGCTGTGTGGTTGATAGTGAGGAAGAAAGCTGTTGACTGCAGGAAGATATCAATGGACTGGTCAGGTAGGCAGAAAAATAGCAAATGGATTACAATCCAGAGAAGTGTGAGGTAATGCATTTGGAGAGGACCAACGAGGCAAGTGAATACACCATAAATGGTAGGATACCGAGAGGTGTAGAGGAAAAGAGCGACCTTTGAGTGCATGTCCACAGATCCCTGAAGGTAGCAGGATAGGTAGATAACGTGGTTAAGAAGGCATACGGGATACTTTCCTTTGTTGGCCGAGGCATAGAATATAAGAGCAGGGAGGTTTTGCTTGAACTGTATAAAACGCTAGTTAGGCCACAGCTAGTGTACCCGCCCTAGTGCAATCACATTACAGGAAATTGTGATTGCACTAGGGAGGGTACAGAGGAGATTTACGAGGATGTGGCCAGGACTGCAGAATTTTAGCTATGAGGAAAGATTGGACAGGCTGGAGTTGTTTTCTTTGGAGCAGAGGAGGCTGAGGGGAGACTTAATGGAGGTGGATAAAATTATGAGGGGCCTAGATAGAGTGGATAGGAAGGACCTATTTCCCTTAGCAGAGAGATCAATAACCAGGGGGCAGGGAGTTGACAAAAACTTTTCTCACCCAGAGGATGGTGGGGGTCTGGAACTCACTGCTTGAAAGGGTGGCAGAGGCAGAAACACTCATCGCATTTAAAAAGTACTTGGATATGCACTTGAAGTGCTGTAACCTACAAGGCTATGGACCAAGAGCTGGAAAGTGGGATGATAGCTCTTTTTCAGCCGGCACAGACACGATGGGCCGAATGGCCTTCCGTGCTGTAAATTTCTATGATTCTACCTATCTTTTAAAAAAGAAAAATTCTGCGGGAAAACAATGATTATTTCAGCAATGCCTGCTCAGGTAGAAATAGACTTGAACATTAAAAAAAGTATTCTCTTCGAAAAAGAGACTGTAACATCCAATACCAACCTGCGTTGGATAGTTGACATACTGGAGTGCAGAATTACTGGAGACCATGGCTCCTAGATAAGACATCGAACAAACTGCATAGAGCCAGTGTGGCGTTTGTTCAGGTGAAGGCTTTTCAAAGAATTGTATAACTGGAACAAGACATATGCAAAATATTTTAGCTGATGCAATTCAGACATTAGGGCAAACAAGTTTGTCTTTCTGAATACCAGATTCCACTACTAAAATACTGTGCAAACAGCATTATTTAGATATATAAACATACATGGCTAGAGATAGACAGACTTGACCGTCAAGAACAACCTGTCCCCATTCACACTATCCAAATGCACCATTTCAATTATTTTTATTTTCGTAAAAAAAAAACTAATATAAAGACATGTTTAAATTATACCAGTAAATTGTCCATTGCTAACTGATTGTCGGGTGCCCCAATAACTACATGTGTGCAGTCTATGACATCCTGAACTCGTAGGAAGCTAGCTACTGCAGCAAATCCCACAGCCCTTTCATTTTGACTGCTGGCGTCTATTGGGAAACTGGTGTAGTCATTGGCCTTAGCAAAGAGGGCATTAGTGAAATGTTTTATGTATTTATGGACTGCAGGCTAACTGATGCAGCATAGAAAGAGCCCGAAGCAACGGCGGTGACTTTCACTGCTATAGGTAAAGCATGGCCGCTAGGCTCAGGTCTTACTGCAAAAGACTTCACATGTAATAGCCTGTCTGGAGAGGCACAGTCTCCTCATGCACTGCTCAGACAATTTCAGGAAGTGACTATGGGCCGGGTAGGGCTTTCAAGCACCCTTGTAGTTGATCAGCCTGCTGTTGCTGCTGTAACTCCTCTTCATGTAACCAAACTAAGTGCCAAGAACACCACCCACCGAAAGACTGATACTTAGTGGGTCTGGATGCAGAATGAATGTAGAAAAAGCGATCTCCAAGGCAAACTACCCTGCGGAAATCCACAAAACGCAATAGCAAACAGATACCAATGATCCAGCTGCTTGCAGGCGCGTGTCCTTTAAATGCCGCTTCCAATTGCCATTTCAAAAAGACTAAAGAAAGACTTGCATTTATATAGCGCTTTTCACGAACTCAGGATGTTCCAAAGCGCTTTACAGCCAATGAAGTACTTCTGAAGTGGAGTCACTGCTGTAATGCAGGAAACACAGCAGCCAAATTGCACACGGCAAGCTCCCACAAACAGCAATGTGATAATGACTAGACAATCTGTTTTAGTGATGTTGATTGAGGGATAAATATTGGCCAAGACACCGGGATAACTCCCCTGCTCTTCTTCGAAATAGTGTCCTGGGTTCTTTTACATCCACCTGAGAGAGCAGACAGGGTCTCAGTTTACCGTCTCATCCGAAAGATGGCACCTCTGACAGTGCAGCACTCCCTCAGTACTGCACTGGAGTGTCAGCCTAGATATTTGTACTCAAGTTTCTAGAGTAAGACTTCAACCCACAACCTTCTGACTCAGAGGCAAGACTGCTACCAACTGAGCCACGGCTTGGCAGAACTTCCATTTTTACGTGTTAATCACTTAAGACTAAATCACTAAATAAAGCATCTCAAGACTTATATATGGACTAATTTACCTTTACAGCATGGATTAAAATTGCATAGGACATCACAGGACTCCGATTTGAATATATTAATGAGGCTCCCGCCTGCTTTAGACGGGCACCACGGCCGCCTAAGAAATCCCCAGAGTCAAGATAGCTGTAGGCGGGAAGCATGCAGGAACGGGGGCGGTAAGTCCTCTGTTGCAATTTGAACTCAGCTACTGCTGTTTCCACTGGGCTGAAGGAGTTAAAGTTGCCCCTCTTGATTCCGAATACAGACTTATCAGGAACTATATAAATACTCCTCACAGCCTGTAAACTAATCAGCATTACAGCAACGGACACAGACTAATCCGTCCTATGAACATCTCTTATAAACATCCATCTATGAGCTTGCTGTGTATTTCCAGCCAATTTTGGTTCTTACTCCCCTAGCATTATTAATTACTCCTGTCAGAGTTCCTTAGATGACTGCTAAATTTCCATTCCTCCTGACCATTAGTACATTCTCGTACTTAAACAAAGATACAATTTTCCTGATTTTTTTTTCCCTCCACAAGAAACAATTAAATTAGGATCTCACTTTATCCCAGCTGCTTCAACCATCCAATTCAGATGCAACGGTAAATATGACTGTCTACGACATGTGTCACTGCTCAGGACGACCCAAGGAAGTGTTAGATTCCGGGCAAATAGGAAAGAGCAGAAGCAGTTTTCTCAGCGCAGGTGGATTCAAAATGATAGCTGTGGTGTGATGCAATACTTTTTCACAAAAAAGTTTATAATTATCAATTTTCAGAATCTCAGTAATAGCAGTTTCCCAGATATTGCCAATGAAGGCATATCACTGCTTCAAACCTTGCCTTCACAAGATGTCTTAGCCAGAGAACTTTCTAAATGAAGTTTTTAATCTGGTTAGTCAGACCCATTCTTAAATATAATGCACGTTGATCTGGCTATATGAAAGCCAGACTATCTACCGTAGTGGGTGGCTCATTGTGTGACAGTATGAACAATTGTAAAGTGTTAAAGTTCTCTGACAGTGATGCACTTCTAGAACATTTTCTTCTTAAATTTAAATTGATCCTGGTGGTCACCATGCTATCTTGCTTCTGTACAGACAAGTCCCTGTTATACTATGCAAAAATATCCCTTTCCAGTCTCTGATCCTATCTAAAGTTAAAGTTCCAATTCCTTTCTCATCCCTCATTACAAGCTGAAGAACATCACAAATTCTCCACTACAGCAAGTCTGGAAATTAGAAGTATTAGCATAGTTCTAGTATATTTAAAAAAAGCTTTAACATACACCAGTTACTTACTTAGTTTGGCAAAGATAGCATTAATAACACACTGGACGAACACAAGCGATTTTGCATAGATGAAGGATTCTTGCTGCTCTCCATATTTGCCTCTTGTTCTGTAACAGAACAGACATATGTCATGAGTGCTCAAGGTGAACAAGTGCCACAATAATTGGTTTTAGCAAAAAACAATCAATTCTAGCAATCAGTTAGATATCAAGTATGTAAAGAAAACTACATGCTGTGTACACAGAACAGACTGTGAACACGGGCTCAAATCCATTGATCCAAACATTTCAGCACCAACACTCCAATGCAAAGCAAATTGAGTTTACATTCTTTGTACTTCACATAAACCAGGCATTAGAAAAAATTTTCAGAATTGTTCCTAAAGACACTGAACTAAGCATTCCTTTGTGTTTAGTAAGCTCAGAAACGATACTACTGGGATCCTGTTCTAACACAATATGGTCATAAACCTCAATCTCTTTGGGTGCAGCTGCACAACAGCTACAGTTTTAAGACATAATGACATGAAGCTGACAAAGCGAAGCTGGCTCCACATCACCCCTTAGCCACAGAAAACAGAGCTCTAATCCTAACACGGACATCAATTTTGATGATATCAGAACTGCAGTTATTATAAGAGATTCCTGTAATTTAACAATACTATATTCTATTACTCACCTGATGAAGGGAGCCTTGTAGTACCAAAAGCTAGTGTCTACATCTTGTGATCTAACATTATCAGCGTTACCATCCATTGCTGCCCCAAGTTCAGCAGTAACACCGCAAGGTAAAGACTGCGATATTATTGCCATTGGAGGAGAGTGCTACTCCCCCTGCCCACCACCAAAGGAGAATGTAAACAACTGCTGCCAGTGCATCTTCCCATTTCTTCTGTCAGAGAGGTTAAGGGAGAGAATTCCAGAGCTTAGGGCCTAGATGGCAGGAGGTTGGAGATGGGGCAGTAATTTGCAAGGACAGAGGGGTCACGGGTGGATTTTTTGAGGAGGTGGCTGTAGATGGCAGAGTTGAAAGGGAGTGGAATAGTACCAGGAGAGGGAACAGTTTACAATATCAGCTAGCATGGGGGCCAAGAAGAGAAGTTGGGTGGGAATAGGGTTTTTAGAGCAGGAGGTGGGTCTCATGGACAAGATAAGCTTGGAGAGGGAAGATAGGAGAGAAACCAGACAAAGTTGCAAGTTGAGGGCTAGGGCAGGGGGGAACCCATCACAGAATCATACAGCACAGAAGGTGACCATTCTGCCTGTGCCAGCTTTTTGGGCTATCCTATTAGTCTCACTACCCCACTCTTTCCCCATAGCCCTGCAAATGTTTCCTTTTCAAGTATATATCCAATTCCCTTTTGAAAGTTTCTTTGCAAAATAGAATCTATCAAGCTGTGCGTACCAATACATTCAATTTAACAAACAAAATTAAATGCACATTACCAGATAATGGGACTTTTATTCAACTGGGTCACTTTTCCAAAGCTGAAAATTCATTGAAAATATAGCTGTGTGTGCTTTGTTTCCACAGTAATTATACATTTTGGGAGAAGTGATAATAAGGTAAAAATTCTTTTGATAGCAGAATTACAGAGTTTAAAAAAAAAATGAAACAACCCTACATCCTTAAATTGGTTTTCAATGCATCTTTAAAAGGACCCATTTCTCAACAGCTCTGCAATTAGAGTAACCAAAACTGCCACGTGTCTACACTGCGCGTTGTATCATATGTGCATTATTGCATGTGATTATATAGTTTTAAAAGAAGCCGATCAAAGCAACAAGCCGAAACGGGCAGGCTTTCTCTCAGTGGGCCATCTTGCAGAGGGGAGATGAGCAAGGGAGAGGCAATGCACCCAGCTCCGCGGGTTTAAAGAGGCTTCATTGCACTCTTCCCGACCAGGTGCAGCTCACCACTCAGCATCTGCTGCAAAGCTGACGGGCCCAAGGAGGCCGCCATTTCGACTCGGGCAAACTTCTCTCTCTCTCTCGGGGTGGGGGCGGGTTTAAAGCCTCCAGTACTTACATGGTCTCCTGCAAAATCCCGTAGTAAAAATAACAGACGAAGACTCCCAGGAAGCAGATGAGCAGCCGCAGGCGTTCGCTCTCGATTCGCTCCATGTAGGACTTGGCGGCGCGCCGCTCGATCACCCCGGCAACCACCCCGGGCGCGCGCTGGTTACCGGGCAGCGGCGGCGGCTCCACGGCAACACCCTGAACAGGCCCCATCAGCCCCCGCGCCAGCCGCCAGGACCCGGCTCCCCCCACGCCGCCCAGGCCTCCAAACCCGCCGCCTGAAAACCCATAGAGCAAGCCACACACAGGACTCGCACAGCCGTGATTATTTTCTTCCGCTATGAAGAGTCAAATTTAAAAAAAAAATAAATAGTTTCTCAAGCGTATTTATCAATGGGAGGGAAATGAGAAATTAAAACCGGCGCTGTGGAAGGGCTGAGCGAAGGGGTCCTGCGGCCGGGCTGGCGTGTGTTTTGGTGACAGGGCGCATGCGCGAGAAGGCGGTGGCCAACGGCGCGTGCGTGTGGAGGCGGGGCTAACGGGCGCGCGCGCGCGCCAGGAGGCGGCGCCAACGGTCGGACTGCAGCCAACGGTCAATGTTGAAGCGAGGGACTGAGGTGGCGAGATGTGCTTTCTGAAGTGGGCCGGCCTTTTTTTTGTTAATTAGCTATTTGCAATCCTCCCCAGAGGTTTGCGTGTGGGGTTTGCGCCCCTCCATATTCCGAGGTTCCTCCAGGGTAATGTTTCCTGCTTTATAACTTTCAATTAGAAGGAAAAAGAAGAAAGAAGCTTGCATTTATTCAGAGTGCCTCTCCAGCGTACCGTGGCTGCAGTGTGCACCATCTACAAGATGCACTGCAGCAACTCGCCAAGGCTTCTTCGGCAGCACCTCCCAAACCCGCCACCTCTACCACCTAGAAGGACAAGGGCAGCGGGCGCATGGGAACACCACCACCTCCAAGTTCCCCTCCAAGTCACACACCATCCTGACTTGGAAGTATATCGGCCGTTCCTTCATCGTCACTGGGTCAAAATCCTGGAACTCCCTCCCTAACAGCACTGTGGGAGCACCTTCACCACACGGACTGCAGTGGTTCAAGAAGGCGGCTCACCACCACCTTCTCAAGGGCAATTGGAGTTGGGCAATAAATGCTCGCCTTGCCAGCGACGCCCACATCCCAGGAACAAATCAAAAAGCCTCAGGATGCCCCGTAGCGCTTCACCGGCAATGAACTACTTTTGAAGTATAGTCACTTTGTAATGTATGGGAAGGATTTCCAAGTACTCTGGACATAACACCACTTTGGGAGCACCATCACCACAAGGACTGCAGCAGTTCAAAAAGGCAGCTCCCCATCTTCTCAGGACAACTCAGGATGAACAATAAATACAGCCTTGCCGACATCCTGTGAAAGAAAAAAAAGACTTGCATTTATATAGCTCCATTTGTGACCTCTAGACATCCCAAAGAGCTTTACAGCCAATGAAGTACTTTTGAATTATAGTCACTGCTGTAATGTGGCAGCCAATTTGCGCACAGCAAGCTCCCAGAAACAGCAACGTGCTAATGACGAGATAATTTTTTTAAGAGATGTTGATTGACGGATAAAGATTCTCCACTGAGATATCTTCTCTGCTTTCCTCCCTCAGCCTCTGCACCGAGCGACTTCTCATCCTGGGTGATTTCAACCTCCATGTCAACTGTTACTCTCTCCTGAGTTCATTGCCCTCCTTTCCTCCTAATATCTCCCTCCATATAATCTCCTATCCGTATATATGGCCATCCTCTCGATCTTGGCATCTGACGAGTCCTCACTGTTCCCATCATAACTATCACTGATAAGGCAATCTCTGATAATTTCCTTGTATCGCTCTTCTACCCATATTCCCCTTCCCCCTTCCAACCCCACTTGTTTCTGTGTCCGACGCTGGAAAAAACTCTCCCTGAAGTCACTTACCACTGCACTTTCAAATTCCCAATTATCTAGCCTTTGGCTTACAATTCATCATGACATTTCTGCAGCTACCAATTTGCTAAATCACACCCACCCCACCACCTTTGATGCCCATGTCCCCATTAAAACCATTACTCTCTCTCGACCTAGTCCCCCCCCCCCCCTCGTATACCCCTTATCTCCACTCCCTTAAGTCCAAGGGACACAGATTTGAACATCTTTGGCGGATAACTGGTTTAACCATCCATCGCCAGATCTGGCTGGACCACATAAAGCATTATCGGGTCCTACTCTCCATTGCTAAAACTGCTTACTATTCAAAGATCGTCCAGGAATGCAAAGATAACACGCGGCTTCTCTACATCACAAACCATCTTAAATCACCCTCCCCTGCCTCCTCCACCCTCATGTCCAACAAGTGCAAGGAGCTCACAGACTTTATTGTCACAAAGATCGAGACCATCCGTTCAGATCCCTCTGCCGCTTCCCTTCCTTCCCCTAGCCCACTGGACCAAACTTCCTCTAAGGTTCCCCCCGCCCTAGCCCTGAACTCATATCTTTCTCCAGTTTCTCTCCGATCTCCCCTCATGACCTCTCCTCGCTCATCTTGTCCATGAGACCTACTTCCTGCTCCCTCGACCCTATTCCCACTAAACTGCCAACCACCCAACTTCCTTTTCTGTCTCTCATGTTAGCTGATATTGTTCACGGTTCTCCTCGGGTATTGGCCCCCTCTCCTTCAAATGTGCCGTCATCACCCCTCTCTTCAAAAAACCAACCCTTGACCCCTCCATCCTTGCAAACTACCGCCCCATCTCCGACCTCCCTTTCCTCTCCAAAGTTCTTGAACATGTTGCCGCCTCCCAAATCTGTGCCCATCTTTCCCAAAACTCCATGTTTGAATCCCTCCAATTAGGTTTCTGCCCCTGCCACAGTACCGAAACGGCTCTTTCAAAGTCACAAATGACATCCTATTGGACTGTGACAAAGGTAAACTATCCCTCCTCGTCCTTCTTGACATGTCTGCAGCCTTTGACATGATTGACCACACTATCCTCCTCCAACGTCTCTTCACCATCATCCAGCTGGGTGAGACTGCACTCGCCTGGTTCCATTCTTATCAATCCAGTCATAGCCAGAGAATCACTTGCAATAGTTTCTCTTCCCGCTCCTGTACCGTTACCTTTGATGTTCACACAAGGATCTATCCTTAGCCCCCGCCTGTTTCTCATCTACATGCTGCCCCTCGCCGACATCATCTGAAAACACAGTGTCAATTTCCACATGTACGCTGACGACACCCAGCTCTTCCTCACCACCACCTTTCTCGACCCCTCCACTCTCTGTAAGATGTCAGATTGCTTGTCCGATATCCAGCACTCGATGAGCAGAAATTTCGTCCAACTAAATATTGGGAAGAGTGAAGCTATGGGCCCAAAAATTAGTGCCGCTACGCGAGAGTACGCACTGTGTACTCTCGCGTATTCTGTCTCCAATTGCCGGTTTTCTGCATGCACTGCACATGCGCTGAAAACCGGCACTTGGTGAATTCAAAAGGGGGCAGTTCCTAGGTGAACCGCGTGCGCGCTACAGGCTGCGCGCACGCAGTGCACTTAGTGCTTTGAACGCGCAGGTAAGCATGGAACTTTTAGACATAAAGAAAGGAGGCGTAAGACCCTCTTTTAACAAGGTAAGTAGTTAATTAAGTATTATTTTGAATTTTTTTTAACAGGTATATCTTTTTTAGAGACTTTAAAGACAGGTGAGTTTATTTTTATAACTTTTTAAAAGATTTTAAATTTTTTCAAAAATTTAATTTTTTGTTTAAAATGGTTAATTTATTTAACTATACTTATTTTATTAATGTGATGGTTTTTTTTTAAATTTAATTGAGGTTTAGCTGTTCTTTTGGGGGGGGTATAGATTCATAGCTTTCACAGCACTTATGTGAAAGCTATGAATGAAAGATGGTGTGCTGCCATTGGCTCTAACTGAGTCACGTGATCCCACAGCTCGCACGAATTAACTGCATCTGTGGGATACGGAAGCCCTGCACAGCTGCTGTCCAGAACATCAAGTTGGTGCGAGCTCGGACTGAAAAAGCCAGCGCGCAGTGAGAGATCGCGGGGAAGCCTTACCCTCGCACGAAGGCTCCCTCACGAATTTTTGGGCCATGGTCTTTGGTCCTTGCCACCGACTCCATCCCTCTCCCTGGCAACTGTCTGAGGCTGAACCAGACTGTTCGCAACCTTGGTGTCATATTTGACCCCGAGATGAGCTTCTGACCACATATCCACGTTGTCACTAAGACCATTTATTTCCACCTCTAATATCGCCCAACTCCTCCCTTGCCTCAGCTCATCTGCTGCTGAAACCCTGATCTATGCCTTTGTTACCTCTAGACTTGACAATTCCAATGCACTCCTGGCCAGCCTCCCAAATTGTACCCTCTGTAAACTTGTGGCATAGTGGTTATGTTACTGGACTAATGATTTGGAGACATGAGTTCAAATCATGGCAGCAAGAGAATTTAAATTTAGTAAGTAAATCTGGAATAAAAAGCTAGTATCAGTATTGGTGTTTATGAAACTACCAGATTGTCGTAAAAACCCATCTGGTTCATTATATATCCTTTAGAGAAGGAAACCTGCCGTCTTTACCTGGTCTGGCTCCAGACCCACAGCAATGTGGTTGACTCTTAACTGCCCTCTGAAATGGCCTAGCAAGCCACTCAGTTTTATCAAACAAATACAAAAAACAATAAGAATAAAACCGGATGGACCACCCGGCATCGACCTAGGAAACAGATTCAGACACGACAACGGCACACCCAGCCCCGTCGACCCTACAAAGTCCTCCTGACTAACATCTGGGGACTTGTGCCAAAATTGGAAGAGCTGTCCCACAGACAATTCAATCAACATCCTTATATAGTCATACACACAAAATCATACCCTTCAGCCAACATCCCAGACTCTTCCATCACCATCCCTGGGTATGTCCTGTCCCACCAGCAGGACAGACCCACCAGAGCTGGCGGCACAGTGGTATACAGTAGGGAGGGAGTGGCCCTGGGAATCCTCAACATTGACTCCGGACCTCATGAAGTCTCACAGCTTCAGGTCAAGCATGGGCAAGGAAACCTCGTGCTGATTACCACCTACCGCCCTCCCTCAGCTGATGAATCACTACTCCTCCATGTTAAACACCACTTGAAGAAGCACTGAGGGTAACAAGGGCATAGAATGTACTTTGGGTGGGGGACTTCAATGTCCGTCACCAAGAGTGGCTCGGTAACACCAATACTGACCAAGCTGGCCGAGTCCTGAAGGACATAACTGCCAGACTGGGCCTGGGTGGTGAGAGAATCAACACAAGGGAAAAACCTACTTGACCTCGTCCTCACCAATCTACCTGTTGCAGATGCATCTGTCATGACAGTATTGGTAGGAGTGACCACCACACATTCCTTGTGGAGACTAAGTCCCATCTTCACACTGAGAACACCCTCCATCATGTTGTGTGGCACTATCACCGTGCTAAATGGGATAGATTCAGAACTGGGCTGTGGGCTATCAGCAGCAGCAGAATTGTATTCCACCACAATCTGTAACCTCATGGCCTGACATATTCCTCACTCTACCATTACCATCAAGCCAGGGGGACAACTCTGGTTCAATGAGGAGTGTAGAAGAGCATGCCTGGAGCAGCACCAGGCGTACCTAAAAATAAGGTGCCAACCTGGTGAAGCTGCAACACAGGACTACATCCATGCTAAGTAGCGGAAGCAGCATGCTATAGACAGAGCTAAATGATCCCACAAACAACGGATCAGATCAAAGCTCTGCAGTCCTGCCACCTCCAGTTGTGAATGGTGGTGGACAATTACATAGTATTACATAGGATATACAGCACAGAAACAGGCCATTCAGCCCAACCAGTCCATGCCGGCGTTTATGCTCCACTCGAGCCTCCACCTGTCTTTCCCCATCTAACTTTATCAGCATAACCCTCTATTCCCTGCTCCCTCATATGCTTATCTAACCTCCCTTAAATGCATCTATACTATTCGCTTCAACTACTCCCTGTGGTAGCGAGTTCCACATTCTCACCACTCTCTGGGTAAAGAAGTTTCTTCTGAATTCCCTATTAAACAACTAACGGGAGAAGGAGGCTCCGTGAATATTCCCCATCCTCAATGATGGTGCAGCACAGCATGCGAGTGCAAAAGACAAGGCTGAAGCGTTTGCAACCAACTTCAGCCAGAAGTGCAAAGTGGATGATCCATCTCAGCCTCCTCCTGAGGTCCCCACCATCACAGAAGCCAGTCTTCAGCCAATTCGATTCACTCCACGTGATATCAAGAAATGGTTGAGCGCACTGGATACAGCAAAGGCTATGGGCCCCGACAACATCCCGGATGTAGTGCTGAAGACTTGTCCTCCAGATTTAACTGCGCCTCTAGCCAAGCTGTTCCAGTACAGCTACAACACTGGCATCTACCTGACAAAGTGGAAAATTGCCCAAGTATGTCCTGTCCACAAAAAGCAGGACAAATCCAATCCGGCCAATTACTGCCCCATCAGCCTACTCTCAATCATTAGCAAAGTGATGGAAGGTGTGGTTGACAGTGCTATCAAGTGACACTTACTCACCAATAACCTGCTCACTGATGCTCAGTTTGGGTTCCACCAACACCACTCGGCTCTAGACCTTATTACAGCCTTGGTCCAATCATGGACAAAAGAGCTGAATTCCAGAGGTGAGGTGAGAGTGACTGCCCTTAACATCAAGGCAGCATTTGACTGAGTATGGCATCAAGGAGCCCTAGTAAAATTGAAGTCAATGGGAATCAGGGAGAATACTCTCAACTGGCTGGAGTCATACCTAGCACAAAGGAAAATGGTTGTGGTTGTTGGAGGCCAATCATCTCAGCCCCCGGACATTGCAGCAGGAGTTCCTCAGGGCAGTGTCCTAGGCCCAACCATCTTCAGCTGCTTCATCAATGACCTTCCCTCCATCATAAGTTCAGAAGTGGGGATGTTCGCTGATGATTGCACAGTGTTCAGTGCCATTCGCAACTCCTCAGATAATGAAGCAGTCTGTGCCCGCATGTAGCAAGACCTGGACAACATTCAGGTTTGGGCTGATAAGTGGCAAGTAACATTTGCATCATACAAGTGCCAGGCAATGACCATCTCGAACAAGAGAAAGTCTAACCACCTCCCCTTGATATTCAATGGCATTACCATTGTCAAACCCCCTACCATCAACATGCTGGGGGTCACCATTAACCAGAAACTTAACTGGACCAGCCACATAAATACAGTGGCTACAAGAGCAGGTCAAAGGCTGGGTATTCTGCGGCGTGTGACTCACCTCCTGACCAATGTTCTCCCTAATTTTTTTTGGGGTGCACGGTCCCCTTAACAGACTGCGCAGCCCATTCAAAATTTCGCACTGAAAGGCCGGTAAGCGACCAGCGTGGGGTTCTCCAGACAGCTGCGCGGCCTGCACAGTTTAGCGGGAACGTTGCTCCTGACTCCCCAAAGCCTTTCCACCATCTACAAGGCACAAGTTAGGAGTGTGATGGAATACTCTCCACTTGCCTGGATGAACACTGAACACTGTGCAATCCTCAACACCATGCAGGACAAAGCAGCCCGCTTGATTGGCACCCCATCCAGCACCTTAAACGTTCACTCCCTCCACCACCGGCGCAATGTGGCTGCAGTGTGTACCATCTACAAGATGCACTGCAGCAACTCGTCAAGGCTTCTTCGACAGCACTTCTCAAACCCACGACCTCTACCACCTAGAAGGACAAGGGCAACAAGCGCATGGGAACACCACCACCTCCAAGTTCCCCTCTAAGTCACACATCATCTTGACTTGGAAATATATCGTTGTTCCTTCATCATTACTGGGTCAAATGGAGTGTCCACCGTGTCAAAGGCTGCAAACCGGTCTCGAAGAATGAGGAGGGATAGTTTATCTTTGTCACAGTCACATAGGATGTAATTTGTAACTTTGATAAGAGCCGTTTCGGTACTGTGGCGGGGCGGAACCTGATTGGGATTCAAACATGGAGTTCCGGGAAAGATGGGCACGGATTTGGGAGGCGACAACACGTTCAAGGACTTTGGAGAGGAAAGGGAGGTTGGAGATGGGGCGGTAGTTTGCAAGGACAGAGGGGTCAAGGGTTGGTTTTTGAGGAGAGGGGTGATGACGGCAGAGGGGGACAGTACCTGAGGAGAAAGAACTGTTAACAATGCCAGCTAACATACGAGCCAGAAAAGGAAGTTGGGTGGTCAGCAGTTTAGTGGGAATAGGGTCGAGGGAGCAGGAAGTAGGTCTCATGGACAAAATGAGCGTGGAGAGGTCATGAGGGGAGATCGGAGAGAAACTGGAGAAAGATGTGAGTTCAGGGCTAGGGCAGGGGGGAACCTTAGATGAAGTTTGGCCTGGTGGGCTAGGGGAAGGAAGGGAAGTGGCAGAGGCAGCTTATCTGGCTCGGTGTCAAACTTTGTTTGGTAACGTTCCTGTGAAGCCCCTTGAGACATTTTGCTACGTTAAAGGCACTATATAAATTCAAGTTATTTTTGTTGTTATAAATATGCCAGGAAATATTGGTGGGAGAGAACCGTAACAGCATGAACATGGATTATACCAAAGGCCACAAGGAGACAAATTCTGTTACGGAGCAAGTATTGTATTCACTAATCCAAATCATTTTTTAAAAATTTGAAACTGCCAGGTTCTCCTACCAAAGCTGGCCTCCCTTTCCCCAGTAGCCGGAGCTCCACAATCAGGCTAATAACTGAACAGCTCTCGTTCATCTCAAAAATAAGTAGAATCTTAGAAGTTACAGCACAGAAAGAAGCCACTCAGCCCATGGTTCTACTGCTCGTTGTTCAACTCGTTCATTCTACTCTAATCCCAATTCCCTGTATCCTTTTAATTTTTCCTTTTTCAAATATCTATCCAATGTTATAGTCCCAACCTTAAGCTTGGTGGTAATTCATTCCACCTGCTAATGACCTACTTCTCCCTTTCACTATACTCATTCTTAGCCCCTCTTTTGCTTCACTAGTATCTTTATTGGCCCTGAAATTGCAGAGTCTGCGATGGCTTTGAAATGCATGCGCGAAATCCGGAACTTGCGATCTGTCAAGGTACGCCTTGACAGATCATCCGAACCGCCTGAAAAATGAGTATTGCTGGCGCAGAGTTGGGCTATTTGCCCCGCGACTGGCCAGCAATTGCCCACGTAAGTCTTACGGTTGATGCAAGCAGGCATAGGGCCTGCTTGCATCAGTGTAAAGGGATATCTAAGGCTTAAATAAAACATTTAAAAATCTAAAATTATGCACATACACTTTATTAAATGAGTTTATGCAAATATTGGCCCGGATTACAGTTTTAATGATGTGTGAAATTATCAAAAAATAAAATTTTTATTGAGTTTGGTGGAATAAAGGAACTTATGTTTAAAATTAAAATTCTGTTAATTGTATAATTTTTACATTTGGGGATTCCACTGCATATCATTAGGGGATTCCCTTCGTAAATGATTGCAATGGAATCCTCCTCTCTCATTGGAGGACCGGGCCTACATGATCCCAGGTACGCTTCTGAACCGTCTGGCGCACTGGGATCCGTGGGCCATTACACTGCCCTCCGCCTCAAAGGCCCGAGACCGCAACTCTTCACAGCCTGGGCGCCAGCAGGTCATTTCGTAAATGTTTCGCGGGTCGGAGGCGTACTCCGGAGGTACGCCTCCGAGCGCAACTTCTAGGCCATTGGGTTTTTTTAAAAATCTGTGTACACGCATTGCTGTCTTCCATGCTTTTCTATCGATGCTTGACTTTGCTTTGGCTAGAGGTTCCCAAACTGGGCAAAGAGGACGCCTGCTGTAACTCACTCAGAGGGAATGGTTGCAATATAATAATCTTCTCCAGTGGTGGCACTGTAGCAGTTCCTTCATCTCTTCAGGCATCCCCTGCAAACAGTTCCAGTTTACAGATATTTTCAGTACTTCTCAGTGTAAATTTTTTTTTTGCAAACAACAAAAAAAGTTGTTTGCCTTCTGTCTGTATCTCTGTGCAGCATTATTTTCTTTTTTTGAAGTGCTCCTGACCCCTTGGGACCTCGCTGCACTCGATAAATAAATAGCAGCAAGTCGGTACTCCCCACCCGCCGAGTCTGCCTCAAAAATCTGTTAAGAGGTTCATTGCTCCGAGTTCTGCAGCTCTGTGGAGTGTCTGATTTTTTTTTGTTCCTGCATCAAAGTCCTCGTGAGCCCTTGGGGGCCCCTGATGTTTAGAGGGAACCGATCAATAGCCCTCCTTTGAAACTTGTCTCGGTCTCAAAGATTACTTTATTGCCCAGTGCTCTGCACCTTTCTGGAAAGTTTATTTTACCCTGCTTGGGTTTTATGTTGCTGATGACATCTTAAATCGTGAAATAAATTAATAATGGCATCCGTACTCATGGGTCCTCGATGTTTGCATTGAAAAATTTAACAGATTTTACCTCCTCCAATGCAACCAAACGATTCATTACTGCCAGTTCCACCGCCCAACAGCCTGACCACAGACCCATTCTCGTTCCATCTGTGGAGGATCTTTCATCCTGCACCTCGTTCGTTAACCCCAACCCAAAGAGAGGAGAGGACCGCGGTTTTCTTTTCAGTGAAGTTTCTTACACTGTCATAGCGGCCGGGAAATCCCTCGGATCTGCTCCCGGTTCGCTGGCGTTACTTCGGCAGAAGTGCAGGTGGAAACCTCGCTAGTGAAGTGGGAGCGGATCCGAGGAATTTCCCGGCCAGTGAGTTCTAATGATCTGATTGGACTTCATCTTAAAACCCGAAAAGTGTAAGGGAGCAGAATGAAAACAGCTGGAGTGACAAAACTGCAAACGTATTTTGGGTTCCTAGCTAGATCGACACTAACAATAATTATACAAAAATACTGTTTTTTTTAGAAAGAGACATGAATCTCAAAAGTCAGGGGGGGGGGGTGGTGGGCTCAGCCAAAATGGTTTGCAAACATCTAGTTTATTCAGTCAAACATCACTGTGCTGATGTGGCTAGTATCTTACTGGCAGCATTTTAACATATGTTGTTAGTGCCCATGAGGAAGAGATGTTAGAAATCAGGGGTGTCCACAATGTATGGTTTTGCGGATAAAACTGTGACGCGAGTAATGCTGTATTTACATGATTGTATTAGAACTAGAGACAGAAAGTCTCTCAGACTAGTATTAGAATAATTAGATAGATGCGTAGAATCTGCCTGTGTTTTGGTTCCCTGAGGATGTTATAGCATTCTGCGGTGTGACGGTCATAAATAAGCTTGTTTTCAAGTTAGGATTTCAATCTTGTTTATGTTTCTCTAATTGGACTAACTGAGGCTCAATGCCTACGTTTCTTTTATTATTACTAATAACCATGATTATAATACTAAGGTAAGAATTGGTGTTAGCTTAACAAAACTGCTTGTAAGGATAATTAAAAGTTAATTCGGAAAAGACATAGAATGAAAGGAATTTGAGAAGGTTATGGCATCCATCTTAGGATGGGCCGTTTGCTAGATGAAAGCGATATAATGACTGGCTGAAGTGCAACAGCTCTGGCTCAGGCCTTATACTTGCTATGCCAGGGAGGATAGAGAAATTAAAAGGGGACGATGTCAGGCCTTGTACTTGCTGTGCCAAGGAGGATAGAGACAAGAGAGATAAGACACGAATTCCAAAGGAAGAACCTTCAGAAAGATTAAACAATAAGACAAATTGGATGAGGTAATGAGACCCCCTTTTGGGGAGGGCTTTCATCCAAGAATCAAGACAACGGACTCCATTTTAATTCCCGAGGCGGTTTGGAGTCAGGTTGCATGGTGGGCGAGTTCGGGAGCCGCTTCCGGCGGGAACAGCTGCAGAGTTGCGCTTTTTATTAAAGTACCTTGTTAATTTCACGGAGGCGCGCTGGCCGGTCCAATGAGTGGGATCGGGTCGGCTGGCCGCCTCTGATGAAATCATAATAGCAGCTGCTTTTAAAGCTGCCATCCAGCCTGAGCCTTTCCATTGTGGTTTCCTGCACTTCTTTTCAAAGCTATGACTTCTTCCAGAGGCAAGGCAGCTCCTCGTTTTAATGATGAGTCCCTCCAAGTTCTTGTCGATGCTGTCAGAGGGCGCAGGGAGATTCTCTTCCCTCCTGATGGCCGGAGGAAGCCTCCTCAGCAGACCAAGGCAGCCTGGCTGCGCATTGCTCAGGAGGTGAGCGCAAGGTGCATTTATGCACGCTCATGGATCCAGTGCCGCAAAAGGTTTCATGATCTTGTGAGAACATCAAAAATGAGTATCCCATCTCACTTGCCTTCACACTGCTACCCTTCTCTTCTCACCACCTGCACTCTGCTTTGTAAGCCTCCTCCTTCACATCTCACCGTACTCTTACTTCCCTTGCACCCTTTCCTATCCATCTCTGTCTCCACACTGAATCACTTCAGCATCCTGCCTATGCACCCTTTAGACTCGCTCTCACTGTCATGCAGTGACAACAACTAGCAACGCACAGGGAGCTAGCTTCCTCTTGGCACCTTACCCCACCTTCGTCTCACTCAAAGCTTCTATGGTAGGGATTAATCACACTCACTCCATCACTGTGGCTGAAACACCGCCTGTGTCCCTCCATCTCCTCAGAGGAACCTGAAGCCTCTGAGGGACCAGTGTCACCAGGACTCAGCGCACCCAGCACCAGTACAGCAACGCACACCTCGGTGGGGCCCTCGCAAGTTAGAGTAGTGTTGCCACCTGGTCTATCACAGCGCACAAGTGAGCATCAACAGATGGTGGAGACAGCGACAGCAGTGGAGAGTCCGCCTCAGAAGTTGCAGGACTCTCCTAGCTCTGCTGAGCTGCATGCAGATGCTGTGCCTCTGGGGCCATCCAGAAAAAGAGCGGTTCGTGAAATACAGGAACAAGTGCAGGAGTTTCTGGAAGGGTTTGCCTCCAGGGTTAGTGCGAGTGTGGAGAGAATGGAGGAGTCCATCTCTAACATCAGCACTGCCGTAGTGGAGGCAATGGCACATGAACGCACCACCATGGATAGGATGGCAACCTCAGTGGAAAGGATGGCTACAGCCATGGAGGCTGTAAGTCGCCAGAGTCAGGAAAACATGGTGACTGTTCAGAATAGAATGACATCTCTGGAGGAGCAATGGGCAGCTATTGAGCAGAGAGACCAGAGCTTCGTGGACGTCCTTTTGAGGAGGACTGCCAGTACAGATACGGGTCCTCATGGTCCCCCTGATGTGCAGCAAGGTGCTCTCCTGCCACTTGCCAGCACTGAGGTGCGGCTGACCCATGAGAGGGATGTTGTTGGCAGGACAGAAGGAAGAGTGGGCTCCTCTCAAAGTGCTCGCACGACCATGCCACTGCGGAGCCCTCGGTCAGAGACCCACTTTGCAGAGACAACTGAGATGGCCATTTCAGCCCCTGCACAGCCGCAGGAAGAGCAGACTGTTGAAGAGCCCTCCCAGGCTCCCAAACCCAGGGGACGCCCGCCAAAGGTGTCTAAGCAGGCGCAGCATCCTAGTCAGCAAGGTGCCTCTACATCTGTTGAAGCCACAGGGGAAGCACCACGTAGAAGCACGCGTAAGAGAAAGATTAAGCACCTATAGTCACAAGAGGACTCACTTGGGTGATGTTTCTTTTTTTTCTGACTGTTGTTGGTATATTTTGTCATGTGTTAAAGATAAATTATGGCAAACAGTTGATTGTGTGGCCTATGTGTTCTGGGAAATGGCAAAAGCACATTGAGGGCTCAGGGCGACTTACATTTGTAATGCTGATGGTAAAAGTGATAGGAAATAAGAGGGTATAGCAGAGATGAAGTATGACGTTGGACAAGTGTCGCCTGCAATTACAGAGCCATATGGTGGCCAGCTATGGTCGAAGAGTAAGCTTATGGTAGTGTGACATGGCAGTGTGCATACCCTGGTTGACGGGCAGCAGTGAACTGGAGGGATGCTGCATTGGTCGCAACAGGGCATGCAAGGCTCCCCTTGTCCTCCTCCTACTCCATTCCCAAGAAGATATGTGGTGAGCCACGCGGCTGCTAATCCCCTGATTATGAGGAGCAGGATGAGAGAGCATAAATGTTTCCCATCCCCTTGTTATAGATTTCATTTGAGGTAACAATCTTGCAAACGCACAGTCAAAGTGGGCTGAAATATTTCCATTCATGACACACTGCAGATGGGTGTCAGCTTGAACAGTCACAAGGTCAGTAGATGTGCAAAATGCTATCCCATACCTACAACAGCAAAGTTGTTGCATTTGAATGTCAGCCAGGTTTCAGGGGCGCTTTTAAAGTGCTTCGCCAATGCATACAAATCATGTCCTCCAGCAACTCATCTCCTTGAACCTGGCCTGTTTCAGACTAGTCGGGAAAGAGGAGCCAGAAGCAGGAAAATGGGAAACCACAATGAAAATAGGGTTAGCAAGGCAGTTAACAGGCTGTTAACTGCCTCAACTACCTGCCCCACCGGTTGGAGATGGGTCAGTTTGGGAGTGGCTAAACAGACACTCAGGAAAATCGGGTGGGGGCAGGATGGAGGCGGGTTGGGTGTCTGAAGCCATTTTTCCCGATTTTCCCAACAGACCCGCCTCCAAACCCGCCTCCTCAGGGCTATTAAAATCGAGCCCAAAGAATTTGATGCCCCATTGGGTGATGAGGTTTATGGGGAACCTCTATAGGTTAAATGGTCTTGTCAATAACTTGGCCTCAGGCCCACCCCTAAAAAGAGAATAAAAGTAACACCCTGAGTGCTTGTCCACACAGACGGTGGAGGGGAGAGCCAGACAGAAGTTGGGCTGGTCAAAGGCTCTTTTGAGAGTGATCCCATGCTCAACATCGAAGGCCCTAGAGAGAGAGAGAGAGAGAGAGGCCTGAAGCCAGTGAACTGTTCACGCACGCCAGCCATCTGTCCAATCGGGACTGGTACCAGCTGCTTGTCACGGTCGTATGTTTTTGCTGTATAACTAGCATGTTATATTTCATCTTAAACTTTGATTAAACACAATATACCCACCATATTGGTTTGCAGTCGATTCTGATTATTTGAAAGACTAGAGATAAGCTATTTATTGGCCAAATCTCTACAGAGACTCCAGAGGCCAATGTCTGTCCTTTCCCCGACACCTTACAGCAGCCACTGTCACTCACTCCAATATTGATATGTGCCAGCACAGATACATCCACTCCAGAGAATTTAACTTCTGTTTTGCTCCCGTGACCTACGGACATGGGAGACTGCATCAACTCACTTGCCCACCTTGACCCTCAGCTTCAAAGAGGAATTTCTCCATTACAGCACCTCCTTGAACAGCCCTTTAAGAGCTGCTAACTCGTTAGATATTCTATCCTGTGACCCCCAGTGTGCTTTCTGTGTATCAGCCAATCTGCTTAAGTAACATATGGAAATTATTAAAAGGAGCTGCCCTTGCAATATTACAGTCAGCTCTACATCAAACTTGCAAGAAATGCATAACAGTTCTGCGAGAAGTTCACATAATATTTCAGGTTTCTAGCGTCCACAATATTTTGCTTTTGTCAATATGATATGCCCCCGTCTGTGAAGTATTTGAGAAGATAAGGTGTTCTATAAATCCAAATTCTCTGTTTCTTGTCCAAAGCAATCCAGTCATGTGAAAACTGGTTCATCTACCTAAAAATTTGCTTAACTGGTGGATTTAATGTTCATACAGAAATGCAAGTCTTTCTTTTTTTCTTTAACGCCTTTCACCACCACCGGACATTCCAAAGTGCTTTACAGCCAATGAAGTACTTTTTGAAGTGTAGTCACTGTTGTAATGTGGGAAACGCAGCAGCCAATTTGCACACAGCAAGTTCCCACAAACAGCAATGTGATAATGACCAGATAATCTGTTTTAGTGATGTTGATTGAGGGATAAATATTGGCCAGGACACCGGGGATAACTCCCCTAACTCTTCTTTGAAATAGTGGCCATGGGATCTTTTACGTCCACCTGAGAGAGCAGACGCGGCCTCGGTTTAGCATCTCATCTGAAAGACGGCACCTCCGACAGTGCGGCACTTCCTCAGCACTGCACTGGAGTGTCAGCCTAGCTTTATGAGCTCAAGTCCCACGGACCTTCTGACTCAGAGGCGAGTGTGCTACCCACTGAGCCACAGCTGACACTACCACTACCACTGGCCCACCCCAAATTTATAAAAGATGTGTATTGAAAATGTAAGCCTGGGCACCAAACAGGAACTAGTGTGTAGGTGGTGACCAATGTTCCCTCTAATTTCTTTTTGGGTTGCGCGGCCCCTTGAAGGAGCCAAAATTCCAAAATTCGCGCATGCGCGGTTTTTGCATTTAAAAGGTAGTGAGCCAGCTGCGCGGGAGCTCCAGACCACTGCACAGCTTAAAGGGAACATTGGTGGTGACTGCTCACTGCCTGGCACCAATGTGGCATTGGGATCGCCCATCAACAGGAGGACATGCCCCGTTAGTAATTGATTCAGAAAATTAATCTCAAAGAAAAGAACATGAAAGGTTGTAATAAAAACAATAAATGCTGGACATGCACAGCAGGTCAATCGTAACATAAATCAGAAAGATGGATTAATATTTTGGCTGTAGCCTTTCACCAGAATCCAATGAGGCTCGTCTCGTGGCAAAGCCAGCGTTTAATATCTGAATTCAACTTGGTGGCATTGTTGACAGTGGGAACTTGCTGAGCAGGGTACCATGGGTGTGCACCTGTGATGTCTATTGTGAAGCACAATGCGTTGCGGTATCAACACGGTGCATCTGACCTCACGTTGAAACGGGCCTCGGATTAACGTCTCATCCGAAAGACGGCACCCCCAACTGTGCGGCACTCCCACAGCACCGCATTGCAGTGTCAGCCTAGATTTTCGTGCTCAAGTCCTTGGAGTGGGACTTGAACCCACAAACCTTCTGACTCAAAGGCGAGGGTGCTGCCAACTGAGCCACGACTGACACATGCAGGTTAACATGGGGCAAACGTCACAAAACTGGTAAAAAATTGACCAAAGCTCACATTACTGCCCAAAACTCCATGTTCTGCCTGGTCAAACTTAGGTTTACATTTTTCATTCTTTCCACTAAAAAAAAAGTTTAAAAACAAGCTATCTTGTAATATCAAACTTTTACACTAAAACAATTAGAGGCTGCATTTTCTATTTGGCAAAGTATACTACTTGAATTGACAAAAACATTTTCCCAGTGGCACCAAATGGATTTTGTAATCAGAGAGGTATGGTAAATTTACTGCCCTCCTCACACTATTGAAGTTTTTGCTAAACAGTGCTGCTACAAAGAGAATATAGGTGGAATTGCCAAGAGTACAATTTTTAGACATGGTTGTCCATAGCCAAAGGCAGAGCAGGATGTTGACGATGACCCTGAAAATATCTCCGCAGGAAGAGTAGCACGCTAGACTGTCATAGCCAAGCCCTTCAATGAACTGTCAGGGCCACCCAATTCACTAAGCCACATCTTGACGAGTTGTAAGATGGCCCACAACAACCTTTTCACGACAACTAGGGATAGGCACTAAATGCAGCCTTGCCTGTGTCACCCATATCCTGAGAACAAAATTAAAAAAAAAAGATTCATATGCTATGAGAGGTCGGACCTAAAAGAACAAAGTTGCATTTATATAGCGCCTTTCACGACCACCGGATGTCACAAAGTGCTTTACAGCCAATGAAGTACTTTTTGGAGTGTAGTCACTGTTGTAATGTAGGAAACGCAGCAGCCAATTTGTGCACAGCAAGCTCCCACAAACAACAATGTGATAATGACCAGATGATTTTTTTTTTAGTGATGTTGATTGAGGGATAAACATTGGCCAGGACACTAAAGATCTCATAATTACAGCAAGTACTTCCAAAAATCATTGATATTTCTGGGAGGGAAGGAGTTGTAAAGTTGCTTTCCTGGTCTGAAATCATCATTTTACTTGTGAAATTTTACATAATCAAATTAAATGCACTAATTTTAACAAACGCATAAGACACCAAAAATGTCTACTGCTAAACAGTCAATGATTTCTCGAAAGCGGTGAGCTACGATAAGCATCATATGAATGATATCTCACAGCTTCTCTGTCTGTATTTACTGTTACACATTAGATAAGTCATTAAAATCTAAGTAAGAAAACAGATTTAAATATTAATTTTAAGCACGACCTGTTTTTGCTGCAGAATTGTGGAATGTCCCCAGTGGCATTACTGTACTGTGATCGGCTTTGTTCTCTCACTGCCCTCCGTTCTCTACTGCTAGATAATCTGCATGAAACAGAAAAAATATCTAATGGAGATTGTGTTCTTACAGGAGATGTCATGAAGGCTCTTGAGAGACTCTCAGCAGGACCCAGAACGGGCTCACCTGGAATATATGAAAATGTAATTCGATCAATTTTAATCCATGCTGTAAAGGTAAATTAGTCACTATGAAAGTCTAAAGGTGCTTTATTTAGTGATTAAGTCTTCCACCGTGAACTCTGAAACAACACAATGATCATTTAGACTGAGAATCAGCTTCAAAGTCAGTTATTTGGAACAAACAATTTTAAAATGGGCTTTCCTGATCTTCTGCGTTGATAGAAAGATTTAAAATTCAAATGAAACTGAGGTGCATCCTTAACATTAGACCGTTTGATTTTGAAATACCCTATAAGGAATCTAGAGACAAAAATGTAGCCTCTCAATTGGATGTTTTAGATTTGAAATGTCCAATTAGATCAATTTTGATTCAACATCGTTAGTCTGCTGCTGATATAGTGCTGCCACCTAGAGGATAAAGAAAGAAAGACTTGCATTTCTATCGCACCTTTCACAACCACCAGACATCCCAAAGCGCTTTACAGCCAATGAAGTGCTTTAGGAAACATGGCAGCCAATTTTGCACACAGCAAGCTCCCACAAACAGCTATGTGATAATGACCAGATAACCTATATTTGTTATGTTGTTTGAGGGATATATGTTGGCCAGGACACCGGGGATAACGTCGCTGCTCCTCGGGATCTTTTACATCCACCTGAGAGAGTGGAAGGGGCCTCGATTTAACGTCTCATCTGAAAGACGGCACCTCTGACAGTGCGGCACTCCCTCAGTATTGCATTGGAATGTCAGCCTAGATTTATTGTGTTCAAGTCCCTGGAGTGGGACTTGAACCCACAACCTTCTGACATCAGAGGCGAGAGTGCTGCCCACTGAGCCACAGCTGACACTCAATGAACAAAGTAGCAGGTGCGTATCACTAAAAATGAAATGATAATTTCAGTAAATTTGCATTGGGATTCTCTTCTGTTCCTTCGCAAAGTTGCCATTTATTCTTTTAATTTGATTACAAAGCAGTACCAATTGTATTTACTGCAGGTTGTTTAGATAAACCAGGTACAGGAGCCAGGCCACGGATGCTGCCTGGCCTGCTGAGTGTTTCCAACATTTTCTGTTGTTATTTCAGATTTCCAGCATCCGCAGTATTTTGCTATTGTATTGTGTGAGCTTGAAGGTCCTGTTTATCAGTCTTTCCCATCCTAACATGGCGGTCAACCATCACTGTTTCCCACTGGCCACAAATCACATGGGCAGTGAGCCGATGATGGGTGGCAGGATACGCCTCGTGGGCAGTGAGCTAGCAGCGGGTAGGAGCAAATGCCCTCTGCCGTAGAGCTGGCACTGTGTAGCAGGGGATGCCTCACTGGCAGCGAGCAGGCAGAATATGGGAACGGATACTCTGCCAGCAGTGAGCTTGGTGGTGTGTAGAACAGGTGCCTTGTGTCCAGTGAGCTGGTTGAGTGGACATGACAGGCTATGCTGTGAGCAGTGAGCTGGCGATGTATAGCAGAGGATGCCCAATGGGCAGTGAGCGACACAGTACATTTGGCCATGATCGTAGCTATTAGTTTGCTCCAGGGAGGAGTCAGTTCCAACTATAAAAACACAACTGTGTAGCTGTTGCAATAAGATAACGATTAACTCAACCAGTGGGTGTGCTCCAACATGCAACATGACTGATCTCACTCACTGAAAAAACTGTATTGGTGATCTTGTCCTGCAAACAAACTAACAAATCCTGGTAATGAATATTCACAGTACAGCCATGCACAGAATAGTTTAATTATAAATATTTGCAAGTAACAAATACATATTTCTACTCTTTCAAAAATCTATTATTTTGCTTTCTGGAGTTCGTTCTTGACTTCAGATGTCTCCATAGCTTCCCCCCACCCCAATCTCCAACCCTACCCCTCTGCTCCTCCAATACTGACTCCATGCTCCCATCGGAGGCTGCACTTTTAGCCACTACATGCCCTGCTCTCTGGAACTCCCTCCCTAAATACCCCCCTCAAGCTTAAACAAGCCTCCCTAAAAACCCTTCTCTTTAACCGTAGCTTCACTCCCCCCAACCTTTTCCTCCTGCTCGGTGTCTGTTGCGTTCTTCACCCTGTAAAGCATTCTCGAGCACCTTTCTGTACACGAGGAGCGCTACAGAAATGTAAGTCGTTCATGTGAAGATGCAGTTCTGCTCCAGTAACACATCCTATTTGTACCAATCGGCTGTGCCTCTCTGTTTTAACTTTCACTCCTGGACAACGTTTCTTCCATCTTTTCAAAATCAGCTAAGTTCAGAGTTTCAGAAATCACTTGCATTTCATTGGAATAGATCTGCCAATTGACATTGATTGGGAGTGAAAGTTATTTTGGTTTAAAAAATGTAACTTATTTTGGTATATGTTACTTTAAAACTAAACACGCGCCAAATGGGTTTGCAATTTGCTTCATTCTTGCCGATCATTGCTGGCATTCCAAATGTCTCCCTGATCTCGACAGCTCGCCACCAAAAGCAACAATTGGCTGACATTCCCGTATTCATAAAAAAATAGGAGGAAAGCAAATTTTTCACCAGTATCAGTGAACTGCTCACAAAATCGCAAGACAGCATGGTTTTTAAATGTGGGATTTGTAAGAATGCAGTCTTGTTACTGGCAATGAAAAATTAGCAGCCATTTACAAGACACTTGCTACAATGATCCCTCGATGCTTGTCAAGCAGATAATGAGCCACTCTGCATGGCGGAAGGTGCGGTAATCCAGCCATGGTGTGCACAGCTTTTTGGAGAAAACCTTTGAAAGTTGTGTCTCCCTCACATCAAAGAAGGCAATAGATAACAGTCATTGCTGTCTCTATCACTTGGACGATCTCGCAAAAGCCCCAGATGATGGTACTCGGGAAGAATACTAAAGTAAGTGATGAATATTACTGTAACATAGGAGCAGAGAACATAGGTGCACACAAGGGAAAGTAGCACTCATAAAAAGGCCAAATGAATGCAAAGATAGAACAAGTAAGGTGTTAGACATAAAAAAGCAGTTTTTAAAAAATTCATTCATGGGACGTGGGTGTCATTGGCAAGGCCAGCATTTATTGCTCATCCCTAATTGCCCTTGAGAAAGTGGTGGTGAGCCGCCCAGTGAACCGCTGCAGTCCGTGTGGTGAAGGTACTCCCACAGTGCTGTTAGGGAGTTCCAGGATTTTGACCCAGCGACGATGAAGGAACGGCGATATACTTCCAAGTCAGGATGGTGTGTGACTTGGAGGGGAACTTGGAGGTGGTGGTGTTCCCATGCGCCTGCTGCCCTTGTCCTTCTAGGTGGTAGATGTCGCGGGTTTGGCAGGTGCTGCCGAAGAAGCCTTGGCGAGTTGCTGCAGTGCATCTTGTAGATGGCACACACTGCAGCCACGGTACGCCGGTGGTGGAGGGAGTGAATGTTTAAGGTGGTCGATGGGGTGCCAATCAAACGGGCTGCTTTGTCCCGGATTATACAAATTATAATTATATATGCCATGATGGGAGAGAGGATACACTGCAGGAAGGAATTTTTAAAGAGCCAAATCACCATATATCATTCCCACAGTTTGTATGTTGAAAAGCAAAACTGGAACTTACTAGAATAGTATCCATTCTATTACTGGAATAGAATGGATGCTCAGACCTTATAGAACTCAATCTACATGAGGAAGCAGTGGCTGATATTGACCAAGCTTTTGGTCGCCTGTCCTAATATCTCACGTGACTCAGTGTCAAATTTTGTATGACACGCTCCTGTGAAACGCTTCGGGACTTTTTTTTTTACATAAAAGGCGCTATATAAATGCAAGTTGTGGTTGATTTATTAAGTGTGCCTATATACTCATGTGGAATATGCTCTCTTTACAGAGCAAGGGGAACCCAGTGGACCATCAGTCAACGCGCACCACACACCTGAGTAACAACTGTGCCCACCCCAGTTGAAGGAGGCGGCAGCATGAAACACTATGGGAACATGTGAAGGATATATTATGGTATATATTATGGTATAAATCACAGTTCTGGAGATGGGAACCCTGTGGATGAACTGGGTACATGACATTTGAAAGGTCTACCAATGGATAAACTTAACGTTTTCGTCTAACAGCCTTGTCACTTATCAGACTCCATGAGAAATATGTTCTGAAAGGATATATTAACACCTTCTGGACCAATTCTAATCTTTTTAATTTTAAAAATATTGTACTGATTCAGTAGCTCACTATCATTTAGCTTTTGCGTATAGTTTAACCACTACATTAAAATCCGACTAAATTCTTTTAGCCGGTACGCATTCATCTAATGCCCTGTTATTGTTTGTCTTTCAGAAAGGATATGGCAGCGTAGTGAAATCCCACTGATTCTCAATATACTGTGACCAAAGGCTAATTGTTAAAGCTGGGTTCACTAACCAATTCACCACACATATAATGACATATGGTTCAAATAAGAGGAGATTTAACCTGCTTGTGGAAACGGCCTTTTACCATGAACATGACCAGATCTACTGGGAAAAAGGCTGAATCATAACAATTCCCCCTCTGACACTGCTGGGCAACGATTCAGGTCCACCGGGGTTAATCGTAGGTAAGTGGGCCTTCTTAATCACCTCTCGCCCATAAGCTGGATATGCAGCCATCCACTATTGCTACTCCCGATACTAGGGGAACACTTAGTATTTGGTATCATGGACAGTAGTAGGGTTTACGATATGCAAACACAGCAACAAAACACATGACATTTGTACACCACAGACACCGCACAACTTAATAAAATGGATTCTCTTTTAAGAGGGCAAGTTCAGCAAGGCTGCACTCCCAGAGTAGAGACTCGCTGGACAGGAGTGCAAGTTGGAAATCGGTCTATAACACGATGGGCGCGATCTTGCCAACCCTGGGGCAGGCGGGTTTGGAGGCGGGACTGCCGGGAAAATGGCAGAATCTGGGGGCGGGTGCCCATCCCGCCCCCAACCCGCCTCCGTGCCATCTTCCCAGGAGGCGGGTACCCGACCCGCGCTGGGTCCCGTCTCCTGGAGGCTGGAAGGGGATTACAGCCACTTAACTGCCTGTTAACAGGTAGTTAACAGGCAGATAAGAGGATTATCCCCATTTTACCCACACAAGTGCAGGCTTCCCGAAGGCTGTGAACCCCGCCAGGGTCACCGAGGCGAGTAGTGGGTCTGCGGGGGTCGGAGGGGTGCAAAAGTGCGCTGTGAAGGTAAGTGATGGGTGCGAGTGTGGAGAGGTGAGTATGTGAGGTAAGTGGAAAGTGTTAGAAAAAGTTTACTTACCTTTGTTTCTTCCTGCAGGCTTCAATCATTGGGTATGCGGAGAGTCTCGCATCTCCGCGGCAGAGATGACAGATGGCTGCTGCATTCTCCAATGCAACAACCATCTAATTTCTGCTAAAGAAAGAGGTTTGATGAGTCTTGAATTCAAGAACTCATCAAACTACAGAGAATGTCAGTGTTTGACAGCTTCACAGAGCTGTCAAACGATGACAATTCATCTATCAAAAATTTTTGACAGATGAAACGTCACACGCTGACGTTCTCTGTAACCGGCTTTCCCTTAATTGGCCTGCTAAACCCGCTGGGCGGGCTTAACAAGGTCAATCAAGGGAAAATAGCGTGGGTTGGCCAGTGGGAGTCCCGCCTCCAAAAGCTCCCCATAGGCAAAATCCACCCCGATAACTCCATCTCTAAGGATACACACCTGAAGAGTGCTCACCCACAACGCTATAACCCCTGTCTTTTCTCTTTACAGATGCTGACTGACCTACTGTGTGTTTCTACCATTTTCTGTTTTCATTTCAGATTTGCATTTTTTTCCCCATTTTATTTGACTCTTCTGATGTCCCTGGTGGAATAAAAGCTAAATGCAGTGGTGATCGTCACTTCCACTGGTAGTGCTTTGCAATGGTTAACTGTCTCTGTAGATCATCATGAGCCAAGTGGCACACCAAGATCGCAGCCTCCCTGAAACTTCTCCACCAGGTAATGAATCTGCTATAATACACTTGATGCCTGGGCTGTGCACCTTCTATGACCTCCATGCTCCCAGCCCACTCTCTCCCCCTTCTCCCTCCTGATGCTGCATAATATGCCTGCCTATTGCTGCTACCTCCATGCTCTGGGATAAGAAGCTCCTCTGCATTACTCAATTCACTCATTTTTTAAAAATTCATTCTGAGATGTGGGTGCCGTTGGCAAAGCCAGCATTTATTGCCCATCCCGAATTGCCCTTGAGAAAGGGGTAGTGAGCCGCCTTCTTGAACCGCTGCAGTCCTTGTGGTGAAGGTACACCCACAGTGCTGTTAGAGAGGGAGTTCCAGGATTTTGACCCAGCGACGATGAAGGATCAGCAATATATTTCCAAGTGCGGATGGTGTGTAACTCGGACGGGAACTTGCAGGTGGTGGTGTTCCCATGCGCCTGCTGCCCTTGTCCTTCTAGGTGGAAGAGGTTGCGGGTTTGGGAGGTGCTGCCGAAGAAGCCTTGGTGAGTTGCTGCAGTGCATCTTGTAGATGGTACATACTGCAGCCACAAAGTGCCAGTGGTGGAGGGAGTGAATGTTTAAGGTGGTGGATGTGGTGCCAATTAAGCGGGCTGCTTTGTCCTGGATGGCATCGAGCTTCTTGAGTGTTGTTGGAGCTGTGCTCATCCAGGCAAGTGGCGAGTATTCCATCACACTCCTTACTTGTGCCTTGTAGATGGTGGAAGGGCTTTGGGCAGTCAGGAGGTGAGACATTCACCACAGAATACCCAGCCTCTGACCTGCTCTTGTAGCCACAGTATTTATGTGGCTGGTCCAGTTAAGTTTCAGATCATTGATGTTATTGAACCCTTTGTGATGTAACTCTGCAGCTGTGAACTCTTCTGGTGTAACCAAAAAAACTGTAACTTAAAAACACATTAAAGTAAACTTAACAATTTAAATTAAAATTCTATTCTCGGGGGTGATAATGCACTCCAGTCCCTGCGGTGCTCACCGGTCATGGAAGGTCTGCAGCTGTGGAATGTTGCACAAATTTGTCATTAATGACCCTTGATAAGTCCAATTGGCCTTTTTAAATCCTTACTCAAATATGGATGAATTCCCCAATGGTGCGTTGCTCACCTCTACTTTTTGATAAATCTGTTTATTCAAATACAATAATACTTATACAACTCATCAATTACATAGTAAATCCATTACATTCATCCATCACAGTAAAAAATAAAGCCTTGAAAACAGCCTTATAGTTAATATAAATGCAATGATTAATTTTACAAATAATCAATAATGTTTACAGTACAAATACCCTTAAACAATACCACACAACTTTTTAGATTTAAAATAAATCTCAAAGTTAACTCCACATAAAACAAAAACCATTTCAACACCACAGTGTACAAACACATAGCACCATCATAATCCAATTAAATGCTACAGATTCTACTTTTTGATAAGGTTGACAAACATAACCGGCCCCAATTTTTCTTTTTTCTTTTTTTTAAAATCAAACCAACATTTCGTCGGCCAGGGAGACGATGCACTCCAGTCCCTGCGGCACCCACCTGTCTCCCCCATTTTTCTTAATGTTCTGGTCTGAAGGAAAAGACCCCACACACTCAGTACTACCCAGACCCAATTGGTATGAGTCTTAAATGTCATGAACACTTAGCTATACATTGTGGTGTGAACACTCCTTCGACTGTGTGGTCTTGTGTGTGTGTGTGAACATTGAGTTGGGCATCGTTGAGTGGATGTGATGTCGCTGTATACACCTGGGGGGGAAAATTCAGTTGGTTGCACCTCCCGTTAGCGCCTTAAGAGGGCGCTAATGGGGCGCAAAGCAACTAGCGCCTGGGCGCGGCGATGTTTGCGCCGCTCGCAAAATTAACTCGACATTTTGCGGCGGGCTAAACACTACCGCCACGATCTCCTGCGCCGGCAGATCGTGAGGTCAGTCGAGTGCGCAACGCCCCGGTAGCGCCCCGGACCGGATATTGAGTGGCGCCCCCTGCCTTACCGCCTGCCGCTAGCAACGACAGGTTGAGGGGAGCGTTTTGCAGTCAGGAAGGGACTGGGGGAGTGCTATTTAAAGGCGACCGCTTCCTGCCTTTTTTTGTTGGTGACATTTTTGAACCATGCATTCTGAGAGAGAGAGAGAGACTTCTGGAGAGATTTAACGCTGTGTGAAGGAGTTTTGGGTACTGAGCAGCACTTTGCAGGTTCATTTTGATTTGCCCTTCCTTGCATCTATTTAGAAGAGACTGTGGGGGCTGCACTCTGAGCTCTTTCCCTGGTTCTCTCCATTGTTCTTTCCAGCAGATTTGATGTACAGGTCTCTCCAGGCCGATATTCAAGGCTGCAATGAGCAGGATGTGGATGGAGAGCAAGATCGACCCTCCCCTTTAAGAACTGGCCCGTGTCATTGTGTCTGTGTTCCATTGCTGACTGACATCACATGAGCTTCGCCAGCACTCTGAGGTAGCGCCTCGCTCCTCGGCCTTTGCACCTTAAGACAGGTGTGAAGCGCCTGATTTAGCGTTCCAATCACCTCCAGGGGCGATAAAAGCCAAGTTTGCAGTCAGAGGCGATAATTAGCGCCAGGCGCTAATCTTTGCGCCCGGCCGATAATTGCGCCCTAAATGGGACGATACTGAATTTCTCCCCCTGGTTCCTAAATCCCTTCTATGCCTTTTCATTCTGCATGGAGGGGTTTCCTGTACAGGCTGCTCTTGCACACCTGCCACTTTGTCATCCTCGTCTGCCGCCCGGACACGCCTTGGCACACCATCCTGCCGTCCGGAGGAGGCGGGGGTCCCCAATGAAGGGCTCTCTACACAGGAGTCCTCCCTTTTTCTATTGGGGACTTGGCCTGGAGGGTGTTGCATGTAACAGTCCCGTGCAATAAAGTTTTAAACAGGTTCACGGACTCGCAGGCCGCCTGCCTTTTCTGCGGCCTGGAGGAGTCTGTTTTTCATGTATATATAGAATGTGAGAGGTTGCAGCCCCTCTTCCATTATTTGAAGGGGCTGCTCCTCGATTTTTGGCTGCACTTCAGTCCCACGCTCCTGATCTTTGGTCACCCGGTGCGGAGGGGAGCGGGCAGGTCGGAGGACCTCCTCGTAGGACTGCTCCTGGGCCTGGCCAAAATAGCCATTAATTGGTCCAGGCAGCGGGCGGCCGAGGGGGTCGTTCGGCCCGAGTGCCTGCCTCTCTTCCGTGGCCACATTCGCGCCCGGGTGGCCCTGGAGATGGAGCATGCGGTGTCCAGCCGGCGCGCTCGAGGCCTTCCGAGACAGGTGGGCGCCGCGGGGACTGGAGTGCATCATCACCTCGGCCAATGTGATTTTACTTTAAATTTGATATGTTTTAAAAATTATTTTGAGTTCCTCTGCAGTTCATTTCTTTGTCCGGGAGAGCGGGAGGCCCCGCTCGGCGATGCAGAGAGCTCTGCGGATGGAGGGGAGTGTCGGCCGGAGTCTGCTGGATCTGCACAAACTCTCCACTGGGAGCGTCGACCCTCATCTGTGTGAATTCCTGGAGACCCACTATCTGGGTGAACAAGTGAAGACGATCAAGGAGCTTGGAGATCACATCACCAACTTGTAGAGACTGAGTTCCCTGCCTTGTAGGCAATGATGGCCTGTGACTTTGTACAAAGAGCCAAGACTTGAGCTCTGTAATGTCATTAACTGTAAATAAAATGTTCAAATTTTAAAATTAAAAAAAACAGTCCCGTGCAATAAAGTTTTAAACAGGTTAATGGACTCCCAGGCCGCCTGCCTTTTCTGCGGCCTGGAGGAGTCTGTTTTTCATGTGTATATATAGAATGTGAGAGAGCCTCGATTTTTGGCTGCACTTCAGCCCCACGCTCCTGATCTTTGGTCACCCGGTGCGGAGGGGAGCGGGAACATAAGAACATAAGAACATAAGAAATAGGAGCAGGAGTAGGCCAATCGGCCCCTCGAGCCTGCTCCGCCATTCAATAAGATCATGGCTGATCTGATCCTAACCGCCAATCTACTATCTACTATCACAGAACCATCTCCTGCATCTAACAGAATTGCACACATGAAATAGGAGCAGAATCAGGCTACACGGTCCCTGGGCCCGCTCCACTACCCACAGGGCCATGACCGATCCGAACCTAGACTCATGTCCAAATTCCTGCCCGCTCCCCGTAACCCTTAATGCCCTTTACTTCTAGGAAACTGTCTATTTCTGTTTTAAATTTATTTAATGATGTAGCTTCTACAGCTTTTTGTGGCAGCATATTCCATGGACCTACCACCCTCTGAGTGAAGTAGTTCCTCCTCATCTCAGTTTTGAAAGAGCAGCCCCTTATTCTAAGACTATGTCCCCTAGTTCTAGTCTCACCCGTCATCGGGAACATCCTCCCCGCATCCACCCGATCCAACCCCTTCACAATCTTATATGTTTCAATAAGATCTCCTCTCATTCTTCTGAACTCCAATGAGTAGAGTCCCAATCTACACAACCTCTCCTCATATGACCACCCCCTCATCCCCGGGATTAACCGAGTGAACCTTTTTTGCACTGCCTCGAGAGCAAGGATGTCTTTCCTTAAGTAAGGACACCAAAACTGTATGCAGTATTCTAGGTGCGGTCTCACCAATACCTTGTACAACTGAAGCAATACCTCCCTATTTTTATATTCTATCCCCCTAGCAATGAAAGCCAACATTCCATTTGCCTTCTTAATCACTTGCTGCACCTGCATACTAACCTTTTGAGTTTCGTGCACCAGGACCCCCAGATCCCTTTGCACTTCAGTACTCTCCAGTTTCTTGCCATTAAGATAATAAATTGCTCTAGGATTTTTCCTGCCAAAGTGCATCACCTCACACTTTCCAGTGTTGTATTCCATCTGCCAAATCTCTGCCCACTTACTTAGCCTGTCTATGTCCCCTTGCAGGTTTTTTATGTCCTCCTCACTCACTACTTTCCCTCCCATCTTAGTATCATCTGCAAATTTTGATATGTTACACTTGGTCCCTTCCTCCAAATCGTTAATATAGATTGTAAAGAGTTGGGGACCCAGCACTGACCCCTGTGGAACACCACTAGTTACTGAAGGTCGGAGGACCTCCTCGTAGGACTGCTCCTGGGCCTGGCCAAAATAGCCATTAATTGGTCCAGGCAGCGGGCGGTCGAGGGGGTAGTTCGGCCCGATTGCCTGCCTCTCTTCCGCGGCCACGTTCACGCCCGGGTGGCCCTGGAGATGGAGCACGCGGTGCTCCATGCTCGAGGCCTTCCACAACCGGCGGGCACCGCAGGGACTGGAGTGCACCATCGCCCCCGGGAAACCAAATTTTAATTTAATTTGTTAAGTTTCATTTAAGGGTTTTTTTAAGTCACAGTTTATTTGCTTATAGTGCATACGAAAGAGTACACCAAAAAAAAAGACTACACCTGGTTCCTGTTAACTGAATAAACTTTCACCAAGTACTTTCTCAAGTATAATGAGAAACACGAACAAATTATCCTCCAGCTGGTTTGAATTTTTTTAATTGAACAGTGATGTAAGTAAATTGTATAAAGGGCCTTGGGGTGGATACAGGCGACCTGGTGTAGAATTCGCAAAATTATCGCGATTTTATAATAATAAGAAGGAGACATAAAGTTTCGTATAAACAGCTTTATTTCAGCAAAATGCTGTCATGTTTCAAAAAGGACACAAGCAGCCTGTAAAATGGCTGCCACGCCTAGTGGCAGAAGGTTCTAGACTTTCAGTAGGCAGACAAGATGGCGTTTCAATAAACATTTCAGCAAGATCGGACAGGACTCAGCACATTTGAGATAATGACAAGACGCGATGGGTTTGCATTTTAAACATAAATACTGGAATCGGTCTTCCAGGTACAAACGAGGGCTATTGTACTGGGCAATCAAGGACCCATCCAAAGACATTGATATGCAAAATCCCCACGGCTCTACGATGAGAGAGCCGTTCGCGGGTACTCACAGCAAGCATTTGGAAGCCCCCAAAACCCCTCCAGGGAGACTACTAGCCGGTTCCACAATGGGAGAAATATTAACGGGTACTCAAACAGTTACAAGTGTCACCGAAACCCATTAACGACAAGTACCACCCCATACAAGAAGTTTGAGCGCCAAAACATGACAAAAGATGAACATTTAGATTGGGCGGGAGATAAGGAATTACAGTACTATAACTGTAGTGTCCAAACGTCCATCTTTCTCTTATTCTTTACCACCGACTGGGGCTCTGGACTCTCATCCTCTGATCCACTGATTTTCCGGGAGTCAACCTCGTGGCTTGCTGTGAAGATCTGTGGAGAACTGGACTGTGAAGGCCGATAAGCGGGCACACCATCCCGAGAAGTCGGTAAACGGTGTTGAAACCGAAGGCCCGAGAGGAGATGAGATGAGATGAGATGAGAAGAGAAGAAGACTACTACACGTGCCGCCGCGGTCAGTAAACCCCGACCGCGCCTGAAAATCGATTAACCATTTCTTCGAATTCTATCGGCTACTCCACAACTGGTGTCGGTCCAGAAAGACTTTTTCTTTGAATTTTACCGGCTAACTGGTGCCGGGCATAGGAAGACTCTTCTTTGAGTTTTATCAGAGTTCCGAGGTCAACACAGATCTTCATGACAGCAGACGGTCCAGCCTGCTAGCCGGAGCAGAAGCGAGTAAACAAGTGGGGTACAGAGACCCCTGATCAACACGTGGATAGTCAGGTGCTGTGGTGAAAACATCCGAGCAGAGTTTCAGAATTCTCCGAGTTATCACGAGTGGTGAGCATGAGTCTCGATCCTACAAATCTAGATTAGGACAGGTATTAATAGGGGAGGGTTTATGTTTTAAGGATAATTATAATGTGTGTCCCCTTTTACGATGTGTCGTGCGCTCCTCGTTTCCCTAAACCTAGTTGCATAAATGTATGTAAGTTTGTACTGTCATTAATCTGTGCTTATGACATGTATTTCGTAATCTTGAATAATATGCAATAAAGATTTTCCATTTCGCACTATTCAACCGGGTCTACCTGAGTTTTTCTCTGCATTATTGCTCTCGCACCTAAGTCCAGTGTCAGAACCGTAAGGGCGAGTGGGTCGAACCACTCACAGGTGTCTAGTGTTACCAGGCTGGCGGGAGACCAGAACAGGCAACAAGGCCTAACCCCGCACTAGCACCCAGGCTAAGCACAGAGCCACCCGAACCCCTTACAGATAATGGCGACCACGAAGGGACACTGGCAGCGAGAAAATAATGTGTTAGACCCTGGTATGAATGGGCGAAATGTTATGGAAGAGAGAATAGCAGATTATGTTTTTGGAAAAGTGAATTTGACTAAGAGATGGATAAGTGACCTGCTGGTGGATAAGCGTCCACTAGAGGCAGCCGTGAGGTGGACAGGTAGCAAGGAACATAAAAAATCTGTAGAGAAAGCGGTCTGGCTGATGTGTTATAAAAGACAAGTCCAGCTTTCGGACCAGGTCATCATAGCGCAGGCAGCTCAGATCAAGGGTTTAGAGGTGGAAATGGACGAGAAGGTCGCGGGGGGGCAGCAGCTCATCGCGTCTTTAAATGCGTTGCATCAGGAACGCCAGTTAGTCGCCAACCACCATGAGGCGAAAATAGATTACCTCGAGTGCCAGGTCACTGAGGCAAAATTAAATGAGGGCAGAATAAGGGAACGATGTGCCCGCCTAGCTGCTCAAATAAAAGCCCAGGAAGAGAGCTTAAAGGGGGTTAGGGCGGCATATAAGATGGCCCTCGAGGATAAACATGAGGGGGCCGATCACAGCGTCTGCCAAAGAGAGATAGGGAAGCTTAAAGAGGCCCTGAATAAAGTGCACGGCATGGTGTGCCTTATCAGCCCGTCAGCACACCAGCCGCCGGTGGGCGGGGAATTCCAAAAATCCCCACCGAACAAAGCAGAGGAGGTATTTGCCACTGTGCCCTCCGCGCCACCCAGCTATTCGGCAACCTGGGTAAGGGAGGAAGTGGTAGAAGTAGAGGAAGAGGTCCCCGAGGTAGTACAGCCCCCTGAAGTAGTAGTGAAGCCGGGACCGTTGTGCCCGCTTACAGGTATCAAGAGGGGCCCGAACGGAGTCAATGGGGAGGACGGGAATCTCCTGAACCAGCTTGTGTTGCCTCACAGCTCACACCAGCTGAGGGCTATGATCAGTCACGTACGGAAGCTGTCCGAGTCAGACGACCCTTCCGTACATTTCAGGGAGGTAGAGCAGACCGCAGCCATTAACGGCTGCGACGATGGGGAAAAGGCAAAAATGCTGCTGTTCTCATTAGACAGCTCGGTCCTACAGTGTCTCTCAGACGCGAGCAAAAGGGGAGAGCATACCTATGGGGAATTGAGGGATGAGGTCCTGGAAGTGTTGGGAGCGGACGATGAAGGTCTGTTCGTTAGATTGGGACAGACAGTGCAGATGGAGGGAGAACCCCCGAAGGTTTTCGCCGACAGGCTGTGGCCAGTATACCAGCGTAGCTGCCCAGGTGCGCCAGAGCGCACCTATCTGGACGGTGTCGGTTTAACTCATTGGCTCAGGTGTATAGTAGCCAACAGCTTGCCAGCCGTGAGGGAGCAGGCCAAAGCGTGGTTTGATCCCACTAACCCGCCACAACAGAGGAGTCGGTCTTAAATCGACTCACGGTAGGGTACCGTAATACCAGGAGTACGGGAGCGCGTCCCCTTAAGGGAAAGGTGCATGAGGCACGGCCCGCAGCCCTGGCTCTAAGGGAGTGGCATCAGGAGGGAAATCGCGTCCCACAAGCCAGTAATGTTTGTTTCGGGTGCGAAAAGACAGGGCACTGGCGCAAGAACTGCAGGAACCCTTGGAAAGAGTCCAGGGATAAAAATCCCGCAGCCCCGAGCCCAGGCGCCTGCCCCCGATAAGGGAGCTGGTGTGCCTATCCATCCCGATGCGATAGAATCAATGTTGGGAGCCATGCGGACCCTCATGATTTCGCAAGGAAGGGTGGCAGTCGCTACCGGCCCCGCAGATGCCGCAGCCCCGTCCACCAGTACCCAATGACTAGAGCCCACGCAGCCTGCCTACCTGTGTCCTTTTAAAAGACACGCACAGGAGGGGGTCTCCTGTAAGGAGGCCAGGTTAAAAGAGCAGGCCTTGCGGGAGGAGAACGCCCGCTTAATAGGGAAAGTAGACGGGCTGGAAGGGCAACTTAGAGAGAAAGCATTGCGGGAGGAAAACGCCCGTTTAATGGGAACAATAGACGTGCTAGAAGGGCAGCTTAGAGAGATAAAGGCAGCCTATAGGGTAGCCAGAAGCAGGGAGAATGTTAATCAGTGCAAACTGTATAAGCCGGGTGCACAAGGGCCAACCACAGGGGCCAAACCTGCGAGTGGGGACTCGCAGCCCCGGGTAGGGCCACAGGGCACACAGGCAGGCAAAGCAGCCTGCATCAGGGGAGAGGACATTCTAGCAAAATGTAGGATCCTTTATTGGGGTTGGGAGTCAGATGAGGAAGAGTTCGAGGAGCTCGACCAAGATAGTGACACAAGCGAAGAGGAGCTGGAATCGGAGGACGAAAGGGTCGCCCCCGATTCAGGTAAAGGGAAGATAGGGACTGCAGATGGAGATCCACACAGGGAGGAGACAGAAGCTGCAGGTCCCGAAATCAGGGGGGCGGAGCTAGGGGAGGCGGGGCCAGCGGCTGTGGTGGGACCACAGGACGTGGCAATGGAAGCCTCAGAACCCAGTCCGTCCGCCTTGGAAGTCTTGCCCTCGAGGGAGGTAGGGACTGCGAGTGAAGGGCCGCCTACTGGGCCAAGTAGGGCGGTGCCAGAGGCTGCAGATCCCGAGTTCAGGGAGGCGGAGTCAGGGGAGGCGGAGCCAGCGACTGTGGTGGGACCACAGGTCGCCACGGTGGAAGTCTCGAAACCCGGTCCGTCGGTCCTGGAGTTCCTGCCCCCGGTAGTTCCCCGTAGGTCAAGTCGGACACCCCAGCCCAGGAAGATGTGGGTAAGCCCCCAGAGTGTCCCAAGGCGTAGGTTCAAGGCTAAGGCAGCCCAGGGAGATCCCAGTCCCAGCGCAGCAGCGACAGGCTGCGGCAGATCAAAGGAAGGGGTCAGTGCCCCCCCACCGTTGGGAAAAGCTTGTGGCCGCCTTCACAGAATTTGAGTAGGCCGCCCTGGGAACGGGCGGCGCTGTACAGTTTTATAAGATAAGTTATAAGTTTGTAAGTTTGTAAGTTTTAAGTTTTAAGTTTGATAGTTAAAATTTTGATAAGTAAAAGATAAATGATGGGAGTTTAAGATTAGGTTTAGTTAAAAGATCTATCCAGTGCACATGTCTTCTTACGTGAGGCGAGGTCAAGGGACCCGCTCACCCTTCACAAAAGCCAGAGACTCTTGGGAGGCTGGCTACCTCATTCTATCTGATCACAGGAACCAAGGAAGGATGGAACGGATTCTGGTAGTGCTCGCGGCATTTGGATGTGGATTGGCCTATCGAGGCCGCACCAAGGATGTCGTGGTGTTTGGTTGCTCCGGGGACACGGCCCCCATCGCGGTGGATGGGACTGGGAGGCGAGAGGCTGAGGAGACTGCCACTTATTTCCACAAAGGAAGGTGGCCAGGATGGCTGGGAACGAATTCAACTGAATATTCCAGTACATCGGGTTTTGCCTACAAAGAGACTTCTTTGATGTGCCCCAAAGTGAGGATCATTGCACCCAGGATCAGCGTCACCGTCGGCAAACGGATTTGTTTGACTTGTAATGGGAATGTCCCATTGAGTCGATGGTGGTGGCTACGAAAGCTGAGCAAAAACATGAGGAACTCTTCGGTCGAGTGGGAGCGACTGGGGAATAATACCCATCGGACAATTACGGGGACTAACGGACGATTGAAAGTCTGTTGGGACAAATGGTGGGAACCGGATGAGGGAATTTATGTATGTATGTGGGGGTCAAAGCACGTTTGCCCCAAAGGCATCTCCATATTTTTCATCAATCAGTGGCAGGATAATGGGAAAGGGATGAGGTGGGATGCAAGCACCAGGGGGTGCGGGGCTCCATACTCTCCGATCCCGGTAAATGCCACTGAACTCATTACGCGCCCACGCAAGGCCCCGCCCACAATTCCGGTGGTTCTAGCTAAGGAAGAAGGGTGCCCAAAAACCAGTAAGGGACCCGGGAATGGTTTGGTACTGGTCCCTACAGACCAGCTACTATTTCAGGGGGTACATTATGCGGTGGCCTCAGTGATTTTAAACCTCACCGAGGTGCGGTTGCCGGAGTGGTGCCCCAAAGAGACGGAACAGTTATATCAGGTCCTGTTGACCAAGATGTTTAGGCAATTTTATGAGTTCGATTTCGCGGAAATTGATAAAACAAGTTTGTACACCGCACCACATGAAGTTTTGGGTCAGGTGGGGAGACAAAGAAGGGGTGTTGTGAACGACATGTTCACTGCTTTCAATACAGGTACATCTGTGGTCAACGCTCTAGACAGCGTGGAGCTGCAGACCCAGATTAATGGCTTAAAAACACAATTGAAGAACATCCTCACAGATGAAAATAAGGTGGTTGGGTCTGGGTTACATGAGGACCAGGCCATGACGCTACACTTAAAGGAAATTATAGCTGAGCTGGAGAAACACGCGCGTACGGTAAATGCCCTGATCAGGGAAGATCGGAATGCGTCCGATCAGGCTGCGCAGAATGAGGTGTGCGTGCTTTACGGGGCGTGGTTACTGGGCGAGGGCCGCAGTAATTTGGAGGATTTAAAACAAGGTTTGGTCCCGTCCTGGATAAGTAACAAACACCTGCAGGCGCTCCACCCTTTCAGAACGCATTAAGTCCGTGCCAGCTCAGGCTAGCTTCAGAAGCATACCCAGTCCCCGTGGACTGCGGACGATCAAACCACACCATTATGGGTGTAGTTTTACGTATGCCGGTTTTGGGCGACACAGCAAAGCCCGCCCCGGTATATCGGGTAGAGAACATTGGTGTCATTCAGGGGGGAGCCCACATTCGCTATGCAGCGGTTCCACCTTACGTCATCCGCTGGGAGCAAACGATGACAGGTACAGATCTCTCTGGTTGTCGTGGCAGGGGAGCACACATAATCCTGTGTCCCCAGCACTTGAATGCCTTTTTAACACCACAGTGCGGGTTCAGAACGGCTGGCGCCAAGCCCATGAATTGCACCATGGAGGCAATGGCACAAGATCATGTGCCTCCACAGGTGGCATACATAGGGGGTGGAACATATTGTGTTACCACTGCAGCGCAACACTACCAGCATGGAAACCGTAGCCGGTGTCCGGTGAGTGACAGCAGTTTCTGTTTTAAACCCAGGGCTGAAGTTCAAGTGGCACAGCAGCGAATTGTCCCGATCCCTGAACCATCCACTGTTCATCTAACAGTAAAAGAGAATTTCACCGACTTGCAGCGATTCGTCGCGCATTTCGGATACCTTATTCCCCCTCTCCCTGAACACCTCACCAAGCTTTTGAAAGCCGTTGCGGTTTCGCAAAAACATTTTTATACCCTAGAGCAAAAGACTGTCGAGATAGGGTCAGAAATTCTAGACATAGTAATTCCACCGTGGTGGGATCTGTTCACCAACATTGAAGTGCCTTCCTGGATTAGAATAGCCTCCCACATTTTAGTTGTATGCCAAGTGTTTATTGTGATATACTTATTGGTCGTGCATTGTAAGAGAGGCAAACGCCTCACCAAGAACGAAAACACGGGAGAGTGGCGAGAGCGTTACGTGCGCGTGCATGAAGAAAGCACCGCGTAAACAGACAAAATGACGTCACTCCAGTTTTTCCACGTGCGCCTCGGAATTGTTGTAATTGATCGTGATTTTTTCTCAGAAACTGTAATCAAGTTTGGAACTCTACATGTTTAAGAGTTGGTTTTTGATTATTTTGATTTGGTGTTGTTGAATATGATTGTTTGGTTGTTTTTGTTTTTTCTTTTTCCTTGAATAAAAAATATGCATATGCAGGTGGTGCGAGAGGCATCGGCCTGGTTACACCTGGAAGGAAATACACGCGGTGTAAGTTGAAGGCAAATGCTGCCTACGGTGTTATAAGAATGTAATTTTCCTGGGAAATAAGGACGACACGAAGACCCTAGATAGTTTAAGTTATGGGAATTTTAGATATGGAGAATCGAGATAATATTGCTCACCACAATGTTTTTGATACGATAAGCGGAGTTATTCGCATCAACAGGAGGGACTGTAGAATTCGCAAAATTATCGCGATTTTATAATAATAAGAAGGAGACATAAAGTTTCGTATAAACAGCTTTATTTCAGCAAAATGCTGTCATGTTTCAAAAAGGACACAAGCAGCCTGTAAAATGGCCGCCACGCCTCGTGGCAGAAGGTTCTAGACTTTCAGTAGGCAGACAAGATGGCGTTTCAATAAACATTTCAGCAAGATCGGACAGGACTCAGCACATTTGAGATAATGACAAGACGCGATGGGTTTGCATTTTAAACATAAATACTGGAATCGGTCTTCCAGGTACAAACGAGGGCTATTGTACTGGGCGATCAAGGACCCATTCAAAGACATTGATATGCAAAATCCCCACGGCTCTACGATGAGAGAGCCGTTCGCGGGTACTCACAGCAAGCATTTGGAAGCCCCCAAAACCCCTCCAGGGAGACTACTAGCCGGTTCCACAATGGGAGAAATATTAACGGGTACTCAAACAGTTACAAGTGTCACCGAAACCCATTAACGACAAGTACCACCCCATACAAGAAGTTTGAGCGCCAAAACATGACAAAAGATGAACATTTAGATTGGGCGGGAGATAAGGAATTACAGTACTATAACTGTAGTGTCCAAACGTCCATCTTTCTCTTATTCTTTACCACCGACTGGGGCTCTGGACTCTCATTCTCTGATCCACTGATTTTCCGGGAGTCAACCTCGTGGCTTGCCGCGAAGATCTGTGGAGAACTGGACTGTGAAGGCCGATAAGCGGGCGCACCATCCCGAGAAGTCGGTAAACGGTGTTGAAACCGAAGGCCCGAGAGGAGATGAGATGAGATGAGATGAGAAGAGAAGAAGACGACTACATGTGCCGCCGCGGTCAGTAAACCCCAACTGCGCCCGAAAATCGATTAACCATTTCTTCGAATTCTATCGGCTACTCCACAACTGGTGTCGGTCCAGAAAGACTTTTTCTTTGAATTTTACCGGCTAACTGGTGCCGGGCATAGGAAGACTCTTCTTTGAGTTTTATCAGAGTTCCGAGGTCAACACAGATCTTCATGACAGCAGACGGTCCAGCCTGCTAGCCGGAGCAGAAGCGAGTAAACAAGTGGGGTACAGAGACCCCTGATCAACACGTGGATAGTCAGGTGCTGTGGTGAAAACATCCGAGCAGAGTTTCGGAATTCTCCGAGTTATCACGAGTGGTGAGCATGAGTCTCGATCCTACAAATCTAGATTAGGACAGGTATTAATAGGGGAGGGTTTATGTTTTAAGGATAATTATAATGTGTGTCCCCTTTTACGATGTGTCGTGCGCTCCTCGTTTCCCTAAACCTAGTTGCATAAATGTATGTAAGTTTGTACTGTCATTAATCTGTGCTTATGACATGTATTTCGTAATCTTGAATAATATGCAATAAAGATTTTCCATTTCGCACTATTCAACCGGGTCTACCTGAGTTTTTCTCTGCATTATTGCTCTCGCACCTAAGTCCAGTGTCAGAACCGTAAGGGCGAGTGGGTCGAACCACTCACAGGTGTCTAGTGTTACCAGGCTGGCGGGAGACCAGAACAGGCAACAAGGCCTAACCCCGCACTAGCACCCAGGCTAAGCACAGAGCCACCCGAACCCCTTACACTGGCTAGTTACATACAGCTACAGATGGGCTGGGCGCTTCTTTTGATAAGGCTATTTGAAATGTAGCGTAAAAGTTGCTGTCCTTAATCTCATATTTGCAGCTCCTTATCCTGGTAAGCATTAGGGTGAAGGTGGCACGTTTAAATGATGCAAAATTTCTGATGGGAATGAGTGACAGAGTAGCGGTTAGCAAACAAGAACAATCTGGTGTGAAAAGTTTGGAAAAACAAAAAATTACATTTCCTCTCTTTGAATTGATTCTCTTCATCTTTATTTTTTAATCATTCACTCCAGCTATTTGTGTGTCTCTACCTGTTTCTCCTCGTACTTACTGTCTTTCTCACTTTTGCCGGTGTGCATAAAATGTACAGACGATTCTGCAGCTTCAATGCTGGAGGTTGTGGGTTGTTACCGACAGGTTATGTAACAGACAATTGGGCTGATTTTCCTGGGTGCTGTGCAGATTGAGTGCACACAAATTCGGTGAGCTCGGTCATTAATTGGGATACAATTACTCAGGGAACAGCCTCGATTTGTCTCCTCTAGCTACATCCCTGTAATACAACTAGAACTTGGAAAGTACTTCAAGAGACCGTTTCACAACGCTGGCTAAGTAGCCCCCTGTAATTTTAGTGAGGGACTGTTTCTGCACTGTTGGATCAACATGTAAACTTTGAGCATGTGTAGTTGTTTTAATGTCACTATTTGACCTTTTGATACAACAACTTGTCTTTATATAGCGCCTTTAACGTAGTGAAACGTCCCAAGGTGCTTCACAGGAGCGTTATAAACAAAATTTTCACTGAGCCACATAAGGAGATATTAGGGCAAGTGGCCAAAGAAGTCGGTTTTAATGAGCATCTTAAAGGAGGAAAGAGAGGTGGAGAGATTTAGGGGGGAATTCCAGAGCTTGGGGCCTAGACAGCTGAAGGCACGGCTGCCAATGGTGGAGCGATTATAACCAGGGATGCTCAAGAGGCCAGAATTAGAGGAGCGCAGATATCTGAGGGTTGTGGGGCTGGAGGAGATTACAGAGATAGGGAGGGGCGAAGCCATGGAGGGATTTGAAAACAAGGATGAGAATTTTGAAATCGAGGCGCTGCTTATCCGGGAGCCAATGTAGGTCAGCGAGCACAGGGGTGATGGGCGAACGGGAACTGGAAAAGTTACTGTACAAGTCAGTGGCATCAAAGCCATTTCACCTCTCCTGTTTAAGGAAGATGTGAATACTTCATTGTCTAGCTGCTATGCCCAAATGGTTGCCTTTCTTCATGTTGCCATTGAGGCATAAGCTAATACTACCTCTTTCGGTCATCTGCACCATTTCTGATGAAACAAGCACCACCTTCTACTGCTCTTCCACATATCGTAACTTTGCCGAATGGCAAGTAAGGTATCAATTACCCAGAAAGTTGAGTCGGAAGAGTGAGGAGCTCTCGGCTCCATTCATTTTTAACTACAAAAAGACTCCTGCTTGAGCTAACCCTAAAATTGAACAAGGACAGTGTTATGGCTTCTTTGTTGTGATTTAAAACTAGTTTGAAACCTTGCTAACTAATGCCTCGATACCATAAGGGCAAAGAAATAAGTGGAAAAACTGGACCTGTAAAAAAAAAAGACTTGGCGCCTGATTTACAATTGAGATATTTTTGATCAACTTGCTTAAAAACCAGACAGTCTGGTCCAAAACCAGAATAGTGGAGACACCACGGGGAAGGCTATTATTGGGGACACTATTAGGACAAAGGTCAGATCCTAATCTAGTTTAGAAACATTCCACGACATCGAACTCACCGAGCTAGTTCAATGCGCCTCGCAGCAATAGTCCACATGTTTGTCTTTCAACTTTAGGGTGAGCGTGAAAGAAATGACACCTGCATTTTACACTGTTGAATTGCACAATCTGTTCCAATTTTCAAAAGTGGCTCCCGAAGGGTAGCACAGTGCAACGGGAGCCAGTCTGTGGTGTTGCAGATGTGTACTGCTGGCCAGAGTTCTTCCCTACTCTGATGACTATATTTTCCTCCTTTAAGAATAATGGTTAAAGTTCACCCCTTTCTGCTTTATATCGTCACGGCTTCTAAATGGCAGGTGCATCTGGGTTGCAATTGTGTCTCATGAGCTTGATACTTTTGCCCAGCAGAAACTGGCCAATAAGCACTAACCTGCATTCATGGCCATTTTCGCACTTCTCCAACTGTTTAATTGTCAATTTTTTTCTGAACAACACATAAATACAGCTCTGCCGTGAGGAAATTGGAATGTTCAAGCAATGGCTGCGTGCACTGTTCAAAAACCCTGGATTTCTAACCGTGATCTCACCATCCTGCTTAATGGGATGAAATCAGGATGATGTTTTCGGTACCAACAACAACTTGTATTTATATAGCGCCTTTAACGTAGTAAAACGTCCCAAGGCGCTTCACAGGAGTATTTTAAGAAAAGAATTTGACACCGATCCACACAAGGATAAATTAGGGCAGGTGATCAAAACTTGGTCAAAGAGGTAGGTTTTAAGGAGCGTCTTAAAGGAGGAAAGAGAGGTAGCGAGGCGGACAGGTTTAGGCAGGGAATTCCAGAGCTTAGGGCCTAGGCAACAGAAGGCACGGCCACCAATGGTTGAGCGATTATAATCAGGGATGCTCAAGAGGGCAGAATTAGAGGAGCGCAGATATCTCGGGGTGTTGTGGGGCTGGAGGAGATTACAGAGATAGGGAGGGGCGAGGCCATGGAGGGATTTGAAAACAAGGATGAGAATTTTGAAATCGAGGCGCTGCTTAACCGGGAGCCAATGTAGGTCAGCGAGCACAGGGGTGATGGGCGAACGGGACTTGGTGCGAGTTAGGACACAGGCAGCCGAGTTTTGGTTGACCCCAAGTTTACGTAGGGTGGAATGTGGGAGGCCAGCCAGGAGTGCGTTGGAATAGTCAAGTCTAGAGGTAACAAAGGCATGGATGAGGGTTTCAGCAGCGGATGAGCTGAAGCAAGGGCGGAGACAGGCGATGTTACGGAGGTGGAAGTAGGCGGTCTTAGTTATTGCTGCAGATATGTGGTCGGAAGCTCATTTCAGGGTCAAATACGACACCAAGGTTGCAAACAGTGTGGTTCAGCCTCAGACAGATGTTAGGGAGAGGGATGGAGTCAGTGGCTAGGGAATGGAGTTTGTGGCGAGGACCGAAAACAATGGCTTCGGTTTTCCCAATATTTAATTGGAGAACATTTTTGCTCATCCAGAACTGTGTGTCGGACAGAGGGTGGCCTACACAAATAGATCAAGTTCAGGCTCCCTGGATGTGGATTGCTGAGTGTATCATCGAGGGCTTGGGAACAGAGAGGCCTGGAAGGAAGTTAGGAAGAGGTACCATGACTTAAGGATGGCCACCAATGTAATGCAGGAATGGAAATGATGCAGCCTTTACTATGTACTATATGTATATATTTAAATGTGGCAGCTTGTATTTCAGATTTTGTCATTGAAAGCCATGCTTCATCTTGTATAAGCAGGTGTGCTTCTTGAGGTGGGAAGGATGGGCACAATAGCTGGTATGTACCAAGCTGATTCCATCTTTTCTTGATTTCCATAACACTTAACATGCACTGATCTAAACTCTCTCACTGAGAACAAAGGTTTTGTAGCTGATTACGTTCAAATGTAATAGTGAATTGGAGAATTAATCTCGGCACTCCTGTACATACCCTATGCTCTCTTTCAAGATGACGGTGCAGGAACTAATAGCCCATACCGACTTAATGTCTTTCGGATGGGACGTTAAACCGGGGCCCCTTCTGCTCTCTCAGGTGGACGTAAAAGATCCTCTGCCACTATTTCGAAGAAGAGCAGGGGAGTTATCCCTGGTGTCCTGGCCAATATTTATCCCTCAGTCAACATCACAAAAACAGATTATCTGGTCATTGTCACATTGCTGTTTGTGGGAGCTTGCTGTGCGCAAATTGGCTGCCGTGTTTCCTACATTACAACAGTGACTACACTTCCAAAAAAAGAAGTACTTCATTGGCTGTAGAACGCTTTGGGACGTCCGGTGGTCGTGAAAGGCGCTATATAAATGCAAGTCTTTCTTTCTTGCACAACAGCACCCTACATCACCATGTATATTTGCATTAAGTGCCAGCCCAGACACTAGAATTTCAGGCTTCACAGAGAGAGAGAGAGGCAGGTGGAAGCACGAGATGTTGCACAGCAATGAAGGGAAAGCAGCAGAAGATTGGCGGGGGGGTTGATCGGGGGCCAGCAGATGTGCGGTGAGGAGTCGTCAGGCTTGCTTCCCATGCAATCCTTGGACTTGAGCACTTGTTCCAAAATATGTTGGGTTGAGGTGTTTAGGTTGTGTGCTCAAGTCTCTGGAGTGGGAGTTGAATCCACCACCTTGGGCTCAGAGGCGGGAGTGCTGCCCACTGAGCCAAGTCTGAAGGTAAAATAGAAAGGGAAGCTTCCTATTACCGTCACCATATTCTGAAAACGATATCCCTCAGTAAACTTCATGCTTACATTGCATCTTGCAGCTTAGAGGTTAACCACAATATTAAGATAACTTTTGAAATGACATCAAAGCCTGCAAAGGTATTCAGCACTGTGATCCAAGCCCGTGCGAATTGGAGCCTTCAGCTCCAGATCATCAGCGTGCCTTTTCTGCAACTTCTGAATCTAAAGCTAAATATCAAACAATGTCATGAATGAAACGATCTGCTTTCCTTTCTACTTGACAGGCACCTTGATGTTAATGCTTGATCATACACAACTTAATAAAGACTCTCAGAAAGCAAAGCATGATTTAAAAAAAAAAAAGTTCAGGATTAAGATCATCAGATTTTAGGTTACAGCCCAAAAGGTACGTCATGTGAGAGAGGCAGGTTTGTTGCTGACCTCCAGCACGTTGTCGAGCTGTGTGTTTATAATGTCCTTTATTTTACTCGGATCGTCAGCTGGCTGGAGGAATTCGAGATGTCCTTGTGGAATTATCCTGCCCCAGGTGTGAAGTTCTACCAGAGTGCATGCTTGTCTCTGAGGTTTGGATGTGCTTCCCTGCAACCAATTGTTTCATCATCTGGTGAATGGCTGCCAGATTGTGACTGTGGATGAATTATCAGCGGCAACATGGAAAGATGACTTTCATTAAGTGACTTTGGACTATCCACGAACTGGAGATATTTTTACAGCAAGTCTTTCAAGAAGTAAACACTAATTTACTTCATGTACAGCAAATGATTAGGGACAAAGAACATTACGCATTGGATTTGCAGACGTTTACTGCCAAAAATAAAAGAAGTTATGAAAGTTGCTATGATTATTCTTACTTATTAATAAACACTTACCAGAATCTGAAGAGTCAGAAGTGTTTGCCCAGAATATTATGCAAACTGGTGGCCTTTTTTCTGCCGGTGAGCCTTTTAGTTTGAGGGGGACTGAGGAACAGCAGCATGTCAGTCATTTTTTTTATCGTGCTAATTTTGTTTAATACATTTACAATGTTGGCTCTTATTTTCTGAAGTTCTCCACATTATCTTTTTTGTTCATTTGTTTTTGGGATGTGGGCAGCACTGAAATGGCAGCATTGATTGCCCATTGCTAGTTGCCCTGAGGGCATTAAGAGTCAACCACGTGTTGTGAGACTGGGGTCATCGCTAGGGCAGACTAGGTAGGGGAGGCAAGATTCCCTTCCCTTAGTGAACCAGTTGGGTTTTTAACTACATTTTTCCTGGTACTAACCCATATATTACCAGATTTATAGAATTCAATTTCAGTACTGCGCCTGAAATGTTATTTATGTGATTGACCGATGCAACCATTTTTCTTTTGTGCAAAAATATACATCTTTATCCAATATATCCTTTGCCTAGAATGTAAATTTCTGTGTCTCTAAGATGTGCTCAAAGGATGCCTATTGCTCTTAGTAGATAGATTTTTGGAATGTAAGGGAATCAAGGGATATGGGGATCGGGCGGGAAAGTGGAGTTGAGGTCAAAGATCAGCCAGGATCTTATTGAATGGCGGAGCAGGCTCGAGGGGCCGTATGGCCTACTCCTGCTCCTAATTCTTATGTTCTTAGTAGCTATTTTATGTCTTACTGTCCAAGTGTGATATGTGACAGTCATTTGCATAGGTCAAGTGGTTCTTTTCTCATTGTTTTCTTTCCCAATTTCCCCCCGTTTTCTATCACCCTCTCTTGATGTACTAACCTTTGCTGGAGTATGGTTCCACAAGGAGAAGCAGGCCTCCAGTACTATTGAATTTGCTTCCGCCACCCTTTCACAGTGCATTCCAGATCATAATAACTCGTTGCTTTATTGCCAGCAGCTATTTGATTGTGGAAGGTAAATAAAATTGCATCCAATCCTGTTCTCAGCCAGCACGCACCCACTTTCCAGCAGGGGTTATGGACTAGCAATGAGGATCGGAACCCTGGCTGATTTTTTTTTGCCCTCTCTGGCATAGGGGCGCTGAGGCCAATTATATCGCCCAAAGCTGCTCCAGTTGATATAGGCCAACTCAGCAGGCAACTTTGGACCTTCTGGTGCCTATGGCTTAGCGCTCCAACAAGTGATGGTTTTCTTGGCTAGAGCGCTGAGAAGCTCTCTGTTCTGGTTATTGAAGCGAGAATTTTGAATAGTTCCAACAAAATGCTCATTGGGAAGTTTAATTTACAGCCGGTAGTGGGTTAAGAAGCACAAAATTGGAAAATATTTGGGTAGATTTTTAACTTGTCGCGTGGGCCTAAAACTGGCTTTGCAATTGGTCGCCCATTATAGCAACTACCCAATGTTCCTTCCCTTTCCGTTCAGTGGTGGTAGGTTGAAAATCTACCCAAATATCTTCCGACTAGTGCTTTTTAAGCGACTCCTGTGGCGGATCGCCACCTAAATGGGCACAATCCACTTTCCCGTCCGTGGACAATAAATCGGGCACCTTGCCTTTAAGGCGCATGCTGCCTTTAAGGCATGAAAAAAGGAGTGGGCGTGGCCTCGGTTTTGCAGAGAAATGTTGTAGCAGCCATTTTGCCAAGGAGATGTATTAAAAAGCCATGTGCTCCACATATTGACTCGGCCTCAATTCGTGCTTCGCGGCAGCCACAACATTGGTGACCCCGACGCTCAGAACGTATTCCGAGCACTGCAATGGCGGACACGAAAGCAGTTTCCGTGAAACTGCCGGAGTTTTGGGAAAACCAGCCCGAAGCCTGGTTCTTCCAAGCCGAGTCCAGATTCCGGCTGCGACACATCACCACAGATGGGACGAAGTACGACTACCTCGTCACATCACTCGGTAGCTCCACAGTTACGAAGGTCTGGACAACGCTGCAGAACCCACCAGAGGAGGGCAAGTATGCACATCTTAAGGCCGTGCTCCTTAAAAAATTTACGGCCTCGACATACCAGCGAAACTGCCACCTTCTCGACCTTCCAGGCCTCGGTGATGCCTCACCGTCAGACCTCCTCTCCCACATGCTCTCCCTCACCGACGAGAGCCCACCCGGATCCCTCTTCCGCACGCTGTTCATCCGCCAGCTACCTCTCAGCATCCGCCCAGCGATCGTGGCGTCCGGCCTCACGGACCTGGAAGCCCTGGCCGATGAGGCCAACAAGCTGCTGTCCGCTCACTCCAGCCGTGACGTCACTCCGGACCTGGCAGCCACTGCCTGGGCGCGCCCCTCACCGGCCACCACGCGGCCACAAGGCCCAGCCACCGGGCTTACGGGGCTTTCGCGCCCCACTAACCCGGGCCACTGTTACTACCACGCACGGTTCGGCGCCAGGGCACAACGGTGCACACCTCCCTGCTCTTTCAAGTCCGCCCCCGTACCAGCCCCCGCGATGGCCGTGGGCCACGCGGGCTCCCTGCTGTACGTCACGGATGACAAAACCGGCCGCCGGTTCCTGTGCGACACTGGAGCTCAGCACAGCATCATCCCGGCCTCCTCCCTCGACATCCAAAAGGGCAAACGAGGACCGGCGCTGGCTGCTGCTAACGGCTCGGACATCCGGACGTACGGCACCCGCACAGTCACCCTCGACCTCGCTGGTCGCTGCTACCGATGGGAGTTCATCACTGCCAAGGTGCTCTCCCCTCTTATCGGCGCAGATTTCCTGTGCGCCCACGGAATACTGGTAGACATCCCTCGACACTGCCTCGTGGATATGAACACCATGTCCCCCACCCTGGTCGCCATGGCCCCCCATCAACCCGCCGACATGGCGTCACAGTGCCACGCCCGGGCCACGGATGACTACTCGGCACTCCTGGCCGAATTCCCGGCCCTTACCAATCCGACCTTCTCCGCGGAGGCCGCCAAACACGGGGGAACACTTCATCCCCACCACAGGCCCCCCAGTGTACGCCCACGCCCGCAGGCTGGACCCGGCCAAACTGGAGATCGCGCGGACCGAGTTTGCCACCATGGAACAGCTCGGCATCATCCGCCGCTCCAACAGTCCCTGGGCCTCCCCACTCCACATCGCCCCCAAACCAGGCGGGGGTTGGCGCCCCTGCGGGGATTACCGCCGCCTCAACGACGCCACCACCCCTGATCGGTACCCCATGCCGCACATCCAGGAGTTCTTGGCTAGACTGGCCGGCCGCTCAGTCTTTTCCAAGGTCGACCTGGTGCGCGGCTACCACCAAGTCCCCGTCCACCCCGCGGACGTCCCCAAGACGGCCGTAATCACCCCCTTCGGCCTTTTCAAGTTCCTGCAGATGCCCTTCGGCCTCAAAAACGCGGCCCAGGCATTCCAACGGCTCATGGACTCGGTCCTTCGGGACCTGAAGTTCCTGTTCGTTTACCTGGATGACATCCTGGTAGCCAGTTCCTCCAAGCAGGAACACCTCGAACACCTTAGCATCCTGTTCGGACGCCTCAGCAACCACAGGCTCATCCTCAGCCCAGCCAAATGCCAGTTCGGCCTGGACAAGATTGACTTCCTCGGCCACCACATCACCCATGCTGGGGCCATTCCCCTGCCCACCAAGGTGCAGGCCGTCCAACAATTTCCCCGCCCCACCACCATCAAAGGCCTCCAGGAGTTCCTCGGGATGGTGAATTTCTATAACCGCTTCATCCCCAAAGCGGCGTCCCTCATGAGGCCCCTGTATGAAGCCCTCCAGGGCAGGAGCGGCAAGATGGCGGTCGAATGGATGGCAGACGCGTCAGCCGCCTTCGACTTCACCAAGACCGCACTCGCCAACGCCACCCTGCTCGCGCACCCACGGCCCAATGCCAGGGTAGCGCTCACCACGGACGCCTCCGACCACGCGGTCGGCGCCGTGTATGAGCAGTGGGTCGACAGCGCCTGGCAACCACTTGCCTTCTTCAGCCGCCAACTACGCCCCCCGGAGGTCAAGTACAGCACCTTCGACCGCGATCTCCTCGCGCTGTTCCTGGCAGTCCGCCATTTTCGGTTTTTGCTGGAGGGCCACCCCTTCATTGCGTTTGTCGACCACAAACCCCTGACATTCGCAATGGCAAAGACAACCGACCCCTGGTCCGCCAGGCAGCAGCGCCAGCTCGCGGCAGTGTCCGAGTTCACCACGGACATCCAACACGTCTCCGGCCGAGACAATGTGGTAGCCAACTGCCTCTCCCGCCCCGCCATCCACGCCGCACACCTGGCAGTCGACTACGCTCAACTCGCAGCAGGCCAGATCACCGACCCTGATCTGCTCTCCGCACCTACCAACCTACCAGGGCTACGCCTGGCCGAGGTCGCCTGTGGCCCGACCGCAGTCACGGTCAAGTGCGACATATCCCTATGTCAACCTCGGCCTGTCGTCCCAGCGTCCTGGCGCCGCCGGGTATTCGAGATTCTCCACAACCTCTCCCACCCCGGCGCCCGCGCATCCATCAAATTGGTAGCCAACCGCTTTGTCTGGCGCGGCCTTCGCAAGGATGTGCGTACTTGGGCCAACTCCTGCCTAGCCTGCCAACGGGCCAAGGTGCAGCAACATACGAAAGCACCCCTCGAGGAGTTTACCGTCCCTTCGCGTAGATTCAACCACATCCACGTGGACATCGTCGGGCCCCTGCCGCCGTCGCAAGGCCACACGCACTTGCTGACGATCGTTGACCGCACCACGCGCTGGCCCGAGGCAATTCCACTGACCTCTACCACCACCGCCGACATTGCCAGTGCCTTCGTCAGCGCCTGGGTCGCACGGTTCGGCGTCCCCTCCGACATGACGTCGGACAGAGGTCCGCAATTTACCTCTGAACTCTGGACCGCCATCGCACGCAATCTCGGGGTGACCATTCACCGCACCACAGCGTACCGCCCCCAAGCCAACGGACTGTGTGAGCGGTTCCACAGATCCTTGAAGGCATCTCTTCGAGCCAGCCTCCAGGATGGTGCCTGGACCGACCGACTCCCGTGGGTCCTCCTCGGCCTGCGCACCGCGGTTAAAGAAGACCTCCACGCATCGGCAGCAGAGCTCGTGTACGGTCAGCCGCTGCGCGTACCCGGCGAGTTCCTGCCCACCACCACGACACCCTGGTCAGCCGACCAGCAACGCCACGACTTCGCCTCACCGGCGCTACAGTTCGCCCCGGTGCCCATTGCCCGACACGGCGAATCCACCTCACACGTCCCACTAAGCCTGCACCAGGCACGGTTTGTTTTCATCCGGCACGACGCCCACCGCGGACCCCTTCAACCCCCGTACGACGGGCCCTACAAGGTGCTACAGGCTGGGGACAAATTTTTCACCCTGCAAGTGGGCGACAGGACCGAAAAAGTGTCGGTTGACCGACTCAAGCCAGCACACTCGGAGCCCGGTGAGCAGGTCCCTGTAGCCCGTCCACCGCCACGCGGCCGACCTGCCCTCAAGCCAGTTCACCTGGCTGCTCCACGCCCGGCCGTTCCACGTCCACCGGCGTCCTAGAAGAGCCGCTCCGGCCGGCCCATCAGACTGCCGCACCGTCTCGTCCACACCTCCTAAGCGGATTCTGGGGGGAGCTGTGTGGCGGATCGCCACCTAAACGGGCGCAATCCACTTTTCCGTCCGTGGACAATAAATCGGGCACCTTGCCTTTAAGGCGCATGCTGCCTTTAAGGCATGAAAAAAGGAGTGGGCGTGGCCTCAGGGTTTTGCAGAGAAATGTTGTAGCAGCCATTTTACCAAGGAGATGTAATTAAAAAGCCATGTGTTCCACATATTGACTCGGCCTCAATTCGTGCTTCGCGGCAGCCACAACACTCCAATATATTAGTGGTTCATCAGTTGTACCACATTCCATCCCTAAGCTGTACCAAAAGAGTATTTGCTTTACCTCTGAGGTGTGCTGCCCTCACCTGCAAACTACATCTCCAGGGCATACACTGGGGATACTTGGTATCTATTAACACACTTAATAGAATATTTTGTGTAAGGACATTCAGGATTCATGATTATCAACACAATGCACATGTGGGCGCTTGGGCCTGGATTCTCCTCCCATCGGTGGGTTTGCAGCAGGATATTCCTAACCCATGCCAGGAATTACTTGGTGAATCAGAAGGGTTGTTGTCACTGGGTAAAACACTAATGAGACTGAGGACCTGGGAGTGGAAGAAAGGGAGAGGGCCATTTCTCTATGGATGGAGGAGAGACGACCACTCTCAGCTGAGGAGCCAAGGGACCCAGATATCAGGGACCAGTCTTCTAAAGAACAATGATTAGGGAGCATAGATGTCCTGTGGAGGCAGTGGAGACAATTTCCAGACATACGATTGAGATGATGGATAAGTGGGAGGAGTACACTTCCTGCATCTGCAATCCATTACAGGAAGTATCTCATTACCTGCAGAGCACCCTGGAGACAGTCCCAGCCTGGGAGATGGCTGTTGACATATTTCCCCAATAGCCTCTGGGGGATTGCATAGCCCTTTGAAGCACTGACATTCGCAGAAGTCTAAGTAAGACCTTATTGGCGTCTAGGCACTGGTGACTGTGTGTAGGGAAGAGGTACTTTGGGTCAGATTTTGCTGGAGCGGGGTATCTCGTGCCGTGCCCCGTTAGTTAGACTTGTTCGTGTATGTTTAGGTTTTAACATTTTTTGCCCCCATTTTTTGCTGGACGTGCGAGCTGATAACGGCGCAGCGAGGGCAACAGGGCATCTAGGACCTTGGTGAACAACGGGACAAACAGCGCAACTCCTTAACCAATGAGATTTAAGGATTGCGATAGAAACAGAGGAAGAACTAAGAAGGACGTTGAATTAGAGTGGGTGAATTAAATGTCAAATCAGGTACAGAAAGAGAAATAAAGAGAGGGAAAGAAAGATTGGATTAAGAGAGAGAGAAAAAAGAGGAAGCAAAAGTAAGAAAAAAATGTAAAAATTAAAAATTTGACATTTTTAAAATCTCCGAAAACAATTCGCAACTTGAAGGAATGAGACTCCACACTTAAAATTGTTTACTTTCTGGGCAAGAGAAGTTGATTGGCAGTCATTAACAATTATCACACCATTAAAAAGGTACTTACACTATTAATTACTAGACTTAACTTTCTGTGGCAAGTTTAATGGGCAGTTAATGTGCAAATGCAGCAACTTCATGAAAATCACTGGGAGGTTTAGCACGAGATGCCATTTTTGTGAGGCTAACGAGAGCGCGCAAATCGGCCAGCAACGTGTGGCGATTAGCAATTCACGGGGTATCTCTTCCGCGCCACCAGTTGCTGGTCGATTTGCACATAAATAACGGTGAGCGTCGTTCACACGCTGTTATTTTTCCAGCCCATTCTATAATGTCTGACTCTAAGAGCCTCTAATTTGGCTTGTTGCATGTCCTCATCCTCCGCCTCCTTGAAAAACAAAGGTATTCCCTTTGGGCAAATCCATGTCTCAAGTGCTAACTAGTTCTTTGAGCAGAGCTGAGTAAAAGTACGAGTAAAAGACGTGACTCAACCCCCCAAGGTACTTTAAAGAACACCGTGCAGGCAAAGAAGCGCCAACCTTCAGTACGAGCACACAAAACGGCCTCCTGCAAGCTGTATCCGCCTCAGAGATACCTGCTGCAGCCTCTACCGCCAAAATGATCGTGGCATTAATTATCTGGGGCAAGAATGGAAGGGAATGGGTCAGAGAGACGGTAACAACTTCTGCTGGATCATAAAGGAAACCGGCAGTTTTTTTGGGAGAGATCGCAGCTGCAGTTTTTTGGGGGGCATATTTGATGTGGTAACTTAAGAATCCATTCTGCTCGCTTTATTGCCTCAAATTCACCCAAAAATAGATGGTAACTCACAAGAGAATCCCTTTTGGTGGCAGAACACTCAGGACCAGGACATGGTGCATCTGAACACTTGGTGTAAAACTGCTGTTGGGCTGCATTATTATCATCTCAGTTCTTTTAATGTAACAGTGCTATATCCCTCTATCCCATTCTTTAGATGTTGTTGCACTCTATCCTGGTATCCCCAGCCCTTGCATGTTAAAGTGCTTCATCCTGCTATCCACAGTTCTTATATGTTATAGATCTGTATCCTTATATTCCAGTCCTTATATGCTATACTGCTCTATCTCAATATTCCCAGTTCTTGTATATTGTCCTGGTATTCCCAGTCTTTGTATATTACACCTCCAAGTTCCCCTCCAAGTCACACACCATCCTGACTTGGAAATATATCGCCGTTCCTTCATCGTCGCTGGGTCAAAATCCTGGAACTCCCTCCCTAACAGCACTGTGGGAGTACCTTCACCACATGGACTGCAGCGGTTCAAGAAGACGGCTCACCACCACCTTCTCGAGGGCAATTAGGGATGGGCAATAAATGCTGGCCTTGCCAGCGATGCCCACATCTCATAAAAACGAAAAAAAAAAAAGTACTCTGTCCTGGTATTCCCAGTCCTTGTACACAGCAGAACTAAACACACTGAGATATAAATAGAACATCTGGGGATGTCCTATGGTGGCCAATGCAATGAGTAAATGTTCCCTTTAACAGGAGTGCTGCTGTTGTATTTTTCAGGGAAGAACGGGGATTCCCACTACTATCATGAGTCGAGAGTTTGTTTGTTTGTAAATCGCTTTTTAAGTGTTGGCCCGCTTGCATCATGCAATGACATTGCAGCCAGGTCGAGAGGAGCACTGAGCTAGGGTGGGGAGCAGTTGACGACAGAAAAGCCCACAGTCCTGAAATGTTTCACACAGATAATGGTGTTTCTAGGTTACTGCCGGGGGTCAGGCTGTTAATCTACCCCAGTCAGTATGAGGGGGGCACTTGGAACGCGATGAGAATTTGAGATTGTGGATATCACAGTGACTCAGATATTTGGTGCAGAATGCCTACGAGGTAGTTTTCTGCTGTCCCAGGTTACTTGCTGAAGGGTGTCACACACACCACACCAAAGGCGCCGGGCTCTAAACAGCTACAGGTTCCACAACTGACAGATCTCATTGCCGCTGCAGTGTAACCTTGGAGAACTGAAGGTGTCGTTGGGATACCTAGAGGGCTACATTTTTTCCAAAAGGTAAGCATTATTTCGACCAGGCTGAATAGATCATTTTCAATCTTTCGGGTTCGTTGAATGATGAAAATGAAGTGTATCACTGATCTGATAATGTTTTCTTCTAAAGACGATGTGAGGTGTCAACCCAAATTCCTGTCATTCCTTTCATTTTCATCGGGAATGCAGGACGCTGCTTGAAGCAGCACAAATTCCAAGGGTAAGAACAGGTTGCAAACTAGCCCCGCTACTTCTGCTGGGCGGAGGTAAATGCAGCCCTTCCTGTTGGCTTGGAATTCAGAGCATCGGACACTTTCCTCTGTGGTCTTGTCATTGCAGAGTCAAAACCCATCTTGCCCGTGTTTTGAACATGGTGCAGAACCTGAAACAACTCTGTAAGAAGCAGTAAATGAGTCACCCAGCCATTGTCTTGGAAAGCATCACGAAACCAAATGGCATTGGTCTGTGTTCTCAGTAATTCAGTACCTCTGTGTATTGGATAATTCCATGTACTGGATTACTCTGTACCGTGCAACTTTGCATACTTGGATGAATATGTGTGCTGGATAGTTTTGTGTACTACTTTTCCATGCTCCCTCTCAGTCAACTGCTCCCTTGTGGGGTTTGAGTTCTGGCTTTGAGCTGTGCAACTTGCTCAGGTCCAGGTCAGTTGCTTGTGCAGGTCTGTTACCTGTTTCTTCTGGAGTCCCTAATTATTTTGACTTGCCTCAATTAACTCTGCGTGAGGACACATAGATGCAACAACCACTGGTATGATGGAAGATTTAATCCTTTAACGTTCTCAATAGAACCCAATGACCGGCTAATTATTCATTAGAGCAATGTAATCAATAAGTTAATAAATAATAATTAGCGTTGAACATACTGATTCTGGCTCTGTCCCCATTATATCAGTATGGGGATCTGCCACTGCAAAAGTTTGAAGACGTTATGGTTCGTTCTCCTAGTGTCTGGGTGTTAATGATCCTTTACTTGGGAAACTTTCTTGGAGACTCTTTTCCAACCCCTCACCAGCACAATCTCTGTCATTCAGATCAGTACCGTGGATATCTTTGGTCTTCACACGATAGGTTACTTTATAGAGTAGAGATCCCAATTGGAAAACTGTACAATTAAGACATGCTATATTCCCGTGTGCTATTTTTTGCAGACGTTAACAAGTTCCAAATGAAATTTAAAATCAGAATAGTGGCAACAGGAATATAATGCAGGTGTGCTGAGTGTTCGTACATTAAATTCAGAATTGGTACCATTATATGTTCTGGTATGCCCTGATAAGAATGTACAAAGACGTAACACCCGCCTGGATTAAATGATCTCTGCCAATAGCTGATCCCTCGCCGCCCGATTAAAGAAATAAGTACTAACTGGATTTGAATAAATACGTGACTTAATAAAAAAGAAAGAATTGCATTTATTTAGCGCCTTTCACAACCTCAGGATGTCTCAAAGCACTTTACAGCAAATGAAGTACTTTTTTGAAGTGTAGTCACTGTTGTAATGTAGGAAATGCAGCGACTAATTTGCACACAGCAAGCTCCCACAAACAGCAATGTGATAATGACCAGATAATCTGTTTTTAAGTGTTGGTTGAGAGATAAGTGGTGACCAGGACACTGGGCTTACTGATTATCCAGCAGTAAATAAGTAAATTATTATTGTCTGCATTTAAAACCTTTCAGACTACTGAGTTTTAATCAACCATTGAATCGGTTATGTCTATATAAGAAGTAATTGGGACTTAGGAAAAATACAATTGGTGACTTAATACATAACTAGAAACTAGAGTTTAATGATACATGAATATTAAAATAATGTTGAATTTGAAAGCATAATCATTTTGATAAATACTTCACTGGCTATAGAAACAAATAATCACTTGAATTTGTTTGACTAAAATGATCATGAAAGCTGCTGGATTGTCAGTGTCTCCCACACCCCAGGACAAATAAATTAAACTAATTTCATTGTTATCCTTGAAATCTTCAGTCACTTGCTTCATGTCTTCAGCCTCATGTTGAGGGGAAACATAAATTGCTAAATTGCCCCATAATCTGTGATGACTCAAGGTTGTTATTAAAAGGAGATACCTGTACACTTAGTGGCTCCTGTCAAATACTTTTTATTGCCATGCTGTATGATTTGGAGTTGCTGGTCAGGGAGAGCCTGGATCACATGCTTTTTATAGAACTCCCTCTGATGTGATATCACGAACAGGTAGGGCTGCCCACAAGTGATGTCACAGGAGCACATCTTTGTGAGGTCACCTTCTCTGCAAAAGTGCCTGCTCCAAGGGTGTTTCTTCAAAGCATAAATCACATAATCAGAAGCAATACTATAGTATGGACACCCCCCACTCAGGACTCCACTCATGCCTTTCTATCCTCTGTGTGACTCTTGCATGCCTGTACGTATCCTGATACCGCTTCCACTGTACCATGATGTCTGGTACTTGGAAATGAGCCCCCCACCACCACCCCAAGTTTATACATTTGATAGCTTTGTAGACAATCTGTATTAATAAAAGGCAATTTGGCCCATCCTGTATAAAGGGATACATGGAACACAATCCCGCACACAGAGCTGCCTGGCACTGATGAAAATGAGAAGTCGCACAACACCAGGTTATAGTCCAACAGTTTTATTTAAAATTACGAGCATTCGGAGCTGTTGCCCCTTCGTCAGGTAACCTGACGAAGGGGCAACAGCTCCGAAAGCTCGTAATTTTAAATAAAACTGTTGGACTATAGCCTGGTGTTGTGCGACTTCTCATTTTTGTCCACCCCAGTCCAACACCGGCATCTCTGCATCATGGTACTGATGAGACCACATTTGGAATGTTGTGAACGGTTTTTGGGTAGTCTACTTCAAAAGGACATAGATAAGTTGAAAAGTTTATCCCTTCCACAGACTCTCTCTATAAGTTATAGACTCAAACTATTGCATCTCCTTCAAAAAGGTTCTGCAAAATATCTCCTTGCTTCTCAAGGTAGACCGCATAAAACTCCAGAATATCCATCCACCCATCCATCCTACATTATTCAACCCTGACCAGTTGCCTTCCTTAACTTGAAACCACCATGTTTCCAGCAGTTTCGAAATCATTATGTTCCACAGACCATTCAACCATCTCTCTCTATACTTTTCCTTATAATGTTTCTGTCGCATTCCTAAGCAGGTATTTTATGAAATAAAAACCAAAAATGCCTGGGAATACTCAGCAGGTCAGGCAGCATCTGTGGCAAGAGAGAGAAACAGAGTTAATGTTTCAGGTCGATGACCTTTCATCAGAATGTAATTCTGAAACTCTTTTTAAAAGGCGTTGTTCAACACAGTGTTAACTGCTTGTGCTGGAAATCGATTCCACATATTCTGTGGGGGCGGGTGGAATAAATCCTTAATAACAACAGAAAACGCTGGAAAAACTCAGCAGGCCAGGCAGCATCCGTGGAGAGAGAAAGAGAGTTAACGTTTCAGGTCGATGACCTTTCGTCAGAACTGTGAAGAGCCGGAAATCAAATAGATTTAAGGCCAGAGTAAAGCTGGGAAAAGGGGGAGGGGATAAAAGAACAAAGGGGGAGATGAAGAGACATTAAGAGACATTAAGAGATATGCAAGGCTAGAGGTGGTGTTAATGTGACAGATTAAGGCTGAAAGAAGTGTGAACAAACACGAGAAGGGAAACTGAAATCAATGAAGATGAACAAGGTTGAAGAGCCAAACGGAAATCCCGTCGAAGAGAAGAGCAGAACTTCTTCAAGGTAGGCATTCCTAGAAGAGAGGTGGCAGTGAACCAAACACTAATACGATAGCAAAATACTGCGGATGCTGGAAATCTGAAATAACAACAGAAAACGCTGGAAAAACTCAGCAGGCCTTGCTTGAGGCTCGGCGATATTAGATCCATGTCCTCTAGTGGCTTTCAATCTGCTTTCCTTGTGTATTTTCTCAGTATTTAAAAACCTGGGTCATGTCTCTTTTCTCTAATGAAAGTACAGTTAATTTTGTGAGCCCCTTTTCTTCACTTGGAGTTTGATGTTCTGGTACCGCCCTTACCGTTCTTCTCAAAGCCCTTTTAAATGATCTTACGTCCTTTTGAAGTAGACTGCCCCCAAAAACCGCTCACAACATTCCAAATGTGGTCTCACCAGTACAAGGCAGCTCCGTGTGCGGGATTGTGTTCTACGTATCCCTTTATACAGGATGGCTCTGTGTTCCAGGCAGTAACGCTACTGGGTAGCAAGGAAAGTAACGTGGGTTATGCAGCTAATTGGAACCAGAAACATGAAACACAGACACCTTCATGAATGGGTGTCCATTCACAATGGTGGAAAGGGAGGACCTGCGTGCGATGACTGAAATTATCCAGTCAACGTAAAGTGTTTCCCAACAAAGTGAATTCAGTGGTGGAATGTGTCTTGACGGCACCTGATTCTAAAACATGTTGGTTTAACCCCGTGTACCCTATTGCACCGAGGAGTCGGAGAAGAGCAACAAGAATTACTCCAGCCCTTAGTTACGAAGAGAGAGACTTATACAATTTCAATGTGTTTTCAGTGAAGGAACGATGATTGACTGGGAACTTAATGTCGGTATTTAACATTCTGAAAGGCATGGATAATATATATGCAAGCAGCTGATTTGATTCAAACTGTGGGCACCTTGGGGGCAATAAAAAATGAACAAGACTTTTTAAGAAGGACTAGAGATTGTAAACATTTTGTTTTCTCACACAGTAGTGGATATTTCTAGTTAGATTTCTATCAAAACCAATTAATACTGTGCTGATTAATTACTCCAACAAGAGCTGGAGCAATATGTAGATGAGAATGGGATGAAGATTTAACGCATCGTCACATACTCCACGGATTCTGTACTACTGGGGCCACCTGTAGAACGCAGCTGGGCAGGATTGAAGAATTGACACTGTAACGCCAAATTGAAATCCTGGAGATTTTGCTCAACCACTTTTGAAGATCGAGGAGAAAAGTTAGAGAGTATTATCTTCTTGGAAGTTTAACTTTGGTTTTTTTTTCATCCATCTCTCTCTGGAAACTAAATCAATTGGGTAGAGTCCACGACAGTGGAAATTACAGCTCAGAAGTTAGTGGTTGCGATGTTAACGAAGCATGTTCATATGATGCCCCTTTGTATACTATTTCAGCAGATGCATTAACACAGTTAAAATAAACAAAGATCATTTTACACAGCGAGTTGTTGTGGCCTGGAACGCATTCCTGAAAAGGTGGTGGAAGCAGATTCAATAGTAACTTTCAAAAGGGAATTGGATAAATACTTGAAGGGAAAAAAATAGAGCAGGGGGGGAGTGGGACTAATTGGATAGCTCTACCAAGAGCCGGCACAGGCACAATGGGCTGAATGGCCTCCTTCTGTGCTGTACCATTCTATGATTCTATAATGTCTGATTTAAAATAACAGCCAGAGGAATGTCATGTAAATGCATTATGTGTCTGACCACTAATATTGCCAATGGTCATTTCTAGGCTTATATGTGGTTTGTTGGAAGAGGCCGTCTCAATGAGCCAGAGGCTTTTTTAGTCCCATAATTTGTGCTCTTCTGATTTGAATTCCTGTTTCTCACTTCAGTTCTCTACTCATGGGCCTTTCTCAATAAAAAAAAAACCCATAGGTTTATTGAATAATAAGAACAATTTAAATTAAATGCGTTGAAGTGCTGTTGTATGTGGCTCACCGATGTTTGAGGGAGGTCTGAACAGCAAGCACCCATCCCTCAACTCCTGGTGCCACACTGCCCTCCAGTGGCCATGCTTTGCTACAAACACAAAAATACTGAAGCGTTTAAGTTCTGAAAACCCTGCACTGTCACTGGAAATCTGCTAACATTGGAGAAGTGTTAGGAGTGACAGATATGATCAGTAAGATTGTCATAGCTTGCAAACCAATCAGTGCTTTATCCATTATCCGCAATTTTGGTTGGGGGGGGGGGAGCTCTGCAGGAATTATTAATCCTTTAATTTTACTGCATAATTAAAATGTTTAAAATCTACCCGAAGGAGCTGTGTTTATTGTTGAGCGTGGCACATGTCACAATAGGCTACGTTTTTGTAGCAATTTTTCTTTTTTTTCTTCCTTCCTGTCCTGAAGGCAGTGGCGCGTGCTGCAATACAGGTCCGTGGCATTGCCAGCAACCCTGGGGCCTTTACACAAGAAGCCATCTGTCAGCTTAGGTGATATGTGTTGGCAGGCTATTTGGCCTGGGATCTTCCTTGTCTATGTGGCTCAAAGCCGCACCACACGGTGCATTTACCTGCAGAGCCGCCACAGGTCACAATTTTTAAATCCAAATGAGTCACTTCTAACTAAGTAGCGGTGGGCCAGTCTGCCATAACTACAAGTGACTTGTACAATAGTGTAAATGCAGTCGAATGAAATCTAGGCATTGTGAGCATTTCACCCTTTTAAGTTTCCTGAGGGTGTTTGGTGCCGATTGAATCGTTGAAACTAATGTTTGCAGTGTTGTATTGTTAACCTGACAACTATGGTTAAAATGCAATCCTCGGGCAGAAGGTTTCTGAAAAGGCAACATGCTGACTTTTTATTGGAGAAATGATAATGATCCTCATCGGTCAATTCAAGCAGTTTTCCAAATTTGGACACTCGGTATAAAGGCACACAGTACGCGGATGCTTGAACGAGGAGCACACTCTTTCAGGATATTCACCATCAAGGCATTCTGTATTAGGACAAATGACCCTGGGATACTCTCCACCAGAACACTTGGTATAAAGACACATGGTATTGAACCATGGCATCAAGACACACACTCAGGCACAGCACAGTAGGACACTGTACATAAGTACAGAATATCAGGATATTCAGCATTGGGATCCAGCAAATTAGGGCACTTGATATTGGGACACTGTGTACCAACATTGGAAACACTTGGCGCACGTGGTACGGGTACACTAAGCATCAGGATAATATATCAGAGCACTCAATGTGAGGGCATTTGATAGTGGGGCACCCAGTATCTATACACTGTAAGAAAGAAAAACTTGCATTTAAATACGCACCTTTCACGACCACCGGACATCCCAAAGTGCTTTACAGCCAATGAAGTACTTTTGGAGTGTAGTCACTGTTCTAATGTAGGAAACACGGCAGCCAATTTGCGCACAGCAAGCTCCCACAAACAGCAATGTGATAATGACTAGATAATCTGTTTTTAATGATATTGATTGAGGGATAAATATTGGCCAGGACACCGGGGATAACTCCCCTGCTCTTCTTCAAAATAGTGCCATGGGATCTTACCTGAGAGAGCAGACGGGACCCTCGGTTTAATGTCTCATCCAAAAGACGGCACCTCCGACAGTGCAGCATTCTCTCAGTACTGCCCTGGAGTGTCAGCCTAGATTATGTGCTCAAGTTTCTGGGGTGGGACTTGAACCCACAACCTTCGGACTACGGAGGCAAGGGTGCTACCCACTGAGCCACGGCTGACACTGTACTCCAAAGTACTGTACTATATACTATTATCTGGAAAATCTGAAACAAGGTACCTGATACAGGACACACCACCTCAGAACACTGGTTATCAAGACACCCTCGACCAGGGCAATCTGTATCAGGGCAGTTGGTGATGGGACATTCAGTGTAAAGATCCTGCCTCAGGAAACTAATTATCAGCAATCAGTATTAGAAGAATTCAGATAAAGACACTTGCTTTCAGAATGCCTAATCACCATTAAGAATATGCTCCAAGAAACCTGCTATCAGGATACTGCACGGCAAGACACGCCGTCTCGGGACACTTTGTTAAAAATGGGGTGAGCATAGCTGGAGTGATTGCTTTTTGATGAAGTCTAGCTCAAGTGAATATAGCTGACGTGACGAGATAGTTAACTCTATTTTGGCGGACTCCACAGAGATGACTCTACCTGATTTGATATTTGCTAAGATGACTTTATGAGGGGTGGCTCCAGTTAGGTGTACTCTAGCTGCAACGAGTCAAACTGGGTTACCTGGGGCTAGGGCGGCTCTAATTGAGTTGATTCTTTCAGAGGCATTGCAGCAAGTCATCAAGGCTTCTTCGACAGCACCTCCCAAACCCATGACATACACCACCTAGAAGGACAAAGACAGCAGGGTTACGATAGCATAGTGGTTATGTTACTGGAGTAGTAATCGAGAAGCCGGGACTACTGATCCAGAGATATGAGTTCAAATCCCACCACAGCAGCTGGGGAATTTAAATTCAGTTAATAAATAAATCTGGAATAAAAAGTTAGTATCAGTAATGGTGACCATGAAACTACTGGATTGTCATAAAAACCCATCTGGTTCACTAATGTCCTTTAGGAAAGAAAATCTGCTGGTCTAGCCGAGATGTGACTCCAGACCCACAGAAATGTGGTAGACTCTTAACTGCCCTCTACTGTTCAAGTAGGTGACTCACCACCTTGAGGGCAATTAGGGATGGGCAATAAGTGCTGGCCTTGCCAGTGATGCCCCCATCCAGGAACAGATTTTAAAAAAGGTACACGGAAACACTGTCACTTCCAAGTTCCCCGGTAATGTCATGCACCATCCTGAATTTGACATACATCGCTGTTGCTTCATCATCACTGGGTCAAGATCCTGGAACTACCTATCAAACAGCACTGTGGGATAACTTTCAGTGCGGAGGCTCAAGAAGAACAGCCACCATCATCTTCTCAATGCCGAATTTGCCAGTGATCCCCGCATTCCGAGAATGAATATCAAAAAAAAGGTGTATCTACTTGGAATGATTCTGATTGGGGCATATCCATAAGGGTTGACTGTAGCTGGGATGACTTAGGATGAAGTCTATCTTGGGTCACTCCAATTAGGACAATGCCTGAGGTGGCCCTATCTGGAACGGGTGTAGTTATGTAAACCTCAGCTGGGTTAACTCGAACCAGGATCACTTCAAGCTTGGCTGAGTTGACATTAGATGGGCTGGCAATAATTTTGGGGCGGGTTATTCTAGCTTGCAGGCTTTACAACCTTTCTCCCTGCAGCGAAATGATGATAAGGGAAACACATAAATCTGTTTGCTAGATTCTAATGTCAATGGTCAAGTCCACATTGGTTACAGGTTGCTCCATGTCTGCTTGTCTGTGTAGTGCTGGGGAAAGTCAATTGTTGGAGGTTTAGTGTTTGGACTGCCTTTGCTCGGATACAGACACCTTACTGCAAATCTCTGCTCAGTTAATTATACCAATTGATGTAGCGTAAGTTTTGGAATTCCCTCCACCTTTCTACCTCTCCTCCTCGAAGACACTCCTTAAAACCTACTTCTGTGACCACCTGTCCTGATATCTCCTTATGTGGCTTGGTATCAAATTTTGTTTGATAACGCTCCTGTGAAGCACTTTGGAACGTTTTACTATGGTAGGGGTGTTATATAAATGCAAGTTGTTGTTGTTATTGTAGTCTGAGTATTTTAATTTTTGATTTAATTTAATTTAATACATTTTTGTATTTTTAGGATATGCTGTCACCGAACACTGTCTGAGAGGAGAAGGATAACAGTAATAAGCTGAGATAGTGTTTAGAAAGTGAGAGACATGGCAAACAGAGGCTCCTACGATCTCCAAAGGGTAAGTGATTATGGGAGTAATCTGTGTAATACAAGGCACATTCAAGATATTAACAGGACCACAAATTCAAATAATGATGAATGGCTCACTGACAATAGGAATACGCTGCATTTGAAATGAGAAAGGAGATGGGCAACATGCCTTTGAAGAGAGCTCCGAGACGTTCTTCCATGTATTTCGGATCCTTTTAGGGAGCAATGCCCGAGGCAGTATTCTGGGGAGCAAGCCTATAGTCCAGGGTACGGATTGCTTGTCAGGTGATGTAGACATCAAGAATTTTATGCCTTGTGGTTGCAACAGCAACCTCCCAGTTTGATGGCAATAGTCTGCTTTTGCCTGAGGACCAAATTTAAACACATTGGAGTGGTAAAGTGTTCTGGTTTCTGAGAGAGGGGGAGAGGGTTGAATTGGAATGGAACAGATTGGAAACTGAACATTGGGTTGAATTGGAATGGAACAGATTGGAAACTGAACATTGGGTTGAATTGGAATGGAGCGTATTGGAAACTGAACATTGGGTTGAATTGGAATGGAGCGTATTGGAAACTGAACATTGGGTTGAATTGGAATAGAACGGATTGGAAACAGAGCATTGGGTTGAATTGGATTGGAACAGATTGGAAACTGAGCATTGGGTTGAATTGGAATAGAACGGATTGGAAACTGAGCATTGGGTTGAATTGGAATAGAACAGATTGGAAACAGAGCATTGGGTTGAATTGGAATGGAACGGATTGGAAACTGAACATTGGGTTGAATTGGATTGGAACAGATTGGAAACTGAACATTGGGTTGAATTGGAATGGAGCGTATTGGAAACTGAGCATTGGGTTGAATTGGAATGGAGCGTATTGGAAACTGAGCATTGGGTTGAATTGGAATGGAACAGATTGGAAACTGAACATTGGGTTGAATTGGATTGGAACAGATTGGAAACTGAACATTGGGTTGAATTGGAATGGAACGGATTGGAAACTGAACATTGGGTTGAATTGGATTGGAACAGATTGGAAACTGAACATTGGGTTGAATTGGAATGGAACGGATTGGAAACTGATCATAGTCTTGAATTGGATTGGTACGGATTTGAAACTGAGTATTGGGTTGTATTGGAATGGAACGGATTGGATACGGAGCATTGGTTTGAATGGGAATGGAACGGATTGGAAACTGAGCTTAGCGTCACAATTTATGGAAGAGAATAGTACCACAGGTCGTAGCTCATGTGAGGACAACGTGTCAAAAGAAGAGCAGGTGTCAGTACAATATGGTATAAGCACTACAGGTGTGAGCACGATGGAACATCGGCTCAAGTGTGAACATAGTGTGCCGCAGGCACAGCTATGGTGGAGGCATAAGTGTGAGAATGATGTGGCACAGTTCGAATGTGAGCATGGTGTGACACAGGCAAAAGTGTGAGCATGGTGTGGCACAAGAGACATTTGTCATATCCACTGAGGTTAGGTTTAGCCCAGTGGAACAGTCCCACCAGCCCAACTGAAAATAGGATCCATTCTTTTGTGTACTCGTGTTTCATGTACCAATGTGTATTTACCCTGTATTTATCCATAGTAAATCCAACTGCCTTTAGTTGACCCATCACTTAATTTAACCAGATCCCTTTGAATAGTGTCAGTCGCCCTTATACTATTCAGCTGGCCACATGACTTGTTATCAGTAGCAAATATAACAGCAGATATTTATTACCTTAATAACTTCAGTTATGTGGATAGACTGGAGAAGCTGGGGTTGTTCTCCTTAGAGCACAGAAGGTTGAGAGGAGATTTGAGAGTGGTGTTCAAAATCATGAGGGGTCTTAACAGAGTAGAGAGAAACTGTTCCCATTGGCGGAAGGGTCGAGAACCAGAGGACACAGATTTAAGGTGATTGGCAAAAGAACCAAAGGCGACACGAGGAAAAACTTTTTTATGCAGCGAGTGGTTAGGGTCTGGAATGCACTGGGTGGTGGAGGCAGATTCAATCGTGGCTTTCAAAAGGGAATTGGATAAGTACCTGAAGGAAAAAAAGTTGCAGGGCTGTGGAGAAAGGGCGGGGGAGTGGGACTAGCTGAAGTGCTCTTGCAGAGAGCCGGCACTGGCTCGACAGGCCAAATGGCCTCCTTCTGTGCTGTAACCATTCTATGATTCTACTTAGAAATAGTGTAAATATGGAGGAGGGGTGGGCAGCAAGAACAGACCTCTGAGAGACGGTAAGATAGGGACCCCATGATCCTCACTGATGTTTAGTGTCTGATACGCAAGAATAGTTGCAGTACAGTGCTCAGCATCATGTAGTGTACGTACTCGAGCATAGCTACTGTACAATACTCAGAAACACTGACAGTTTTACTCATCTATATAGACTGTACAATTCTCCCTGTACCGAGAAGCAGGCTTTATAAGCAGTGACAGCCCATTGATGTTATGTTTAAGTTGACATACCCAAGTATGTAGAAGACAGACAGAACAGACACCTCACACAAACTGCAGCGACGTACATCATTCACTAGACTAGAATGAGGGTGACACTCAGAATATTTGGTCTCTTTAATGTTTTGAGTGTTGGAATTTGGAGGATTGTAGGAAATCATCTTTTTTTTAAAAAAATCTTCAACTAAGATCGCATTACCATGCTGATTATCTGATAATTTGGCAAAATTCAACCTCATGCGATGGCATAGAATTGGCATCCAGTTTGGAAATTTCGACTGAACACTGCAGGATCAGTTTCAAGTTGTGGAAAGTTACCTCCGAAGCTGATCAGCCTGAGCAAGGATTACAAAATAATTAACCCGATTGATAATTGTCCAAAAAAAGCAGGCTAATCTCAATTTGCTTTCAAGATTATTGAACTGAAGCTACAATGATAGAAAACTGACCCTGGTCAGAGGCTGTGTCACTGCCAGTCTGCAACACCCAAACGAGAATAGCAAAATGGCTCAGAATATCTGCAGCTCAAGTGAGGAAACAAATGTATTAGTTTGGGGGGGGGGGGGCCAAACTTCTTCACATTCCAATCCTCAAATCCTAATGTCTCTCTACCTGTGCCCTCCCCCCTGTACAGTAAAAGATGTTCATTGTTCTGCTTAAGGCCAAACAGGACCCTTATTCTCCCAGAGCCATTAAAGGCTACTTCAATGAGGAAGAGGCAGATGACTTGAACAGAACTTTGGAAGTGGCGAGTTTTGCGGACGTTGACTTTGACTCTGCAGAGGCTAGATGGAGTGATGATAGCGATTTTGATTGTGAGTAGACTCTATGTAGTCTAACATTCTCAAAGTAATTTCAACTAGTGACCACATTGCAGATAATGGCTAGTTAACATTTAACACAAGAATACCATTTTACAATTCATTGTAACAGAAAAAGGAAAATCTGCTTTAATATTGAAGTGAGAAGTTAGCAAATAACATACACTGTGTAGGAAGGAAGGGGGCAATCGTCCAGGTGTTGGTAAAACCTCTCCCCATTTCCATTAAGAGAAAAATTTAAGATGCTTTGGGCAAAAATGTGCTTGCCCATGTCCAGTAAGTTAGTCAATTATTATGAGGCAAATGCAGCCAAATGAAAAATCAGATAAATGATCATCTGCTGCAACCTGGACAAACTTTCAAAATTTTAAACCATTTCACTTTTAGAGCTTAATGGAGTTAGCAACTTCAGACTTCAGGGCTGAGGGTTCAGCGAGCTCAGACTCCACAACAATTGCGAGGGGGTTGGAGTATAAGAGTAAGGAAGTTTTGCTGCAATTATGCTGTGAGACCACAGCTGGAGTACTGTGTACAGTTTTGGTCTCCTTGTTTAAGGAAGGATATACTTGCCTTAGAGGCGGTGCAACAAAGGTTCACTAGATTGATTCCTGGGATGAGAGGGTTGTCCTATGAGGAAAGATTGAGTAGAATTGGCCTATATACACTGGAGTTTAGAAGAATGAGAGATGATCTCATTGAAACGTATAAAATTCTTAAAGGGCTTGACAGGGTAGATGCTGAGAGGCTGTTTCCCCTGGCTGGAGAGTCTAGAACTAGGGGGCATAGTCTCAGTATAAGGGGTCGGCCATTTAGGACTGAGAGGAGGAGAAATTTCTTCACTCAGAGGGTCGTGAATCTTTGGAATTCTCTACCCCAGAGGGCTGTGGAGGCTCAGTCATTGAGTATATTCAAGACAGAGATCGATAGATTTTTGGACACTAAGGGAATCAAGTGATATGGGGATCGGGCGGGAAAGTGGAGTTGAGGTAGAAGATCAGCCATGATCTTATTGAATGGCGGAGCAGGCTCGAGGGGCCGTATGGCCGACTCCTCCTTCTTATATTTGTAACGGAGGGTTCAACAAGTTCAGACTCAGGATTGAGGGTACAGCATATTTAGGAGAGAGAGTCAGTAACATTAAACTGCAGGATAGAGGAGTGAGTAACATTAAACTCCAGGATCAGTAAGATCAGGCGTAAGGAATGGATTGCCATCTTTTTGATCACATTTTACGTCAGAGCTAATTGTATTTTTACAATTGTTTCCCCCATTCATCTAAGTCTGTAAATTATTCTCAATGAGTCAATTAAAATAGGTTGCTCAGAGTATACAGCATTATTTAGGGTAATAGAGCAAATACTAGTATTGAGCAAAACAATTTCATAGAGTCAAAATACATTCTTGTTAATGTTCCTTTTAAAAAATCTCTCACAGACCTTCGCGAGTCATTCTCCCACAGCCCCCAAGTACTCTCCACTGATAGTCAGGAAAAGAAGACAGCACCTGGGGCTCAGGTAAAGTGCTCTGTTGCTGTGTGTACCACAGTGTGTTCCTGATCAGTGAGTAACCTATCTGCCACGACGTTACTTTCACTTATCATCAATATACCCTAGAGACTGTATGCCGGACTCACCTGGAACAAAAATTCAAAATTGCTTTTGGTACATGGAATATAACTGATGCATCGGTTTTTCAAAATTTAACGTGTTGTATGATTCAGCAAAAAACAGAACTAAGCTTCTGCCTAGCTCAGACTGAGGTTGGAAAGTGACTGAATGGTGCTGGTGTGGTGTGTGCTGCCAATTTAGAGAGAGCAATGCATCTGTTCACATACCACAATTACCTCCATACTTCATTGAGGCCAGTATCAAGCAGTAGATGAAGGCATTTAGCTCCCAAGTTTTTCCATTCTTCTGCCATTGTACCTTACATTTAACATATTTTATTGTATAACTGGTTAGGAACAAGATTAAAGGTTCTAGACTAAGCTGATCAAATATTCCATCAGGCATGATGTGCTGCTTGGGCTGGATGAAGGGGAAAAAAATGCAATCTGTGGAGGAAAGGGTTTAATTACAGAGATGCACAGAAAGATCGATCGATTAGTCTGGAGTTTCACTTGATTAACATTGGGGAGTATTTACGCAGAACTTTATCTGAAGGAGATAAATAAGTGAGGTAGAGTCCGCGATAGGTTAGAAAGATTGTACGTGGCCTGTGGAAAGAGTAGGCCTGATGGGCAAATCGCCTTTTTTTATTCTATGCTTTCTTATATTCTTATACCAATGTCCAGAAGTTTGTCTTGTTGATTTAAGGGCCCATTCCTTTTAAATTACTTTTTGTTTATCTGTTTGTTTGTTTTTTGCAATGTCTGAGGTAGCTGATTTGAAATTGTTGTGTCTCGCGTATTAAAATAGTCGCCGGCATTAAAGCGCATTTGCAAATAATTCATTTTTTAAAGCGAGGTTGTAAATTTTCTGAGGTCACCAGACCAGGACTAGCTCCTTCCCCTCATAGAAGTCTGGGAGGCTGATATAATATCGGCAAAACTCACACAACGTCAGTGTCAACATTGATGTAATACAAGCACCGGAGAAAGGTTGGGTGACCTGTGGCAGGGCATAAAGAGGACAATATGGGGGATGATCAAATCAGACAGAGCCAATTGTGCAACCATTACTTGTGGCACTGATGGCGCCAAGGTTATCTTTGCATTCTTGACAGAGTTGCAGCGATAAGCATTTACTGAGCCTATATTTCATGGTGACATGAGAACCTGCAAAAACCTATGAGACTGGGAAGATGAACTTAATGAACTTTGGTGTTGGTTTGCAATAACTTATAAGTAAACCATCAAAAGCTGGATCAGTAGGTTACAATAAGGGTATAGCAATGCACAAGGAGTATATTAATATATTGTAGTAAGAATGTTATATCAGTATATTATAATCGGAGAGGTTAAAATGAGATATATATCAGTGTGCTTTCTCAAAGTGCATTGGGTGATGTATTACAGTGAGAGACATCGATGGGAATAAGATGTATACACAGTACGTAGAGAGAGGGTGGGGTATATCTGTGTGCAGCAGTAAAGTATGTATAACTATTTCTGTCAGCAGCAAGGGGTGGAGCAGTGCATTAGAGTAAGGGGTGAGAGGTGTATCAGTGTGTTTAAGTGGGGGTGGGCATTCTGTATTAGTGTTACAATAAGTAACTCGATGGATTATGATGGTTTTCAAACTTTGCTGCGTGAGGGACCCCCCCAAAAATATTTAAAAGACTGCCGGGGATCCCTGCCATTCCCAGGTACTCCCTGTCCTAACTTCCCAAAGATAGTAAATGCAAAACAGTGCCGATATTACATAGAATTATATAGAATATACAGCACAGAAACAGGCCATTTGGCCCAACTAGACTGTGCTGGTGTTTATTCTCCACACGAGTCTCCTCCCATTCCATCTGCTGCATCTCAGCCTTTCAGCATATCTTTCTATTCCCTTTTCTCTCATGTACTCGTCCAGTTTCCTTTTGAAAGCATCTAAGCCATTTGCCTCAACGGCTTCTTGTGGTAGCGAGTTCCACATTCCAACCACTCTCTGAGTAAAGATATTTATCCTTATTTCCCTGTTGGATTGATTAGTAACTATCTTGTATTTATGGCCTCTAGTTTTGGATTCTTCCACAAGTGGAAACATTCTCTCCACATCTATCCTGTCCAACCCATTCATAATTTTAAAGACCGCTATCAGGTCACCTCTAAGTCTTCTCTTTTCTAAAGAAAAAAGCCCCAACCTGTTCAATCTTTCCCGATAGCTGCAATCTCTCAGTTCTGGTGCCATCCTTGTAAACCTTTTTTGCACTTTCTCCACTGCTTCTATGTCCTTTTTATAGAACTGTGCCCAGAACTCTAAGTACGGCCTGACCAGGGTCCTATACAAGTTTAATATAACGTCGCTACTTTTGAATTCTATACCCCCAGAAATTAATCCCAGTGCTTTGTTAGCATTTTTAATTGCTTTGCTGATCTCTGATGCTGCTTTTAATGATTTGTTCACCTGTATCGCTAGATCCCTTTGCTGTTCTACGCCATTCAGTTTCTTATTTTCTAAGGTGTATGTGTTTCTAGTTATCCTACCAAAGTGCATCATCTCACATTTATCTGTGCTAAAGTTCATTTCCCACTCAACTGCCCAGTCTGCAAGGTTTCTAATGTCTTCTTATATTGCATTCTTTCTCAGTGTTCGCTATAACTCCCAGTTTGGTATCATCTGCAAATTTTGATATTGAGTTACTTGTTCCTAAATCCAAATCATTAATGTAAATTATGAATAACAGTGGTCCCAGCACTGATCCTTGTGGAACACCGCTTCCTACTTTCCTCCAATCTGAATAACTACCCTTTACCCCTACTCTCTGCTTTCTACTTTTTAGCTGATTTTCTATCTATTCAGCTATTTGTCCCCTAACTCCACATGCCCTAGCCTTTGTCATGAGCCTACCGTGAGGTACCTTATCGAAGGCCTTTTGAAAGTATTATAATTCAGCAACGGAAATGGCAGACTAGTAAATCAACAAATACAGAAAAATACAGAAATATGACAATGGACAGAGAGAAATCTGATGATCTCGCAGACCCCATAAGGTATAGGGTCCTAAGTTTGAAATTCTATGACTTATAGTGAGTGGTATATTATTGGGTTACTGCGTTACAGTGTGGTGTATACTGTTGTGCTATAGTGGGAGAAGGATATATTTGTGTGTTTACAGTGAGGTGTATATCAGTGTCTACTTTGAGGGGCAAGGTGTATGTCAGTGGGTTACAACGGGGTGAGGGTTAATATGTCTGTTTTTGTCTAAGATATTAATCATTAAGAAATAAAAACATGTGGTGAAACCATGGGAGCTGAGTGGTGTCCACCTGCTCTCGATGTCTTTGACTGTTGGCTTCTTGGCAGTTGAGTTTTGATGTATGTAACTGATTGATGGCTTTTATTGTGGAAACGGGTAATTACTCACTTTTCTCTGCTCTTTTCTTTCGCCCTTCAGCTATCCGAAGGTGAAGCAAGTCCGAAGCCTCATACCAGGATCAAATCCAGCCCACCAGGAAAGGGAGTTGTTGCCTTTGAGTAAGCGACACCTCGGAGCTTCTTTATCTGTGTTTGATGGAGAGCTGTTGACTCACGCCAGCATGGGACTTTCTTATACTTGGCTTTGACCCCACCCCCTCCCGCTCATTTTTCTTCGCTCATCCTTCTTGCCCAAGGTGGTGACTCTAAATGGGTTATGGTTCCACTGGGGCCAGCAGCTCTCCAATACTTTATCCATTCAGTCCATGATGCTAGGCACCCTAGGCCCCCATCTAGCTGGTGATATTACAGTCCCTAGACCCTGTCTCAGTTAAATTGGCTACTTGCATCCACATCAGCTATGCCCCTCAGGATTTTAAAAATCTGAATGCTGTCTCCCGTCAATCTTCTGAGCCTGTGAAGATCCCACCCACGTTCAGCCCATTAGTTTACAATCGCCAGACCACATAAAATAAAAATTCTCTTTGTTATCAAACTCAGGTTCAAACCTGATAGAGGTTTCTAAAATACTTCTCCTTCTTCTCTTCTTCTTCTTCTTAGGCAGTCCCTCGGAACCGAGGATGACTTGCTTCCACACTAGAAATGAGTTCTCAGGTGACTGATGAGTCCGATGCGGGACCTACAGTCTCTGTCACAGGTGGGGCAGACGGTGGTTGAAGGGGCGGGTGGGTGGGGTGCTTGGGTTGACGTGCGCTCCTTGCGCTGTTTGCGCTTGGCTTCCGCTTGCTCCCGGCGAAGAGACATGAGGTGTTCGGCGCCTTCCCGGATGCTTCTCCTCCACTTTGTGCGGTCTTGGGTCAGGGATTCCCAGGTGTCGGTGGGGATGTTGCACTTTTTCAAGGAGGCTTTGAGGGTGTCCTTGAAGCGTTTCCTCTGCCCACCTGGGGCTCTCTTGCCGTGTCGGAGCTCCGAGTAGAGCGCTTGTTTTGGGAGTCTCGTATCGGGCATGCGGACAATGTGGCCGTCCATCGGAGCTGATCGAGCGTGGTCAAAGCTTCGATGCTGGGGATCTAAAATAATGAAAGAGCTGGATAGCGTGCCTATTAGATTATTCCAGTTTGACAGATTGGGGAGCACCAGGGGACAGGTGTTTAAACTACGCCACAGTAGGAATAGACTGGATGTTAGGCGGTTCGTCTTATCCCAGAGAGTAGTGAGCCTCTGGAATGCGTTGCCGCCTGGTGCGGACTCTCTGCATTGCCTTCAAGAGGGAACTGGACCGGTTCTTGACTGAGGCAGAGATCGCATGGTATAGAAGGTAAGCGGCTTTACAGAGCACCATCCTTCAGCCGACACGCACATGTTTACATTCCTCGTACATCAACATTCGGTGTTTACATTCAATGTACCGTCCTTCAACCTGCTCGTACTTCAACATCCTCTGGCAAAGATTGCAATGGTGTGTGATGGGAGGTTTACGGTATGGCAATACTACAAACATCCCAGGGCCCTACTTCAACCTTCAACACTGGCTGTTGCTGAGTGAAATCTGTATCTCTCTCTCTCTCTAATGATGCCAACCACTTTTTTTTCTCATATTGAATGAACTAAACATGAACACCTTTCGGAAGCTGAATTAACCGAGTTCCATATGCCAACAGGAAGCTCTTTCAAAGGGCCGGCACGGGCACAATAGGCCGAATGGCCTCCTTCTGTGCTGTATCATTCTATGATCACTCTATAACACATGGTCCATGTGATCTCCTGGACTGGTTTTGATTGACTGACGGGGCTGGCGAGAAATCTCCCAGTGTATTTTTTCCCTTATTGACCCTGGGTTTTTCTCTGTTTTTTTTTGCCTCTTCCAGTAGATTATATGGCTGCGGGGAGGGGGTTGGGGGTGGGGTGGGGGTTGCGGGGGACAGGAGGTAGGAAGTGTCTAGTCATGATGCTCCAGCCTATATGAGTATGGGGCAGGCTTTTTGGACCAGCTGTTTTTTTCCTGCCCATCATTTTCACCTGTTCATATGTTCAGGAGTGCTGGATTCATGCAGATATGGCTTGGGTTGAACCCATTACTCTGTAGTATAAAGGCCAGTATCTAATCTGTTGCACATGTCTGCATTTTCTTTAATATAAATCTAGCATTTCAACATGTTGTTTTTGACTTATGGATACAATTTCAGGAAATCCGAAGTTTGGAAGGGGAAGAGGCCCAAATAACATAGTCAAAAAATATCCAGTCATTCATTCCAATGAAGACTTGTAAAAAGTTCTGCATGGGTGAAATTCCCACCAGTCCATCGGTACCGTTGACTGCCCATCATTACCACTGCACCCTGAGCTGGATTCTAATGCTGTTACTGTCCTTTATTTTGTAGCAAAGACACAAAGCTTCCTAAAATCCAGCCAGCTCCCCAAAAAACCTCCGCAGATGATGAAGCTGGGGACAGGGGCACAGTGGGTAAGTGACATCATACTCCGTTACCTCTAACGTTTTCTACTCGTCAGTCATTTCAAATAAACTGGCTTTTAAAACACCAAAAACACAACTTTCCACATTCATGGCAAGACATGCTTTTTCAAATAGAAATGTTTAGTAATGTCAGCTGCAGGTTTGTAAGGGAGAGTTGGTAATGTAACAGCCCATGTAACAGTGGGTTAGCAATACAATACAGTGTTAAGGTTAGTAACATAGTACAGTGTGTAAGCAAGTTTCTGAAATATATCAAGGTCCTAAATAACAGCTTACATAAAAATGGGTTAGTAACATACTGCATTGTGTAACTGTGGATTGGTAATAATGCCCTGTGTAATTGAAGGTTAGTAAAATACTGACACTACATCAGAAATAGGAGCAGGAGTCGGCCATTCGGCCCCTCGAGCCTGCTCTGCCATTCAATGAGATCATGGCTGATCTTCTTCCTCCTCATGAGGAGAAACTTCTTCACTCAGAGGGTAGTAGGTCTGTGGAATTTGCTGCCCCAGGAAGCTGTGGAAGCTACATCATTAAATAAATTTAAAACAGAAATAGACAGTTTCCTAGAAGTAAAGGGAATTAGGGGTTACGGGGAGCGGGCAGGAAATTGGACATGAGGCTGAGTTCGGATTGGTCGAGGCCCTGTGGGTGGCGTAGCGGGCCCAGGGGCTGAGTGGCTGGGTCCTGCTCCTACTTCTTGTGTTCTTTAGATTTGAGGTGAGGATCAGATCAGCCATGATCTTATTGAGTGGCGGAGCAGGCTCGAAGGGCCGATTGGCCTACTCCTGCTCCTATTTCTTATGTTCTTATGTTCTTATTATCTCCACTTTCCTGCACTATCCCCATATCCCTTGATTCCCTTAAAATTCAAAAATCTATCGATCTCTGTCTTGAATATACACAATGACTGAGCCTCCACAGCCCTCTGGGGTAGAGAATTCCAAAGATTCACCACCCTCTGCAGATGCCTATTTTGATTGCATGTGTCAGTTATTAAGATTTAGTATAACAACACACATATATTAAATAAATCTCAGTACATGCCTTCAACTGAAAAAAGCTGTACATAATTGCATTACATACACATGTAACTGGGTAATGCTGTGTATAATGTCTGTACCTGTAATTAGGAAATGTTATATAATGGCCTCAAGTGCATCTCCCTTGTGTAGACTGATCCAAAACTGATGACACTTAGCTTGCTGATACTTGGGGACTTGGCTGAGGTACCAGAGAGAACTTTAGCAACAGTGAGCGCTGTCAGGAGACGAGGGGGGAAAAATTGGAAAAGGATTGACATCATGCCTATGCTCTGCGGTGTATTTTACATCAACTATCAATGTCTGTTGATAGTGGGCTGTGTGACTATCACACTGTACGCTGGATTATCAGAAAGGACCAAAGTATATCTAGGTGCTTAGTACAGGGCACTATTCCTCTAGTTTAATTCATTGTCTGAATAAACTTGCCATGTTGGTGCCTTCAAAATCTCACAAAATGGCTTTTGATTTCATATTGCCATCTGTGGCAATTTGATGGTAGATGGTCTAGTGTAACTGGGATGTCACCACTCTCAACTCCTGGCCTCTTTACTGTAAACAAATTACAATGGAAAGACTGAACTCCTTCAGTTTATGGTGACTACACTAACATTCCCGATGCACTCACTTGTTGTCTTCAGTCAAAATGACACTAGGAAAACAGCAATGTAGATTGAAACGATCTCTTAGCTGTACAAGAAAGAGCTACAGGAGCCACTTTGGCTACTTCAGGTAAAGCCATTTCTTCAATGAGCCCTGACAAATGTTGTGTCGACATTACTACAGACTAGAAGAATAGAATGACTGATGTTGTATAAATATGTTGAGGAAATACATTGGGGGATCTGTTTGGCACTTTACTTTATTTTGTGGGTAAATTTATGTAAGATGTGAATGCGTACTGGTGTTGGGTTTTCCTAAAATACAATATCCAATGGGTCCTGAACCTGCTTCCTGTTCATGCCTTGGGTACAAGTGAGTTGGTGGGCTTACCATGAATAAGGTTAATATGATACGGATGGTATGGTGTGAGCGAAACAATGTCGCCACCGTGTAACTGAAGATATGGATTCCGTGCTGTGGTATGGTTCTACGGGCTTGGGACACCCTTTGATATTTGCCCAAGTGACCACTGTTCATGTGTGAGGCTTAACAGTGCCCACGATGCCCATGCTAAGGGAATCATGGATTCCCCACTTATTCCAGGGTGATGACAAGTTAGATGGTTGGCTCCTTGGGGACATGTATCACCTGCTCAAAATGTGGGTGATAACTTCAGTATGGAATCCCTGGATGCCCCCAGCAAACAGCATGTAATGACACACATTGAACCCCAGCTTCTCCAGTCTCTCTACATAACTGAAGTCCCTCATCCCTGGTAGTGTTGTAGTAAATCTCGTCTGCATCCTCTCCAAGGCCTTGGCATCCTTCCTAAAGTGCGGGGCCCGGAATTGAACACAATACTCCAGCTGAGGCCTAACCGATGTTTTATAAAGGTTTAGCATAACTTCCTTACAAGGCTCTGCGCCACTGTCAAGACCTCACACACAGTCGTGTTCAAACAATGGTTCCAATGTTTGGATGCACAAGGCAGGCTCTGCAACATGCCCTGGAGAGAACTGGTAGTAGACTAGTGATGTGCTGCATGCTGCACAACATAGCTATCAAAAGAGCCTTACACGTGTTCTTGGAACATGAGCAGCCACAAGGTGCAAAAAGGAGGAGAAATGTGAGAAGTCGCACAACACCAGGTTATAGTCCAACAGTTTTATTTGAAATCACGAGCTTTCGGAGCGCTGCTCCTTCGTCAGGTGAAGTGACGATAGTGATGATACATCTCTTCACTTCACCTGACGAAGGAGCAGCACTCCGAAAGCTTGTGATTTCAAATAAAACTGTTGGACTATAACCTGGTGTTGTGCGACTTCTCACATTTGTCCACCCCAGTCCAACACCGGCATCTCCACATCAAAGGAGGAGAAGGAAGAGGAGCAGCCGGGGATTGATGATGAGTATTACCAGAAGTACAACAGCCACTGCAGGGGGCAGCACAGGCTCACCAGGCTCTGGTGAATCAATTCTTTCCTTGAGGCTGCCTTTATATTTCATTAAGACTCATTTTTTTACATAAAGAATCATTCACCAATAGTGCTGTTTACATGACAACCAAAAGTAACCAACACAGTAAATTTTACATGGCTCTGTGCCACTGTCAAGACCTCACACACGGTCAGCGCAAATTAGAAAATCGCAGGTCCTCTCCTGCAATTTTACGTCCATTGAAATCAATTACCAGAAAACCTGAGTCAGCACATCTACAATTTTCCAATATGCCCTGAGTGCCAATGGCATGAGGTCTCACAAAATTCATCTCAACGGCTGGAAACTTTAAGATGATTTGATGTTTCTCTATTGAAGATTATAGCAAGATGCAGTGTGTGTTTAACATGATGTGTTGCTGTGCCTACCACTTGTATATGTGCACTAATACACAAAGGCATTTCTATACCACTACTCCTGTGTGGTCTACTATTGGAAGGACTGTGTGGAGGCTTGCTGTGATGTCTGCTGTGACACCAATGTGTCAGATCCAGCTGGTAAGAACATAAGAAGTAGGAGCAGGAATAGGCCACTTGGCCCCTCGAGCCTGCTCCGCCATTCAATAAGATCATGGCTGATCTTGGGCTCAAAGCCACTTCCCCGCCCGCTCCCCATAACCCTTCACTCCCTTATCTTGCAAAAATCTGTCTATCTCCACCTTAAATGTGTTTAATGACCCAGCCTCCGCAGTTCTCTGGGGCAGAGAATTCCACAGATTTACGACCCTCCGAGAGAAGAAATTCCTCCTCATCTCAGTTCTAAAAGGGCGACCCTTTATTCTAAAACTGTGCCCCCGAGTTCTAGATTTCCCCACGAGGGGAAACATCCTCTCTGCATCTACCTTGTCGAGCCCCCTCAGTATCATATGTTTCAATAAGATCCCCTCTCATTCTTCTAAATTCCAGTGAGTATAGGCCCAACCTGCTCAACCTTTCCTCATAAGTCAACCCCCTCATCTCTGGAATTAACCTAGTGAATCGTCTCTGAACTGCCTCCAATGCAAATATATCCTTCCTTAAATAAGGAGACCAAAACTGTACGCAGTACTCAAGGTGTGGTCTCACCAATACCCTGTACAGTTGTAGCAGGACTTCCCTGCTTTTATACTCCAACCCCTTTGAAATAAAGGCCAACATTCCATTTGCCTTTTTGATTACTTGCTGTACCTGCATGCTAACTTTTTGTGTTTCATGCACAAGGATCCCCAGGTCCCTCTGAACTGTAGCATTTTGTAATCTCTCTCCATTTAAATAATAATTTGCTTTTTTATTTTTCCTGCCAAGGTGGATAACATCACACTTTCCCACATTATACTCCATCTGCCAAATGTTTGCCCACTCACTTAGCCTGTCTATATCCCTTTGCAGATTCTTTGGGTCCTCTGCACAACTTGCTTTCCCACCCATCTTTGCATCATCCGCAAACTTGGCTACATTACACTCGGTCCCTTCATCCAAGTCATTAATGTAGATTGTAAATAGTTGAGGCCCCAGCACCAATCCCTCTGGCACCCCACTAGTTACCGTTTGCCAACCGGAAAATGACCCATTTATCCCGACTCTCTGCTTTCTGTTAATTAGCCAATTCTCTATCCATGCTAATATATTACCCCCAATTCCGTGAGCTCTTATCTTATGCAGTAACCTTTTATGTGGCACCTTATCAAATGCCTTCTGGAAATCCAAATACACCACATCCACTGGTTCACCTTTGTCCACCCTGCTCGTTACATCCTCAAAGAACTCCGGCAAATTTGTTAAACATGATTTCCCTTTCATAAAACCATGCTGACTCTGCTTGACTGCATTATGATTTTCCAAATGCCCTGCTACTGCTTCCTTAATGAAGGACTCTAGCATTTTCCCAACGACAGATGTTAGGCTAACTGGTCTATAGTTGCCTGCTTTCTGTCTCCCTCCTTTCTTAAATAGGGGTGTTACATTTGCGGTTTTCCAATCCGCTGGGACCTCTCCAGAGTCCAGGGAATTTTGGTATATTGCAACCAATGCATCCACTATCTCTGCAGCCACTTCTTTTAAGACCCTGGGATGCAGGCCATCTGGTCCAGGGGACTTGTCATCCTTTAGTCCCATTATTTTATCAAGTACTATTTCCTTAGTGATAGTTATTGTCTTTAGTTCCCCCCTCCCTGTGGCCCCTTGATTATCCATTATTGGGATGTTGTTAGTGTCTTCTACCGTGAAGACAGATACAAAATATTTGTTCAGAGTCTCTGCCATTTCCCCGTTCCCCATTATTAATTCCCCAGTCTCATCCTCTAAGGGACCAACGTTTACTTTAGCTACCCTCTTCCTTTTTATATACCTGTAGAAGCTCTTACTATCTGTTTTAATGTTTCTTGCCAGTTTACTCTCATAATTCATCTTCTCTCTCTTTATTATTTTTTTAGTCATCCTTTGCTGGTTTTAAAAAATTTCCCAATCCTCTGGTCTCCCAACAATCTTGGCAACATTGTATGCCTTCGTTTTCAATTTGATACCATCCTTTACTTCCTTAGTTAGCCACGGATGGTGCTCCCTTCTCTTAAAATCTTTCTTTCTCACTGGAATTTATTTTTGTTGAGAGTTATGAAATATCTCCTTAAATGTCTGCCACTGCATTTCAACTGTCTTACCCTTTAATTTATTTTTCCAGTCCACTTTAGCCAGTTCTGCCCTCATGCCATTGTAATTGCCTTTGTTTAAGATCAGGACACTGGTTTGAGATACAACTTTCTCACCCTCCAACTGAATTTGAAATTCAACCATGCTATGATCACTCTTTCCGAGAGGATCCTTTACTATGAGATAATTTATTAATTCTGTCTCATTACACAGTACCAGATCCAAGATAGCCTGCTCCCTGGTTGGTTCCATGACATACTGTTCTAGGAAACCATCCCGGATGCACTCTATGAACTCCTCCTCAAGGCTACCATGGCCAATTTGATTTGTCCAATCAATATGGAGATTAAAATCACCCATGATTATTACCGTACCTTTTTTACAGGCCTCCATTATTTGTTGATTTATACTCTATCCAACAGTATTGCTACTGTTCGGAGGCCTGTAGACTACGCCCACCAGAGACTTTTTCCCTTTATTATTTTTTATCTCCACCCAAACCGATTCTACATCTTGATCTTCTGAGCCAATATCACTTCTCACCACTGCACTGATCCCATCCTTTACCAACAAAGCCACCCCACCTCCCTTTCCTTTCTGTCTATCCTTCCGAATTGTCAAATACCCTGGCATATTCAGTTCTCAGCCCTGATCACCTTGCAACCATGTCTCTGTAATGGCGATCAGATCATACCCATTTGTATCTATTTGTGCCGTCAACTCATCTATCTTGTTATGAATGCTGCGTGCATTCAGATATAGAGCTTTTAACTTTGTCTTTTTACCATTTCTCCTTGTTTTGGCCCCATTTTCTGTTGCACTCTTATTTTTAAACATTCTGTCCCTTCCTGTCACACTCTGGTTATTATTTCCCCCATCTCTATCCTGCTCTATTGCTTTCTCATTTCTCATTGACTTTTTAAATTCCCGCTCACCTGGATCCTCCTCCCCACTATTTAGTTTAAAGCCCTCTCTACAGCCCTAGTTATTCGATTCGCCAGGACCCTAGCCCCAGCATGGTTCAAGTGAAGCCCGTCCAAACGGAACAGCTCCCTCTTATCCCAGTACTGGTGCCAGTGCCCCACAAATCGAAACCCATTTCTCCCACACCAGTCTTTGAGCCACTCGTTCATTTCTCTGATCTTATTTACCCGATGCAAATTCGCTCGTGGCTCGGGTAGTAATGCAGAGATTATTACCTTTGTGGTTCTGCTTTTTAATTTAGCCCCTAGCTGCTCATACTCTCTCAGCAGAACCTCTTTCTTTGTCCTACCTATGTTATTGGTGCCTAGGTGGACCATGACAACTGGATCCTCCCCCTCCCACTCCAAGTTTCTCTCCAGCCCAGAGGAGATGTCCTTAACCCTGGCACCGTCCTGCCTTTGTGCTGGGAATAGCCTGTCCTATTCCTGCTGCAAAGGTTTGCTAGCTTTCAAGGTCTTCTCCTGTCTCTTGTCCAAAGGCAAGGGGCTGACAGTGACTTGACAGTATCTCATCTTTTCTGGTGCTTCTGGTTGGATGTTCCGGCTGTAGGCTGAGTCCTCCCATCAATCACTACCCTGTTTGTCGACTTTTGGATGAGACGTTAAACCGAGGCCCTGTCTGCTCTCTCAGGTGGACGTAAAAGATCCCATGGCCCTATTTCGAAGACGAACAGGGGAGTTATCCCCAGTGTCCTGGTCAATATTTATCCCTCAATCAACATCACTAAAACAGATTATCTGGTCATTATCACATTGCTGTTTGTGGGAGCTTGCTGTGCGCAAATTGGCTACCGCGTTTCCTACATTGCAACAGTGACTGCACTTTAAAAAGTACTTCATTGGCTGTAAAGCACTTTGGGACGTCCGGTGGTCGTGAAAGGTGCTGTATAAATGCAAGTTTTTCTTTCTTTTTTGAGCACAGAGTATCGCAGTGACATGTGGGCCCTGAATTCCTAATTCATGGTGTCCGGAGTCTATCTCCAAATGTGTTGAAACTGGTGGTTCTTAAGTATAAACTCAATGTCCTCAGTAGCAGCTACGCCTATTACCCACCGTTCAATGGAAATCTGCAGACTGAGAAGTCAAATCCCCAACTGCAAACATAATTTTCAGTGGATCAACTTGATCCAATTTCTGCTAAATTGCTGGCCACTCAACATCCCTTCCTGGCTCCCTTGCTAGCTAACATTGTAAACGGTTCCCTCTCCTCGGGTACTGTGCCCCTCCCTTTCAAAATGGCTGCCACCACCCCGCTCTTCAAAAATACACCCTCAACTTCTCTGTCTTTGCAAACTACCGTAACATCTCCAAATTCCGTGAACGTGTTGTTGCTTCCCAAATCTGTGCCCATCTTTCCGCAACTCCCTGCTTGAATCTCTCCAATAAGGTTTCCACCCTGTCACAGCACCAAAACAGCCCTAACGAAAGTCACAAATTACATCTTCTGTGACTGTGAGCATGCTGCATTATCCCTCCTTGACATCTCTGCAGCCTTTGACATGGTCAACCACACCATCCTCCTCAAACGCCTATCCTCCATTGTCCAACTCAGTGGGATTGCCCCTAATTGGTTCCACTCTTACCTATCCGATTGTAGCCAAAACATCTTCAGCAGTGGCCGCCCTGCACCGTTGCCTCCAGAGTCCCCAAGGATCCTTGGCTCCCTCCTCTTCCTCATCTACACACAGCCCCTTGGTGACATCATCCACAGATGTGGGGTCAGCCTCCACATGTATGCTGATGACACCCAGCTCTACCTTTCCCTACCTCTCTCCACCCGTCCACTGCTTCTGTGTGGTCGGACTGTTTGTCTGACATTCAGTCTTGGGTTGAGCCACAATTTCCTCCAGTTAAACATCAGGAAGACTGAAGCCATCGTCTTCAACCCCCACCAAACTCTGTATCCTTTCCAGCAATTCCACCCCTCTAACATAAAGCTAGGCTGACACTCTAGTGTAGTGCTGAGGAAGTGCCGCACTGTCGAAGGTGCTGTCTTTCGGATGAGATGTTAAACCGAGGCCCCGTCTGCTCTCTCAGGTGGACGTAAAAGATCCCATGGCACTATTTCGAAGAAGAATAAGGGAGCTATCCCCGATGTCCTGGCCAATATTTATCCCTCAATCAACATCACAAAAACAGATTATCTGGTCATTATTACATTGCTGTTTGTGGGAGCTTGCTGTGTGCATGTTGGCTGCCGCGTTTCCCACACTACAACAGTGACTACACTTCAAAAGTACTTCATTGACTGTAAAGTGCTTTGAGACGTCTGGTGGTCATGAAAGGCGCTATATAAATGCAAGACTTTCTTCCTTTCTTTCTTTGAACTGGACTGTTCCTATTCAAGCCCATGCTGAACTTCCGACCCCATATTCGCTCCGTCGCAAAGACTGCCTACTTCCACCTCCATAATATCGCACACCTCTGCTCATATCTCAACCCATCTGTTACACAAGCCCTCATCCATGTCTTTGTCACCTCTTATCCCGCACCATTCCGTTATCCTTGGTAAGCTACATTTAAAACCTCAAATTAAAAATTCTCATCATTGTGATTAAGTACATTCACGGCTTTGCTCCTCTGTATCTCTGTAACCTTCTGCAGTCCTGGCTTAGTGTCCTTTTCCTTGTTGATTAAGCCTTTGTGAAGTATCTTTGGATGTTTTTCCACATTATAGACGCTATATTTTTGCAAGTTTTTGTTGATCTGCAAGAAGGCAAGCAACTGCTGCATCCATTTATGCAGATAAAGTTCAGAGTTAAAATACTTAAGTAAACTTGTTAGCCTTTAGCTAACTTTGATTGTCATTGGTGGCAACCTAAATATATAGCAAGCTTGGTTTATTCACAGCCATTCTCCTCCTTAGTTTGGAACTTTCCTTAACTCTCACACCTTCTTCTAGATACCCTTCCAGTGCCCCCAGATTGATGCTCTCTGTGATGGCCTCCTACGATTGCTTCACCCACTTGATATTGGTGCCCCTCCACTCCAAAGAGTGGCTGCCCTTTACTATGCCTTCAACACACCAGTTGTGATCTACAGACTAAATCCATGAACCTATTTTTAGACCTTCAGCAGTTTTACTCTATTTCCCACAGAAGTTGTGCACCGCGCTGGTTAAGTGGCTGTTTAGCTAGTTGAGCAGCATTCTTTCAGGTGCCTTCCAATCGACACACAGTTTAGTGCTTGAACCTCCAGAAAGTGCAGAGAGCAAAGCTGAGTATTCCTGTGGTACAGCCGTGACTAACTAGAGAAGATACGGATAGTATTAGATTAAAAGAAGAAGCTTACAATGTTGCTAAAAAGAGTAGTTAGCCTGAGGATTGGGAGGGTTTTCAAAATCAGCAAAGGATAACCAAGAAATGATAAAGTGGGAGAAACTAGAATATGAGAGTAAACTAGCAAGAAATATAAAAACAGACTGTAAGAGCTTTTACAAGTATATAAAAAGAAAGAGATTAGTGCAAGTAAATGTCGGTCCCTTAGAGGCAGAGACAGGAGAAATTATAATTCCCTCGATTCTGGAATGGTCCCAGTGGATTGGAAGGTAGCAAATGTAACCCTGCTGTTCAAGAAAGGAGGGAGAGAGAAAACAGGGAACTATAAGCCAGTTAGCCTGACATCAGTAGTAGGGAAAATGCTATAATCTATTATTAAGGACGTGGTAATTGGGTACTTGGAAAATCACAATATGATTAGGCAGAGTCAACACGTTTTTATGAAAGGGAAATTGTGCTTGACAAACCTATTAGAGTTTTTTGAGGGTGTAACTAGTAGGGTAGATAAGGGGGAACCAGTAGATGTAGTATATTTTGATTTTCAGAAGGCATTCAATAAGGTGCCTCACAAGAGGTTGTTACACAAGATTAGAGTTCATGGGATTGGTGGTAATATATTAGCTTGGATTGAGGATTGGTTAACGGACAAAAAACAGAGAGTGGGAATAAACGGGTCATTTTCGGGATGGCAGGGTATAACTAGTGGAGTGCCGCAAGGATCAGTGCTTGGGACTCAGCTAGTTACAATCTATATCAATGACTTAGATGAGGGCACCGAGTGTAATATATCCAATGTTTGCTGACGATACAAAGCTAGGTGGGAAAGTAAAATGTAAGGAGGACGCAAAGAATCTGCAAAGGGATACAGACCAGTTAAGTGATTGGGCAAGAAGGTGGCAGATGGAGTATAATGTGGGGAAGTGTGAAATTATCCACTTTGGTCGGAAGAATGGAAAAGCAGAATATTTTTTAAAAGGTGAGAGAGACAATGTAATCAGAGGGATTTGGGGGTCCTTGTACATGAATCATAGAAAGTTAACGTGCGGGCATAACAAGCAATTAGGAAGGTAAATGGTATGTTAGCCTTTGTAGCAGGGGGATTGGAGTATAAGAGTAAGAAGTCTTGCTGCAAATATATAGGGCCCTGGTGAGACCACACCTGGAGTATTGTGTACAGTTTTGGTCTCCTTACCTAAGGAAGGATATACTTGCCTTAGGTGGGATGCAACAAAGGTTCACTAGATTGATTTCTGGGATGAGAGGGTTGTTCTATGAGGAGAGATTGCGTAGAATGGACCTATATTCTCTGGAGTTTAGAAGAATACGAGTTGGTCTCATTAAAACGTATAAAATTCTTAGAGGGCTTGACAGGGTAGATGCTGAGAGGCTGTTTCCCCCTGGCTGGAGAGTCTAGAACTAGGTGTCATCGTCTCAGGATAAGGGGTCGGCCATTTAGGACTGAGATGAGGAGAAGTTTCTTCACTCAGAATTTTTGGAATTCTCTACCCCAGAGGGATGTGCATGCTCAGTCGATGAGTATATTCAAGACAGAGATCGAAAGATTTTTGGGCACTAAAGGAATCAAGGGATATGGGGATAGGGCAGAAAAGTGGAGTTGATGTAGAAGTTCAGCCATGATCTTATTGAATGGCAAAGCAGGCTCGATGGGCCGTATGGCCTACACCTGCTCTTATTTCTTATGTTCTTTTGTTCTTATATTCTTATGCCAACACTCACTGTCAAAACAACAACTTGCATTTATAGAGCGCCTTTAACATAGAAACACATCCCAAGGTGCTTCACAGGAGCGTTATCAAACAAAATTTGACACTGAGCCACATAAAGAGATATTAGGACACTTGGTCAAAGAGGTAGGTTTTAAGGAGCATCTTAAAGGAGGAAAGAGAGGTGGAGAGTTTTAGGGAGGGAATTCCAGAGCTTAGGGCCTAGGCAGCTGAAGGCTCGGCCACCAGTAGTGGAGCGATTAAAATCAGGGATGCGCAAGAGGGCAGAGTTGGAGATGCGCAGAGATCTTGGAGGGTTGGAGGGCTGGAGGAGGTTACAGAGATAGGGAGGGGCGAGACCATGGAGGGATTTGAAAACAAGGATGAGAATTTTTAAATCGAGGCGTTGTTGGGAGCCAATGTAAGTCAGCGAGCACAGGGAAGTTGGATGAATGAGACTTGGTGCGAGTTAGAATACTCTTTAGCCAAACAGGTAGTTATAAAGAGGGAAGTTTCTTCTATGTGCTGTATGTAGCTAACTAGTAGCCCTGGAGTGAGGCAAGAAATATAGGGGTAGAAATTAGGTCGCGCCCCATTTGGGGCGCAAATATCGTCCGGACGCAAATATTAGCGCCTGGCGCTAATTATCGGCACTGACGGGAAACTTCACTTTTACCGCCCTGGGAGGTGAGTGGAGCACTGAAGCAGGCGCTGCACACCTCTCTTAAGGCGCAAAGGCCGAGCAGTGAGGCGCTAACTCGGAGCGCTGGCGAAGCTCATGTAATGTCAGTCAGCAATGGAACACACACACAATGGCACGGGCCAGTTCTTAAAGGGGATGGTTAATCTTGCTTTCCATCCACATCCTGTTCATTGCTGCCTTGAATCTCGGCCTGGAGAGACTTGCACATCAAATGTGCTGGAAAGAACAATGGAGAGCACCAGGCAAAGAGCTCAGAGTGCAGCTCCCACGGTCTCTGCTAAATCGATACAAGGAATGGCAAATCAAAATGAACCTGCAAACTGCTGCTCAGTACCCAAAACTCCTTCACACAACGTTGAATCTCTCCAGAAGTCTCTCCCTCTCTCTCTCAGAATGCGTAGTTCAAAAATGCCACCAACAATAAAAGACAGGAAGAGGCCCCCTTTAAATAGCGCCCCCCCCAGCCCCACAGCGATTGATAGCGTTCCAGTCTTCTGGTCGTTGGAAGCGCCAGGCGGTAAGGCAGGGGGCGCCACTCAATTTCCGCTACGGGGCGCCCCAAGGGCGTTGCACCATGGAATGACGTCACAATCTGCGCGCGCAGGTGGTCGCAGCGGTAAGTTTTAGCGCCGCCGCACAATCTCAAGTTAAGTTCTCGAGCGGCGCAAACATCGCTGCGCCCGGGCGTTAGCGGCTTTGCGCCCCATTAGCGCCCTCTTAAGGCGCTAACGGGTGGCGCAACCAAGTGAATTTTTACCCCCTAATGTTCTATGTTATTGGTGATCTGGCTTAATATAAAGAAGAAATAAAGACTAATGAGCATTACATTGAAGTCATATTATGGAACCAGAAATGTCTGTAAGGAAACTCCATTCAACTCTGTCAAATGATTTTCACCATGTGAGCAAAACAGAATGATCAAGGACTTATATTTAATGATTCAGTATCAATCCACTTTATCTGGTGTTTTGAACAATCCAATAATTAAGCTGTTTAGCAAGCAACTCAGACAACAATCCCACTGATTGACTTTCTTTAACTAGTTTCTGTCATTGGCATTGTTTTTATGGAAACATGGAACCTATTTACAGGAAACACTTATGGGGGCAGATTGCCTCTGTGCAGGTATGTGCAGCAAAATCATGAATGTGTTTATAATGAACACGTTTACGATTTCACTACACATGGCGCACAGAAGAAATCTTCCCCCTTTATCTCTGCCTGTTTGTCTGAAGAGTTGCCAGTGATGATGGGCAGGAGCAGCAACGCGGAGCAAGCGAAGGCAGAGCACAAAGTGAGCTGTGGTGATGGAGTAGGACACAGAGTTGACTGTGACAATGGCTTAGGAGGAGGGCGCAGAACTGGCAGTAACAATGCAGCAGCAGCAGAAACCTCGCAGTGAAGACAGCACAGGGGCATAAGCTGGCTGTGATGGTGGAGCAGAACCAGTTTGAATAGGATGGTTTGCTCTCCCGAGACAGACTGGATACCAAGGGTGTCACCTCCCAGGATTGTATACCTCTCCTGGGCAATCAGGATAGAAAGTTCATCAATATCTGAACTTGATGTGGAGATGCCGGTGTTGGACTGGGGTGGACAAAAGTGAGAAGTCGCACAACACCAGGTTATAGTCCAACAGTTTTATTTGAAATCACAAGCTTTCAGAGCTGCTGCTCCTTCATCAGGTACAGTGTAGAGCAGCAGCTCCGAAAGCTCGTAATTTCAAATAAAACTGTTGGACTATAACCTGGTGTTGTGCGACTTCTCATTTTTGTCCACCCCAGTCCAACACCGGCATCTCCGCATCATGAACTGACACAGTCATGGAGAGTGAAGTTGCAGAGAGAGACAGACCTCAGTTTTGGATTGTGAGTGTCTTTGTCCTCAGACAAATTTGAATTGCAAATGGATTTCTCCTGATTCAGTCTGGATTATGAGCTTATTTGTCCCAGGACAGTTCTGATAGTGAGATTATTTCTCATGCAGGACAGTCTTGATAGTGGTCCTCTCTCTTTGTGAATGGTAAGAGGTGTGCGCTACTCAACTTGCGTAACGTATCTTAAATGTGGCTGTAATCTATGTAATTTGTACTTATTTAGTGTATACTATGTTTAATTTGACTGTGAGTTACTTTAGCTAAAGAGAACAGACCAGCTTTGGTCGATACATTTTTATTTATTTTACTTTTAAGCAAAATATCTGCCACAAAACAATTTAAATGAAACAGAAAATGACCATCGAGTTATTAACCAAAATACCCTCATCTAGTTACGGACTGCAACACGACACTCAGTAAGTTGCCTCCCTATAGAGAGTTTATTCTCCATATTGGACTGCTTCATGTGGAGAGATCACAGTTAATGCATACAAACACCATACACAGTGATGGTCTATTCCATACAGTTTTTATCACATTCAGTAACTTTCTAATCCAAATACGGACGCCAGCAATCCTGGGACACTTGGCTGGATGAGAGTCCACTCACTATAGAGAGACCAGTCAATAATGGTGAGCTCCATTAAGATACACTGCACTCAATAATGCTCTATGGGGAGACTCCACTCGGTAACATTTAACGACAGACCAGCCTAGAAATTGCCATCAGCGATTTCAGCTGACAAGAACTTACATGTTCATATGAAATGCCATTGCCCGTTATTTTAGGAGAGGCATTAAAATAAATGGGCTAACACCTGCATTAAAATAGTGGACAAAGGAACGGCAGACGAATGAGTTAATCTCTCATCCGCTAATATCGGCTACAATTATTTCTAGGCTGCGGAGTCTCTGCTCAATAATCCTCTGGTTAATGTGGGGAGGGATGATGATTAATAAGGAAAAAGAGCAGAGAATTTAAGGGAAACAATCCAAGAAGGCAACTAAAATGAGAAAAAAAAAAGGAAAAGCAGCAAAAGTACTAAAGATATTTCCAGTACTTAGCATTTGCTTATTTGGTGGCTTAGTCAGTTAATTAACTATAAGGAAAGGCAATAAACTGGAATAACAAACAAATTACAGAATGAAGTGTTTGAGATTGAGGAGAATGTGGGATGTTCACAAAACCATATTCAAGAGAGGACAGAAGTCAGGAATTTGTGTTCCAAATACAACCTATGGGAATATTTCAATCAGATAACGACTGAACTGGAAACAGAATGGAAAATGGAATACAACAACAACAAATTGTATTTATATAGCGCCTTTAACATAGTAAAACGTCTCAAGGCGCTGCACAGGAGTATTATAAGACAAAAAATTTGACACCAAGCCACATAAGGATAAATTAGGGTAGATGACCAAAAGCTTGGTCAAAGAGGTAGGTTTTAAGGAGCGTCTTAAAGGAGGAAAGAGAGGTAGCGAGGCGGAGAGGTTTAGGCAGGGAATTCCAGAGCTTAGGGCCTAGGCAACAGAAGGCACGGCCACCAAAGGTTTAGTGATTATAATCAGGGGTGCTCAAGAGGGCAGAATTAGAGGAGCGCAGATACCTCGGGGGTTTGTGGGGCTGGAGGAGATTACAGAGATAGGGAGGGGCGAGGCCATGGAGGGATTTGAAAACAAGGATGAGAATTTTGAATGCCGAAACATGTTAAGAATAGAAGAATTATAGGTACAGGAACAAATCATTGGGCCTACCAAACCCATTCATTTTAATAAATGCTGTTTAGCAGAAGTGAAGCCTCTCTGTAATTTACACTGATTATACACAAGTTTAATTCTTACTAATGTTTTAACCTGACTGATGGAGTGCAGAGTTGCCTGGCACTATGTGGACTACCTGGAAGAGTGGTGTGTGGTATAGTGGGATGGCTCATGACCTGGGAGAAACCTCTTTTGGTACTGGGACCATGATATGGTGGGACGCTATGGTTTGAGAGCCGACTAATAAAACCGGGGAAAAAATGGAAATTAAAAATTGTAAAAACATTTTGCCAATTTTTTTTTTAATTGTTCTGCTGATATTAATTCTGTTTGTCAATAGGTCCTAGAGAGCATCCAGTTCAATCTGACAAATATCACAACGGGCAAGGAAAAGCCAATCCCGACAAGGTACAGTTTTATGGAAAAATTAAGCAATGTAAAGTCTCCTCATAATTGCTGTAACAGTTGACCTTAAATGGGAAATATAACTACTTTAGGATTGGGGTGGGTGGGGAGGAAACTCATTTCCGAGTGACCATTAACTATGTGATAACAGTGATGCAATTCAGAGTAATCCATTACACGTGAAGCACTTTGGGATGCTTCTGAAAAATGTGGTACGAGTGATATAAAATGTAAGTTGTTTCTTTCTTGACCAGGACCACTGGTTTACATGGACTGAATAAGTCAAATTCCATTTTTATTAAATGGGACTCCAGGATCTTTATTGGTGTTTTGCAGAACACATTCCACAGTTCTGTCCATTTCCCTTGCAAACCACATGCCAATGGCCTTGAATGTAATTTATTCTCTATTTCATGTCTAGTACATTTGGGCGAGGGAATTCTTAGCCTTGGTGAGGAGGGCCGACACCTACTGTCTACCTCTTTATTTACTCATCAGCTCCATTTCTAGACTGTCATTATATAATTTTAAAATATTTTACAGAAGCCCCTTTTATTATTGTACAGTTCCTGGCAATTATATCCTTGTAACCTGTATAATTTAATGTTAAAACATGCAGATTATTTTGTCCTCCCACATTGCAACCCATTGTTCTTCATTAAGAGTGCCTTCATCCGTTTGTGATAAGATACTCACCCACTTTGCAAGGTTTGTTAATTGCATTTTAATTATTATTCAAATTAATGTCAGGCAGTTTTGTCTCTTCAGCAAACTTCCTGTCACTGTCTGACCTTTAAAGGAAACAGTCTACAGTCCAGTCAGAATTTGATTTTTTTGCTTCAGCATCTATACCATTCTTGCTGAAGATGTTCTCCTGTTCTTCCAATGCAGAATTCCATTATCTCCCAATTAGCAAGGTTCCTCTGATTCGCCATTAATTGTTCCCTTTTTCACCAGCAATCATAGTTAAGAACATAGGAGCAGGAGTAGGCCATTCAGCCCCTCGAGCCTGCTCCGCCATTCAATGAGATCATGGCTGATCTGCGACCTAACTCCATATACCTGCCTTTGGCCCATATCCCTTAATACCTTTGGTTCACAGAAAGCTATCAATCTCCGATTTAAAATTAATAATTGATCTAGCATCAATTGCCGTTTGTGGAAAAGAATTCCAAACTTCTACCACCCTTTGTGTGTAGAAGTGTTTCCTAATTTCATTCCTGAAAGGTCTGGCTCTAATTTTTAGACTATGCCCCCTAGTCCTAGAATCCCCAACCAGTAGAAATAGTTTCTCTCTATCTACCCTATATGTTCCCCTTAATATCTTGAAAACTTCAATCAGATCACCCCTTAACCTTCTAAATTCTAGGGAATACAATCCTAATTTGTGTAATCTCTCCTCATAACTTAACCCTTGAAGTCCTACAAAAAGCAGGGTCGCTCTGCTTCTCTATTAATTGTTTCCCCATTGGTGGGGTTACCTTGTATCTCTCTGTCTCCTCATTATCAGAATTCCTGTATCCCCCATTATCATGGATCCCTTGTTTTCCTATTTACAGGGTTCTTCCAGGGTATATTTGAATAATGGAATGAGATAATGTTTTCTGGTGTGTATATATAACATGCCTGTGCTTCTGCAAATTGAGCACGGTGATTATTATCCAATAAAAAGCCAATTTGTAGGCATTCATTTCAATGAGATTAGTAGAGGTGAATCAAACAATACTCTCCGCATCTCCACCCATGAAAATTCCTACATTTTAGGGTCATAATCAGTCTTGATGTATTATTATCCCTGCTGTAAAATTGCCCAATTTCTACACTCTTAATAATAGGAAAGTTGTATCAGTGCTTGGGCCTCAACTATTTACAATCTATCTTAATGACTTAGATGAAGGGACCGAGTGCAATGTATCCAAGTTTGCTGACGATACAAAGCTAGGTGGGAAAGTAAGCTGTGAGGAGGACACAAAGGGCTGGATTTTGTCTTGGGGTCAGGTTGGGGTCGTGTCATCCGCATTTCATGTTCCCCCCCCCGACTCCAGATTAATGTGGATGAATGATGCAATTTTCACTTAATTGGGCAATTGAGTTCCAGCATGTGGGAACCCATGAACCAATTAGTGTTTTCAGTCTGAAAGTCGCCTCTGATGATGTCATCATTGCTGCTGCATTGAAGGTCAGAGACTGACTGCCTGGCTGTTGGTGAGAGAGGACCTGACTTTTGCTGTGAGTGGACCTGGATGCAAAATGAGAGAGAGAGAGAGAGAGAGAGAGAGTGAGAGTGAGAATGAGAATGAGAATGAGAATGAGAATGAATGAATTTTTTTGCATCCAGGTCCTCTTACAGCAAAGGCCATGCAGTCTCTGAAGACATTCAATGCAGCATCATCAGAGGCGACTTTCACACCTAATACTACTACTACCTTCATCACATCTCCGTTGTAATAGTGGACCTGCAGCTGATAGTCAATTATCCACTTGTGCTCCCGCCAGGTTTCACTGGAGTGTTTCACATCAGGCTTACTTCACGTCAGAAAAGGGTTAAACTAGCTAAAACGTTTCAAAATGGCATTACAGAGCCTGTTAAGGGCTTTAATGGCCTCTCCCGCCTCTTGGAGGCGGGACGGAGGCGGGACGGAGGCGGGAACCCCGCGACTGATTTTGTCAAAATTGCGTGGAGGCGGGATGGGGTCAGGACCCCCGACCCCGCAACTTTAACCCCCCACACGCCTCCAAACCCGACTCCACGGGTCATTCAAAATCCAGCCCAAAGAGTCTGCAAAGGGATATAGACAGATTAAGTGAGTGGGAAATAAGGTGGCAGGTGGAGTATAATGTGAGTAAATGTGAGGTTATTCACTTTGGTAGGAAGAATTGAAAAACAGAATATTTTTTAAATGGTGAGAAACTATTAAATCTTGGTGTTCAGAGAGATTTAGGTGTCCTCATACAGGAAACACAGAAAGTTAGCATTCAGGTACAGCAAGCAATTAGGTAGGCAAATGGCATGTTGGCCTTGTTGGTCAGCCTGACATCGGTCGTGGGTAAAATGATGGAAGCAATTATTAAAGATGTCATAACAGACCATTTGGAAAGTGGCGACATGATAGGTCCAAGTCAGCATGGATTTGTGAAAGGGAAATCATGCTTGACAAATCTTCTGGAATTTTTTGAGGATGTTTCCAATAGGGTGGACAGGGGGGAACCAGTAGATGTGGTGTATTTGGACTTTCAGAAGGCCTTCGACAAGGTCCCACACAAGAGATTGGTGAGCAAAGTTAAAGCACATGGGATTGGGGGTAATGTGTTGACGTGGATTGAGAACTGGTTGGCACACAGGAAACAAAGAGTAGGAGTAAATGGGTACTTTTCAGAATGGCAGGCAGTGACCAGCGGGGTACCGCAGGGTTCGGTGCTGGGACCCCAGCTGTTTACATTATATATTAATGATTTGGACGAAGGGATTAAATGTAATATCTCCAAATTTGCGGATGACACTAAATTGGGAGGCAGTGTGAACAATGAGGAGGATGCTAGGAGGCTACAGAGTGACTTGGACAGGTTGGGTGAATGGGCAAATGTATGGCAGATGAAGTACAATGTGGATAAATGTGAGGTTATCCACTTTGGTGGTAAAAATAGAGAGGCGGACTATTACCTGAATGGTGGCAGATTAGGGAAAGGGGAGGTGCAACGAGACCTGGGCGTCATGGTACATCAGTCACTGAAGGTGGGAATGCAAGTGCAGCAGGCAGTCAAGAAAGCAAACGGAATGATGGCCTTCATAGCAAGGGGATTTGAGTACAGGAGTAGGGAGGTGATGCTACAGTTGTACAGGGCCTTGGTGAGGCCACACCTGGAGTATTGTGCGCAGTTTTGGTCTCCTAACTTAAGGAAGGACATTCTTGCTATTGAGGGAGTGCAGCGAAGGTTCACTAGATTGATTCCTGGGATGGCCGGACTGACATATCAAGAAAGATTGGGTCAACTGAACTTGTATCCTCTGGAGTTCAGAAGAATGAGGGGGGATCTTATAGAGACATTTAAAATCCTGACTGGTTTAGACAAATTAGATGCGGGCAGAATGTTCCCAATGGTAGGGAAAACTAGAACCAGGGGTCACAGTCTAAGGATTAAGGGGAAGCCATTTAGGACTGAGCTGAGGAGGAACTTCTTCACCCAGAGAGTGGTGAATCTATGGAATTCTCTTCCACAGAAGGTTGTTGAGGCCAGTTCGCTAAATATATTCAAAAGGGAGTTAGATATAACACTCACAACTAAGGGGATCAAGGGGTATGGCGAGAAAGCAGGAATGGGGTACTGAGGTAGCATGTTCAGCCATGAACGCATTGAATGGCGGTGCAGGCTCGAAGGACCGAATGGTCTACTCCTGTACCTATTTTCTATGTTTCTATGTTTCTATTGCAAGGGGGTTAGAGTACAAGAGTACGAAAGTCTTGCTACAATTGTACAGGGCCTTGGTGAGACCAGACCTGGAGTACTGTGCACAGTTTTGGCCTCCTTATCTGAGAAAGGACATACATGCCTTAGAGGCGGTGCAACAAAGGTTCACTAGATTGATCCCTGGGATGAGAGGGTTGTCCAATGAGGAGAGATTGAGTAGATTGGGCCTATACTCTCTGGAGTTTAGAAGAATGAGAGGTGATCTCATTGAAACATATAAGATTCTGAGGGGGATTGACAGGGTAGATGCTGAGAGGTTGTTTCCCCTGTCTGGAGAGTCTAGAATTAGGGGGCATAGTCTCAGGATAAGGGGTTGGCCATTTAAGACTGAGATGAGTTGTTGAGTATATTCAAGGCTGAGATAGATAGATTTTTGGACTTTAGGGGAATCAGGTGATATGGGGATCGGGCAGTAAAGTGGAGATGAGGTAGAAGATCAGCCATGATCTTATTGAATGGCGGAACAGGCTCGAAGGGCCGTACGACCTACTCCTGCTCCTAATTCTTATATCCTTAAAATCATAAAATACATCCATGTAGCACAGCATTTCAAGCACAGACTAGAACATCACTTGGAGATTTTAAAATAACAGAGAGATTTGGAATATTTTCAATAAAATTATGAGAACCAACCCAAAAGGGATGAGAGTTGGTCTACCCATAAGTGTCTGTGTGCATTCATAGGATCAATGTGACTTCAGATAAAAAAAACACCTGGAGGGAAAAATTGGGTTGCTTTGCGCCTCCCGTTAGTGCCCTAAGAGGGCGCTAATGGGGCACAAAGCAACTAGCGCCCAGGCGCGGCGCCGCCCACACCTCCCGCGAAATTCAGTGGGAGGTTAGTGGCGGCGCTAACCGGTCGCGCCCCAAGGCGCTACGCCACCTGCGATGACGTCATCGCCGTGCACAGTGCCCCGGCCGCGATCTTTGGGAGCGTCCCCTGACTTATCGCTGGACACTATGTCCGACGGGGTCAGGGGGGCCTATCTGCGGCTGGGGAGGCGCAATTTAAAGGCGAGGTGCCGGGCGGCCATTTTTGTTGCTGGCCACCTGCCAGCACCTGCCTGCGCTCCCGTCCCCGGCCTCCTGACCAGCGCCCCCCCTCCCCCCTCCGCGGAGTGCCAGCTGCGCTCCAAGAGCCCGGCACTTCTCTTGAGTGCCGGGCTCTTTTGCTGGCACTCCCGATCCCCGGGGGCCCAGCTGGGCCCCAGGTCGCGCTGCGCAAGGCCCCTCCCCTTTAAGAAGGGGAGGAAGGCCTGCAATACCACGGCACGTAGCGCTGTGATAGTCACTCGCAGCGCCCCAAGAGGGATGCGGGGCGCTTCCAGTACCGCCCCGCTTCCCAATTGGGGCGCAACCACTCAATTTCCGGCACAGATCACTAATTTTTCCGGGGCGCTAAAATTTTTAGCCATTGTACAGTCACTTCAACCCTTCTTGCTGGGTCTGTCCTCAGGTATTTGTTGAACTGAATGAGCTGAGAATGGACGAAGAGAAACGTTATTACTGGAAGGAAGTTGGACGATGGATAAAGTATGAAGAGGATCTGGACAAGGAGACAAACCGCTGGAGTAAACCACATGTCCCTTTTCTCACCTTCAGGAGTCTCCTGGAATTCAGAAGGGCCATCAGCAATGGTGAGTATAGTGCCTATTTTTCAATCCTTCAGAAATATAGAAGATCGGGGATTGTACTGCCAATGTAATCCCTGAGTCCAATACTAATATTGCAAAACTGATGTATTCCTGATGCAGTTACCAGACTTGTTTACAAAAGCCAATTAAAAACTGATTTTGTTTCCTCTGTCAGGTACCATCTTACTTGACCTGGAGGATAACACATTGCCTGGCATTAGTGTTCAGGTAGTCGAACAGATGGTAGCCGATGATCAGATCAGGGCAGAAAATAGAGTCACTGTGTTAAATGCCTTGCTCCAGAAACACAGGTAAAATGACCGTGTGCCCCTTACATCTCTTCAGATACAGGGTAAGGTTCCTGCAGGTTCGTTATAAGGAAGTTGCTGGAGAATCCAGTATCGTGAAAGCTGAAAAAAATTACTGCAATGGTGAAAAGATCCGTTTTAAGCTCTCCTATCTATCAGGTAACATGTCTGACTGACTAAGTAGACATGTTTGTTAAAACTAAAGAACTGTATTGTTTGCGAGCTGGATCTCCTCGCTTCTTTATAAAGATATCAGCATGCTTCATCCACTATATTTGAGTTATTTGCAAGAAACGTTAGGAAACAAGTTTTGTTATTGGGCGTATATTATCTGCTAATGTTTCCTTCATTTTGTGTGCCTTTCTGCCCTCTCCAAGCCATGGGTCTCTTGAAGCCAACAGAATTAGCCAGCGGCCCACCCATTGACCCTTGTTGGTGACACTTCTGAATAGGATAATGGCAGGTGCATGCGATTAGCCTGTTGGTAATTTTCTCCATGATTCCCCACACCCTTGGACCAGTGTTTGGCTCCATTCAGTTCCTCCCCACAGCAGCATAGCTGAGATCTTTAACTCATTGGGGTGTGTAATTAAACCTCTGTTCTCCCACTCTATAGCACTGTCTTGATGCTCCAGCATGCTGCACCAGCACACGCTTTGGAAATGCGGTTTCATAATGGGCCCTGTTAACACCTTGGCGATTTCCCCTACCTCCCCCCCGACCCCGACCAGCGCTTACCGGTAAACATAGAAACATAGCATCTAGGAGCAGGAGTAGGCCATTCGGCCCGTCGAGCCTGCTCCGCCATTCAATACGATCATGGCTGATCATCCAAATCCAGTACCCTGTCCCTGCTTTAATCCCCACAGTACACATATCCCACCCTACCCCTGTAACCCCACGTATTTAATTCCCCCTAACATATCCCATCCTATCCCCATAACCCCACATATTTAATCCCCCCTAACACTAAGGGTCAATTTATCATAGCCAAATCAACCTAACCCGCACATCTTTGGACTGTGGGAGGAAACCGGAGCACCCGGAGGAAACCCACGCAGACACGGGGAGAATGTGCAAACTCCACACAGACAGTCACCCGAGGCCAGAGGTAACTCCCCCTCCCCCTCTGGTAACTCCCCCCTCCCTCCAGTAAAACTGCCACCCCACCATGGGCTGGTTAATTAAATGGCCAAAACTACGTGGAGGTGGGAAGATCTGACACTCCACTGAATGGACCCATCCAACTTCTGATTGTGTGCCATTCAGACACCAGAAATAAATAAACATTGAAATAAAATTTTATACGTTTATTATTTTTCTTTCTGAATTAACTTTTTATTGATCTTAATACAATTACATCCATTAAAAACAATTATAACAGTTATATCTTCTTTATACAATGTAGATTACTCTTGTAGCATCTTCTGGTATTTCTGGCTATATATCTCCAATATATCACTGGTAAACGCTCGTTGGTACATATTTGGTACACATTTCCCATTATGTCTCCATTATAAATTTGTTAAATTTCAATGGAACATGTATGGGACAATGTGACCCCACCTCACATACTATAGAATTACAAGGTGAAAAGGAAAGAATATCAGAATCAAGGAATGAACACAAGCCATCCTTATTGGAGTGAAGTTATAAAGACAGGTGTTCTTATTAAAGAAATCAAAACTTTGAAAAAGGAAGATTATAAAGGAACATAAGCAGGGAGAAAGACAGTTTATAATATATTAGAAATGTTTCACATAATAATGGGTGTGGTGTTCATGTGGAAGGTGGAAGTAGATTAGAAGTGTCATTTGTAAATCAACTTCCACCAAGAGTTGTGTTGCACCTCTCACTGTTTAAGTGTATAGCAGGTGGACTGTCTACATTGTGCCCCATCCTGGGGAGAGAGTGAGATGGAGTAGCAGGGGCTACGCTCCCAAAACATGGAGCAATCAGTGTACAGGATCTGGAGGTTCTTACCAGGGGCGAGTGAAATTCTCCATCTGAAAGTGTGGCAAATAGAAAACAATGGGAAACAGCTTTGCAAATATAAATGTGACTGCCAGTTGTTCTGGAGGTGTTCTGTTCAACATCATACATCAATGTAAATGAAATGATGTGAATGTTTTATCGTCACAGCCACCAGTTTGATGAAGATGTTGGAACTCAGCACTTAACGGGTGACCCAGATGTTGAAATACAGCTCCACTCATTCAACAAAGAGGCAAGTCAACATTTTATCAGGTGCATTGAAATGTTCACTACTTCCCCATGGAGTTCATTCCAAAGGACCTTAACAATAAATAGGAACAGAAAATGTTATTATGCTAATTGAAATGATGGATTCCATTCTGGTGTCACAGCCATTAGTCAATAACATTCAGAGCTATTTATCCATGGGAGAATGAATGGACCAATGGGTTCATCATTGAAGTATGGATCAAAACTCAACCAAAACTCAGAGATGAAGGCTATATGAAAAATGAGGTTGCACAGCCTCAACCTAGGTCCCAGTGGTATGGCACAATTGGGAAAGCTTGGTGCGGCAGTGTAGAGAAAGCAATAACTTACTGCTAATGCGTTTTATACTTGAGATGGAAATGGAACCGACCTCTGCCGTCTGGCCCCGATTCTCCTCCGGCCCCTGACAACTACCCCCCCGATCCCCTTCCAGCCACATCCCCCAATGCTCCTTTGGCCCCTGACCAACCCCCAGATCGTCCTCCAGCCCCCAACCACCTCCCCGATCCCTCCCTCCCTCCTCTCTGCGGCAAGTACCGCAGGCCTACCTGCCCGCAGCCAACCAGCCTCTCCATCTGGCTGGCTGCGGGTGGGGAACAGGGCTTTGAAATGTTAATCAGGGATATTGTGATTAAATAGTTTGTAAATTTTGTTTCCATTAGCATATATATTATGGAAGGTGATCTACCTAATCACTGTGCTGAGGTACACTGTCTTATACGAGTTTTGCAGAACTAATGTACATTACTGAATATGAGTACTGTGATCACGCAGCTATCATATGTAGCCTATACAATCATAGTGCTGATGTACACTATTGTACAGGATCTGTGTGGTAATGATGTTGATGTATGCTATTGGATGTGACAGTCACAGCATTGGTATACACAACCATACAAGGATCCATTTATGATCACACTGGTGGGAGTAGTTTATAGGCCCCCCTAACAGTAGCTGTAGTGTCGGGCACAGTATAAATCAAGAAATTAGAGGAGCACGTAACAAACATAATATAGTAATCAAGATAATTTTCTAGATCAGTATGTCGATGAACCAACTAGGGAACAGGTTATTTTAGATCTAGAATTGTGCAATGAGACAGGGTTATTTAACAACCTTGTAGTAAAGGAGCCTCTGGGGAAGAGTGATCATAATATGATAGTCTTTTATATTGAGTTTGAGAGTGATTTAGTTAAATCCAAAACTAGAGTCTTAAATCTGTACAAAGCAAACTATGTAGATATGAGAGGTAAATTGGCTAAGGTAGATTGGGAAACTAGATTAAAAGATATGACGGTAGATAAGCAATGGCAAAAATTTAAAGAAATAAATCAAAATTTGGAATGAATATACATTCCCTTAAGGAATAAAAACCCCACGGGAAAAGTGGACCAACCGTGGCTAACAAGACAAGTTAAAGATAGTATTAGATTAAAGGAAGAGGCTTATAATGTTGCCAAAATGAGTAGTAAGCCTGAGGATTGGAAGGATTTTAGAATTCAGCAAAGGATGACCAAGAAATTGATAAAGAGAGAGAAAATAGAATATGAGAGTAAACTAGCAAGAGATATAAAACAGATTGTAAAAGCTTCTATAGGTATGTAAAAAGAAAGAGATTAGTGAAAGTAAATGTAGGTCCCTTACAGGAAGAGACAGGAGAAATTATAATGAGGAGGAAATGGCAGAGATACTAAACAAATACTTTGTATCTGTCTTCATAGAAGAAGACACAAAAAACATTCCTGAAATAGTGAGGAACCAAGGGTCTGGTGCGAATGAGGAGCTTAAAGAAATTAGTATTAGTAAAGAACTAGTACTGGAGAAATGAATGGGACTAAAAGCTGACAAATCCCCTAGACCTGATGGCCTACATTCTAGAGTTTTAAAAGAAGTAGCTACAGAGACAGTGGATGCATTGGTTTTGCTCTTCCAGAATTCCCTAGATTCTAGAATGGTCCTAGTGGATGTAGTGTATTTGGATTTTCAGAAGGCATTCGATAAGGTGCCACACAAGAGGTTATTACACAAAATTAGGGCTCATGGGATTGGGGGTAATGTATTAGCTTGGATTGAGGATTGGTTAGAAAACAGAGAGTAGGAATAAACGGGTTATTTTCGGGTTGGCAGGCTGTAACTAGTGAGGTACCGTAAGCATCAGTGCTTGGGCCATATCTATTTACAATCAATATCAATGACTTAGATGAGGGGACCGAGTGTAATGTATCCGGGTTTGCTGACAATACAAAGCTAGGTGGGAAAGTGAGTTGTGAGGAGGATGCAAAGAGGCTGCAAAGACAGGTTAAGTGATTGGGCAAGAACGTAGCAGATGGAATATAATGTGGAGAAATGTGAATTTATCCACTTTGGTAGGAAAAATAGAAAATGGTGAGAGATTGGGAAATGTTGGTATTCAGAGGAACCTGGGTGTCCTTGTACACGAATCACAGAAAGTTAACATGGAGGTGCAGCAAACAATTAGGAAAACAAATGATATGTTAGCCTTTATTATGAAAGGATTGGAGTAGGATTGGAGTATAAGAGTAAAGAAGTCTTACTGCAATTATACAGGGTTTGGTGAGACCAAACCTGGAGTACTGTGTGCAGTTTTGGTCTCCTTACCTAAGGAAGGATATACTTGCCATGGAGGGAGTGCAACGAAGGTTCACTAGACTGATTCCTGGGATGGGGGGATTGTCCTATGAGGAGAGATTGAGTAGACTAGGCCTATATTCCTTAGCGTTTAGAAGAATGAGAGGTGATCGAATTGAAACATATAAAATTCTTAAGGGGCTTGACAGGGTAGATGTTGGGAGGATGTTTCTCCTGGCTGGAGAGTCTAGAACTAGGGGTCACCGTCTCAGTCAGCCATTTAGGACTGAGATGAGGAGAAATTTCTTCACTCAGAGGGTAGTGAATCTTTGGAATTTTCTACCCCAGAGGGCTGTGGAGAAATGTGAATCAGTCGTTGAGTATATTCAAGACAGAGATCGATAGATTTTTGGATATTAAGGGAATCAAGGGATATGGGGATAGTGCGGGAAGGTGAAGTTGAGGCAGAAGATCAGCCATGATCTTATTGAATGGCGGAGCAGGTGCAAAGGACCGAATGGCCTCCTCCTGCTCCTATTTCTTATGTTCTTATGAGAATTTCTCTCCAGATTTTTTTTTAAAGGGCTTGGGTTTCTTTTTGCCAGAAAGTTGGAAAAAGGTTTGCCTATAAGTAAATTGTAATGCTTTATGATTATGACACAGGGACAGCACCGGAAGAAGCATCACTCAGAAATAATGGATAAAGTCCCAGAAAACACAGAAGCCACCATAGTTCTTGTTGGTAAGTGTGGCGTTTCCTTGCAGTGTGTTCTAATGCAGGTAGCAACAAAGAAAATTGTTTAAATTAGAATCACAAAGCCTCGGTGTTGACTGTCACCTTCCATCCTTCTGAAAGTGGGGGAGGGGGGAAGAGGGGGTGTTGCGGGGGGAGGGGGTAGTTTGACAAGTTGCGTCATCACACACCAACCGTAAGTAGAAATGTTTTGAAAAACTGGTAAAAAAGGTAGCAACCTGTGAGAGTGATCTGCAGGGGCAGTATGCGGGTCAGTCTCATGCTGTACCATGGAGTTCGAGGTGGGTGCATCGGGAGTGCATTGTCAGTTATTTGTTGCCCAATTTCTACCAAATCTATTTCTGCCATCTCCTTTCCTGCCATTCTGTCCCCTATTTTGATGGCCACCCTTGCACCCCTTGGCCAATTTGATAGGTCTATCTCTGCAAACCATTCTCTGGAACTGGAGCTCATAATCTAGGCCGACACCCCAGTGAAATATTGAGTGAGCGCTGGATTGTCGGAGAAGCTATCCCTTGGAAGAGAGGTTAAGCCAAGGTCCCATCTGTTGGCACTATTCAAAGGAAAGCAGAGAGTTTTCCCAGTGTCTTGGCCAATATTCAACACTTCACTAAAACCACCAAAACAAGTTAACCTGTCATTCATCTCATTGCTATTTGTGTGATGTTGCTGGTGCAGACTAGCTGCTGCATTTGATAACATAAATGTAAGTATTTTTCCCTTTTATTCATCTCCTGTTTACAGCCATGTTTCTGCAATGTCATTATATTTGCCAATTGTGCATGCCCCTGATCCCAGTACCTTATTTTTAATACTCAGTCTCTTGCACTCCAACTCCTTATACTTGGGCTTTTGTTACTGTTAAACATTTCTCTTAACTCTGAACCACCATTATTTCCTCCAGTCTTACTGTCACCAATATCTCTGTGATCATTTATGTTCACCAAACTGATTTAAAGTGATTCAAGTTTTATGTGTTGGACCTTCGCCATAGATCGATATCTGTCAATGCTTATTTTCTCCATGCCCCAAACACCACTGGATTCAACCTACAAGAAATTGCAGGAAACTGTTTTAAATGGAATTACTTGCAACAAAAAGATATGCCATCAAGTTACGGTGGCCCAGTAGTATGGATGAATGCGCTGACCAATGTTGAGGCTTGACCCTCTGACCTAGCTTGTTGCCAAGATTTAGTTTAGATATGAATTGAAATGTATGTGAATGAGGTACCGAAAATACTCGAAGAACATTCAATGCTTTCCTTTTGACAGGTTGTGTGGAGTCACTGCGTTGTCCAGCTATGGCCTTTGTGCGGCTGAAGAAGGCTGTTCAGCTGGAGTCAGTCCTAGAAATTTCCATCCCTATCCGATTTATTTTTGTGCTCCTGGGACCCAGCACTTCGGGCATGGACTACCATGAAATTGGACGTTCAATTTCAACTTTAATGTCAGACAGGGTATGAAAACTTTCTGAATCTTTGAGACTTCTAGCACATACAATTCACACCTTATTGTTACAAGCTCATGGAAACCAACAAAGCACTTCTTAGCAAGACTGAAGCTCAATTACTGGCCGCAATGGAGCTTCCATCAGAATCAGACAGCTTGTTGCACTGAGAAGTTTGTAATATCAGGGTTTGTAATATTGAGGCTATATGCTTATCTGGGTAAAGGATGACCCTGCCGCAAATGAACATTTCTTATCCTAGGTCAGCTTAGCAGGGATCAAGGCAGAGTGAGCAACCTATTCATTCATTAGCAGCTTTAACCGTCTTACAGAGCCAGGTACTAAATTGTTTTGTATTAATTACAGTAATAGACGACCTGAACTGTCAGGATGACGTCTTGCTTTCTGCTGCATGTGGTAGATGATAAACAAGGTAAAGAGGTTAGCAGACTATAGTGCCGCAAGTCAAGCATGGCTACACTACAGCGTGCTACTAATTTGCCACTGGCTGGAATAGCTTTCGCTGAATCATTCCGTTAGGTCCGCACTCATATCAATGGAATTTTCTTAAAGAATCGTAGGGATCATTTTCCTTTTGATTTACCTTGCCACCTACATTCATGTTGGACAAGATTCACTCCGAGTGAGTTTAGAAATGTCTACAGCAATATATCTCTAGCTGCAGATCTAAAGTAAATCTGGAATACTGGCCCAATATGTAGGATTCAGGTTGTATCTAGATTCAAAACAACAACAGAAAACGCTGGAAAAACTCAGCAGGCCAGGCAACATCCGTGGAGAGAGAAAGAGAGCCAACGTTTCAGGTCGAAACCCTTCGTCGGACGAAGGGTTTCGACCTGAAACGTTGGCTCTCTTTCTCTCTCCACGGATGTTGCCTGGCCTGCTGAGTTTTTCCAGCGTTTTCTGTTGTTGTTTCGGATTTCCAGCATCCGCAGTATTTTGCTATTGTATCTGGATTCAGTCAGTTTCAACCACTGACAATGATTAATTGATTTGTTTTTGGCCAGCAGAAAATGCCTCTGTGTTAGTAGAAATAATCCAACTAACGTCGTTCGGATGCAACGTCAGGTGTGACGTACCCAAACGGCACACTGAATAACATCTGTTTAATGTATCGATGTTCCAATTAAAAGTCAGTCCTCAACATTTCATGTGGTCATGTTCTTAATATCATCAAACACATGTGGAGCTAGCTCATTGCAATCACCATCACTGGAAAACCTTTGCGAGAGGGGGAAAGGTTTCCACATACACTTTAACCATTGGCGGATAATGATATTGCGACAGTCTTGTGAATCCCTGCTAACTCCGGGAAATTGTCAAACATGATTGAAAGCCATTTCATAGTATACTGAAGACACAAATAGTGCAGTGCATGGCAAAATTATAGTATCCAAGTTCAACTATCAGCAGTGTCTCGAATTGAAATTAATAGTGAGAACTCTTTGTTACTTGGTTACCACGAGGTATAAACCCCTCTATTAAACAGTCTAGAAATACTAATAAATCCGTAGAATTGAAATGGGGAAAAATTGGGTTGCTTTTTCGCCTCCCGTTAGCGCCCCTGAGGCGGCACCGCTAATGCCTCCCACGAAATCCAGCGGGAGGATAGTGGCGGCAGTAGCCGGTAGCACCCCGCGGCGCTGTGCCGCCGGTGATGACATCATTGCCGTGCGCAGCACCCCGGCCGCAAACTTTGGTTGCGCCCCCTGACCTATCGCCGGACGATATGTCCGACAGGGTCAGGGGGGTGTTTTTGCAGCCGCGGCAGCGCTACTTAAAGGGCAGGTGTCGGGCGGACATTTTTTTTTGGGCTGACTGCCAGCACCTGCCCCCATCCCATTTTTTATTCGGGGTGCCGGCCGCGATCGCTAAGCCCGGCACTCCTCTTGAGTGCCAGGCTGTTTTCCCGGCACCCTGCTCCCTGGTGGTCCAGCGGGGCCCCGGTGCGCGCAGCACTAGGCCCCTCCCCTTTAATCAGGGGAGGGAGGCCTGCAATACCGCGGCGCTACGTGACGACGCGCGTGGCGCTGTTGCACATAGTGCCGCGATATTCAGTTGTAGCAACCCAGGAAGGAGGGGGAATGCTTCCAGCAGTGCCCTGTCTCCTGCTTGGGGCGCTATCACCGAATTTACGGCGCGGGGGCGCTAACTTTTTCGGGGCACTAAAAGTAGCACCCTGGCGAAGTTAGCGCCCCGAATTTCTCCCCCAAAGAGTCTACAGTTCCAGTGCCTAGTAGGATCTCTCAGCTGTTCATTGTTAAGGGTACCTGGAGACAGATATTTCCTTGGTGGTGCAAAATCTTCATGAGGTGCTTTAATGACTTTCTGGATCAATTCTCATGTTTCTCCAGACATTCCACAACGTGGCATATGAAGCAGAGAAGCGCGGTGATTTGCTGAATGGTATCAGTGAGTTCCTAGACTGCAGTATTGTCATTCCCCCATCGGAGGTTCAGAATGAGGAACTGCTAAGATCTCTGGTGCCCTTTCAGCGTGAGCTGTTGCTGAAGAGGCAGAAGCAGCAGGAAGAAAAGTTGGCCAAAGAACACGAACATTCCCAGACAGGTAAGCCAGAGTCTCCCTACGTTCATGCACTAAGCTAATAAGAGCAGTCTGGCAGAAAAGGGAGTTTCGGTCTCTGGCCCGACACATATCCGGCATATCCTACAAATTCCAGGATCACAGTCCCAGCCAAAGACCCCACAACCACACTTAAAAATCCCAGGAGCACCAAAGAAAACATAGAACCTTGCAGCATAGAGGGAGGCCGTTCAGCCCATCATGCCTGTGCCGGCTCTTTGAAAGAGCTATCCAATTTAGTCCCACACCCTGCTCTTTCCCCATAGCCCTGAAATGTTTTCTTTTTCAAGTATGTATCCAAGACCCTTTTGAAAGTTACTATTGAATCTGCCTCTTTCAGGCAGCGCATTCCAGATCATAACAACTCGCTGTGTAAAAAAAATTCTCCTCATCTCACCTCTGGTTCTTTTGCCAATCATCTTAAATTTGGGTCCTCTGGTTACCGACCCTCTTGCCAGTGGAAACAGTTTCTCTTTATTTACTCTCTCAAAACCTTCATGATTTTGAACACCTTTATTAAAGCTCCCCTTAACCTTCTCTGCTCTAAGGGGAAGTGTCCCAGCTTCTCTAGTCTCTCCACATAACTAAAGCCTCTCAGATAAGACAGATTTTTGCAAGATAAGGGAGTGAAGGGTTTATGGGGAGCGGGCAGGGAAGTGGCTTTGAGCCCAAGATCAGCCATGATCTTATTGAATGGCGGAGCAGGCTCGAGGGGTCAAGTGGCCTATTCCTGCTCCTATTCCTTATGTCTTATGTCTCATCCCTGGTATAGTACACTGTTATGTACTATAAATGCATTTTCCAAAGATCCCTAAACCACAACCTATGCCATGTACCGTACATGAATAAGCCAAAATTGACTGGTGTGCAAGGTGTCTCACCATTAGGAACCCCTGCTGAAATCAAAAACTTGCAAAGAATTCTTCTTAACATCCATTTTTTTCTCCTCTCCATTTCTGTAGATTTGTTTGAATGTTGCTTAAAGAGCGAGTGCTCGGAATATCAACAAGGTGATTGGCTGGAAAGAATTATAGGTCCAGACAGCATAGATTGAGATCAGCACTGATAAATGGTGTATTTTACAGTGGCCAGATGCAAAATGGAATCTGGAGGCAGTACTTACATTTTGGACAAACTTAGCATTGTTTGCATTTTGCGTTGTGAGTCACGGGTGAAAATATCCTGCCCGAGTAGATCAGAAATAAACTAGTAATTGAGAGGCATGACATCCTCACTGGCATCTGGTTATACTGTGATGCACAAGGCATCGCAGTTGTGTGGGAAAGGCTGGATGGACCAGTGGGTCTTTTCCTGTCTGTCATTCTTCGTATGTTCGATATGATTGTATAACGTTGCAGCACAAATTCCAGTTTTAAATTTGGCTGAGATTGTGACCAATGTTCGCTCAGTTTGGATAGCACTGCTTTAGCAAGCAGCTTCACCACGCTGATTACAGACAGGCTGACTAGGGATGTATTGATTACTTTGGCAGCGGATATTGTGAGCATGACTGTGGGCGATTAATCTCCATATTACCAGCTGCTTCCAGACACCTTTAGGATTTATACAGTAATCCAAAATGAACACAGGAGGTCACAGCAGCTTTGTGCCAGAGGGATGCTCGGTAGAAAACTTTCTTGAAGCTGTGCTTCAGCAACTGGAGACACGGCCACGGTTTTATGCTGTTGTACGGGTGGTGTAGATGAAAGGCAGTAAGAGTTGGCGCAGACAGTATAAGGGAGTTTGATCAGCAGTCATTGGGGATAGCAGACAATGTGGGCAACAGTCAGCGCAGATACCACACAGCATGAACATCAGGCGGCATGGATACTGGCCAGCATGGACAGTGAACTGTGTAAATAGTGGGTAGTAAGTGGTAGTACAGACTGTAGAAGAAGTATGAGATTATATGGATTGTGCTCAACCTGAGATGGGCAGAAAGCTGTCAGTTACAAGGAGGTGTGGATAACAGGATGGTGCGGTTAGCAGTCAGTGCCAATCGCTGCGGATAGCGAGATAGTGGGCATGGCAGTCAGTATTGGAGAGGTGTGTGTAGCAGGTAGTATGAGGTACTACTGAGGAGTGAACTATGAGACAATGTTGAAAACAAAGTGTTGCGGGTAGTAGACAGCATGAGGTGATGTAGACAGATTTAATTGTGAGGTAGTGTGGGTAAGGATTAGAATCATATTGAATCTAATCCAGGACAGCAAGGACAGTTACTGAAGAAACATAGGAACATAGGAATAGGAGTAGACCATTCAGTCCCTCGAGCCTGTTCCACCATTCAGTGAGATCATGGCTGATCTGTGATCTAACTCCATATACCCACCTTTGGTCCATATCCCTTAATACCTTTAGTTAACAAAAATCTATTAATCTCCGATTTAAAATTAACAATTGATCTAGCATCAGTTGCCATTTGTGGAAGAGAGTTCCAAACTTCTACCACCCTTTGTGTGGAGAAGTGTTTCCTAATTTCACTCCTGAAAGGTCTGGCTCTAATTTTAGACTATGCCCCCTAGTCCTAGACTCCCCAACCAGTGGAAATAGTTTCTCTCTATCTACCCTATCTGTTCCCCTTAATATCCTGAAAACTTCGATCAGATCACCCCTTAACCTTCTAAATTCTAGGGAATACAACCCTAATTTGTGTAATCTCTCCTTGTAACTTAACCCTACACTGCACTCCCTCCAAGGCCAATATATCCTTCCTAAGGTGTGGTGCCCAGAACTGCTCACAGTACTCCAGGTGTGGTCTAACCAGGGTTTTGCATAGCTGTAGCATAACTTCTGCCCCCTTGTACTCTAGTCCTCTAGATATAAAGACCAGCATTCCATTAGCCTTTTTGATTATTCTCTGTACCTGTTCATGACATTTTAATGATCTTTGTACCTGAACCCCCAAGTCTCTTTGGACATCCACTGTTTTTAGCTTTCCACCATTTAGAAAGTACCCTGTTCTATCCTTTTTAGGTCCAAAGTGGATGACCTCACATTTGCTTACATTGAAATCCATTTGCCACAGTTTTGCCCATTCACTTAATCTGTCGATATCCCTTTGTAATTTTACGCTTTCATCTACACTGCCTACAATGCCACCTATCTTTCTGCCATCGGCAAATTTGGATATATGACTTTCTATGCTATCATCTAAGTCGTTAATAAATATTGTGAATAGTTGAGGCCCCAACACAGATCCCTGCAGGACACCACTAGTCACATCCTGCCAATTTGAGTACGTACCCATTATCCCTACTCTCTGTCTCCTGCCGCTCAGCCAGTTTCCTAACCAGGTCAATAATTTTCCCTCAATTCCACGGGCTTCTACCTTAGATAACAGTCTGTTATGTGGGACTTTATCCCACATAGACCCGAAGAGCTCATGAAAATAGTCTTGGGAAGTGGGTTGATTTAGATATTGGGTCCAACTCTGCTGATGTCAATGTGTCTATCATTCCAGCTGCAAGAAAACCAGAACCTGCTGACAAGGATGATCCTCTGCAAAGAACCGGGAAACCATTTGGCGGTTTCATCCGGGATATCAAGCGTCGCTATCCCAAATATCTGAGTGACATCAAGGATGCCCTGAATACTCAGTGTCTGGCTGCAATTATTTTCATTTATTTTGCTGCCTTGTCTCCTGCCATCACCTTTGGAGGCCTCCTTGGTATGAAGTTATCATGAGAATTACTTTTCATCCCTTCAGGAATTCAAAAAACAAATATATAATCATGGAAGCAAATGTATTTTTATGAATGCGCTTTATTTAAAGCATCTGGTGGCGATGTATTCAACCGATAACTCCCTTAATGATGTTGGATTGAGTAACTATGCATATCACCCCCAAATAACTGTGTGATTGTAGAATGTGCCCTAGGTTGAAACAGAGCAGAGGAGCCTAACGTTTCAGAGAACTGAGCTTCAAAAGTGTTAACGGGAAAAGAAGTCTCCTAAAGCAAAGTGGCCTAGCATATCAAAGTAGAATGCAATGTGGAGTATGACTAAAAATCTCCAAGTAGTAATGCATGGACTGTCTCAGCGCAGAATGGCACAGGCTACCTCTAAGCAGAATAACTCTGATCTCAAATGGAACTCCAACATCTCCTCGTGCTTCTAAGAACTCGATTGCATCTTTTTTGCCAAACATTTTTCCCCTCAACAAGTCCTAACTTTCTATAAAGTCCAAGTGGGTCAAGGACTTGAATACTGCTCCTATATCTGTGGAGCTTCCTCTAATACCCCTCGCTCATTCCTGGACCCAAAGAGGCTTGTACGATAAGCTATCCGTTTGTTTACCTTTAGCCTCTATCCTCTCTGACTCTGTTACAAGCTTGGCATAACCTGCTTCTTGATTTACCTTCTCTTCCCTCAACATTTTTTCCCCATGTTGCTGGTTCCCTGCACTGTGGACTTGGCCCATTACCTTGCTTTCTCCATTTAAAAAAGCATCGATCACAAACTACCATCGACCAAAGTGACACATAGAGCCCAACTATATCCACCCAGAGTCACAGACTCTCATAAAGTAGTGTATGCTCTTTGCTTTGTTACATGAACTAGGTGTTATTGGAGTTCACTAATTATATATTCCAGTTGATTGAAATATGATGAGGGATGCTAAAATTCGACTTACCACCTTAAATGTGAATGGGATCTACCTTCTTATAAAAAGAGCAAGAATTGTTTCACAAACTCTTAGTAGGAAGGATGAAACTAGGTATTGCAACTAGATGGCATTTGATTCAGCTGTGCATAATATTGATAAAAATGAGAAGTCGCACAACACCAGGTTATAGTCCAACAGATTTATTTAATTTTACAAGCTTTCGGAGCGGTTCGCTCCTTCCTCAGGTAGGGTAGCAGTGAGAGAATCTCCCAGAATTCACAATATAAACACAGAGAAAATCTATTCAAATCTTTCCCTACATCAAAGACACACTAAGAGCACAGCCAAGACAATGAGATGTGTCCCAGGGGGTCCAACGTGTCAAAACACCTGCTGGCTGCATATCCTGTCAATTTGTGTTGGTTCTTGTGTTAGTCTTTTTAAAAAAAAACACCTGGAAAGACCGGCCGTGATGTCAAGTCACGTTCTGTATCGTGACATGAACCCGATATCGCGATTGACACGTTGGACCCCCTGGGACACATCTCATTGTCTTGGCTGTGCTCTTAGTGTGTCTTTGATGTAGGGAAAGATTTGAATAGATTTTCTCTGTGTTTATATTGTGAATTCTGGGAGATTCTCTCACTGCTACCCTACCTGAGGAAGGAGCGAACCGCTCCGAAAGCTTGTAAAATTAAATAAATCTGTTGGACTATAACCTGGTGTTGTGCGACTTCTCATTTTTGTCCACCCCAGTCCAACGCCGGCATCTCCACATCATAATATTGATGTCAAACACTTGTTCCTTGCTCAGTTCCTGGGTGATTCTAACTGTATTTTCCATCCATTCAGTATTACTATGCCTAACTGCTGTCGTTTTTGTTTCCAGAGGAGAAGACGGAGGGTGACATGGGCGTTTCTGAGCTGATTGTTTCTACGGCAGTTCAAGGAATCATCTTCTACCTAATCGGTGCTCAGCCCCTCCTCATATTGGGTTTCTCAGGTCCTCTGTTAGTGTTTGAAGAAGCTTATTTTAAAGTAAGTCTTCTTTTTGTTGTGACATTAGGCCCCAGTTTTCAAAAGAGTTGAAAAAGGGTCATAGCTATGTTGAACCCACGATACCGTTCCACCTTATCGTGCAGTGTCTGCTGCCCAATCTTGCACATTAACTATTTATAAACTGATTTGATTGGATAATGTTGTTAAAAAAAATACTTTAACAGCTTAAACAGTATTGGAAATGTAGATGGACAAAAAAAACCATTTTCTTTGGCACTGCTAGCAGGATATCCTGTGCACAGGTCTCACTGTCTATTTGGTGGGGCCCAGGCACACAATCCAGGTATGTATACATTGGAAACTCCAACTGCTAACATTGAGCTCTGAGCCTCATTATTGCTTACATTGTTGCACACCGTGGACATGTAAAGACTTCGAGCTCCTGAAAGGGTGCAATGGATACCAGCTACTTGTCATATAATGTTAAACAAAAGCAAAATACTGCGGATGCTGGAAATCTGAAATAAAAACAGAAAATGCTGGAAATACTCAGCAGGTCAGGCAGCATCTGTGGAGAGAGAAACAGAGTTAACGTTTCAGGTCGATGACCCTTCGTCAGAACTGGAAAAAGCTGGAGATGGAACAGGTTTTTAAGCAAGTGCAGGGGCAGGGAAAGGGGGGAGGGGAGGAAAGAACAAAAGGGAAGGTCTGTGATAGGATGGAAGGCAGGAGAGATTAAGAGACATTAAGAGAGATTAAGAGATGGTGCAAGGCAAAAGGAGATGGTAATGGGACAAGTTAAGAAACAAAAGATGGCTCTAGATGAAGTGTAAATGGCAATGGCAGAATGATCGACAGCTGCCATGTGGGAGAGAGAAAAAAAATGGGAAAAAAAGGATAGGGGCAGAGGTTATGGTCTGAAATTGTTGAACTCTATGTTGAGTCCAGAAGGCTGTAAAGTGCCTAATCGAAAGATGAGGTGCTGTTCCTCGAGCTTACGTTGAGCTTCATTGGAACAGCGTAAGAGGCCGAGGACGGTGAGGTCTGAGTGGGAGTGGAGCGGAGAATTAAAGTGACAGGCGACCGGAAGCTCGGGGTCACCCTTACGGGCTGAACGGTCATATAATGTTGCTATATTCACATCAAGCCACAGCTGTGCAGAGTGAGCACTTAAATATCAAGCCCTTGCCACATGGGCAAATATGTACAACATCAAGTCTCAGCCAGGTGGTGTGCACACCTATACATTAACTGTTAAAGTGAGCGAATGTTACTATCACGTTACTTAGACAGCGTCTGTGTTGCACTGAATGACGCTCAATCACAAAGTGCCTGTATTGAACAGTTGTTACTCCGACAGTAAACATGTTACTCTGAAATCATCACTCTACACCCTTCTCTTCCAGTTCTGTAAAAGCATTGACATGAATTACCTGACTGGCCGGGTTTGGATCGGATTCTGGTTGATTATCATCGTCATCCTTCTCGTTGCCTTTGAAGGCAGCTTCTTGGTTCGGTTCATTTCCCGATTCACGCAGGAAATTTTCTCCATCTTAATCTCCCTCATTTTCATCTTTGAAACCTTCTTCAAACTGATCAAGGTGTGTACAAACAAACTCAACCATGTGAGACAGAGGCTAATTGAGCCAATGAGCCTGGCATTAACAGAGCGAGTCTGAGAGGGACAGTAACAAAGAGGGAGCCCGAGGGGGGGGGGGGACATAACAGAGAATGAGCTTGCAAGCAACATTAACAGAGTGTGTGAGAATGACATTGATAGAGTGTGTGTTGGAGTGATATGAGAGGGACACTAATGGAAAGCATGGGAGAAACTCTAACAGAGAGTGCATGTACTGGGATTGCTGATCCTGTTAGAGTCTGAACATCACCAATCCTGTTGTCGCAGATATGAGGCTGTGTAACCAGATGGAAAGGCCAGCCATTGACAGATTAGATATATTTCTGAACGCTGTTGCTGTTGATATCAATAGAACCAACAACTTATGTGGCAGCTTTAACATAGTGAAACATCCCAAGGTGCTATAGAGAGAGGAAACTGAACAATGAGCAGGAGTTTGGGAGGAGGCTGGGGTGATGAACCTACTCAGAAATGATTTATGATACTTTGAGGACCTGAAATCATAACTGGCTTGTGATCCTTGTATAGTGTTAGCAGTAAGGAACTAAAGATGAGACAATTTAATAAAAGTCAATCCACATATGGATTGAGGATAGCCTGAGCAAATAAGAATGAAGATATGGCAATAATCAAAGAATACTGAGTAATTTAATCTTGTTTCCATTTTTTAATAATGTTCTATGAAATATTTAGGGGTGATTTTAACCTTGCCCAATCTGTCAGAAACTGGGCTAGCGGGCAGTTTTAATCGCCCATGTTGCCTCACCCAGCGACATCCCCCACCAATCCCACAAGCTACGATTTAACCTGCTCTTCTGAGTAGGTAAGAAGGACACCCGCTGGAAACCGGTGGAGTCCTGCTTTAAATCTGCAGATCATCAAGGCCCGACTGTTATTTTAATTTTGGCTTTCCCGCCAGGCCAACCTAGTGGGAAGAGGAGCCAGGCCCAGTAGAGGCCCGAAAAGGTAGGTTATTTTAATTTATTTTACTTTCCTTGTGGGGCCAGCTACCGCTTCCCACTGGTTTTTGGGCATGCAGATGAGGCCCGGGTGGTAAAATCTCCCGGGACTCGCGTTGCCAAGGTCAGGGCGGTTTGCCACCCTCGTTGGCCCCCACCCTCGTTGGCCCCCCACCCACCCAACTCCCGCCCCAAGTTAAAATCGTGACCTAGTTTCGAATTGCCAAATCATTCAGATTAGTTCACCAAACCTGTACAGAACATTTTTCATCTTTGGATTGGCCACTGTAAGCATCACTGAAGAAGTTCGAGAATAGAACTGCTTGGTCCATCTTTTCTTTTTCACATACGTACCCCGCAGTCTTGTTCTACACAGAATGTGATTGCGTTGGTGTGCTGGCCGTGAGAAGATTGCAGAATATTCCAAGTAATGCTTGGTTTAGACTGTCTCTGTTGGTGTCAGCAAGGGCACGCGGTTGAAGAAATGAGGGGTAAGTTGCAACGGTCGTCAGCATTTCTCCCTTCTGATTGACTCGCCCATCCTCTTCTCCAATGGTTGGTAGGAAAAATGATTGAAAAGATGACATATTTTCCATTCAGAAAAGAAAAGATACATTTAATGGAAGGAGGTTTTTTTTCCACTCATTGCTGCTTTTTTTTAAACAGATTTTTAAGGCACACCCCTTGCTTGGGACTTACAACACAACTGTGAATGGCACAAGAATAAATGTGAAGCAAGCACAGCCCAACACCGCCCTGCTGTCCCTTGTGCTAATGTTCGGAACCTTCTTTATTGCCTTTTTCTTAAGAAAATTGAAAACCAGTCGCTTCCTTCCAGGATCCGTGAGTAATGCTATCAATAATTAACCTTTCACAATTTGAACAAACTTTACATTTCTGAGGAAAATGTTTATAGTCAACTCCATTTATCTGGTCAAGGTTTGTTACTGAACAATACGGTAAACTAAATAAACTGTGTCTGCCCAAATGAAACACGGTAACATGCATACAAAATTCATTACTATGACCAGACAAACCAACAAATCTTTTATATATGTTAATGCCTTTGGTACCTCACAATGCAAGCAAGTTTCTCCAGGCTTCCTGACCTGACCCAATCCATTTCTCCAGGCCACGTCACCCAACCCAACTCTTCAGGCCTCCCGTATAAACCCAATTCTCCAAACCCGTCTGATCCCAACTGATCTCTCAGGTCCCCCTGACCCATCTCAACCTGACTAGACTCTCTAAATCTTCCTGGTCTAGTCAACTTTCCAGGCCTCCCCTATTCAGTCTGTCTCTCCAAGCCTCCCTGACACAACTCAAATTCATTCTTCGGGCTCCTGTAATACGTCTATTGAATTAGACAACATGCATTTTATTAGTGTCACCATATGGTATATGTAGTCTGTCAGACCCGATTTGTACAACATCCATGCTGGACAAATGAAAAATGCATGACTATGTTCACTATAGTTTCAGTAAGGATTGGTAATAATGGATTGTTATGAATGCTTTCTATCCTCTCAGTCATGGGTTTGACTCACATGACTATGTAACTATTGGATATACCACGTGCTCCAGTAGCAGTTGCTGAGAACTTTGTTACGTGGTAACTCTACCTCCCAATGACAGAATTAAGATCTGTCTCATTCTGTAACCACTGCCCCCCACCCCCAACCACACCCTCTGTGACAGTCCATAAAGAACTCTGCCACTCATTAAGCACCCCACCCCCCATAACAGTACATAGAGAAAACTCACTGAGAAATCTCCCATCCGCACCCGAAGGCAGTGCTATTGCTCCACTTAGATAACTGCATGCTTAGCTGGGCAATTTAACATTAGTTGTGAACCTTATGGTGAAAGCTGCCCCCTTTTCCTCCTTTTAGATCCGGCGTGTGATTGGCGACTTTGGTGTTCCCATTGCCATCCTTATCATGGTGATGGTAGATTTCTTAATTAAAGACACCTACACACAGGTTAGTAGGTTCACTGATTACCATCTGGTCATTAATGACTCTCTTCCTTGGAGGGGAGGGAAGCAAGATTTCTCTAGAGGCAAGTTGGCTCGCAGATGGCGTGTCTGGCAATCGGAGATTGAAACTGAGCTTGGCTCTGTGACAGACTCGGTGATCTGATTCTGGATGGCCGGAAGGTCCGCAATACTCCAGGATGTTATTGATGATTGATCAGATATCCTGGCTTATTGATGGGACTGGGAAGGGTAGTTGGTGTTCCATCCACTAGACTCTGGTGGGGAAAAATTCAGTTGGTTGCGCCTCCCGTTAGCGCCTTAAGAGGGCGCAAATGGGGCGCAAATCATCAAGCGCCCGGGCGCGGCGATGTTTGCGCCGCTCGCGAAATTAACTAGACATTTTGCGGCGGCGCTAAACACTACCGCCACAATCTCCTGCGCCGGCAGATCGTGACGTCAGTCGAGTGCGCAACGCCCCGGTATCGTCCCGGAGCAGATATTGAGTGGCGCCCCCTGCCTTACCGCCTGACGCTAGCAACGACAGGTTGAGGGGAGCGTTTTGCAGTCATGAAGGGACTGGGGGAGCGCTATTTAAAGGCGACCGCTTCCTGCCTTTTATTGTTGGTGCCATTTTTGAACCACGCATTCTGAGAGAGAGAGAGAGAGAGACTTCTGGAGAGATTCAGCACTGTGTGAAGGAGTTTTGGGTACTGAGCAGCACTTTGCAGGTTCATTTTGATTTGCCATTCCTTGTATCGATTTAGAAGAGACTCTGGGGGCTGCACTCTAAGCTCTTTCCCTGGTACTCTCCATTGTTCTTTCCAGCAGATTTGATGTGCAGGTCTCTCCAGGCCGGGATTCAAGGCTGCAATGAGCAGGATGTGGATGGAAAGCAAGATCAACCATCCCCTTTAAGAACTGGCCGGTGCCATTGTGTGTGTGTTCCATTGTTGACTGACATCACATGAGCTTCGCCAGCGCTCTGAGGTAGCGCCTCGCTCCTCGGCCTTTGCGCCTTAAGACAGGTGTGAAGCGCCTGATTAGCGCTCCAATCACCTCCAGGGGCGATAAAAGTCAAGTTTGCAGTCGGTGGCAATAATTAGCGTCAGGCGCTAATCTTTGCGCCCGGCCGATAATTGCGCCCCAAATGGGGCGATACTGAATTTCTCCCCCTCGATACCTTCAAAAAATAATGCCCTAAAGATAGAATTATCCTAGCTGAACTAGCAGCTGGAAGGTTACCAGTGCTGTATGAGGGTAAGTTGCATGATCTTGGCCAGGTACACTCCAGCAGTACCCCTGTGCACACCTGGGGAAATCCTAAGCTTTGGTTCTTGCCCAAATTGTCTGACATTAGATAAGTGTGGTATATCTCTATAGGGTGAGAGTCTGCACATCATATGAGGCAAAGAGAAGCTGTACTTAGGTGGATTTGTCAGTAATTTGGTTCAGAGTCTTTTAAATGTGGTGTTGCTTTTTCCACAGGTCAGACACCCAGCTGACCAAAAACAAAATGTAGTCAATAATGTTGGTTATTATGTGTCTATTTTACACAAAGCTATTTACTCTCAATCTAATTCTTTTCATTGTAGAAACTCTTTGTTCCAGACGGTCTTCAAGTGACGTGCCCCAATAAGAGAGGTTGGTTTATCCACCCTCTTAAAGACTTCCCCTATTGGATGATGGCTGCCTCAATTGTTCCAGCCATCCTGGTTTTTATCCTGGTCTTCATGGAATCCCAAATCACAACGTAAGTGCTTTATACAATATTTAAGACAATATTTGAGGCCTGAGGTGTTGGTAAAGCTGTATTCATGTTGAATGAGCTGTTGCTTAAAACACAGCTCTAAAGTTCTTTGAGGAACCTTCTAGGGCTGAAAGCCAGGCTGAGAATTAGCCAGTATATATACTTTTCTTTCAAATGTCTTTGTCCTTTGAGGGTTGTTTCCTGAGACCTGAAGACTGGCTATCCTCCTCACTATCTACAGAGGTACACAGGTCAGAATTACAAAGGTATTATTTATTGGGCACTACTAGTTTATTGATTGGTAATTTAAATCAAAGTTTGTAACCAATGAAAAATCTGGTATTATCTATCAATTCCCCCCACTTCTGTCGCACATCCGATTTACATCCATGCCTTTGTCACCTCCAGACTCAACAATTCCAATGCTCTCCTGGCCGGCCTCCCAGCCTCTATCCTCCATAAACTTCAGCTCATCCAAAACTCTTCTGCTCTTACTCTATCCTCCAACAATTCCCACTCACTCATCACCCCTGTCTTTGCTGACCTACATCGGCTCCCAGGTACCTAATGCCTCAACTTTAAAATTATTTTCCTTGTTTATAAATTCCTCCATGGCCTTGTACCTTCCTATTGTTGTAAGCACTTAGGGGGGAAAATTCAGTTGGTTGCGCCTCCCGTTAGCGCCTTAAGAGGGCGCTAATGGGGTGCAAAGCAACTAGCGCCCGGGCGCGACGATGTTTGCGCCACTCGCGAAATTAACTAGACATTTTGCGGCGGCGCTAAACACTACCGCCACGATCTCCTGCGCCGTCAGTCGAGTGCGCAACACCCCGGTAGCGGATATTGAGTGGCGCCCCCTGCCTTACCACCTGCCGCTAGCAACGACAGGTTGAGGGGAGCGTTTTGCAGTCAGGAAGGGACTGGGGGAGCGCTATTTAAAGGCGACCGCTTCCTGCCTTTTTTTGTTGGTGACATTTTTGAACCACGCATTCTGAGAGAGAGAGGGAGAGACTTCTGGAGAGATTCAACGCTGTGTGAAGGAGTTTTGGGTACTGAGCAGCACTTTGCAGATTCATTTTGATTTGCCCTTCCTTGTATCGATTTAGAAGAGACTGTGGGGGCTGCACTCTGAGCTCTTTCCCTGGTTCTCTCCATTGTTCTTTCCAGCAGATTTGATGTACAGGTCTCTCCAGGCCGAGATTCAAGGCTGCAATGAGCAGGATGTGGATGGAAAGCAAGATCAACCCTCCCCTTTAAGAACTGGCCGGTGCCAGTGTGTCTGTGTTCCATTGCTAACTGACATCACATGAGCTTCGCCAGCACTCTGAGGTAGCGCCTCACTCCTTGGCTTTTGCGCCTTAAGACAGGTGTGAAGCGCCTGATTTAGCGCTCCAATCACCTCCAGGGGCGATAAAAGCCAAGTTTGCAGTTGGAGGCGATAATTAGCGCCAGGCACTAAACTTTGCGCCCGGCCGATAATTGCACCCCAAATGGGGCGATACTGAATTTTTCCCCCTTAGAGCCTTACAACCAACCACCCCAGAACTCTCCGTTCCTGGACTCTGTACTTTTGTGCATTCCCCCCTCTCTTCACCTCGCCATTGGCAGCTATGTCTTCAGCTACCTAGGCCCCACGCTCTGGAATTCTCTCCCTAAACCCCGCCACCTCTTTACCTTCCTCTCCTCCTCAAAGGACCTCTCTAAACCCGACCTCTTTGACCAAGCTTTTGATCACCCTTCCTACTATCTCCTTCTTTATCTCGGGGTCCATTTTTGTCCCATCCCATAGACCTCTGGTAAGCGTCTTGGGATGTTTATCTATGTTAAAAGTCGCCATATAAATGAAACAAAGGAGTGAATAATGACCCCAAATTGCTGTTAATAAAAGTGCAACTGTTATTAGTCTAACCTGTTCTTTGTTTCGTTCAGGCTTATTGTCAGTAAGGCAGACCGGAAGATGGTGAAAGGCTCTGGATTCCACATGGACTTGCTGCTGATTGTGGTAATGGGTGGAATCAGTGCCCTTTTTGGAGTGCCTTGGCTCAGTGCAACCACTGTGAGGACCGTCACCCATTGCAATGCCCTGACTGTGATGAGCAAATCTGTTGCACCAGGCGACAAGCCCCAGATTCAAGAAGTAAAGGAGCAGAGAATAACTGGACTAGTGGTCGCTATTCTAGTGGGTGAGTAAGGACGGAATAGTCAGTGTACAGTGTAGGGCTGCATACTTGATACTTTGGAAAAGGATATACTTTAGGTAAAGGATATTTATTACAGTAATCCTGTCACTCAGGTGCATTCTTCAGTAAGTTGTATCCCAGACTGACAATCACTTGGCAGCACTCTCAGCCATATATGCCCTGGGAGGTCAGTCAGTGGCTCCTTGGTAATAATTTGATTAATGTATGACTAATAACACAACAATATATGGTTAATAACCATTGGAATACTTACGTTACATTTGTTGCACGTTTTTACATTTATTTTCCCAAATGTGTTCCTCATGAGGTTTGCCATTTGTTTGTGACCCTGCGCATCTCAGAATGGGATAGAATCCAAGTCTCTCCTTGGCCTTCTCTCCCTCCCTGTCCCTCTCAATCCCACCCACTGCTGCTCCTTAATTAACTGACATCTTTGTGGTGATGCAAAGTTTTTTTTCAGGACGATATTATGCTTTTTTTTTCAGCTTGCATTGAATGCTTCGACATTTTTAATTAATAACATATCTGTGAAATATTGTGCAAAATATATAAAGCAGATGAAATTCGAGAAAGGTTTAACAGAATTGATTTGGAAACTCAATATATTAATGAGTTATGGCTAACTTCAGCTATCTCTGTCTCAGACATTGCTGCCCTGGGAGAGGGTTCCACAGGAAGCTGTGAACAAGCGAAGGAATTTCTTTCTCAGTCCAGTTTGAAACCCTGCTAGTGGTATTCTGCTGCACATCTTGCATCACAGCAGTGCCTTATCATATCTCTCAGAACCATCCAAAGCACTTCACGTCCAATTAATTGCTTCGGCCTGCATTTGCTGTTGTTTTGTAGGTGAAAATGGCAGCCAGTTTGCACACGGCAATGATGCCAAAATCAGCAGTGAGATGATGGTTGTGTTGGGTGAAGGAGGACTGTTGGCTAGAGCACCCGAGGAATACTCTGCTCCTCTTCACATCGTGAAATAGAAAGAAAGACTTGCATTTCTGTAGCACCTTTCACGTCCTCAAGATGTCCCAAAGCGCTTTACAGTCAATGAAGTACTTTTGAAGTGTAGTCGCTGTTGTAATGTAGAAAACACGGCAGCTAATTTCCACACAGCAAGATCCCACAAACAGCAATGTGATAATGACCAGATCATCTGTTTTAGTGCTATTGGTTGAGGGATAAATATTGGCCAGGACACCAGGGAGCACTCCATTGCACTTCTTCATAATAGAGCCACGGTTTAACGTCTCATCTGAAAGACGGCACCTCCAACAGTGCAGCACTCCCTCAGTACTGCACTAGAGCGCCAGCCTAGATTTTGTGCTCAAGTCTCTGGACTTGAGCACATCATTAACATTCACCTGAAATACCAAAACAGGCAGATGAGACATCAGTTTAGCATTTCACGGCAGGCAGCATTCCCTTAGTATAACAACCTTCTGACTTAGAGGCAAGAATGCGATCCAGGGAGACAAGCTCATTGCGCACCAGTTTGGCATCTTGCATTGGGTGTGAAACCACATCAAGGAAAATGTTTATCCCACTTAAGCCCAATGCATTTAAAAAAGTTAGAAAATGAATAATAGCCCAGGCAGTCTACTGAACCTCCTTTAAGCTTCTAATCTTAGAAAATAGTCAACAGTCCCAATAGCTGTTTTCCAATATTAGAAATGTTGCCAGTATTCAGACGCCAACAAGCAGGGAACATGTACCTGTCTAAGCACCCCATAACAAAGACTACTTTCCTGTGACTGGCCAGAGCTGTGAGTGAGCAGTGCTACCCTCACATTGCACCTGCAGTATAGCTCCATCATCTGACCATTCATTGTGAATTGTGAATACAATCTCAGGTCTGACCTATTCAGGCAAACAAGAGTACAGCTTGGTTGTAATTGCATCCGAATTACCATCCTCTCAATATTTTGCATGGATTAATTTTCCAGGCCTGTCGATTGTGATCGGAAAAGTTTTGCGTATGATCCCACTTGCTGTCCTGTTTGGAATCTTCTTGTACATGGGAGTGACATCTTTGAATGGAATCCAGCTGTTCGATCGTTTACTCCTAATGCTGATCCCACCCAAGTATCACCCAGACTGTGTCTACGTTCGCAAGGTAAGAACTTGCATTGAGACATTGGCCCAGAAATTCGGAGCTTGTCGGGTGAGTACGCGCTGTGTACTCACCCGTAAGGCCACTTGAAGTGCCGGTTTCCTGCATGCACTGCGCATGCGCGGGAAACCGGAACTTCCGGTCTCGTGAAGGGAGGGGTTCAGAGGTGAACCGCGTGCGCAGGAGAGGCTGCGTGCACGCAGCAAACTTCGGGTTTTTTTCAGGTTTCTCCGGGAAGGTAAGTATGGAAGAAGCTGCGCTTTTAAAAAGGAGGCGCAAGGCCTGTTTTTAACAAGGTAAGTGGTTAATTAATTACAATGTAAACATTTTTTCAACAGGTTTATCTTTATTAGATACTTTAAAGAAAGGTAAGTTTATTTTTAGCACCGTTAAAAAGTATAATTAATTTTTTCAAAAATTTAAATTTTTGTTTAAAGTAGTTAATTTATTTAACTTGTAGTTATTTTAAAAATGTGATTTAAAAAAAAAAAAATATTTGAAGTTTAAGTGTAGTTTTGGGGCCGATTTCAATTCATAGATTTGACAGGTCTTCCTGTCAAATCTATGAATGAAAATGCCCTGCTAGGATTGGCTCTCCATGGCCCACGTGATCCCAGGGGACGCTTCGAACTAACTGCGCCCCTGGGATACGCAAGCACTGCGCGCCGGCAGCTGCAGGAGGCCCAGGACCCGAAGTTCTCGTGGGCCCAAAACACACTGAATTTCTAGCCCAGTATGATCTGCTGAAGAGGCAAGTGGTTAGTCACAATGGGCCGGATTTTGCGGTAGAAATAACGGTGAGGCTAACAGCGCTCACCGTTATTAAAGTGTAAATCGGACATCAACTTCCAGCGACCACACATGTGCAGTTAAACGCCGAAATCAGGAACTAGCAAGTTGCCCTGCTCCTCTACAAGCTGCTCTATACCGGTATCTCACCGAGAGACCCAGCATTAAAATAGATGGAATGTCGTGAAGTTGCGGCACTTACGTGATAGATACCCACTAAACTCGCCAGAAAAAGCTAGGGCTTTTCCATTCCAGTGTAAGTGAATTTTTAATGGCGTGATAAGTCTTAATTATTGCTAAACAACCTCTCTGACACTGAAAATTAACTTTTACAAATGTGGAGTCTCATTCCATTTAAAAAATAATAAAAGTAAATAAATTCGTTTTTACTTTTTCTTTCTCTTATATCTCTCGCTCTTAATTCCATCTTTCTTTCCCTCTCTATTTCGATTTCTGTACAAGATTTGTCATTGAATTAAATATTCTAACTTACACTTCCTGGTTCAGACTCTGCACGCCTCAGTAACGATTCTTCAATCTGATTTGTTAAGGAAATACACAGTTGCTTGCCCTGTTCTACAGAGCTTCTGTAGAGTGTGCTGCACTGAAATGGCTCTCTAATTACAGTAAGTTCTGGTGCAAAATCCCATAGAAAGTCTATGGGCAAGTGTAAGTGTAATGAACGGCTGGCGCCATTCGTTCGCTGGCTGAGAGCAAAATCCAGCCCAAAGAATATTGCCTCGCCTTTCGAGGTGCAGTAGGTCACCAGCTGGGATGATTTTCTGATCGGCAAATCTGACATAGCATAACTGAGAAACAAAAACGTAATGAAAAGAAGCATGATCATTCCTCCCAAGACTGAATGTAAAGTGTTTAAATCCTTCCAGAACACAACTTTTGAAGGTTTCTCTGTTTTTTATCTAGGTCCGCACCTTGCGTATGCACATCTTTACTTTCATTCAGCTTGTATGTATTGGGATCCTGTGGGCGGTCAACATGTCTATTGCATCCTTGGCTTTCCCCTTCGTGCTGATTCTTACTGTTCCCCTCAGAATGTTTGTGCTCACCAGGATCTTCTCAACACTAGAGATGAAAAGTGTAAGTATCTAAATACCTAAGTAAGAAATCTTTCTGAACTTTTCTTCCATAAGAAATTATAAGTTGAGCCTAACTCCATAATAACGGCACTTTGGTATCTGCTTTCATGGAGACACGGAGGTTTGCCAAACCTCCAGGATTGTTCTGGAGTATCCAGGTTAATCTCCAGGACACCATTAAGAGCAACCAGGGAGAAAAATCATTGGGGCATTAAAAAAATTGAATTTTTAAAAAATTTTCCTTGAACACCTTTGTTTGTTAGTTATAAAAATATTGGAGATGGGAAAAAAGCTGACAGATAAGAATCATCTAAATCGGGGAACAAAGAGTCTGTTTGCTTTCCAATTAGTGTGGGGAGGTGTTGGGCCATGAGGATAGACGTGTCAGTCGACCAATGACAGGAGCGTGGGGGTGGGGCAAATGGAGATGGGAGGTCATGTGATGAAACTTCCAGGAGCCCGTCCAATCAGAGTTGGCAATCCTAGGAGACAGGTCTCTCCTGTCCATTGTTTATGAGGCAGGCCTCCATTGGCTTTTGTAGTCTGCTCTCATGGAGACGTGCCTACTGTCTCTTTTTTTATGGAGAAAGTACTTCCGTCTTCTCCTATTCTCGTCGAGACAGCTGTTCAATATTATGGTTCTATAATTAAAAGATAACAATTTTATGGCCTGAAAATGTCTTTTGCTTGTTGATAAAACCCTTGTTACATCATCCCAGAATCCACGAACTTGCTGAAGGTCAGTGTATCTGATAAAGTGATATTACAGGATTATCCACTTTTTCTCCTACCGGGGTCCAGTCAGGTTTTTGACACAATATGTCAACTCGTCACTGTACTGTCAGAGAATCAAAAAGTCAGCATAGCGGTATTTAGGTGATGGCTATCAAGTAGGTTAATTTGTAAAACTTCTTTTCAGTGTCGGCAATCTGTTGGAGTCCGTGTAAAAAAGTTCACCGCTGACATTAATAAAACTGAAACAACTTTCAGGCCCAGATACAGAGACATTCTGGAAATGGAGGCAATGTTAAAGTATCAGGACATTGCCATGTAAATATTCAGTCACTGACATCCCATTCGATTATCAGAAATATTAATTGAATTGGATTCAAATCTGCTATTTGCAATGTCTTTGGCCACAGTTATACTGCCACTTTTGTTTCAATGTGACAAAATGGTTTTGAGTCCTAGTTAACACAAAAGTGGTAATGTAACTTGGGAGACTAGAAGTGTGCTAAAGCTATCATGGTGAGGCTCCCTCTAGGAGGCTATCTTTCACCAATTACTGTTTGTACAGAGTGCTGCTGCTTCTCCCAGCTCCACATTCAGATAAGTATTTTTAACAAACTTACATTCTTGGTGGCGGCCTGCAGCGGTCCCTTTAAGAACCATCTGCTAGGCCCTATGTAGACCTCTTTTTCCTGAATGCAGCCGGCACTGGCTGCCTCAGGGCAAACAAATAGTGCAGAGGCAGGCATAAGGCCCCGTATTTGCATGTGCAAAGGACCTAATGTGGTCCATCTCTGAATCTTTCCTTCCTTTCCTTGACTTCTCTATCTCTATCTCTGGGGATAGGCTATCCACTGCTGTCTATTACAAGCTCACTGACTCCCGCAGCTATCAGGATTATACTTCTTCCCACCCTGCTTCCTGGTAAGGACTCCATTCCCATCTCCAGTTTCTCTGTCTCCACCGCATCTGCTCTAATGATGCCGTCTTATGCACCAGAATTTCGGAAATGCCCTACCTTTTCTTCAACTGAGGATACTCGACCAAGTTAGCTCCATTTCTCGTGCTTCTGCCCTCTTCCCTTCTCTCCCCTCTCAGAATCATGATAGGGTGCCCCTTGTCCTCGCCTTCCACCCCACTGGTCTCCGCAATAGGCAGATCATCTTCTACCATTCCTGCCACCTCCATCACAATGTTACCACCAAACACATCTTCCCTTCCCCACCCCTCTGGACAGTTCGAAGGGACTGTTCCCTCCATGACACTCTGGCTCACTCTTCCATCACCCTCACCACCCGCTCTTCTACATCGAGGAGACCAAATGCAGGTTGGCTGATTGCTTTGCTGAACATCTCCATTCGATCCACAGGGGTAATGCCCGCACCCCTCCCCCCCCCCACCCCCGGCCTCTCCCCGAGCTCCCTGTTCACTTCCCATTTCAATTCACCGTCCCACTCCTAGTCTGACCCTTCTGCCTTTGCCCTTCGATACTGTTCCAAAGAAGCTCCACGCAAGTTCAAGGAACAGCACCTCATCCTTCTAGCCTCTTTCCTTAACATTGACTTTTACAACTTCGGACCTTAACTATAGCTCCCATTGTCTCTCTGGCAGTAGGTGCTGACAATGAGAGATAGGTGTGCCAGTGTTTTTAGGGATTGGGGAGAGAGCAGGTGGTACTTGGGATGGGGGCCTGCTGCTGCAACATTATTGGTGCGGTGGTCTGCACCCTTGGTGTCGATCTGCTTTTTCTCGTCCACCAGTTTTTCATTCTTCCCTTTCTACCTATCCCCCTTTAGCTAGTCACACGCTTTTTGTGTGCCGTATATGTCTTTTATTTCTTTGCTTTGCCTCATTATGCCTCCTTTGTCTGCTGCTAATATCACTTCTGCCATTTGAACATCTCCTGTTCTTCACACAAGCACTTGACAGACCATTTTATTTCTTTTGCTGTGCGTGTATTTTTCTTCTCCTTTGCCTTCCACTTTTCCCTTGTTCTCCTTTTCAAAGGCTGTTCGTCTGCAATATCTTCCAGTCCTGACGTAGGGTCCAACACCTGAAATGTCAACTTCTGTTTCTCCAGAGATGCTGCCTGACCTGCTGAGTATTTCCAGCGTTTTCTGTTTTTGATTTTCGATTTCCAGCAACTGCATTACTTTGCTCGTTGTTTAGAACGACATCAATGTTCATCAAAATTTACCCTTGATATTTTTAAATGTAAAAAACAAGTCAATAATTAGTCTTTCAATCAAATGGAATAGACACACAGTCCCATCATCAAGATTTAGAGAAATCAGGTGGCATTTATACCCATCCAGGAATTCAGTGAAGTAACAATGCTTTGATTTGTTTCATAAAGCTGGATGGTGATGAGGCGGAGCCTACCTTTGAGGAGAAGGAAGGCCAGGATGTTTACGATGAGACAGCAATGCCACCCTAAGGACCTCAGACCCATACAGGACATAACTGTTTGCAAGCAGCAGCTTAAGAGACAACAGAAACATTCACCTGTGTCCTACTTATTTCTCTTTGTTAATTAATGACAAAATCTGCGCAATAGCCAAAAGGGAGGATGAGTGACTCTAATCTAATATATGTCATTATGTAATCGTTGCTTAGTTTTAGCTTTGGAGATGTACGATTGTCAAAATACAATGCAGCCCAGTAGTTGGGGCTAAATGAAATCACATTGTGGCCATAGTAACCTGATTCAGAAATTTGACCAGACTTCCCCGTGTTTAAAAGGGGAAAGTAAGAGACTAATTGACAAGCAGGACAACTTTATGCTCTTTTGCCAAAGATCCCAGAGTTTTCTGTCTTTAGACAAGGGTACAAATGGAATGTTAAACTTGCAAGACATTCATTGCTGGCTCCTTTTGAGTCAAACTAATACTGTCACTGCCCATTTTGATTCCAGTTCTGTAGCGAGTAATGTTACTGCAGCTCTGGGTAGTAATACTAAAGAGATATTGCTATCACATTACTAACCCCTTCTTCTCAAACCAATTACATTCCAATGTACAATTGTAAATCTTGCAGAATGTTCATTTCTTTTTACATCATCCAATATAATTTTATCGGGTAAGTTCAAAACGTAGAATTATTCTCTCCATTGCAAGTTTTGGGTTACTGTGTTTCCACAATGAAATCACATATACCTTGTAAAATAATTTTATTTTGTCCATAATTATTTTACAAATTTGACTTTAGAGAAATCAGGTGAAATTTATAGTTTTGGGATCAGTGGTGCTCAAGGGTATGATGGAAACTCCTTCAAGGGTTTCTTAGGCCCCCATATTTGCGGGCAGCAGGGTGGGAGCGGGGGCGCGTGTTTACGGGGGTGGGGTAGGGTGGGGGCAACCCAGGAATGACGGGAACATGGAGGTCTTGCCGAATTTAATGGCAAGATCTCATTATTTCTTTACTCCGTTTCCCGCCTGGCAGCTGGGCAGATTGACAGTGGGGAAGCCACCAGTAGAAGGCCGCAGCCGGGGACCATTGGTGACGGTCCCCGGCAACCGGGAACATCGCAGGTTGGTGTGGTGGGAGGGGTGGGGGGTGGAAGCAGTCAGCCCGGGAGGAGGGGGGGGGAACCAGAAATATCGAAGGTTGGTATAGGGGGGAGGAGACGGACGGCAATCGGGAGGGAGGGGGGACCTGGAAACAACATGGGCTTGGGGGGGGGGGGCGGTGTAGGGGCGGCCGATCGCAGCAGAAGATTTGCTTGAGGGGCCGAGGGGAAGCACCGCTGCTCCTCCTGGCCCACGAGCAGTGCTATAAAAAGTACCTACCTGCTGGATCCAGCTACTCCTGCCTCAGGGAAACCCGGGCGACCAGCGTTAAATGTAAATGGCTGCCAAAATAGCAGGAATGGAGCCTCATTTACATATTATAATCACGGGCCCGCCTCTTCAGAGCGGGTTAATTGGATGCCCCCAAACTCGCCGCAGTTAAAACGGAAGCAGGTATGTTCACGGCATGGTTAGGGTCGGGTTTTTGGAAATTTCCCGGCCCTCTCCCGCCCGTCGTGGGGTGAGGGGTTAAAATTCCCCCCTTAGTTTCTCTGGGTTTCAACGTGTATCGTTCTGGGTAGTTTAGTAACTGATTTATTCCTAGATCCATTTGAAGACTCTATCCTCCTTGCTTTGAAAGGCTTCCTTCAACAGAATGAAATGCTGAATAATGTTTTAAATAAGTGGCTAGACTCAAAAGGAAAGCAGTTTCTTTTTTCCGTCAAATATTTTAACCAAGTGAGATGCTTTTTTAAAAAAAATAGTTGCTTCGGTCGAGATCCAGTTAAGCTGCCTGATTCCCTGGTGTGTGTTTTTTTAATATTTTGTAGTGTACTTACTGACACCTATCCATTCTACTGCTGAATCCATTCAACACATTTGCTTTGATGATTCATCCCACATTTTGATTAGTCAATACTGCTTCTTCACACATCAAAATATCATCATTGAAATAACACAATTTCATTCTTCCAGTTATTGGACTATATATAAGATAGAAACACCTCTTGTATATCTAGACTTCATTTCTGATTGGATCCATGATATTTACTTTCAGGCTTTGCACAATGGCATATCAGAGAAATAAAAACACATGCCATAAAAACCAAAGAAAAGTTCCATCACTCTTTAAAAAGTTCAATTTGGAATTGTTTCAACATTTATACAGGCACTGTTGAAATGGTACTGTTAAGGATTTCCCCCATCACATTGCATAGTGAATATTGTGAAAAATATTGTGGTGCTAAGAGATGATGAGATGAAGACATCTTCTTGATGATAAATTGATAATCTTATGATTACTAAATGATGTGATTAATTTTTTCAGTTTGCAATGTCTTTTTTAAATAAAGATTTAAATAAACGTTCAAACAATCTTTAACTGCCATTTTTTGCCAGCACAGAGAATCCAATATCTCTGAAAACGTCAAACATTCCTCCAGTTTATGGCCTACTTTCTTCAGCCTGGATAAGTTTCCAAACTATTTAATACCTGCACCAATAGGTTTATTCAATGCAACAATATATATATTTCAGACAGTTTTTTTTATAGATCCCTGCTTACGGGCTTCCAACACAGACTGCATGAAGCGTCCTGATTTTTTTGTTGTGGAGATGACGAACACCACAGCAGTTGTCCAAAACAAGTACTTACCACACGAGGGCGCTGTTGACTTATTCTTCATTCTAACTGCTTCCTTCCTCTTCCCTCCCTTCCCCCTCTTCCTTTCGTCAGAACGGGAAAAGGTTAGAGATATAACCCTCTAACATCTCTAACCTTTTCCAGTTCCAACGAAAGTTCATCAACCTGAAACGTTAACTCTGTTTCTCTCTCCACAGACGCTGCCTGGCCTGCTGAGTATTGCCAGCATTTTCTGTTTTTATTTCAGATTTCCAGCATCCGCAGTATTTTTTCTTTAGTATTTGGATAATTTATCTGCGTCTCCCGACTATGGAGGTTACTTTGGTCATGAGGTCAATGTGTGGTGTGGGATTTGATTTGTATATGCTCCTTATTGGGGAGGGGATTCCTTCCTTCGGCTCTTTCTGGTTTCCAAGGTGACAGTTGGAAAAGGGTTATCTTGAGTGAGATGTAAGACGATGTTCTGTCTTCTTCTTCTTCTTAGGCAGTCCCTCGGAACCGAGGATGACTTGCTTCCACATTAAAAATGAGTTCTCAGGTGACTGATGAGTCCAATACGGGACCTACAGTCTCTGTCACAGGTGGGGCAGACGGTGGTTGAAGGGGCGGGTGGGTGGGGAGCTTGGGTTGACGTGCGCTCCTTCCGCTGTTTGTGCTTGGCTTCCACTTGCTCCCGGCAAAGAGACTCGAGGTGTTCGGCGCCTTCCCGGATGCTTCTCCTCCACTTTGTGCGGTCTTGGGCCAGGGATTCCCAGGTGTCGCTGGGGATGTTGCACTTTTTCAAGGAGGCTTTGAGGGTGTCCTTGAAGCGTTTCCTCTGCCCACCTGGGGCTCTCTTGCCGTGTCGGAGCTCCGAGTAGAGCGCTTGTTTTGGTAACAGTGAACCAACTGGATCATTTTGGAGTGTAGGAGAGGAGGGATGGGATCCTACTGTGCCTTTGTTTTGTTTTAATTTTACCTTCAGGGAATGGCCGGGGAAGGCGGGGGGGGGAGTTTGTTTCTTCAGGGCCTGGAATAGTCACATAAGGCTTCCAAGCTGTCTTGCTCCACCCAAGAATGTGGCTGGATCAATTGCTCGCCACTGACCAAATCTGGGATTGCTCAATGTCTGGTGAAAATGCAAACCAACAGCTTTTCATTTCGCTCTCTCTCGTTCAGATGACCAAGCAATGGGATTTGATTTTTCACCTTTTCACTCCCTCAATAGTTGATCCCCGCAGTCTAAGACTGCTGCAAGTTTGATTATCTGATCCGCGACTGTCCCAGTGGTTCCTTTGGGCTTGCTTGGCTGCCTTCACCCCCCCAAGGTCCTCTCAATAGTGACTTAGAAGCTCCCTTCTGTTGGGACCTGGATAAATCACTAGTTGCCAGTTAGCATCTGTGTTTTTCTTTGGAAAAGTGTCAATACTGTGTTCGAAGGATTGAATACAAGAAGGAAATAGCACAGCTTTGTCAAAAATTACAGAAGACAAAATCAAATTGTTAAACTCCCCAATAGCAGCTCAATTGATGAGGCAAACCAAGAGGGATAGATGACTAGAAGAGACTGGGAGATTCTCAAAGGGCCCGGAACCTTCTCCTTGGCCCTCAGAATGGACGTGGAATGTGACTTCTCAAGTGCTTTCGATTTGGTTTGCTTCTTGCAAAGGCTACAATGACTTGAATTTGATTCTTATATTCTCTGGAGCTTTTTTTTTTAAACCTTCAAGGAAAAGCCAGACCCCAAAACTGTTGACATGTTTGTTATCCAAGAAATACTGTGGTATCTTCAAGGATCACCTTTCACAATTTTAAACTTTTGCAATAAGACCTGTAGGACTGTGCACTTTTGAAAACGGTGCAACACTGGCGGGGGGGGGCATTAAGGAGACTGGTCTTGAGAATAAGATCCTGGAAAGCAAAATGTAAGCCTTGAGGTCAAATGCCAGCAGATGATGAGCCAAACATAGGTGAGACAAACTCACAACCAACTTACTTTAAGATAACGTTCCAAAGTTAGAAGCCAACTCAATAACAAAGGCCTGGATATGCTGTCTGATGTAAGAAAACTACTAGGCACTTGGTCTGAGTATTAAACAAGGCTTTAATCAACTGTTTTACAACATGGAGATCTAGTTGTCCTTCACTGGTTCCTGTTAAAGAATGTCCTGAGCAAGCTGGGCCCATGCCCGAGTATTTATACTCTCCCCGGACAGCGCCACCAGCAGGTCGCCCAGTATTATGTCATAAGTCATTTCCCATGAATGACAAGATTCATGTCACTGTCTGCCCTGCCACAGAGTTCCACCAGCAACACAGCAGAAGGATTTAAACAAGGGCAGAATGAGGGAGTGACGTCATCCATTTAATTTTTTTTAATTCCAAAATTGAGACGATCCATTCAGCTTCCTCCAGCACCCCCTGCCATTCCTAATCTTCCCATGTCATCCACTACCCAAGCTCCAACCACACAACACTCTGTAGCATCTCTGCTCTCTCCACCCTCGCCCTCATCAGACTCATCTCCTCCACGAGACCTATCTCCTGTTCCTTTAACTCCCTCCCAAATCATTCTCTCCATTCAACCCCCACCTGTCTTCAGCCCAATGCTCACTGACAATTGTTAACTTTTACTTTCCTCAGGCACACCTCATGACGCCGTTCCTAAAAAAATCCATGATCCCTCTAACCACCACCTCATCTCCAATCTGTCTGTCCACCCTAAGGTTCTGGAATGTGTCATCACCAGTCACCCTGCCTACCTCTCCCACCATTCCTATTTGTAACTCACAGCACTGAAACCACTGTGATCAAAGCCACCAACAACATTCTGTATGCCTGTGATTATTCTGTGTTATCCCTCCTCTTCTTTGACCTGTCACCGCCTTTTCTTCATGATCCACCTCTACGATACTTCCCTCACCTAATTCAATCCCTATCTAAGAAATCCAATAGGGAATTCAGAAGAAACTTCTTTACCCAAAAAGTGGTGAGAATGTGGAACTCGCTACCACAGGGAGTGGTTGAAGCGAATAGTATAGATGCATTTAAGAGGAGGCTAGGCAAGCAGATGAGGGAGAAAGGAATAGAGGGTTATGCTGATAGAGTTAGATGAGGAAAGATGGGAGGAGGCTCGAGTGGAGCATAAACGCCGGCATGGACTGGTTGGGCCGAATGGCCTGTTTCTGTGCTGTATACCCTATGTAATCCTATGTAATGTAGCCAGTGCATCTCCTGCAATGGCTTCTCCTCCCATGCCTACATGGTCACTTCCAGTATGGCTCAAGGTTCCATCTCTGGCTCCTGCTATTCCTCAATCTATTTGCTATTTGCATTAGCCATTAGCATGCAATCAGCTCTCATCGATATACTGACAGTTTCACCTCTTCATCACCACCCTTGACTCTATGGCTGTTGCTATACTGTCGATCTGACATCAAGTCGTGGATGTAAACTTTCTGCAGCTCATCAGTAACAAGACTGAAGCCCTTCTGTTCAGTTCCCCATGTCTTAGTCCCTGATCTCATCCTCTTTCCCGGATGCCTGCTCAACCTGACAGGTGCTGAATCTGAAGATGAGCTTCAAATCCCACACCCAATCCATCATCAAGCCTTCCACCTTAGTGCCATCAGCAGTCTCTATTCCACCTTCATCCCACCACCTGAAATCCTCATTCATACCTTTGTCACCACCAGACTCAATGGGCGAGAAATTGACATTGGTATGCCTGTTATTCAGATGTAAAATGGGTAACACGGGGTCTAAAATTGGGTCATGATCTGCCGCACCCGATTGACCCCAGGAGTGCGCCTCATACAAAATTGAATCAGGCGACTTTCACTCGCCCAGGGTGCCCTGCCTGAAACAGACGGCTGATTTGGTTGTTCAAATTGGGGTTCTATGGATTGTAGGATCTTGATGTGTAATAATGTCCTGTAAGCTCCAATTAGGTCTTCTGGGCCCAGAGCGGATTGACCTGCTGAGTATTTCTACCATTTTCTGTTTTTATTTCTTCCTCCTCTTAATGGGCAAATATATGTCCCTCCTGCTCCTGACTGTGCCCAGCAGTAATTCCAGCGGTGCGTCATTGAATCTGGGTGCTGCCCTTGCTCTATGTCCGCCATCCATCCTGAACACCTCCAGTTTACATTTGTGCACTGTCCCTTTAAATACAGCTGAGATCGCGTCATGCGAGTGTGCATCACGCCCGCGGTGCAGCTTGGAGATGCAAAAACCTGGAAGACAAAATTAATTGGTACAATTGAGTTGAGATCGCAGTTTCCGACCTGCTCAGTTGACCTCCAGGTTTCACCTACACAATTCCAACTCCCCGCTCGGAAGCCACCTTCATATTGTTATTGGGGCCTCAGTCTCTGGACTCTGATATAAAGAATGGGCACTTGGACATGGCACAGGAGGGCTGCTGACTTCTCTGGAACAGTATCCCAGCAAAAGAACATGCCTTCCATTGAGGAAGGAGGGAAAGGGGAGAAAATTGAAGACAAAACCAAAAAAAAAATCATTCAACATAACTTCTTTGAAAAAGAATCCAACTAACTATTTGGAAGATGCGTCACAATTACTGATATAAGAACATAAAAACATAAGCAATAGGAGCAGGAGTAGGCCATTCGGCCCCTCGAGCCTGCCCCGCCATTCAATAGGATCATGGCTGATCTGATCTTGGCCTCAACTCCACTTTTCTGCCTGTTCCCCATAACCCTTGAATCCCCCTGTAGTTCAAAAATCTGTCTATCTCAGCCCTGAATAGATTCAATGACTCAGCCTCCACAGCTCTCAGGGGTAGAGAATTCCAAAGATTTTTGACCCTCTGAGAGAAGAAATTCCTCCTCATCTCCGTCTTAAATGGGTGAACCCTTTATTCTGAAACTATGCCCCCTAGTTCTAAATTCCCCCACGAGGGGAAACATCCTCTCAGCATCTACCCTGTCAATCCCCCTCAGAATCTTCTATGTTTCAATAAGATCACCTCTCATTCTTCTAAACTCCAATGAGTATAGGCCCAACCTGCTCAACCTTTCCTCATAAGACAACCCCTTCATCCCAGGAATCAACCTAGTGAACCTTCTTTGAACTGCCACCAATGCAAGTATGTCCCTCCTTAAATAAGGAGACCAAAACTGTACACAGTACTCCAGGTGCGGTCTCACCAACGTCCTGTACAGTTGTAGCAAGACTTCCCTACTTTTATACTCCATCCCCCTTGCAATAAAGGCCAACATTCCATTTGCCTTCCTAATTACTTGCTGTACATGCATGCTAACTTTTTGTGTTTCATGTATGAGGACACCCAGATCCCTCTGTACCGCAGCATTCTGTAGTCTCTCTCCATTTAAATAACATTTTGCTTTTCTATTCTTCCTACCAAAGTGGATAATCTCACATTTTCCTACATTATACTTCATCTGCCAAATTTTTGCCCACTCACTTAACCTATCCCTTTGCAGACTTTGTGTCCTCCTCACAACTTGCTTTCCCACCTATCTTTGTATCGTCAGCAAATTGGCTACAGTAAACTCAGTCCCTTCATCCAAGTCATTAATATAGATTGTAAATAGTTGAGGCCCCAACACTGATCACTGTGGCATCCCACTAGTTATAATTTACCAACCTGAAAATGACCCATTTATCCCGACTCTCTGTTTTCTGTTAGTTAGCCAATCCTCTATTCATGCTAATATATTACCCCCAACACCGTGAGAACTTACCTTGTGCAATAAGCTTTCATGTGGCACCTTATCGAATGCCTTTTGGAAATCCCTTCACTCAGTCCCTTCATCAAAGTCATTAATATAAATTGTAAATAGTTGAGGCCCCAGCACTGATCCTTGTGGCACCCTGTGCTGAGGAGGTAAGCGTAAGGTCCTTGTGCTCATGCACCTGGGTGCAGTGCCGAAAACGGTTCAATGACCTGCTACGCTCAGCAAAAGTGAGTATAACATCACACTTACCTTCAATCTGCTTCCCATCTCCTCTCATCACCAGCACTCTGCATTGTCAGCCTACTCTTCCACATCCCACCTTACCCTTACTTCCCTTGCACCCTTACCTAGCCCTCTCTATGTACAGAATCACTTCACCATCCTACTATGCACCCCTCACACTCGCTCTCACTGTTATGCAATGACAACAACTAACAACGCACAGGGAGGCACCTTCATCTTGGCACCTCACTCCATCTTTGTCTCCATCTAAGCTTCTATGTTATGGATTATTCACACTCACACCATCAACCTCGCTGAAACTCCACTTGTGTCCCTCCTTGCAGGAAAAAAAGCCCACAATAAGAGGGAGCGAGGGAGGACAGGAGGAGGTCCACCATCCCTGGCCACTTTAACAAGCACTGAGGAGGCTGCTCATGATATCGTGTGAGGTGCAGAGGAGCTGGAAGTGGGGGACGGAGAGACGGGCACAGTAGAGCAAGCTGGTGACAGAATAGATTTGCAACCTCTCATTTAGATTTCATGAGTGACTGAAAAGGCATCTGATGTTCATACAGATTGACTTCTGATCATCTGCACAGTAGGAGGTGTCTGCTACCTAAATATCACATGTCCAACTCATGCCTTTACTCCCCCACAGGACCATCGAGAGCCCCCCGCCACTGTCCATGAGGAAGAGCCGGAGGACTCCTCAGAGGAACCTATAGCCTCTGAGGGAGCAGCGTCACCAGAAATCAGTGCACCCAGCACCAGCGCAGAGACGCACACCTCGGTGGGTCGTTTGTGAGATAGATTAGTGTTGTCACCTGGTGTATCACAGCTCACAAGTGAGCATCAGCAGATGGTGGAGACAGGGACAGCAGTGGAGAGTCCTAGTCGGAGGCCGCAGGGCGCTCCTAGCTCTGCTCAGCTGCATGTAGATGCTGTGCCTCCAGGGCCATCCAAAAAGAGAGCGGTGCTGGAACTTCAGGAACAAGTGCAGGAGTCTCTGACAGGGTTTGCATCCACGGTAACTGCGAGTGTGCAGAGAATGGAGGAGTCCATCTCAAACATGAGCACTGCCATGGTGGACGCAATGGCGAATGAACATGCCACCATGGAGAGGGTGGCAACCTCCATGGAGGACATAAATCACCAGACTCAACAGAGCATGGTGACTCTTGTAAATAGATGGTCTGCTACGGAGGATAGATGGGTATCTATTGAGGAGAGGAACATGGACGTCTCCGTTATGAGGACTGTCAGTACAGAGACAGGTCCTCATGGCCCCACTGATGTGCAGCAAGGTGCTCTCCAGCCACTTGCTAGCAGTGAGGTGCGGGTGACCCATGAGAGGGATGTTGGTGGTCGACAACAAGGAAGTGTGGGCTCCTCTCCAAGCGCTCACACGACCATGCCACTGCGGAGCCCTCGGTCAGTGCCCCAGATTCCTCACCCAACTGAGTTGGCCGTCCCAGCCCCTGCACAGCCGCAGGAGGAGCAGACTGTTGCCAAGCCCTCCCAGGCTCCCAAACCCAGAGGACACCCGCCAAAGGCATCTAAGCAGGCACAGCATAGAAGTGAGCAAGGTGCCTCTACATCTGCTGAAGCCACAGGGCAAGCACCAGGTAGAAGCACGCGTAAGAGAAAGTGAAGACACAAATAGTCACAAGGGTAGTCACTTGGGTGTTTTCTTCTCTTACAAAGTAACGTTTGTCATCCTGATTGTAACTTTATTAAACAAAAGTGATGGCAAAGAATCGAAGATTTGGCCTACGTGTGCTCAGAAATGAAAGTTGCACAGTGAGGAGCCAGGGCGCCTTTCATCTGTAATGATGGTGGTGAGAGTGATAGGAAACCACAATTTATTGTTCAGATGATGTATGGTGTGTTAAGAAGGTCGTCCAGACATTAATTTCCATGTGCCAGCCACATATGGTTGATACGTAAACTTACGCGAATCTGGCATGGATAAGTGCGTCCCTTGCCTCACGGCCAGCAATGTGGTCGCGTGCTGGTGGAATTGGCACATCCGCCCCCGCAAGGTGTCCCCTATCTGCCGCCTCCTCCTCCTCCTCCTCCTCGTCCTCGTCCTTCTCCTCCTCCTCTTCCGAGGAGGCTGTGCGCTGAGCCACTTGTTCCTCAGGCAGCAGTAAGCCACGCTGCTGTGCGATGTTGTGCAGGGCACAGCAGACCACAATGATTCTGGAGACCCTGGCTGGTGCGTACTGTAGGGCTCCACCAGATCTGTCGAGGCATCTGAATCGCATTTTGAGCAAGCTGATGGTTTGCTTTATGATACTTCTGGTGGAAATGTGGCTCGCATTGTAGCGCTCCTCAGCTTCATTTGATGGCCTTCTCATCGGTGTCATGAGCCACTTTTTCAGGGGATAGCCCTTGTCTCCAAGTAGCCATCTGGAAAGTTGGGTTGGCGGATTGAACAGCTGAGGCATAATAGACTGCCGCAGGATGAACGGGTCATGGCAACTGCCAGGGAACTTGGCACAAACATGAGGAAGCTCAACCTCGGCCTGTAAACCCTGTGTTGGGGGTATCTCCTGCGGCGAGGTGCAGGCCTGCGCTGACGCCCTCTGCCCTGTGCATCATCAGGTGGCTGAGGAGAAGGTTGGCGCTCCTGTTGTTGCTGCTGCTGTTGTGCCTGGTTCTGCTGCTGCCGCGGCTGCCCTTCCTCCCATTCTGAGGACCAGGATGAGAGGATATAAATGCTTTCCTTTCCGCTGGTATATATCTCAGTTGAGGAAGAGATGTTATAAGCGCTCACTCAATGTGGCCAGAGGGTATTCCAAGGTAGTCACAGTGCATATGGATCTCAGCTTAAACACTCAGAAGCTCAATAGACCTGCAAAATGTGTCCCAAAACCACAAAGCTCAAAGTTCTGGCATCTGAAAGTCAGCCATGTTGCAGGTCCGCTTTTATGCTGCAGGAGCAGCGGTCAACAATTCACCTACTTGCTGAACCCGGCACAATCAGCTGGCATGTTTGTCGCACGACGGGCAACACGCTGAAAATGTAGCGAAATGTGAATAGGCAGTAAAATGCCTTCAGTATCTCTCCCGCCGTTTGGTGTCGGGTCTGATCGGGACTCGCAGACCCGACACTTTGTAAAGTTGCGTGGAGGCCGGATGGCGGTAGGTTCGCAACCCGCCGTCAATCATTTGGATTTTAACTCCCGACCCGCCTCCAACCCCGCCCTCTGAGCGCCGGCAAAATCGTGGCCTTTGTATCCTCCTGGCAGTGCAGGTGGTGTGCCGCAACTGCAGCATGTGGGAGTTTGTGGAGAGCAGTGTGATCCCGGACAACCACGTTTGCAGTAAGTGCCTGTATCTTGAGGAACTTCAGCTCAGAGTTTTTGAGCTGGAGTCTGAGGTGCAGACATTGCGGGGCATCAGGGATGGGGAGAGTTATCTGGACACTTCAATCCAGAAGGCAGTCACACCCCTTAGGTTAGGTAGTGGTACAGGTCTGGTTAGTGGTCAGGGACAGGAACTCAGGCAGGTAAGGGGACCCCAGGTGCAGTGCTGGAGCAGCCTCAGCCTTTGCCCTTGTCCAACAGGTATGAGGTTCTTGCTGCCTGTGTGGATGAGGGAAAAGCCTGCAGGATGGATGAGCAAGCTGACCATGGCACCATGGTGCAGGAGGTCATTCAAGGGGGGGGGGGGGAAGTGAAAGGGAATGTAGTTGTGGTAGAGGACAATATAGTCAGGGGGATAGATGCTGTTCTCTGCAGCCGCGACCGAGAGTTCCGAAGGTTGTGTTGCCTGCCCGGTGCCAGGGTTAAAGACATCTCCTCGCGGCTGGAGAAGAACTTGGAATGGGAGGGGGAGTATCCAGTTGTCGTGGTCCACGTAGGAGTCAATGACATAGGTAGAACTAGGAATGAGGTTCTGCCAAGAGAGTTTGAGGAGCTAGGATCCAAATTAAAAAGCAGAACTTCAAAGGTAATAATATCTGGATTGTTACCTGAGCCACGCGCAAATTGGCATAAGGATAAATAGATTAGAAGTTTAAATGCGTGGCTCAAAGAGTGGTGTGGGAGGAAGGGGTTTCAGTTCATGGGGCACTGGCACCAGTACTGGGGAAAGAGGGAGCTGTTCCGTTGGGACGGGCTCCACTTAAACCGGGCTGGGACCAGTGTCCTTGCGAACCGAATAACTAGGGCAGTAGATAGGGCTTTAAACTAATGAAGGGGGGGTGGGGGTGGGAGGATTCAGGAAAGAGTAAATTTAAAAGCAGTGAGAGAAATGTCAAAGCTCTAAAGCAGAGTAGAGTTTGGGTAAAAATAAGCAGAGTGGGTCAGGAAGGGACAAACAGAGTAACAAAGGTAATAAGGCATCAGTGACTAAGTTGACATCAGGGAAACATAGAAATAAGTCAAAGCTAAAGGCACTATATGCGCGAAGCATTCGCAACAAATAGATGAATTAATAATGCAGATAGAAATTAACGAGTTTGATCTAATAGCCATAACGGAGATGTGGTTGCAAAGTGGCCAAGGTTGGGAACTAAATATTCCAGGATATTTAACTTTTAGAAGAGATAGGCAGAATGGAAAAGGAGGAGGGGTAGCCCTGATAATAAAGGATGGGATAAAGACAGTAGCAAGAAAGGATCTTAGCTCTGAAAATCAAGAAGTAGAATCAGTTTGGGTGGAGCTAAGCAACAGCAAGGGGCAGAAAACATTGGTGGGAGTTGTTTATAGGCCCCCAAACAGTAGTTGTAATGCAGGGCAGAGTATAAATCAGGAAATTAGAGGCGCATGTAACAAGGGTAATACAGTAATCATGGGGGACTTTAATCTACATATAGACTGGGCAAAACAAATTTGCAGTAATAGTGTGGAGGACGAATTCATGGAATGTATGCAAGATAGTTTTCTAGATCAGTATGTTGCGGAACCAACCAGGGAACAGGCTATTTTAGATCTAGTGTTGTGCAATGAGAAAGGGTTAATTAATAACCTTGTAGTAAAGGGGCCTTTACGGAAGAGTGACCATAATATGATAGAATTTTATATTGAGTTTGAAAGTGATTTAGTTAAATTCGAAACTAGGGTCTTAAATCTAAACAAAGCAAACTACGTAGGTATGAGGGGTGAGTTGGCTAAGGTAGATTGGGAAACTACATTAAAAGGTAGACAAGCAATGGCTAGCATTTAAAGAATTAATACATAATTTACAACAAATATACATTCCTTTAAGGCACAAAAACCCCACAGGAAAAGTGGTCCAACCGTGGCTAACAAGAGAAGTTAAAGATAGTATTAGATCAAAGGAAGAGGCTTATAATGTTGCCATAAAGAGTAAGTCTGAGGATTGGGAGGATTTTAGAATTCAGCAAAGGAGGATCAAAAAATTGATAAAGAAAGGGAAAATAGAATATGAGAGTAAACTAGCGATAGAGATAAAAACAGACAGTAAACGTTTCTTTAGGTATGTAAAAAGGAAAAGATTGGTGGAAGTAAATGTGGGCCGCTTACAGGCTGAGACAGGAGAAATTATAATGAGGAATAAGGGAAAGGCAGAGAAATTAAACAAATATTTTGGGCTGGATTTCATCATTGGAGACATGCTGGAGGCGGGACTTCTGGTTTCCGGGTTTCAGTCCCGCCCCCAGCGACGTCTGAACAACCCACACTATTTTCCCTTGATTGGCCTTGTTAAGCCCGCCCTGTGGGCTTACCAGCCAATTAAGGGAAAGCCGATGACAGGTGACGTCAGCGTATGATGCTTCATCAGTTGAAAAAATTTTGACAGATGCATTATCAGCGTTTGACAGCTTTGAGAAGCTGTCAAACACTGACAATCTCTGTTCTAAGGTGAGCCCTTGCACAAAGGCTCACCAAGACCTCTCTCCTCAGCAGAAAGCAGATGACTGCTGCATCTGAGAATGCAGCAGCCATTCTGTCATCTCTGCCGTTGAGATGAGGCACCTACGGATCCTCAAAGGTTGAAGCCTGCAGAAAGAAGCAAAGGTAAGGAACCTTTTTCCAACTTTACACTCACCTCTCATACTTACCTGTCCACACTTGCACCCATCACTCATCTTTACAGCTGACATTTCGACCCCTTTCAGCTCCGCAGACCCATTGCTCGCCTCGTTGACCCTGGCGGGGTTTCCTGACGTCGGGAAGCCCGCATCAGCAGGTGTAAAATGGTGAAAAGCCTCTTAACTACCTGTTAACGGGCAGTTAATTGGCTGTAATCCCCTTCCCGCCTCAAGGAGACTGGTCCCTGCGCGAGTCGGGGACCCGCCTCCCGGGAAGATGGTTCGGAGGCGGGTTTCCTAATTGCTTGCTGTACCTGCATGTTAACTTTCAGTGATTCTTGTACAAGGACACCCAGGTCCCTCTGAACACCAGCATTTCCCAATCTCTCACCATTTAAAAAACACTCTGCTTTTCTATTTTTCCTACCAAAGTGGATAACTTCACATTTCTCCACATTATATTCCATTTGCCATGTTCTTGCCCACTCACTTATCTCCTTGAAGCCTCCTTGCATCCTTCCAACTTCTATTCCCACCCAGCTTTGTATCATCAGCAAATTTGGCTACATTACACTCAGTCCCTTCATCCAAGTCATTAATATAGATTTTAAATAGTTGAGGCCCCAGCACTGATCCCTGTGGCACCCCACTAGTTACAGTTTGACAACCTGAAAATGACCCATTTATCCCGACTCTCTGTTTTCTATTAGTTAGCCAATCCTCTATCTATGCTAATATATTACCCCCAACACCATGAGCTCTTATCTTGTGCAGTAACCTTTTATGTGGCACCTTATCGAATGCCTTTTGGGAATCCAAATACACTACATCTACTGGTTCCCCTTTATCCACCCTGCTCGTTACATCCTCAAAGAACTCTAATAAATTTGTCAAACATGATTTCCCTTTCATAAAACCATGCTGACTCTGCTTGATTGTATTATGATTTTCTAAATGTCCTGCAACTACTTCCTTAATAATGGATTCCAGCATTTTCCCAATGACAGATGTTAAGCTAACTGGCCTATAGTTTCCTACTTTCGGTCTCCCTCCTTTCTTGAATAGGGCTGTTAAATTTGCAGTTTTCCAATCCGCTGGGACCTTTCCAGAATCTAGGGAATTTTGGAAGATTACAACCAATGTATCCACTATCTCTGCAGTCACTTCTTTTAAGACCCTAGGATGCAGGCCTACAGGTCCATTTCCTTGTTTCCCATTATTAATTCCCCAGTCTCATCCTCTAAGGGACCAACGTTTACTTTAGCTACTCTCTTCCTTTTTATATACCTGTAGAAGCTCTTACCGTCTGTTTTTATATTTCTTGCTAGTTTACTCTCATAATCTATTTTCTCCCTCTTTATTTTCTTTTAGTCATCCTTTGCAAGTTTCTAAAAATTTCCCAATCCTCTGGCCTACCACTAATCTTCGCAACATTGTCTGCCTTTTCTTTCAATTTGATACCCTCCTTAACTTCCTTAGTTAGTCACGGATGGTTCACCCTTCTCGTAGAGTCTTTCTTTCTCACTATCAGCACTGTACACAATATGTAGAATAAAGTAAGTTTATTCTCATAGCTATACCCTTTTAAATTAAAAGAAAACAGTGCACAAATACTAACATACAAATTACATGACTTCTGTCACAATGCATGAATCTTTATATCATAATATACCTCATTTACCTTAATAATACTTTATAAGGGTATGGTATTGTAATAGTTACATTGCTAGACTAGTAATCTAGAGGCCTGGACTAATAATCCCACCATGGCCGTTTGAGAATTTGAATTCAGTTAAAAAAAATCTGGAAATAAAAAACGCTATCAGATTGTTCTAAAAACCCAACTGGTTCACTCATGTCCTGTGGGAAAGGAAACTTGCCATCTTACCCACTCTGGTCTATACGTGACTCCAGTCCTGCACGGAAGTGGTTGACTCTTAACTATCCACTGAAGTGATCTAGCAAGCCACTTATTTGCATCAAACCGATACAAAGAAAAACAGCGGTTCAAGAAGGTGGCCCATCATCAGTCCATCACTTTCTCAGAGCAACTAGGGATGGGCAATAAATACCGGCCTTGCCAGTGATGCCCGCATCTTGAAAATTTATTTTTGAAATCCTTTATTCCCCTTGATATAACAATAAAATATAGTGGATCGTTGGCATTAACTCATTGCAAGTTGCGCAATATGGTGTAAGTTCAGCAAATGTTGTACACAGAAATAAAAAGAGATCAGAGGTGCTGTTCAGACCTGTGATTTGGAAAGTCTATTCTGAGAGATGCGCTCAGAGACAGTGAAGTACGTATTGAAGTGTTTTTGATTGGCTCTTTGAAGATTAGAACCAATTGGAAGTGACAGGTTTTTTGTGTGCCACAGACACATTTAAAGTGTGGCAGGCACTACATCTGAGACTATTCATCTATACATAATAGATTAAAAGCCTCTCTTAGAACAAGCACTTCCTGTAAATGTCACACTCATTCCTGACTTTTCCAGTCACACTTTGTTAATTGGCTCATAATAAAGCAGCAGTATATCAGAACTGAAGAGGTAGGGAATATACAAATTGAAAGCAAGGAAGGGGGCTACAAAACTGTCAATGAGAAACTACTAAGGACTTATGAAAATAAGCAATCTTTAATGACCAAGTAGGAGAACCTACCAATAAAAGAAAGTAAACTGATTGATACATTCGAAACGCTCTTTGAACAAGTATTGCCATTTTTTCTTTAGTACCTGAAATTTCTAATGCAAAAATAAGATCTGTAACATAAAAAGACATTAAAAAAATACATAAAGGCATTTTACATGGATAAGTCATTAACCTTACCAGGAGAACTGGTGGACTACCTTTAATTCAGCTCCTGCCTTTTGACCTGCCTGCCTTGGGTGGCCATACCAGGAGTTATAGTCCCACCAGCAAAGCCTTCAATGTTGTTAGGAGCACGCAACCCTTCCCACCACTTCAATGTGCAGTCCCTAAGGCCGCGATTTTACCATAGGTGGCGAGTTGGAGTCGGGTCGGCTGGTCGGCGGGTTCCGGTCCCGCTGCCGGTTTCAGCCGCTCTGAAATAACTATTTGCCTTAACTGGGCTTATTAAGCCCGCCGTGCGTGTTACCCGGCCCAATCAGTGGGTTCGGGTCTGCTGCTCACCTCTGCTGACATCTTCCATTCAGTTGCATTTAAGGGGCCCACGCAGCCTTGTGGTGTTTCATTTCACATTCTGCTGCTTCTCAGTGTTACTGATAGCAAGATGACTGCTTCAAGAGCCAAGGCTTCTCCAAGATTCAATGATGACTCCCTCCGTGCTCCTGTGGAGGGAGTGAGAGGGCACAAGGAGGTTTTGTTCCCCTCAAATGGACGGAGGAAGCCTCCTCAGCAAACCAAGGCAGCCTGGCTGCAAATTGCTGAGGAGGTTAGTGCCAGGTCTTTGTGTGCACGCACCTGGGTTCAGTGCAGGAAAAGGTTCAATGATCTGCTATGCACAGCAAAAGTGAGTATAACATCACACTTACCTTCAATCTGCTGCCCATCTCCTCTCATCACCAGCACTCTGCATTGTCAACCTACTCCTGCACATCCCACTTTACCCTTACATCCCTTGCACCCTTAACCATCCCTCTCTCTCTATGTACAAAATCACTCCACCATACTACTATGCACCCCTCACACTCGCTATCACTGTTATGCAATGGCAACAACTGACAATGCACAGGGAGGGCCCTTGGTATTGGCACCTCACTCCATCTTTGTCTCCCTCTAAGCATCTAAGCTATGGATTCTCTACACTCACTCCAACATTCTCGCTCAAACTCCACTTGTCTCCCTCATTGCAGGAAAAGAGAGCCCACAATAAGAGGGAGAGGGGGAGGACAGGAGGAGGCCCACCTTCCATGGCGCATTTAACCACCGCTGAGGAGGCTGCTATCGACATCGTCGGAGGTGCTGGAAGTGGGGGACAGAGAGACGGGCACAGTAGAACAAGCTGGTGACAGAATAGATTTGCAACCCTCTCATTTAGATTTCATGAGTGACTGATGTGGCATCTGATGTTCATACAGATTGAGTTCTGATCATCTGCACAATGGGATGTGTCTGTGTTAATATCACATGTCTAACTCATGCCTTTACTCCCCCACAGGACCATCGAGAGCCCCCCTCCCCACTGTCCAGGAGGAAGAGCCGGACGACTCCTCAGAGGAAGCTGCAGCCTCTGAGGGAGCAGTATCAGCAGAATTGAGCACACCCAGCACCAGCGAAGAGACGTGCACCTTGGTGGGACCTTCGCGAGATAGATTAGTGTTGTCAACTGGTGTATCACAACTCACAAGTGAGCATCAGCAGATGGTGGAGACAGGGACAGCAGAGGAGAGTCCTCGTCGGAGGGCGCTGGACTCTCCTAGCTCTGCTCAGCTGCATGTGGACGCTGTGCCTCTGGGGCCATCCAGAAAGAGAGCAGTGCTGGAACTTCAGCAACAAGTGCAGGAGTCTCTGACAGGGTTTGCAACCAATGTAACTGCGAGTGTGCAGAGAATGGAGGAATCCATCTCAAACATGAGCAATGCCGTGGTGGACGCAATGGCGAATGTAGGTGCCACCATGGAAAGGATGGCAACCGCCATGAGGACATAAATCGCCAGATTCAAATGAACATGGTGACTCTTCTAAATAGATGGTCTGCTATGGAGGATAGATGGGCATCTATTGAGGAGAGACACCAGAGATACATGGACGTCCCCATTATGAGGACTGTCAGTACAGAGATGGGTCCTCATGGCCCCACTGATGTGCAGCAAGGTGCTCTCCAGCCACTTGCTAGCAGTGAAGTGCGGGTGACCCATGAGAGGGATGTTGGTGGTCGACAACAAGAAAGTGTGGGCTCCTCTCCAAGCGCTCACACTCCCATGCCACTGCGGAGCCCTCGGTCAGAGCCCCAGATTCCTCACCCAACTGAGTTGGCCGTCTCAGCCCCTGCACAGCCGCAGGAGGAGCAGACTGTTGCCGAGCCCTCCCAGGCTCCCAAACCCAAAGGACGCCCGCCAAAGGCATCAAAGCAGGCGCAATTATTTCAATTGTAATAAAGAAATGCGATGGCAAAGATTCAAAGCGTTGGCCGATGTGTGCTCAGAAATGGAAGTTGCACAGTGAGGGGTCAGGGCGCTTTTCATCTGTTATGATGGTGGTGAGAGTGATAGGAACCCACAGTTTATTGTACAGATGCTGTATGGTGTATTAAGAAAGTTGGCCAGACACTCATTTCCATGTGCCAGCCACATATGTTTGCTGTGTAAACATACACGAATCTGGCATGGATTAGTGCATCCCTTGCCTCATGGCCAGCAATGTGGTCGCGTGCTGGTGAAACTGGCACATCCGCCTCCGCAAGGTCTTCCTCATCTGCTGCCACATTTGGCTCCTCCTCCTCTGAGGAGGAGGAGGAGGAGGAGGCTGTGTGCTGAGCCACTTGTTCCTCAGGCAGCAGTAAGTCACGCTGCTGTGCAATGTTGTGCAGGGCACAGTAGACCACGATGATTCGGGAGACCCTGGCTGGTGAGTACTGTAGGGCTCCACCTGATCTGACGAGGCATCTGAATCGCATTATAAGCAAGCCGATGGTTTGCTCTATGATGCTTCTGGTGGAAATGAGGCTCTCATTGTAGCGCTCCTCAGCTTCGTTTGATGGCCTCCTCATCGATGTCATGAGCCACGTCTTCAGGGGATAGCCCTTGTCTCCAAGTAGCCATCTGGAAAGTTGGGTTGGCGGATTGAGCAGCTGAGGCACAGTAGACTGCCGCAGGATGAACGTGTCATGGCAACTGCCAAGGAACTTGGCGCAAACATGCATAATATTCTTCCTGTGGTTACACACCAGCTGGACGTTAAGGGAGTGGAAGCCCTTGCGGGTGACAAATACAGCTGGGTTGTGATGGGGTGCCCTAATGGCCACATGTGTGCAGTCTACAACGCCCTGCACCCTTGGGAAGCCTGCCATATTTGCAAAGCCAACCGCATGCGTGGTTACACTTGCTTCATCCATGGAGAAGTGGATGTAATTGTGCGACTTTGCAAATAGGGCATCGGTAACCTGCGTGATGCAAGTGTGTGCGGCCGACTGGGAGATGCTGCTGATGTCTGTTGCTGATCCCTGAAAGGACCCTGAAGCAAAGAAGTTAAGTGCGGTGGTGACTTTGACAGCCACTGGTAAGGAGTGTCCTCCCGCTCCTCTGGGCTCCAGGTGTTGGTGCAGCATTGTGCAGATGTCAGCGACTACCTCTCGCGGAAGCCTCAGCCTCCTTTGGCACTGCTGCTCACTCATGTTGAGGAAGCTCATCCTCGGCCTGTAAACCCTGTGTTGGGGGTATCTCCTGCGGCGCGGTGCAGCCCTGCGCTGACGCCCTGTGCAGCATCAGGTGGCTGAGGAGAAGGTTGGTGCTCCAGTTGTTGCTGCTGCTGCCGCGGCTGCTCTTCCTCCGATTCTGAGGACCAGGATGAGAGGATATAAATGGTTCCCATTCCGTTGGTATATATCTCAGTTGAGGAACAGATGTTATAAGCGCTCAGTCAATGCGGGGAGAGGTTTTTCCAAGGAGGTCACAGTGCATATGGATCTCAGCTTAAACACTTACAAGCTCAATAGACTTGCAAAATGTGTTCCAAAAAAACACAAAGTTCTGGCATCTGAAAGTGAACTCATGTTACAGGTCCGCTTTTATGCTGCAGGAGCAGCTGTCAACAATTCAGCTGGTTGCTGAACCCGGCACAATCAGCTGGCGTGTTTGTCGCACGACGGGCAACACGCTGAAAATGTAGTAAAATGGGAACAGCCTCTTAAAATGGGATTATCTCGGCAGTTAACAAGCTGTTAACTGCCTTAAGTGCCTCTCCCGCCGCTTGGTGTCGGGTCTGATCGGGACTCGCAGACCCGACACTTTGTAAAGTTGCGTGCAGGCCGGATGGCGGCGGGTTCGCATCCCGCCGTCAGTCATTTAGATTTTAACTCCTGACCCGCCTCCAAACCCGCCCTCTGAGCACCGGCAAAATCGCGGCCTCAGTCTCTGGAGGGCGGCTTGAACCGATGACCTTCTAACTCAGAGGCAAGAGTGCTGTCACTGAGTTAAAGCTGATATTTAATAAATTATTCTGCTATGGCCACAAAGTAAAATTGGTGTTAAGGAAACATAGGCTCAGAGTTAAATTGTTTGTTTGATCAGGTAATTTTACAGATTGAAATGTGCTTGTCAGTTTCAGGGAGCAGCTCAGAATTAGCCCATCATTTTAAGATTGTTTTGCATCTGGAGTGTAACATCTGAGTGCACTCGACTGCCATTTTTAATATAGCAACCATGTAGAGGGCTAGATTTTGTGACCATTCACAGTCAGCTATCAGAAGATCTAAGATATAGATGAGCAAATCTCCCACGGCATTGCTCTCAGGTAGTACGAATGGGGTTTGGAACATGGTTGGAATTTGTAGCTGCTATCTTGGCCTGTCCTTTGAAAAACATTGCTCAAGTGATCCCTGTAGGGACTTTGATTTAAACAGGCGAACCCCAGTGGTTATAACTGCTTGTAAACTTATGAGGTCAATCAGAGTGCAATTTAACTGATTGTAAATTTCTGGCCCCCGCCACAACAACTCATTTTGAAATGGTCGCCTTTCTTGGTTAAAAAAAGATCCAAAACAAAGTGTAACACTTGAAACGTGACATCTGGAGCATGACAGACACACACAAGATGCAAAGTTAAATGCCTCAATCAATAATCCCATTAGCTGCATATATTCTATTGAAGACTATTTTAAGGCAACCATTTCAAAATGTGTACATTTCTGGCCCTGCCAGAAGAACTATCAGTTAAATTGCACTCTGATTGACCTCATAAGTTTACAAGCAGCTATATTTAACAAAACGTTTGTTAAAAGATTAAAACACTGCGCCGATTAGGAACAGTATCCACACACTGTGCCATGGAGTGGTGGCACCAACATATTGTGCCATGGAATGGCAGCACCAACATACTGTGGCAAGGAGGAACAATTCTCCAAATTAGTTTTTTTTCTATCAATTACATAGTAAATCCATTACATTCATCCATCACAGTAAAAAATAAAGCCTTAAAAACAGCCTTATAGTTAATATAAATGCAATGATTAATTTTACAAATAATCAATAATGTTTACAGTACAAATACCCTTAAACAATACCACACAACTTTTTACCTCCAAATGAGGTTAGCAATGTAAACGCTGAGAAGAGGAGCCTAGTAAGTGGGGTGGACACTTCCAGATAGGAATGAGCATAGCTAACTCTTAAGATAAGTTGAGTCCACTGCTGTGTACAAGGGATATAATGGAAGCAAAAGCCCGTGTCAGGAGTTGCTGACGAAATCATGACATTAAGAGAGCTTTCACACTAAATCACGAATTGTTTTGTGCTTTGTAACGCTCCACCCTGCTCGGCTTCCTGTCACAGTCAAACATAATTGAATGCAGCGGAGAGGATTCGGAGAACAGCGTTAAGGGGTGGCTGTCGGATTGTAAACTTTTTAATTGAGGGACTGGCAGAATTTAAATTTTGTTTTCGTTGGGAGAAAAAGGCAAAGTCTGGGGTTGCGCTGCAGAACAGCTCCTTCGACACGCCGCACTTGGGAATGTTAGAGCTCGCAATGTGGCCGCGGAGGGAAAGGCAGAGAGGCAGAGTTTGAGATGGTGCCGCACTGGGAAGGAAAATGTGGAGCGCGGCTCAGCCTGTGCTGTTCTTCCGCAGTTGCCAGAGGCCGAGGAACAGGTTGCGCCTCCACCTTCTCCAGGCGCCGTGGGAAGAGGAAATAAACTGCTTAGATTATTTTTTGTTCTAACCACATTTAAACCAGACCATTTTAACATGGCAACGAATTTGCTGGCGCCTCCTCGATTATTAAATACAATTGTCTCCGTGCAAACTACTCCATTCTCTATCTAAACTGCCGCTCTCTCGGTTGCTGACTCTTCGGTCTGCACGGCGGAAAATCGCATGCGGAAATTGCTGACGACATGGAAAGAGCGCAATTAGCAATAAATAATTAAATCTTTTATTTTTCACTGGAGCGCAGTAAATCCGGCTCGATTGTTGGCAGTGCATAGTTAATAAACTCAGAAGTAAAACTTGGCGTCTGCTGTGTGGTTAAAACGCATTCTTGTGTCAACTGCGTACTAGGTTTACAAGGGGTAGGCCAGCAGTCGAATCCCAGCCACTGAACAACGGCAGGAGGCAGCAAGACTGTGATGGACAGGTGCCTGGAAACTCCCCCGCCGCCGCTCACAACCAGGCCTGGTTCTCGGTCTCTGTTCACTATTACAACACCATCTTGTTCTGTCGATGTGGTTACAATGTGACACCGCCATCAGTGCACCAGACCCAGCCTGAAGACTTGCCCAACTCGACAAAAATAAATAAATAAAGGATTTCGCCGGGGGGGGGGGTGGGGGGGAACAGCTCCACGCCCGACTGGGATGATTTACCCTTTACATTGCAGTCTGAAATTGTGCCCGCATCACAAATCCATGGAGGGGGTCACCACGACCCAGTCTGGCTCTACCTCCTGGGACTTGATGACTTACAAACCGAGTTTGCTTGGGGTGGGTGGGGGATTCCCATGTCAATAGACTGGTATTACCCTGGTTAAAAGTACAGCTGAAAAGGGAGGGAGGTAAATTCCAATGTATGTGGTTTTCCCCCCCTGCCTCCTCCTCCTCCCTAGGCAGCCCGAAGCTAAAAGCACTCCCCTTCCGATTGCTCCTTTTAAAATTTCCCGCCCCGTACTGTAGAAATTCATTAATTTATTTCAGGCAATTTTCCTCTCGATTGGCTGGACAGGGGATGACGTGCAGGACAACAAAGGTGGAGTTGGAAATTAAATAAAAATGTAGCTAAGAAGAAAGCTGCGGCTGGCTGTTCTATGTGTAACAGCCGCACTTCACTGCAACTAACTAACTATCCAACACTAGCAATTAGTCCGGGGACAAACAGCACTGCCTACCCGCCGCTCTCGGGGCGAGCAGCACCGGCTTTTCAGAATTATTTTTAACTGCAACTTTTCTACGCGAATAACAAACTTCCCCATCAAACTTTGCAGAAGATATTTTGTTGCTTTTTTTTTCCTCCTCTCCTCCTTCTTGTCTCCTCCTATAAAATGTGCATTGCTTCTCGGCTGCTTAAAAATTGCTACCCTCGGTTGGGACACTATTTGTTTGCGAGAGAGAGAGAGAGACACGGGCTTGAATGCAAGCCGGCTGGCCAACAGCAAAAGTCGGAGCGAGCGGCAGGGGGATGGGGGAAGGAGCTGATCCGGAAAAAGGGGATTGGAGAGGTCGGAAGTATCGCGAAGCATGCCGGCTCTCAACGGGGACTAGAAAGCGTCCACGCCCGGGGCCAGCGCCGTGGATCTGGCGAAGGTTCAGCCCCAGTTCCCCTTGTGTTTTTTTTGGTGTTTTTGTGTGTGGTGCGCGTGCAAAGACGCCTCCTAGCAGGTAAGACTCCAGCAAAAAAACAAACTGGGGGAAAATAAATTATTGCAAAAAAAAAGTAAGAGGAGGAGGAGGGGGGTAAAAAATTGCAAAGGGAGCCGAGTGCGTGAGATCCTCCCGAAAGAGGTTAGCGAGTGAGAGAGAGAGAGCGGGGGCTCGGCGCTGGGCTGTGCCGAGACGATTGCGCCGTGGAGCCGCCTCTTGTCGCCAGCAGCAGGAAGCTGGTTGGCTCGAGTAGCCGCGCCAGTGCAGGGGCTCCTTGTCTCGGATTCACTCTCTCTGGGTTCCGGCCCCTTTTGTCTCTCTCGCTGTTCTCTGCTCGGCTCCCATTTTTTCTCTCTCTCTCTCTCTCTGCCTGTCTCCGAGCGAAAGGCTGCCCGGGGCTGGGGCTGAGTTCGACTTCTTAGCCGCTCGCTAAATCAACCCTTGGCTGCAAGGAAAATCTTTTTTTTTCCCCCCCACCCCACTCTTTTTCTTTCTCTAACCCCTTTCCTTCTCTGCGGATCATCTTGTTGCAGCCTTTAACTCGGCTCGCCCAGATTTTTTTAAATAAAAAAGGTGGTGAGTAAAAAAAATTTTTTAAATTAAAATTTATGGTGAGTACATTTTTTTTAAATGCATCCGGAGGCATTTTCTGCTTTTTTTTAAAATATATATATAACCCGGGTGGGTTGCTGCATTTTTTGTATTTACGCCGGGTTTTGTGTCGCGCTGTAACCCGGGCTGCGGCGCTCACATGGCGGATCCGAGTCCTTCACCCAGTCCGGAGCCTCCGAGCCCCCGGGAAAATGCCATCGCCAGTCGGTGGAGGACAATTTGGGGAAGGCGAAGAGTAACCAAATTCTGGGCAGCATTTTAAAATTCGGAGGAGGAAAAAAAAAAAATTTTTTTTTTTAAATTGCATTTTTTTCCCCCTCAAATTTGTTTGCATTTTAAAAAAAAAATAATTTTTAAAATCTTTTTTTTTTTCCCTCCTTCTTCCTAATTGTCGACGGCTCGGGTTGGGCTGGGGCTGTGCGGGGAAAGCCCGAGCTCGCTCGCTCTCTTGTAACATGGCCGTGCGGATCCACGAGCAGCCGGAACCCGGGCGCCATGTCTGGGACAAGCTGTCGAGACACGAGTCGGTCCGCCGAGCCGCGGGGGCTGGAGCCGGGGAGGGAGGGAGGGAGGGGGGTTGGTGGTTGCAGAGGGAGACTCGGGCGGAGGCTGAGCTTGGAGCCCCCCCGGTCTGGTGCTTGGTGCATTGGGGCGGTTTGCAGAGGGAGCCGGAGGGCTGGGAGGGAGGTGGAAGGAGGGAGAGAGGCGCTTCTCGCCCTTGTCTTTTTGTCACCGTCTCTCTTTTTTTTCTCTCTCTCTCTCTCCCTCCACCTTCCCTGTTGCTGTTGGCCGGGGTTAAACACTCGATCTCCTCTTCCTCCTCCCCCCACGGAGTACTGCTGCAACACATCAGCCCTCTTCCCTTTCCCACCCCTCTCCCTAGTCTCTCTTTGTCCGCCAGCGCAGCCTCCCGCTCCACCCTGGCTAGCCCGGACTCCCAGCTGTGACCGGGCGCCTCTCCACAGATTATCAACCAGCCGCTGCTCGAGCTGTTTACTCTCGCTGGGACTGGAGGGAAAGAGGAGGAGGGAGAGAGGGAGGGAGGGAAGGAAGGAGGCGAGACGTAAGCACTGGGGGTTTGACTATAGAGTGGCATGTGAGAGAGACACGCACAGGGGGGAGTTGGCTGGTGCAGCCCTGGTCCTGTGGGACTGGCTAACCTTGTGCTCGTTTGCTCCATGCAGGTCGTTGGACGGATTGGGAAGGACAGCAGTCACTAACCTGGTGAGAGTGGAGCAGCATGAACGGTGAGACAACCATGGCTGCAACTGTTGAATTGAGCGATGTAAAAGAAGGTGAGTTGATGGAGGTGAGGGTTTCATAGAATCGTTACAGCCCAGTAGGAGGCCATTCGGCCCGTCCAGCCCGTGCCGGCTCTCTGCAAGAGCACTTCAGCTAGTCCCTTTCCCGTAGCCCTACAATTTTTTTTCCCCCTTCAGCTACTTGTCTAATTCCCTTTTGAAAGCCATGATTGAATCTGCCTCCACCACCCTCTCGGGCAGTGCATTCCAGATCACAACCACTTGCTGCGTAAAAAAGTTTTTCCTGAGGGAGGAACTTAAAACAATCACTGTCACTAGAGGAAAAAGTACTTGGCAAACTAATGGGACTAAAGGCTGACAAGACCCCTGGACCTGATGGCCTGCATCCTAGGGTCTTAAAAGAAGTGGCTGCAGAGATAGTGGATGCATTGGTTGTAATCTTCCAAAATTCCCTAGATTCTGGAAAGGTCCCAGCGGATTGGAAAACCGCAAATGTAACGCTCCTATTCAAGAAAGAAAGGAGGGAGACAGGAAACTATAGGCCAGTTAGCCTAACATCTGTCATTGGGAAAATGCTGGAATCCATTATTAAGGAAGTAGTTGCAGGACATTTAGAAAATCATAATACAATCAAACAGAGTCAGCATGGTTTTATGAAAAGGAAATCGTGTTTTGACAAATTTATTAGAGTTCTTTGAGAATGTAACAAGCAGGGTGGATAAAGGGGAACCAGTAGATGTAATGTATTTGGATTTCCAAAAAGGCATTCGATAAGGTGCCACATAAAAGGTTACTGCACAAGATAAGAGCTCATGGTGTTGGGGGTAATATATTAGCATGGATAGAGGATTGGCTAACCAACAGAAAACAGAGTCGGGATAAATGGGTCATTTTCAGGTTGTCAAACTGTAACTAGTGGGGTGCCATAGGGATCAGTGCTGGGGCCTCAACTATTTACAATCTATATTAATGACTTGGATGAAGGGACCGAGTGTACTGTAGCCAAATTTGCTGACAATACAAAGATAGGTGGGAAAGCAAGTTGTGAGGAGGACACATAGTCTGCAAAGGGATATAGATAGGTTAAGTGAGTGGGGAAAAATTTGGCAGATGAAGTATAATGTGGGAAAATGTGAGGTTATCCACTTTGGTAGGAAGAATAGAAAAGCAAAATGTTATTAAAATGGAGAAAGACTACAGAATGCTGTGGTACAGAGGGATCTGGGTGTCCTCGTACATGAAACACACAAAGTTAGCATGCAGGTACAGCAAGTAATTGGGAAGGCAAATGGAATGTTGGCCTTTATTGCAAGGGGAATGGAGTATAAAAGTAGGGAAGTCTTGCTGCAACTGTACAAGGCATTGGTGAGACCACACCTAGGGTACTGTGTACAGTTTTGGCCTCCTTATTTAAGGAGGGATATACTTGCATTGGAGGCAGTTCAGAGAAGGTTCACTAGGTTGATTCCTGGGATGAAGGGGTTGTCTTGTGAGGAAAGGTTGAGCAGACCTATACACATTGGAGTTTAGAAGAATGAAAGGTGATCTTATTGAATCACACAAGATTCTGAGGGGGCTTGACGGGGTAGATGCTGAGAGGATGTTTCCCCTCGTGGGGGCATCTAGAACTAGGGGTCATAGTTTCAGAATAAGGGGTCGCCCATTTAAGACGGAGATGAGGAGGAATTTCTTCTCTGAGGGTCATGAATCTTTGGAATTCTCTACCCCAGAGAGCTGTGGAGGCTGAATCATTGAATATATTCAAGGCTGAGATAGACAGATTTTTGAACTACAGGGGAGTCCAGGGTTATGGGGAACAGGCAGAAAAGTGGAGTTGAGGCCATGATCTTATTGAATGGCGGAGCAGGCTCGAGGGGCCGAATGGCCTACTCCTGCTCCGATTTCTTATGTTCTCATGTTGCATTTGGATCTTCTGCCAATCACCTTAAATCTGTGTCCTCTGCTTCTGGACCCTTCTGCCAATGGGAACAGTTTCCATCTACTCTGTTGAGACCCCTGTATTTCAATGAAAATTTAGTGCAACATTTGTGTAGCATAAATATTTAGTTTCACCCGTATTCAGTCAAACTGAGATTTGTCCATGTCTTTGCATGAATGTTATAAGCAGAACTGCAATATTTGGGCAACGATTGCTCTAAGAAGCAATTGTAGATGTTTGCCTATTGCCTTGCAGACCAAATCAAGACTTTGACCAGGTATCACCAAAACAATGTTCATAATGTAAGAGTTGACAATACTGGGGACACTATTATTCCGCCATTGTTAGTGGCCTACTAAAGACATGGTTTGACTTATGGACCATCAAGTGGAGAATATTTATAAAGTTGTATGGGACAGAGAAAGGGGAATTAAGGACAAAGATTTTTATTTGTAAATGAAATGTTGGAAGGAATATGTTTATCATTTCTTCCTCGACTATACAAATGGGAATCATATCAAGTACTACAAGTTTTGTTTCGATATTCCATCTATTTTTTTAAATTGGGAGCAATCGTTGTTGTTCTGTGCAATCCAATTTGGTTATTTCATGGTTAACTCATAATTGCTTATCCAAATCCAAACTGCTTATCCTTGTAAGAAATCTTGAGATTTTCTAAACATTTAAAAAAAAAACTAGCCCCTTACAGCCTTGGCTTCAAGTTTCAGAATTTTTCCATTTTTTTGGCTGAGACTTTGCACTTTTGTTGGTCAGACCACCTCCAGTTTGATCATTCTCCATTTCAGTCAGTACCCTCACCCAAATTCAAAAAGTCCTCCTGCAATCTGTTCCTTCCAGTGATTGATAACCACAGCTCCCAATTTCTCCATGTGCACAGCCTATTACAAAATGTGCGATAGGTTTCATTGCAGACACACAACACTGGGAAGAAAGGGTAGTGCCATTTGAGACATCACCCCTCAATAAGTACTTGCATCCCAGGCCATCATTGCACAGGACAGAAGAGCTCCAGGTTATGCAGGGAATAAAATACAAGTCCTTAGTTGTTTCTGGAATGGACCAAGTCCAAAGCACATTTTAAGCCATGCTCTACATTAACAGATGAGGCTGAGGGCATTTTGTTTTGGTTGACCAAGAGTCCAATACGTGAGGAAACCCATTCTTGCCCTTGAGTCTCCAACCAAGCTACTGAGAAATCCATACAGTATTTGCCTGAAATGGAGCCCATACTCTCCACATTGGGACACATTAGACTTACCCAGGTTAAGAGTTTAGACACAGGTTTTCAAGAGCCAATAGTCACAGACCACGAATTTGTAGGATTACTAACCAGCTAAAACCATGCAGCGTACAAGAGCACTGGTAAGCTTCCCACTGCTTGCCCAGTTAATACAGCTTGTTAAGCCATTGACTTGCAGGATTGGATTGATTCCAAACTTCCATCGCCAAGCATGTCATCTTGGAGCCATGTTGATCACAAAGAAGATTCCATTTTCCTTCTCTCTTTTTCAATCCTGCACCCCCAGGAGGAAAGTGCCTAGTTGGTAATTTGACAAGTGTGGGTTTGAGCCCCAAGTAGGAGGACAGTAGGTGCCAAGAGTACCTCATGAGCATGAAATTGTATCGAGTTCATTGGCATCGTCCTCGTGGTCACAGCATGGACCTACTCCACATAGCAACGAACCGTAGTTCCAGCAGTCAGGTGTGGAACATCAACAGAAGCTTCTGCTTGCCTTGAAGGCGCTGAAATAAGTCAGTGTTTTAGGATTCCTGGTGTTATCTGGCTTTACAGTACTTGGTGTACCCAAGTTCTACTGTTGTTCTATTCTTTTGGGTTGTACCAAGACTGGGAGAACATTGTTCAGTTTTTGTTGACTCTGGCTAGGGTGGATGGAGTCCCTTTGGCCATAAAGGTAGTCCTTTCAGCTAAATCTATAACAGGTGAAGTAGTGTTATTCCATGTACTACTGGTGTATAGAAAATCTCAATCCAGGGCAGGACCCCAATAATTTCAGGAAAAAGAATACATGGAATTAGAAGAAGTTATGTGTCAGGACTTAGTGTTAAGTTCATCCACAAACTGTTAATGGCCCAGATTTAGCGGTAAAAATAACGATGAGGCTATCCGCACTCGCCGTTGAGTAAATTGGACAGCAACATCTGGTGATCGCAGATAGGCAGTTAAACGTGGAACTCGGGAAGTTGCTATCCGAGTTGCCAAGCTCCTCCCAGAAGCTTTGCTACACTGGTATCTCGCCCAGAGATTCGCCATTGAAACACATGGAACGCGTGAAGTTCCTGTACTTGCACACCAGATACCCACTGAACTCGGCAGAAAAGTTTAGGGCTTGTCCATTCCAGAGTAAGTGGATTTTTAATGACGTGGTAAGTAATGTTCCCGCTAAGGTGTGTGCGCGGCCGGGCAGTAATCTGAAAGATCCCGCACAGGCTGCTCACCGGCTTTTAAATTGTAAATACCGAGCATGCGCTGAAATTTAAAGGGACCATGCATTAAAAGGGACAGGCTGTGCGGAACAAAGTGCAGCTTACAGGGACTATTGGTAGTAAGTCTTAATTACTGCCAAACAACCTCTCTGGTACTGAAAATTAATTCTTGCAAACATGGTATCTCATTCCTTCAGATTTTAATTATTGGAGATTTTAAAAAATAATTTTTCATTTTACTTTGTGTCTCTCTCTCAATCCCATCTTTCTTTCCCTCTCTCTTGATTTTGCTTTCTGTACATGATTTGGCATTGAATTAACTATTCTAACTTACACTTCTGGTTCAGACTGCATGCCTCAGTAAGAATTCTTCAGTCTGGTTAAAGAGATACACAGTTGCTTGCCCTGTTCACACAGGTCCCCAAAAAAGTGGTGGTTTTGGATTTCTGATCACCACAACTTCCAATGCAAACGCCCATGGAAAGTCTGTGGGCAACGGCAAGTGTAAGTGTAATGAACAGCGCCCGCTGACCGTAAAGTCTGGACCATTGTGATGTGGGCTCCTGATGCCATCAGGTGTGACGATATACAATAAAAGCAAAATGCTGGAAATACTCAACAGTATACAAACCATCTCTCTTTTGATGCTCCTATGTGGGTGGGGCTGTGGCTTGCAGGCCAGGAGACCTTGCTCAACAGTCATGTCTGAATGATCATTTCAGATTTTCTCATTGGGGGAAATCTCACTCTGGAGAACACGCGGCGGTCATGCTGGAGAGTTTCTTGAAGCACCTAAGGTACTTTCTTCCTGCCACATATATGATCCGTCAGTTTTTCAGTAGGGAAAAGCAAACAGTAGACGATACACACACGATTTTGAGAGTTAGGCAGGGAGTTCACCCTACTTCAGAAGAAGTGCTATCTGCTTTCCGGCAATGTCTTGATTGTTGCCATTCCCCAGATGGATGGAAGGGGGCGAATCAACTCTTTCTGAATCAGGACTTCACTGCATTGGATGATGGGTAGGTTATTTGCTATGCTTACTGGTCTAATCAAAAATAGGCATGAAAATCACCACCGGCGTTCAAGGGAATAACTTTCATGGGACAGGAGTGCTTATCCCAAGATAGATTCTGAGGCAGGAATGTTTGCTTCCTCAGGTCTCTGGAGAAGGCTAAAGGAACGTACGGGCATTTTAGGGAGTTAGGTTGAGAGAATCCATATAGACAGTAAAGAGGTAGGAAGGGAAATAGTACAATTGTTCATTACCGGATGTCAAAAAGCAGAGATGAGATAGAGCTGGAGATTTGAAGATTGTTCAGAAATGTAAGCAAGGACAGGGCAATAATATTGGGTGAGTTTAACATTGAGGATAGACTGGGTTAAATGTAATGTATGAGGTCAAAGTGGACAACACTTTTTGGAATGCATTCAGAACTCTTTCCTAAATCAGTGTGTTTCTACTCCAACAAGGGAAGAAGCATGGCTTGATTCATTTCTAAGACGTGAAGTTGGGCAAATAGTTTGAGGAGAGGAGAACAATTGGGAAATGGTGGCTACAGCATAGTTATGTGCAATGTCGGAAAACCATAATTAAGAGTCAAAGATGAAGTGGAAAAAGGCAAAGTTCAGCAACATGAAAGGGGATTTGGCTCAAGTTAACTGGGCAGGAAAGTTGGCAAAGAACGTTGACGACCAGCAGTGAAAAATCTTGGTGTAAGAGTACAAAATCTCTTTGTACAAGGCGAAAAGGGGGTGCATCATAGTATAGTGTTCGTAGGTAAATGGAGAGATTAAAGCTATGACACTTGAAAAGGAGGCATGTAAATGGCTAATCTAGAGATATAAATAGCATAGCAGAGTGGTGAAATTGGAGATTAGAAGGGCCAGAAGGGAATCTGATTAGCTGATAACAAAAGGAAATAGTAAGGGCTTTTATAAGTGTATAAAAGGTAAAAGAGTTGCGAGGCTGGAACCGCGGGGATAAAGAAGGCAATCTGATTGTGGAACTACGGTGGAGATACTTTTTTTTTGGTTTTTACAAATGATGGTGGAATTGAGAACATAAATGTACGAGAGGAGGAAGTAGAAACATTGATAGCGCTAGCTGCAGAAAAGGGGTTGGTTCTGATCACACATAGTAGAACTTAAGTTGGATAAGTCTCTTGGCTCTGATGGCATTCACCCTCGGCTGTTGGGGTGTGGAGGGTAAAGAAGGTCAGAGAGGAGATAGCTGAGGCTCTAATTGTTCAGTCCTCTAATATGTGAATCATTCCATGGGACTGGAGAAAAGCTGAAGTCATGTACTTGTTCAAGAAGGGTAGAATGGGTAATTATAGACCAGTTAATACAAGGCAAACTTGAATATTTTGAGTGAGCACTTAGAATCAAGGACACTAGCATGAATTTGTAAATTGTTTGACAAATCTGAGTGTGTGTTTGTTGAAGAAATGATTGGATCAATAAAAGGAATGCAGTAGATGTAGTGTATCTGGAATTTGCAGAAGGCATTTGATAGTCTCTCAAGAGGCTTGTTAGAAAAATTTGGGGATGTGGTATGAGAGGAAGCTCAGTTAGTTGGACAAGAAGCAAAGTTAGAGTAAATGGATGTTGCTCAGATTCTAGAAGGGTTTGTAATGTTCTCCCCTGGGGTCCGCTTCTATTCTAGGTAGATATAGATGTTTTGGACTTGAGTAGGGAACACAACCTCAAAATTTGCTGATGACACAAAGGTAAGAGGTTTGACAAATGGCACGAAGGGCTGTAAAAGACTTCAGGAAGACATAAATAGGTTAGCAGAATGGGCAAACAGCCGGAAGATGCAATTTAATGTAGGTAAGTGTGAGGCAATACATTTTGGGAAGAAAAAGAAGGAATGGGAGTCTATATTTGATGGAAAGAAGCTGAAGGATCTGGATGAGCAGAGGGTTCAAGTACATAATTTCCTGGAAGTGCGGGTGGATAAAGCTATAAAATAGAGGACATTTTGGATTTTATAAAATGGGCATAGTGGAAGAGTAAATATTGGCCACAGTTCTATAATGCACCCGTTCTAGAAAGGACATTAAAGCCACAGCACAGCATAAATTTACCCAGATAATGCCAGGGATGGGGAGCTCTAGTTATGTGGAGAGACTGGGGCTATTTCCACTGGTGTTGAGAAGGTTTAACAGACGTTTTTAATTCTGGTTTTGATAACAGTGAATAGGAAAAGACTTGCTTCCTCTGGTTGGCTAGTGGCTAGGGGCCATCAGTTTAACATCTTTGAGTGCGGAGAGAGGTTGGGAGAAATTCCTTCATGCAGAAGATTGTTGGGGCATGGAATGCTTTGTCACAGGGAGTGGGTGAGGCAGAGGCCATTGCATCTTTTAAGGGGAATGAGGGAAATATTTGCCTGAAGTGGCAGCCTTTTTCTGATTTTCATGTTTAGTTATATCTGGATAATTGGCAGGCAGACATTTTGAGTGGACCAAGAAGGTGGGATTTTTATCAAATATGGGAAAACCCCACGAGGTCTTGTTTCCACAGATGCTTACTGCAGGAGTAGACTGTTATGAGATTGTTGCACCGTGCTCTGTGATCTTCCCCAATGTCCTGGGATTATAATAACCACAAAACTGATCTTGTAAGATGATCTTGAGACAGATATGCTAAACTCAGTCCTGTTCTGGTGATCACTTCCTTCCTGTTGCATGCTTTGACAGGCTTGCGTTTGAAGGGGCAGGTTCTCGTAGGAGTAAGTGGAACAGCAGGGAGGATCTGAACAGACATAACCGCAATGTGTTTTATAAGAGAGAGTTACATATGAAAGAAGGACTTGGTCATGGCTATTATTAAAGTATGTCTTGCAGCTTTAGTATTGGTGTTGCCAGAACCTCATTATCCTTTCTGTTTAGCAACCTGCCGAGGTGTGTGTAATGTCGTGACAAACACCTCAAGCAAAGTCAAGGTGTTAGCACATGAGTCTGACTCGGATGATCTTGGACAAGTGGGGTTGCCCATATATGGTTCTTCAATAACCTCAACAGAACACAAAGCTGTTGAGCATTTCCTGCAACAGTCTGAACTATCGATCCATGATCTCTAAAGGGAGAAGTTATATGCCATTTCTTCTGATTTCCAGTATAATTTACAAGACTTGAGTGCAAAAGACAACAATAATTCGTGTTACTCCATATTTGCTAAGGTGTACTTGTTTCTTGAGCAGACTCGGAACAAAGTCCTGATGGGTTCATACCAATTCCATGCAGATGGGCTTTGTATTGCATAGGCTGCTCTGCTCCTCACTCTCCTCAGAATATACCTGCAGAGGCTCCATTTGACATATGTTGCTCAAGAAATTTTCTTCCTTTTTAGCTATAGATGTCTAACTAGATTCACAGAAGGATTCCTCTTTGAAAGCTTGCAGTAGAAAGTGGATGTGCTAGTTTGAGAGAGAAGGCCACCTCCAAAGTATTAAGCTTAAAAAAAAATCTTGAGCTTTGTTTGTGCTGAATTGGCCCAAAAATTTGTGAGGAAGCCTTCGTGCGAGGGTAAGGCTTCCCCGCAATCTCTCACTGCGCGTTGGCTTTTTCAGTTCCAGCTCACACGAACTTGATGTTCTGGATAGCTGCTGTGCTGGGCTTGCGTATCCCACAGGCGCAGTTAATTCGTGCGAGCTGTGGGATCACGTGACTCAGTTAGAGCCAATGGCAGCACACCATCTTCCATTCATAACTTTCACATAAGTGCTGTGAAAGCTATGAATACTATAGCCCCCCAAAAGAACAGCTAAACCTCAATTAAATTTTTTTTTAAAACCATCACATTAATAAAATAAGTATAGTTAAATAAATTAACCATTTTAAATAAAAAATTAAATTTTTGAAAAATTTTTAAATCTTTTAAAAAGTTATAAAAATAAACTTACCTGTCTTTAAAGTCTCTAAAAAAGATATACCTGTTAAAAAAAATTCAAAATAATACTTAATTCACTACTTACCTTGTTAAAAGTGGGTCTTACTCCTTTTTTTTATGTGTAAAATCTTCCATACTTACCTGCGCGTTGAAACCACTAAGTGCACTGCGTGCGCGCAGCCTGTAGCGCGCACGCGGTTCACCTAGGAACCGCCCCCTTTTCCATTCACCAAGTGCCGGTTTTCAGCGCATGCGCAGTGCATGCAGAAAACCGGCAATCGGAGACAGATTACGCGAGAGTACACAGTGCGTACTCTCGCGTATCAACACAAATTTTTGGGCCATTATCTCTGCATGCTTTCTCCAGCGTGTTATTTTGTTGATCTATGATAGAGTGAGTGCACGAAGAAACCAAGGACACTTGCAAACACAGGGAGTTTGGGGTCTCCTTTTTCTTTCTCTTCCTATCAACTCCTGCTCTCACCCAGTACTCCAACTCTCACTGGGATACTCAGCAACAGAGCTGAGGCCATTGGTACTGTTAGCCTAGCTGAGGTCACCAACTCAGCACAGAATGGGAATTGAACCTGGCACCTTTCTGATTTATATCCTATTAAAGGAGTCCATAGTTTTAAGATTTAAAGTAAATTGGACAGCTGGTACATCCAATCCCACGGGGTTATATTCATTCTCTTGAAGCCAGTGTTCAAATACTTTCACTTACCATTGCAAGCTTACAAAGTGGAAGCTTTCTTGATGCCAATAAGATGTGTACAACTGAGCAACTTGTGATTAATTGAGATTTATGATTTTTCTTGCGCTTGGTTACGTGCGAACGGCTGGGACAGTCCGAAAACATTCTTGCATGATTACACTGAGCCGCGAAGCGAAAGGGTTTCTCTTGATACTGTCTGCCAGGCAGGTCGAGAGGGTGGGCACTTTACCTTTTGTGCTCGACATTTGCTTGTTGGTGCAGCCACCTCTGTATCCCTGTAATACTCTCGACTGCAAAAGATCATCTTTCGCATGGTATTCTAGTTAAATGGAAACTGTCTCCATGCTGTTTTGGTGCTGGTGAGTGTTCCTCTTGCGGGGGGGGTGGGGGGGGGTGGTGGTCTCCCACGATGCCAAATTTAGGAGGCAGTGTTCTGCATCTGGGGAAAGGGTCCTCTCCGCTGTTTGTTTGTTTAAGGAGGGGTAGCTATTATCCACTGACGTTTAAATTCGGTGCATCTGGATTTTCTGTCTACTGACTGTTCGGTTTAAAGCTATACTGTCTAGTCTTTTTTTTTGGTAGGTGCCATTGTTTAATTAAGAAGTATTTCTGAAATTGCTGTTTGAGGCTCACACCAATGCCTGCAGAAGTTGATTCATTTTTTCCCCTGCAGATTGGCCAAAAGAGGATCTCCTGGGCCTGCTGGACAGCATGAGGAGCATGGTTCCTTCTAATGACGTGATGAAGTTTAAAACAACAGAGTCACACATGGACTGGAACAAAGTGACGTTCGCCCATTATACAGCAGAGATGTGCAAACAGAAGTGGACGGAGATCTCGCATGAAGTAAGAGACAATGGCCCAAAATTTGCGATCGGAGGCTTCCCGCGGGTGGATTCCTCCGACCTGTTTATTTAAAAAAAAAAAAATCTGCGCATTTACCTGGTGGCCCGGGAGATACTGAGGCTTGCGATCCTGGGCCTCTCCGGGTCCGCGCGGGCAGAGGCCCACGTATCCCATGGGCGCAGGCGACCCTGGGATCACGTGGGCTGGCCCAACCAATAAAAGAAGGGAATCCCCATTTATACTTAAAAAATACGCGAACGCATGAAATAAATAATTAAAAAATTACACTTAAAATTAATTAAAATGCCATTTAATTAAATATTTTAAACAAATTTTATTTTTTTTGAAGAAAAAATGTTTTAACGGGGCTAAAAATAAACGTACCTTATTGGACAGGGTTTTTAATGAAAAATAAAATATATTTATACTATTTTTAAAAAATTCTTGTGCTGGTAAAAGCAGGCCATACACCTGCTTTTACCAGGCGTAAGAATTTCACAGGCATTCAGCAGGCGGAAGTTGGGCGAATAACGCAACTCTCCACCCGCAGAGGCCCATCTCCCGGGGGTGCGGAGGATCTGTCAAGAGGATTCTTGACATCACAAGATCTGGGTTTTGGCGCATGCGCTTCGCATGCCTAAACCCGGAACTTGCGCGACCCCTACGGGCGCAAAATACGGCCCAATGTCTTGTGTTTAGCAGCTATGCCTAACAGTAGGGTTTCCCTTTAAACTGCTAAGCTGATGTTTAAAGTGTCATCTTTTGGAATACTGGTGATTGTTACAGTAGACTGTGCTCCAACTTTGGACCAGGCTATTGGTTAGATTACTTTTTATTCCTTTGTTTAACCTCCACATACAAATCGGCAGCTGCCTAAATAGGCAGAAACCATGTGACAGTTCTTTAAAAGTGTACATCCTCAAAGTCGAAGTGTAAATTGGGGTGACAGTTGATTCGGTTTACTGGTTAATGAGTTGGAGCTGTTAACCAGGGATCAGTTGTTCGCTTGTGTTCTCTTGGTGCATATCAGGAAACTGCGCAATGCCAGACCTTTCTATTTTCTGTCCAAATTCGAGCTCTGGGGTAGTTCTTTGAATGCAGTTCAAGCTCCACACTGAGAAAATAAACAGGGGGTTGTTAACGGCCGGTGATTGGGGTTGGGTTACAACTCGAGTTCAACAGAACCGGAGTATGTTACCTTTTATTAGTGATTTAAAGGATGGCTTAAACAGTAGGATTTAAAAATTTGATAATGACAGGCTTTGTAATTGAAAAACAAATCAATAGGTTATAGGCTAATTTTGGAAGGTTGGGTTAATGGACAAATGAATGGTAGATGCCATTTAATGTGGGCAAGTGTGGTGTCATGCATATGGGATTAAGTAACTCCAGGCATCCCTATACCAGGCAGTGATATCCGTTCAAAGAAACTGATCCAGAAAAGGCCTTGAGGGTAGTAATTGCTTGTTTATCAATGGTGTACAAGAAGTATGAGAGAGCTATTGATAAAGCAAATAAGAGTTTCAGGTCCCAGTCATAGTTAGTCATTGAATACAAAATTAAGGATGTTATACTTGGACACATTATAACCTGTGCATGAAGTATTGTATTCACCTTTTAGTTGAGTCTGAAGAGGGTGCAGAGGAGGACTACTGGATGACACCAAATCTTAGAGCTCTTAGTTTTGAGGATAGGCTTTGATAGATAGGGTAATTTACTTCGGTGAAGCACGGGTTTGGAGGGGATATGATTTATGTTTTCAAAATGAAGGGATTGGATGCTGTCTCATTAAATATGTTTCAAATGGACAGTGACGGTAAGATTATGATGCACCTATAAAATCCACAGGCAGAATTGGGTTAGATGCCAGGATACATTTACAGAGAATAGTTACCCTTGCGAGTAAACTTCTGGAATTACTATAGTCCTGAGATAAGAGGACATCGCCAGTTATTGTAGGTAGTTCAGGTTGTTGCGTCTTGGGCAACTACAGTCTTCCTCGACTGCTTTGGTAAGTCGGAGAGGAATTACCTAGAGTTTTTCATGAAATGGAATTGCCAATCCTAATGTGTGGGACACTGAGGTTGCACCATCCATTAGACTGGATGACCTTGATGTGCTTTCTCTATATATTGTTTCCCCTCGTTGATCTCAATGCATTAAGAGTCCCTTGGGCCACCTCCCAAAGAACAACTCAGTTGCAGTTCCCGAGTGAGACCTTGTACATGAACATCAGGCTGTTAACTCTTAAGTTGAGAGGTCGCACAACACCAGGTTATAGTCCAACAGTTTTATTTGAAATCACGAGCTTTCGGAGCTATCGATCGCCCCTTCCTCAGGTGAAGTAGTACTACTTCACCTGAGGAAGGGGCGATCGATAGCTCCGAAAGCTTGTGATTTCAAATAAAACTGTTGGACTATAACCTGGTGTTGTGCGACCTCTCAATTTTGTCCACCCCAGTCCAACACCGGCATCTCCGCATCATAACTCTTAAGTTGCCAGTGTTGTCTCCCATTTGTTTGGCTATTTGAGTGTGGAGCTTGAACTGCATTCAAAGAACCACCTTTCGAGTATATCTCTTTTCCTTTGCTTCATTGTTAAGTTTTGAATTTGTGTTTAGGTGAGAAAGTTCCGCACTTTATCAGAACTGATCGTGGATGCACAGGAACATGTGAGGAATCCCTATAAAGGCAAAAAACTCAAGGTGAGCATTCGGTCTGAGGAAACCAAAACTGAATTCTTGTCATCGTTTCGTTTTATGCGTTTTGTGGGAGGGGGGGTAAGAAAAGAATGTGGGACACTAATAAAATTTGCTTTGTAAACAACCGTGTGATCATTTTAAAATTCTGTGGCATTCATAATATTTTGGAGGGAGGAGGTGGGTGAAATGTATTTATTGACAAGTCTGTAGAATTGCAGCCATGAAATCCAAGCAGTTACTGAGCTTTTCTCCTTGCATTGAGCAGTTCACTTGACTATAATTACAGCCTTGCAATATATTTGGATATTGTAAATTGATACATTTCAACTAACTAGCACTAAGCTAATCTCTAACCTGGACAAATTTTGTAATTTATTTTGGTTTACCATGTACCGTTGGAGGCTGCTCTTTCATTGAAAGAATTAGCTACTCCCCCATTAGGGGGAGCTTTGTGGAGTGATGAATAGAAAAAGGCATTTTTCGTGCACCTTGAGTCGTTCAACTAAAAAATGTATGGGTTTGTTTCCTGTGCTCTGGTATGGAGATCCACAAAGGTAAGGTCCTTGCAATTTTCCTCCCTTTTTAAAAAAAAAAAAAAAATCCTCCTTGCAAGGAAATGGAAGCAGCCAGTTGATGAGGCTCAGATAACTAAACCTGATGGAAACATCTGAGAAATACTGGATTTTTGCAACCGTTAATTTAGCATAGTTGTCTAACTGTTTCTCACGGTGCAAAAGGTTCTGACCATATTGTCGTGAAGCTCTTGCATTGTTTTGGGGATTTTAAAAACCAGGCTGGAAATCGCCCTTTTTATGTACCTTCCTCGGGCATGTTTGCATTGCAGATGATGTCTTTCTCTCCTCAAATCCAAAAGATAGGTTGTTGTGCAAATGCCAAAGAAATTCCACCTGCTTGGGCTTATAAGTAAACAAGTTGGTTTATGTCCATTCTTGTGAAAACTTTGTACATATAACTCCCACTTGGCTGCTCCAGAAGTTCTTGTTGCCTCATGGTTCACGGATAGCATTTCAAAGGGTCTTTGGCTTTCCCTGATTAGTATCGGTTCTCCCAACCGATCCAAAATAAAACCATATCCATGAAATTACATTTTACAGGAATTTATTTCCTTCTGGGCCTTGGGGTTGGAGGCCTCGAATTTGGAGATGGTTTTGGGTACTAGTTTGCCTCTTCAGGACACCACATCAAGATCTTTGTTTCTAATTACAGGGGCCATTGGGCTAGAGTTTCACGCACTCCTGTTAACAAGAAATATTTTTATCTGTGATGTGGCATCTTTACTTCTTTCATAGTATTTAATGGGTTTACACCAACTTCGCACACTCAAATCATGTCCCAGTTTATGGTTTGTAGCTTGGACAGTTTACTTGGCGAAGCCAAGCCACTCAATTCAAATACAAATACAAACATGCTGTGTAATTTGTTTCAGGTATGTGTTGAGAAAATTATGAATTGAACAGGAAGTTACTTAAAATCTACCCAGCTCCAGTCCTATTCTATTAGCCCGAAGAGGGTGCAGAGAAGATCTCTGTTCTTGAGATTGGTTAGGCCCTTCGTAGGGAAGACAATCTATCAGCAAAGAGAGTTAGTTAGAGGGGAATAATGCTTGTAGTTGTGTGCTATTTGTGCTAGCGAAGCTTAACTACTGTATATAAAAAAAGTTTTCTTATTGCTACTAGTCATTTGTTCTAATACTGTTAAATAAATTTGGTAGCTAAGGCCTAAAAAGGCCGGTTATAGTGTTCTGCTGCTTTTGAAGATGGGGATCTTGTTGACCTACATGATAGAACCAGTGACTGAAATAATCTTTTTAAAAAAAGGGTTGTCTGTTCATAGTGCACAATGATAGTTTCTCTAATATCCGGGCTACTGAATACAGGGAGCATGGACTCACTTTCCACTCTCTTTGGTAACACGTCCAAAATATCTAGAGTGAAAAGGGCAGGGGAAATCCAAAAACACAATGGCCAGCAATTTGCGGTGGGTATAACGGTGAACGAATCATGTTTGCCGTTATTGCCCCTTTGAAACCGACTGCAACTTCAGGATGTAGTGCATGCACATCCTAACACTGAAATCCTGAAGTCGCAGTCAGTCATTCACTGCTCCGACACTGGCTGCGCTGTGGGCACCCGCCCCAAATAGCCAGTATCGGTGAAACTGACGAAAACGTGGGCTTTTCCGCAGTAATATCTCTGCCAAATACCCCAATAAATGTTCAGCCTTGTTGGATTAGGTGTAACTGGGGTTTTAACAGCAAACGTTATGGCCCTGAAAAACTAATTTGAATTTCTGGAGAAATTTGACACTCCACAAATGATGACAAATTACAATTTTTAAGAGACTTAAAAAAAAATAAAAAAAATTATCCATTTTTAAAAGTTTGTTCGTTTATTTCAGGTTTACCTTTTTCCTATGCGAGAGCTCCAGTCTTTGTTTTGCTCTCAACTTCTTTTTTCAGTCTGACTAAAAGCAACTTCTTCCTGGTTCCTTGTCTTGTCTGTGAGAATTCTGCATTGTGATTGGCTGCTTCGGCAGCTTGTTACTGTCACAGCAACTCGCACTCGGAATTCCCCACTATTCGACGCTGATCTGACCTGCGTGTCGAGAAAGGCAAACTTCTCGCCACAGAGATCGTGAGATCTTTGTGGGCAGCTTTCTTCGGGGCCAGCAGCGAACGCCTCTGCTTCACTGCTGACCACAAATTCCGGGCCAATGTCCCTTTTTATATTCACGAGCTACCTTCATGCCTCCAAGATATAGTGCAAACCACTAGATAGGAATTCAATAAATTTAATTGCCCGTACAAACCATTTCCTTAGAATGTATTTTCTTTCTCTTGGCATGCATAACATAGTGTAGCAACTTCTTGCTCTTCTAATCTAATATAATTGTTAATTTTTCTTCACTAGTTATGATCCAATGTGCCCCCTTTCCGTCCCAGCATCTAGGTAAATGACTGGGATCGTAGCACAGAACCATTGCTCTGTACACTCGCTACTGGAATGTATTATATGCCACCGTGTGATTATGCTGTCTAAAAGCAGACTAGTTACTCACTCTACCGAACAAAACCCACAGGCTTTTGAATGCAACAAATGGTTTTTATTTGCATAAGGCTGTGTGTCAGCTGTGGCTCAGTGGGTCGCACACTCGCCTCTGAGTCAGAAGGTTGTGGGTTCAAGTCCCCACTCCAGGGACTTGAGCACATAAAGCTAGGCTGACGCTTTAGTGCAGTGCTGAGGGAGTGCCGCACTGTCGGAGGTGCCGTCTTTCGGATGAGACGTTAAACCGAGGCCCCGTCTGCGCTCTCGGGTGGACGTAAAAGATCCCATGGCACTATTTCGAAGAAGAGCAGGGGAGTTATGCCCGGTGTCCTGGTCAATATTTATCCCTCAACCAACATAACATAAAAACAGATTATCGGGTCATTATCACATTGCTGTTTGTGGGAGCTTGCTGTGTGTAAATTGGCTGCCGCGTTTCCCACATTACAACAGTGACCCCACTTCAAACAGTACTTCATTGGCTGTAAAGCGCTTTGAGACATCAGGTGGTTGACATGCGTTATAGAAATGCAAGTCTTTCTTTCTTTAAATAGTATAATATAATAAAATATAGGTCCATAATTTGCGATCAGTGGCGATTGCCATTGCTGCTGTCCACAGAGATCTCGCGATCTCTGGCAAAAACTTTAGGTTTCTCGACGTGTAATTGATTTGTGGCGCTGTGAAAAGGGGATTCCTGCTACAGTGACGTCATCAGTGTTTAAGCAGCCAATCACTTTGACGAATTCTCAGACCGCAAACCAGAAAATGCACAGCGCTGATTATTTGCACTTTTTAAAAATGTTACAGAAAGCAAAATAAAGATTGGGACGTACTCATGGGGTTAAGGTAGAAGCTGAAATATCAGGAACAAACAACTTAAATTCTGTTTTATCATGTGGAAATTTCACATTCTACAAATAAAAATTAGTTTTTCAGGGCCAGAATGGTTGTTTACATGTCAATAAGCTGTCCAAACCCCAGTTACACCTATTCTAACGAGGCTTAACATTTAATGGGGTGTTTAACAGCGATATTAGCACTGCAAAGCTCCAGTTTTGGTCGATTTCACTGATTGCCAGCTATGGGTGGTTTGGGGGGGGATCCACAGCACAGCCTGTGTCGGAGCAGTGAATGACTGACCGCAACTTCAGGAATTCCATGTTTAGAAGCGCATGCGCTACATCCTGAAGTTGCGGTCAGCACCGTCATTACCCACTGCAAAATCTGGGCCGTACATTTCTCTACATTGTTTGATATATAAAAATAATAAAGACCTCATTTGCTTTCTCTCTCAGCGTAGATTTAAAAATGGAGACCCATTTCTTATCCTGTAGTGCCTGCTGATGGCTACTGTTTGAAATCTAGCTCCGCTATCTGCTGGCTGGCTTCAAAACTTTTAAAACACAGCCTTGCAACTGTGGTTTGACATCCAGTTCTGGATGAGCAGAAATTTCCTCCAATTAACTATTGGGAAGACCGAAGCCATTGTTTTTGGTCCCCGCCACAAACTCCATTCACTAGTCACTGACTCCCTCCCTCTCCCTAACATCTGTCTGAGGCTGAACCACACTGTTCGCAACCTTGGTGTCATATTTGACCCTGAAATGAGCTTCCGACCACATAACCGCAGCATAACTAAGACCGCCTATTTCCACCGCCGTAACATCGCCCGTCTCCGCCCCTGCCTCAGCCCATCCGCTGCTGAAACCTTCATCCATATCCTTTGTTACCTCCAGACTTGACTATTCCAGCACAATGCTGGCTGCCTCCCACCCCCATTCTACCCTATGTAAACTTGAGGTCATCCAAAACTTGGCTGCCTGTGTCCTAACTCGCACCAAGTCCCGTTCACCCATCACCCCTGCTTGCTGGCCTACATTGGCTCCCTTTTTTTTCTCATTCTCATCCTGGTTTTCAAATCCCTCCATGATCTCGCCCCTCCCTATCTCTGTAATCTCCTCCAGCCCCCCCCCCCCCCCCCGGGAGATATCTGCGCTCCTCTAATTCTGCCCCCTTGAGCATCCCTGATTATAATCGCTCAACCATTGGTGGCCGTGCCTTCTGTTGCCTAGGCCCTAAATTCTGGAATTCCCTCCTAAACCTCTCTACCTCTCTTTCTTCCTTTTAAAACTCTCCTTAAAACCTTCCTCACCTGCCCTAATTTCTCCTTGTGTGGCTTGGTGTCAAATGTTTTGTCTTATAACACTCCTGTGAAGCACCTTGGACATTTTACTACGTTAAATGCGCTATATAAATACAAGTTGTTTGTCGTGAGATTTTGCATACTGATTCAATCTGGCTGTAGGCTGGCTCCCACTATGGCCACTTTTGACCCTAAGCTGCTTGTCAAAGTGGATTCTAGCCATTTCATGACCCTACCCATTTTTCAAAGGTCACAGACTAAGCTGTCAACCAAAGCCTCTACCCCTAAATGGTGACAAGGGGCAACCCTTCACAGCCATCCAAAACAGAAGCAGCGGACGACTGCATCTCCCTTGAATGTAGGCAGTCTCTGAAAATGGTGTAAGATGCTGGTCATTGCATGTGAAAACTGAAGCCAATTGACACCTTGGTCATTCCATTGTCCTCGGCCTTATCAATTCGTACTTATGAAGAAAACCTCACCTTATGTGAAACTGAACGAATGGCCCGGAATTTGCGCTCGGTGGCGATCAATATACGCTCACCGTTCAACAACAACAGCAGCAACTTGTATTTATATAGCGCCTTTAACATATAGTAAAACGTCCCAAGACGCTTCACAGGAGTGTTATAAAACAATTTGATACCGAGCCACGAGATATTTGGGCAGATGCTTGTTCAAAGATGTAGGTTTTAAGGAGCGTCTTAAAGGAAGAAAGAGGGGCGGAGAGGTTTAAGGAGGGAATCCCAGAGCTTAGGTCATCAGCAGCTGAAGGCACGGCCGCCAATGGTGGAGCTATTAAAATCAGCGATGCGCAAAATCCAGAATTGGAGGAGTGTGGCGGGGCTGGAGGAGGTTAGAGATGGGGAGGGGTGAGGCCATGGAGGAATTTGAAAACAAGGGTGTGAATTTTAAAATCGAGGTGTTGCTTAACCAGGAACTAATGTAGGTCAGTGAGCACAGGGGTAATGGGTGAATGGGGTTTGGTGCGGAATTTTGGATGAGATTGAGAAGTTTACTTTTGCACTGTGATTTGCAGTTCTCATAGTCAAAACAGCCCGGCGCCCTCTACAGCAGATCTGGGACCTGGTGTGAGCAGGACAAGCAATAGCGGGTCTCTTCAACCAATTAGACGGAAGAATCCTTACTGAGGCATGCAGTCTAAACCAGGAAGTGTCAGTTAGAATATTTAATTCAATGTAAAATCTTGTACAGAAAAAGAGAGGGAAAGAAAAATAGGATTAAGCGAGACAGAAAGAAAAAGGTTAAATACCTTAAAATAGCTAACAATAATTTAAGATCTGAAGGATTGAGACTCCACATTTGTAAAAGTTAATATTCCGTACCAGAGAGATTGTTTGGCAGTAATTAAGACTTATCACGTCGTTAAAAATTCACTTGCACTTGAATGGACAAGATCTAACTTTTTTTCTGGCGCATTTAGAGGGTATCTAGTGGGTAAGTACTCCAACTTCATGCTGTTGCATGTATGTGTATGCCGAGTCTCGCAGCAAGGTACCGGTATAGCTTCTGGAGAAGCTGAGCAACTTCCTGTTCTCCGCGTTTAATTGCGCATGTGCGGATGCCGAAAGTTGCTGTCCAATTTACTCCTTAATAACGGTGAGCGCTGTTAGCCGCACCATTATTCTTACCGCAAAATCCGGGCCATTTTATTTTTTTTGAGATAAAGACCACCTTGGGTATTAAACCCTTGCCTACTGTTTCTAGCAATATAGAATACATGTTTATACAGTAAATATAGAGAAATATATTTTTGCCATAATTGTCCTATTTGCAAATGTCTGTCTGCAAATCTTGATAATAGGAATCAGATGAACATTCTGCAGTGTTGCAAGAGTGATGTTGATTTTTTTTCATAGTTGTAAATATTCCTCTTTAAAGAAATACCACCTTTAATCCATGGCAAAATATGCATCCCCTTGTTTCTCAGTGTGTGACTTGGAGTTGAAGTTCCCATGATGTTGCAGCTGTCCTTCTCGGTGGGAGAGGACGCAGGGCTAAGATTGCCGAGTTGCTGCAGTGCATCCTGCAGCTAAATTGTCACAGTGGCGGAGGCGATGGCTATCGAGTCTGGTGCTACTGGTCAAGCAGACTGCTGTGATCCTGGGTGGTGATGGCTTGCACTTTTCTGGGCAACTAGTTAGTATTCCATCACATTCCCGGCCCTAACCTTATAGATGGTGGAAAGGCTTTGAGGGGGTCAGGAAGTGAGACACTTGTCACGGAATGCCAAGCCTCTACCCTGCTTTTGTAGCCACATTGTTGCTATGGCTGGGTTAGTTAAGCTTCTGGTGATCCTGCACAAGATGATGGTGGTGTTGGGGACTTGGCAATGGGGGTGCTGTGGAAGATCTTGGGAAGGTGGTTGGGCTTTGTCTTGTTGGAAATGGTTATCACATGGCACACGTGTTACCCATCGTGTGTGAGCCCAGGCTTTGGATGTTCATGTGAAAGTCAGATGGGAAAGGGGTAAATAAGTGAATCGAGTCCAAATAATGAACTTCTAAACAAGTCAAAATACACTAGTGACTTGAATGAGCACCTAGCAGGAGATTGTCTTTGTCTGGAAATGACATCATTAGGGGGGGAAAAAGCTGTGTCTGGACGGTGAGAGTTGAAGTCTGTCCTCTGCTCTCGCTCTTTCTTTCTTGGGGGGTGGGGGGCAGGGTGGAATTGTAACTTTTTTTTTACATTGAGCTGTTTCTAGTGGGGTTACCTTTGGCTATCGTGCTGCAAATTCATAAAGATACTGCCAATAGTCTATAGAAATGTCCTCCCTCTTTCCTGAGTGGAGCTGGGCGGGGAGTATCTAGTCCAGTGTACCAACTGGGACTAGATGTAAATCGCAACATTTTTGTACCTTGTGAAAGCATTGCGATTCAGATCAATCTGCTTCAAGTAATTGAGATTTTAGTTTGATTGTGTAACCACGAATTGCAACAGAGAAACTGATTTTGATCCAATGTGTCAATCTGCAGCCTTGAGTGCTTCAAAGGCTAAACACTAATGAGGAATACTTCAGCACACGCTCTGCGTAAAATATCAGCTGTGGCTACATTATTACCTGAATGCCAGGAGGTATACACAGTGTCTCAATTCTTTGCCACTTCTCTCGCCATCTCCTGTTGGTCTTGTTTTGCTAAGCGCTTTAAATAGTCACCTTCATAAATTATTTTGGGGGAGTGGGGGGGTAAAGAGAGGAGTTTTTACAGATATACCTGCTAAATAGTGATGGATTCCGATATATTTTTTATTGTACTGCAAGAAACGTTGCCCAGATACAACAGTTGGAAACATTTTTTGTGTGCTTTAATAGATCATGATGTGGAGATGCCGATGTTGGACTGGGGTGGTCAAATGTGAGAAGTCGCACAACACCAGGTTGTTGGACTATAACCTGGTGTTGTGCCACTTCTCACATTAATAGATCAAAGTTATGTATAAAATTGCAACATGGATCCTGATCAGGTTAAAACACTCCAGTGATTTTTACACAGTAAAATGCACTAATTACAGCATACAACTCATCAGGCCACCGGTATATTTTTAGTTTTTGTGGGATGTGGGCGTCGCTGGTAAGGCCAGCATTTATTGCCCGTCCCTAATTGCCCTGGAGAAGATGGTGGTGAGCCGCCTTCTTGAACCGCTGCAGTCCGTGTGATCTGTTGCTGTCTAATTAGTATCAGTAAGATGGGTCCTCTCTGTATCTGGTGTTGAGATTAGTTCCCACCCAGAGGGGCAGAATGAAAGCTTCCATTTATCTGCTTGCTGTAAAGTCCTGTACAAAATGATTTTGGGGCACTCTCCATCGAGTCACATGCCACAAAATAATAGTAACCTTGCTAAGTCCTAGTGAGCATGGGTCCCCGGCTTAAACCTGCTCTCATTTGGTTTAAATCGGTTATCTCAATTTGAAGAAGGCAATTTGGATGGTGAGTATGGGAAATGGGAGTTGCATTAGTGCAAGTAGGGGATGTTTCTCTGAGATGGGGGCTCAAAAATCCTATTTTGAAATAGTTAAGTGGAAGCCTTGCCCTGCATTGAATTGTGCTAAGTCTGATTTAGAAGTACTTCTGCATTTCTTTCAGACTTTCTTCACTGTCTGCAATCATTCTCCAGCGCTAGCAGCCCTAACAGCTCATAGTCTGCTGTCAAAATTATACGAGTTTATTAAACTTAGCAGTTGCTGTAGGACCAATTACTCAATGATTTGAGCAGATTGGGTCACCTTTTTTTTTGGAGATTCTACCCATTTGTAGCAGTCATTTAATTGCAAGCCTCCTTGGAACCTTAAAAACAAAAAAATCCCTTTGCATCCAGATTCCCTAGCACCATTACAAAGGGAAAACAAGTAATGGACATACACGTTCAAGAGAATGATGAGTATAGATGAACAGACATGCATAGAGGTTCAAATATATAATTCCTTGAAAATAAGAGTGTGGGTAGATAAAGCCAAGAAGCCCCAGTAGCATTTGTGTTTTATAAATGGGGACATAGAGTATTAGAGCAAAACATTAATCATAAATTTGTGCAATGATGAGGGATCGTCGATCACTGAGTGAGGAGAGAGGCAAGGAGAAATTTCTTTATGCAAAGGGTTGCTAAAGCAGGGAATACTTTGCTACAGAGAGCGGTTGAGGCAGAGGCCATTGCATCTTTTAAGGGAAAGTCAGTCACAGGAGCTGGCACAGAACCCAGTGGGCCAAATGGCCTCTGTGCTATAAACTGCTGGTTCTAACGCCAACATTCCAACTATATTGCACAAAAGACCTTCAATGAAAAAGTATATGGTAGCTTTGAAACACATGAGTTTTAGTCAGACCATCTTGGTGCGAAAGGAATAAAAATGTTCAGCAAGTATGCTCACCGCCATACTGAACGTTCTTAGCTGCTGAGAGCGTTGCGTTGCTGCAGTGTTGGTGTCATTTTTGAAGTTGAAGCATTCTCAGTAAATTTTAATTGTGCGGGGGGTACTGGGGCTTTGATGTAGTGCTGATCTGAAGCGACTGTCTCTTGCGTTATTTACAGAAACATCCCGATTTTCCCAAGAAGCCCCTCACACCTTATTTTCGATTCTTTATGGAGAAAAGAGCAAAATATGCAAAGCTTCATCCTGAAATGAGCAACTTGGATCTGACTAAAATTCTCTCCAAGAAATACAAGGAGTTGCCAGAGAAGAAAAAGGTTGGTGCCTGTTTCTGTGTCTGCCTGGTGCTTAAATTGGGGAAGGGACTTAAACTACTTAGCTGCTAAGGGTAGGAGTTGTAAAACAAAAATTATTTTTAACACACAGTAGTGATTACCACCCTGGATGCATGCTAATTTTTGTATTTTTTTTGTTGCTGCAGATGAAATATATTCAGGAGTTTCAGAAGGAGAAAGAAGACTTTGAACGTAACATGGCCAGGTTCAGGTAACTTTGAAATAATTAGAATTATATCTTCACATTTTGAGTTTTCACCCTTCATTCCTCCCTTCACTGCCTTTTTTTTTTAGACTGCAAAGCGTAAGGTTCCGTAATCTTTCCTCCCGAGTTCATCCCCTTTACACGAGGGTGAATTCCGTATGATATTCTGATTAAAGGAGGTTATAATGAGATGAAAGGAGGCCAAGACATTGAAAATCTATGCTGATGGGATAGATATTAAATGGCTGGGAATGGGGGAAGGTATTGAGGATAGACGCAGAACTGAGCCAGTTAACATTCCTTCTGATAACCAAATTACTCTCTATAATTAATCGATGGGATGACGAGTCCTGATGATGGAATCTGGAGCTGTTTAATCAACCACCTGCCCTCGCGTCAAATAGCTTTCCATTATATTACTCAGTGCATATGTATCATTTTAGATAATCAAATTCTTACCTGCAAGGATAAGGAGTAATGCTAGCAAAATAGTCTGATTGCAATTGTTTTTTTTTTTCCTCTTCCCTCAGAGAGGACCATCCAGAACTGTTGGAGAGTGTAAAGAGAACAGATGTCCCAGAGAAACCTAAAACGCCCCAGCAGTTGTGGTATCTTCATGAGAAGAAGGCCTTCATGAAGCTGCACCCACAGGTAATGGGCCTTCGTTATTGTCCACATGACTCACTGCTTGGAAATGAACAGTTGAGTGCAAATTCTATACATTGCAAATCTTCTGTAAGGCATGCGCTTCCTACGCACAAACCTTGCTTCCTGTGGTCATTGTTTTTTGGTCATGCTTTTCTGTTAACCTCTGCCATTGCAAATCGCTGTCGATTCAATTTTGCTATGTGGTCGCAGAGTCAAATTTCTGAAGTGCATCTCCCAACTGACTGTGGGCCTGGGCAATGTGATAGTCACAACACACCTTCATCACTCAAAGCTCTCAGAATTTCTACATGTTGGAACCCATTTTTATTCATCAGGATGCTCCAACTAAATACTGTGGCCGTCTCCATATCTGAAGGATAATGTGTGGGGGTGGTGGGGATAGAATGTCAGATTATCTGATTTAGTATAATGTAAATAGGGCAACACGGTGGCATAGTGGTTAGCACTGTTGCCTCACAGCGCCAGGGACCCAGGTTCGAATCCGGCCTCGGGTGACTGTCTGTGTGGAGTTTGCGCATTCTCCCCGTGTCGGCGTGGGTTTCCTCCGGGTGCTCCGGTTTCCTCCCACAGTCCAAAGATGTACAGGTTAGGTTGATTTGGCTATGATAAATTGACCCTTAGTGTTAGGGGGGGGATTAAATACGTGGGGTTACAGGGATAGGGTGGGATATGTGTCGGTGCAGGCTCGATGGGCCGAAATGGCCTCTATCTGCACTGTGGGGATTCTGTGATTCTGTGAAATAGCTGACTACTTGTTAATGATCTCCCACCAGGTGCTTGTATGTAGCTTCTCTGTCTGGATTCCCTCTATTTTATTGACCGTAGTGGTGCTCCACGTTGAGAAAGGAGTTCCTCAGACATTGCCGATTTGCAATTTTTTTCCTTCTATTCCTCCCATTACTACTCAATTGCTAGTTTTTGCCTGGCATTGTTTGATCCTCCAGTCTCTCTATCTGTAAGGCACTTGAAATCCAGCTTGCCATTCACACCAGAATCATTTTGAGGATATAAAGTGTATGATGTCAATGGTGGTCAATTATCCTTCTGGTACTTGGAGCGTGCTAACGAAAAGGGTCCTATACCTGTTCTGCAGGTTTAAGATGAGGCAGCTGGGTGCTCAGCAGCTTGTACCATTTTCCAGGTGATCTTTGATGCCAGTCAGGCTGAAGTAGCTTCTGCACTGGAGCTAGTGTGAAGTCCCTTTCTCTGATGTTCAGTTGATGTGTCAGCTCTGACTGATCAAGGATGCCAAGCTGATTCACCCCATCCACCTGTATTTATTCAGACCGCGTATTTACTTGGGCCATGTCAGACAACAGTCTATTGCTCCTTAAAACCTTCCCAAGAGAAGTTTGAGTTTATATTGCCAATGATTGAGGATCTTTCATTGCCATGAATGAGCTCAGCTAATCTGCTCCATGGTGTTGGCTTTGATTGTAGGTGGGCTTCAACCAGAGTCTTAATCCTATTCACAGCATTGGCTCCCGTCAGCACTACAGGGCCCTCCATATCAATACCAATGCAGGTTGAAGCCAACTTGTGTCTTCTGATGTATGTAAACAGAAAATGCTGGAAATATTCACCAGGGCAGGCGGCATCTGTAGAGAGAGAAACAAAGTCAACGTTTCAGGTCATTGACCTTGCATCAGAAGGCCTTTGTATTTGTCTTCTGATTCTCGGGAGGAAGAAAATTAAATGTTTCTGAGTACTTGACTAGCGCTGCTCATTTAATTTGACCATATTTGAGGATTAATGAGTGACTTTTTCTTGTAAACACATTTGACCAGTGAGTGTACAGTAGATGAGCTTTTTTAAGTCCTTTCCCTCAACAGTGATGTGGGAATGCAACACCTTGTAGTCTCAACCTGATTCTAATTATCCTTGTAGCAGATGTCAACCAATCCAAGTCCAGGGTTCCTAGTAGAGAAGAGTTGTATTGTTGTGACTGGTAATCAAATGATGTAACCATCACACAGGGTCGACACCATGTATCAGTAAAACTTGTTTGTTTTCCCAGGCAACTATGAAGGATGTTAAAGAGGCACTGGGGAAGCAGTGGTCCCAGCTGTCTGACAAGAAACGACTCAAATGGATTGGCAAAAGCTTGGAGCAGCGTGAGCTGTATGAGGCAAGTAGATGCTGGCTAAAGTGGTCTTGTGCCTGCAGCATAGAGCTAAAGGCTTGATTATGTAGGGTGGCGTGATGATAAGTCTGCATATCGTTTCTTTTTTTTTTAAGAGGAGTTTCACCAAAGACTTAAATCTTGTCCTTTTGGTGGATAAAATTTGTCCATTTTGATGTGGGCTTGTGTAAGAGTTCACTGGTAATGGTGAGTGCCCAAACACACAGATATGTCAATGTGCTGTATGTAGGTCACTGGTTTGTGTCTGTGATTCCTGCTTCTGCAGTCCCAGATGTCAATGCTATCCGGCTGAGTTCAGGCAAGGAGGGAAAAATAGCAGGCGAACAGCTATGGGCCACTGTTGCACACGTTACGATTAGAAGCCCACCAGTAGGTTACATGGTTGGTTATCCTCTTGGTTGTGGAATGGTTCAAGAGGGTATGGGCTAAACTTGGGTACCTAACTTATATTTTATCTGATTGCTGTGTGAAAATTCATGTCCTCCATGTATTAAATACAAACTGAAATCCCTGTTGCTTGGACACGCATGCTGTAGCTTCATGGACCTTCTGGACAGGGGGTGGAAATTTAAGTCTGTTAATACTTAACCTGAACAGAGAAATTTTGGTTGTAAAATGCTCCTGACACGCAATGGATCATGGCACCATTCTGTGTAGGACTAAGCCGTACAGACCAGAAGATTCAATTCCTGGTCTGTGCTGAGTTTACCAGTAGTGGCAATTGGGAGTCTACAATTAGCCTCATACCCTTAGGCTGTGGTGGGGAAGGGGTGGAAATCACCCAGCATTTCTGTTCCTTTATTGCTCTCCCAGTGAGCCCTGCTTAGGTCAGGGGAAAGAACCGGATCGCGCGGGACTCTAGATTAGTCGAGAAATAAAAGGGGCAAAGAGAATGTATGAGAAAAGTCCAGTGGATAACATAAAAGGGAAATCTTTTATAAACATAAAGAGTAAAAGGATATTCAAAGGAAAGGTGGGGCTGATTAAGGACCTAAAAGGAAATCTCTCTTGTAGAGGGCATGGCTGAGATACTTTGAGTAATTTGCAAAGTAGAAAAGTCACCCAGTCCAGATGGGATGCATCCCAAGTTGCTGAGGGAAGTAAGGGTGGTAGCAGAGGCTCTGGCCACAATCTTTCTATCCTCCTTGGATGTAGGAGTGGTACCAGTGGACTGGAAGGTTGCAAATGTTACACCTCTGTTCATAAAAGGGGAGTGAGAGAAACCAGGTAACTACAGGCCAGTCAGCCTAACGTCGGTGGTGGGGAAACTTCCAGAGACCATAATTCGTGAAACTATTAATTGTCGCTTGGATGAACATGGGTTAGTAAATGACAGCCAACCTGATTTATTAAAGGCAAATTGTGTCTGACTATCTTGAATTCTTCGATGAAATATAAGAGGGTTGATAAAGATAGAGCAGTTGATATGTATATGGACTTTCAAAAGGTGTTTGATAAAATGCCACAAGATAGACTTGTTTGCAAAATTGAAGCCCATGGGATTAAAGGGGGCAGTGACAGTGTGGCTAGGAATTTGAGTACAAGACAGAAAGCAGAGAGTAGTAGTGAACTATGAACAGAAAATGCTGGAAAAAGTCAGCAGATCAGACAACATCTGTGGCGAGAGAAACGAGAGTTAGCATTTCAGGTCGTTACAGGGGACATCATTTCAAAGTTTGCGGCTGACACAAAGCTTGGAAATGCAGTAAACGGTGAGGAGGACAGTAGCGGACTTCAAGAAGAAATAGACAGGCTGGTGAAATGGGCAGACACATGGCCGATGAAATGTAATGCAGAGACGTGAGAAGTTTAGTATAAGCTTAGTGGAACAATTTTAAAGGGGGTGCAGGAACCGGAGGACCTGGGGTGTACGTACACAAGTCTTTGAAGGTGGCAGGACAAGTTGAAGCTTTTTTTAAAAAAAAACGCATATGTGATTCATGGCTTTATAAATAGAGGCATAGAGTACAAAAGCAAGGAAGTTATGCTCAATCTTTATATCACTGGTTAGACCTCAGCTAGAGTATTGCGACCAATTTTGGGCCCCACACTTTGGAAAGGACATCAAGACCTTGGCAGAGGGTGCGGAGGAAATTTACTAGAATGGTACTGGGGATGAGGGGTTTCAGTTATCTGGAGAGACTTGGAGAAGCTGGGATTGTTCTCCTTGGAGCAGAGAAGATTAATGGGAGAATTAATAGAGATGTCCAAAATTTATGAAGGGTTTTAATAGAATAAATAAGGAGGAACTGTTTCCACTGGCAGGAGGGTCAGTAACCAGAGGACGCAGATTTTTAAGATAATTGGCAAAAAAGCCAGGGGGAGATGAGGAGAATTTTTTTTTTACTTAACAAGTCATGATGTGGAATGCACTGCCTGACAGGATGGTGGAAGCAGATTCAGTCGTAACTTTCAAAGCAAATTGGATCTCCACTTAAAGGAAAATGTTGCAGGGCTATGGGGAAAGAGCAGGGGAGTGGGGCAAATTAGCTCTTGCAGAGAGCCGGCACAGGCCTCTTTCTGTGCTGTATGATTCTAATAGCACGACAACCCTCATTGTCTAAGCAAACACGCAATGAATAGTCACTTGGGCATAGTACAGGAGGGCTGTAGAACCATGCCTCTATAGAAGAGAAGAAAGTTTGGGGCAACAAGTAAATTGTAAAATAGCAGTTTTGTAAATAGTGTTAATACTGATTGGTTATGAGAGATGTATCAGTTTCAACATGGACCACCTTCTGTTTGCAGGAAGCAATGAGGGATTATGTTCTACGTCACCCGGAGCAAAGTATCAGCCTGGACGATTTGACCAAAAATACACTGACTAAAGCTGAGCGACAGCTCAAGGACAAGTTTGATGGTCGACCCACGAAGCCGCCCCCGTAAGTGTCCACCCTAAATGTGTGTGAAGGGAGCATCTTGAAAGCAAAAATTCGAATGGACTTGATTAGCTGATAGCAGAGGCAGAAGTATGCTGTATTCTGCATTTTGGCCAGCCTGGTGTCTTGGCACACCTAGAAACCCATCACGGAGTTTGAGTCTCCACGCCAAGTTGCTGAGAAATCTACATCCACCTACAGCGTTTCTGCTTATCCAATACAGAGTGCACACACACACTACTATAGGGACACATTGCACATGCCCCAAGTACAGAAAGTTTAGGTGCAAGTTGGCTTAAGACCAAACTTGGGGACCACGAAGTGTACACAGGGTTTGCTGCTGGAATGTAACCAGCTAAAATACCCTGTAACTTAACCAAAGCAGCTTCCTGCTGCTTGTGTAGTTATGGCCACCCCACCAATTGGGGCATTGCTTTGTAATGTCATCTAGCAATGTCGGAACAGGAGTCGTCCATTCAGCCCCTCGAGCCTGTTCTGCCATTCAGTGAGATCATGGCTGATCTGTATCTTAACTTCATCCATCTGCCTTGGCTCCATATCCCTTAATACTCTTGGCTAGCAAAAATGTATCGATCTCAGATTTAAAATTATTAATTTGAGCTAGCATCTACTGCTTTTGTGGGAGAGAGTTCCACACTTTGCATCAAGAAGTGTTTCCTAATTTCTCTCATGAATGGCCTGGCTCTGATTTTAAGGTTATGTCCCCCACCAAGTTTTCCCTTTCCTTCCTATCAATTCCTTTCAAAATTCCTACAAAACCTCAATCAAATCACCTCTTAACCATGCTATACTCCAGTGAACACAAGCCTAGTTTAAGTAATCTTGCCTCATAATCTAACCCTTGGTAACATTCTGGTGAATCAGCGCTGCACTCCTTCCAAAGCCAGTCTATCCTCTCTAGGGTGTGGTGCCCAGAGCTGTACACAGTTCTCCAGATGTGGTCTAACCTGGGCTTTGTATGACTGTAGCAAAACTTTCTCCCTTTTTTATATTCGAACCGTCTAGTTATAAAGGCTAAAATTCCATTAGCCTTCTTGTTTACTTTTTGTACCTGCTACATTTTGGTAATCTGTGTACATGGACCCTTAAATTTCTTTGGAACTGCACTGTTCCTAGCTTTTCACCATTTTAAATAATACTTGGATCTATCCTTTTTTGGTCCAAAATGGATGACCTCACGCTTGCCTGCGTTGAAATCCACAGTTTCGCCCACTCACTTAATCTATCAATGTCTCTTTGTAATTTTATGCTCCTGTCTACACTACTTACTATGCCACCAATCTTTGTGTCATCAGCAAACTTGGATATATGGCTCCCTATTGTGTTATCTAAGTCATTAATAAATATAGTGAATAGTTGAGACCCCAGCATAGATCCTCATGAGATACCACTAGTCACTTCCTTCCAATTTGAGTAAATACCCATTATCCCTTCTCTCTATCTTCTACTGCCTAACCAGGTCAATAATTTGCCTTCAATTCCATGAGCTTTAATTTTAGCTCTCATGAGGAACCTTATTGAATGCCTTTTTGGAAGTCCATATAAACTACATCCATAGACGTTCCCCTTCGTTTCTCAAAATTCAATTAGGTTTGTTAGACATGATTTACAAATCCACATTGGCTCATCATTTCTAGAGCCAAAGGGAAAGAATCCTGTGCCCTAGGGACTGGTCTCTCCCTGAAATTCCACTCAAGCTGGTCAGTCATCAACAGTGCCCTTGAGTACTGTGGAACTGACTGATTTAGGGAGTTGATTGGTTCCAAGCTCCCATTCTCGGGCATATCACCTTGGATCCACCATGACCCTAAAGCGGTTGGACTTGCAGCAATAATCTATTCCAGATATCGAGATGGGATGTTACAAGCAGCTGTACAACACGATACCTGACTGTTTTCTCCATTCTGTTTAGAAATGGCTATTCTCTGTATTGCGCTGAGCTAATGTCCAACATGAAAGATATTCCCAGCACAGAGCGTATGGTCCTGTGCAGCAAGCAGTGGAAGATGTTGTCTCAGAAAGAGAAGGATGCATATCAGAAACGATGCGAACAGGTAAGGATTGTGGCAACTTGATGCATTTGCTAAAATCTGATGAGAAAGCCCTTTGCTAAAGCGTTCAAAACTTTTAATCTTTAGAATCAACAGGAAGCAGTGTGAGTAACTTTTTTTAAACCTTGTTTTGTTTCGCTTCTCGTTTGTCCTGAATGATGATTCTAGTGAAACTGGCTTCCATAGAGAGGGAAGTAGTGGGACGAGCCTCTGTGATCTGGCTGCTGGTTCCTCTCTCTCTAAAGATATTGGGGTGGATATTTGAGCGGATATTTGAGCATGTAAGCTGTTGGGGGGAGTGGCTTGATTCTATTTGGTTGTTTAATGCTGCCATAACTTCCATTTGTAATAGATTAGGAAGAATTGAGACCATTGCATTGTCAGATGTTGACATCCTAAGATTCTAATAATTCACGTTTGTTCGTTTGTTTTGCTCCCACAGAAAAAGAAGGAATATGAAATTAACCTTCATCGGTTTTTGCTGGTAGGTGCTATTCTTTGATTCCCAGTCATGTGATTGTAATTGGAAGGGACCAAGAATGGATTGTAGATATTAATCCGTTCCCCTTCGGTGGAGTGTTGCGGGTGGCAGGTCACTGGCTTGCAGCAGTTCTGTACCGCGTGTGCTATGATTTTTAATGTTAGAAAATTAAGCATTTTTTTTTTTTCTTGGTCTCGTGGCAGAGCCTCCCCGAGCACGAGCAACAAAGAGTCCTCTCTGAAGAGAAGATGATTGGAATAAACAAGAGAGCAGCAAGCAACTTGAAGCAGGGCGGAGTTAAAGGCACCCCGGCATCGCCTTTAGATGCCGCCAAGGTGCGTGTTCATAGCTTCACTTTTTAGCAACTTCATTTGCATCCGAGTTGGCATACATGGAATTTTTCCAGAGAAATGCATACAGTCTTGCACACAGCAATGGATCAGTCTGTACACGAACCGCATGCATATATTCGCACAGGTTCCTTGCACACGGAGTGCTTACCATCATTTCAGGGATTTTAAAAGTAACGCTTAAACTTGTTTTATGACGAGACAACATTTTTTGCCTATTCAATGCTGGGGAAAAATTCACACTGGCAGCTTTTTAGTGCCATTGCAGTCCTGAGAGCACTGAGTCAATCATTACTCCCATCCTCTCCAAGACACTGATGCTTGGTTATAGTCTGAAGAACTTTGTGCCAGCAAGCTATCTGGTGGGTGGGGGGGGGTGGGGCATGACCACCAAGACCAAACATGTCCTTCACGCCATTCACACACACGTTCCACAAGAACAGGCAAATACCAGGAGTGCCCGATTCAATTGTGCCACCGCTGATTTTAGCACAGGATTGAACCCGGGATGATCTTGGATCTCTTGCGTGGTACCACACCGCCAAGTGATGCAAATATTTACAGAGCCAGTCGCACTGTGTGGATGTTTGTCTTCGAATTTGTTAGGTCTTGATATCCACGTTTTGTTTTTAATTGGGGCTGACATTGCACTGAATCTGTGGTTTTAACATTGATCTGGAGCCACTTGCTGGATTTTATGCGGTTTTGTCTTTGGTTATCAGCATTTAAAGACCACATGGCTTGATTTGTTTATTGGTCTGGTTTCCTGGTAGGTGTTGCTGCTCTGTTGGCTCTGATTGCTTCTGCTGACGCGTTTTCCGTTGTAGTCTGCGGGTGAGGTTTCGCAAACCGACTTCTGTGTCATTGGGTCTTGTACATGGTATTGAATTGTCACCTAATTCCGCTGTTCATGCCAGGAGTGCCGAAATGGGTTGGGGGTGGCGGGGTGGTATCTGTTGCTATCGCGCTCTCTTTCTGCCGGGTTTGATGCATTGGTTTTGAAATCGCTGTTGTTCTGGATTTCTGTTGTGCTCAGGTCAGTAAGTCACTTTCTGTCCTGCCCAAGGTTCTTTACTCTGAGAAATCTCTCTCTAAATGTTAGCTTTTTTGTCATTAATAGTGATCTCTGAACAGACATCTGATGTCTGGTTCTGAAGAGGCACGGTGTTATTTGCCTCTCCTCCACATGATTTGTTCTAGGGGATGCTTTATAAATTTGTTGGAGGAAATATTTAAACTGGTGTCTCAAGTGTGTGTGTTTTTTGACATCGTTTGGGATGTTTTCAGTGGCCTAGTCCGGCTCTGGTGTTGCCTGTAAATGACACCTATTGCTGGTGGTCCCCGCGGGGCAACCCCATGCCTTCTAGGTGGTGCTGTACTATTGTGACAGTACAGTGGCTCAATAAGAAGACTTTCTCTGGCAATGGTTTTACACCGTGTGACAGCAGACCTTTTTAGCTCCTGCCCGTCATACTGCACACATGGAAAGTGCTTACGGCAAGAATCTAAATCTTGTAAAGTTTAACAGGGATAAAGAAATTGTAATAGCTGGATAGGAAGCGATTTTATGTTCGTTGCGATTCAATGGCTGACCTTCGTTCCCTGTATGAGCACTGGGGTCTCGAGTGTATTTCTCACTATCGGACCCCTATGCTTCCTAAAGTGTGCTGTCTGGTTTTTGCTTCGGATTAGTAAATGCTGCTTCAAATTATTTTGTCTTTATAGCTGATACTAAGTTTACCTTCATTTACTGATCGAGTCTGGGTTTGCACCTTCAAATGTCTTGAAGTAATTTTTTGGCTTTAACAGCAGGTATATTGAACAGCATGCATATTGTGTTGGCTTCTCTTTCAGGTCTTCTCCATTTGGTGCGATGTTGGCTCCTCGTCAGATCCGACTGTTCTCGTGAGGGAGTTGATCACTCCCACAGAAATGTTGTATTGACTGGTTTTCTCCACCCCCCACCTCCTCCTCCTCCCCAGCTGTTCTTGTAACATTGCACATGCCTTACTTCAGTGTATGCAAACTGCCTGTTGTTTTTTCTGGTTTGTCACATCCTCCTACTTGTCACTGCTATTCTGATCTTTCCCCTGCTCTTGCCCATGAACTCATGTTCTGACACTTGAATACCTGCTTTCAGCTACTGTCTTTAGTCTGACTGTTACTGCGAGCAATTCATACTTGATTATCAACTCATCTTCTTGGCTCTGCTTTTTAATTGCAGCCTCATTTTTGCAGAGATGGCTGAGCATTGATCCTTCAAGCTCACTATAATCTGTGGATATATCATTAATATTTGCAGTCAACTATATAGATGAAGATGAACAACCTTCCCACTCTTAATGCAGTTTCAGAGAAAGGCATGAATTGGCAATTTGACTTACAAACCAGTGATACCTGAGGCCGTGCAGTTGAGTGTATTAGCATTGAATCAAGAGCAAAAGAAATGGCTTGTGTGCAGTCCAAACAGTGTTCAATACAGAGGCTTCCCTTTGGTGTTGACTGAGGAAGAGTTTTTTTTGTATGTTCTCATTGGGGGCATAGCTCTGGTGCTGTGGTACATGTTTGCTTTAGCTTAATATGCTTTCTCGAAGAAAGCCATGTCGTGCTTGGGAACAGTGTTGACACTACTTAGAAGTCTTGTGGGACCATGTGAAATTTGAACTGGACTCTTAATACTGTTGGAGAGATGCTCCCTGCAGTTTGGAGGATGACGTCTTCATCTCCAAATGTACAAGGAATCTCTTAAATCATATCTGGACCTTTGGCATTGTCTGTTGACTAATGTGCATTTGATTAGAGGCCATTGAACAGATTCTTTTATTCTTCAGGGAGTTGCAAGAATCCCAATTTTACAACCTGTTCGAAAGGTTTTTGACTAGAAAGTCTGTCCATAAAATGCATTCAGGACTGGGGCTCTCACCTGGATCCTATAGTTGGCAGTATGGTGATCTGGGTAATGTAATGTAATCTTCAAATCCTTTTGCGAAATAACTTCAATGGGCTTGTTACAGATTTACTATAATGAGGGTAGCTCTTTTCTAGTTGCGCAAAATGCTTTGAGGTGTGCATTTTTTAATGAAGAAAATGATGCATATGGTGTAACCCACATAAATATATCTCTTCAGCCCTGCTGTATGCAAACTGCTCACCGTCTTCCAGATCCTGTTCTACTCTTGTACCGTGCTGTAGGTATTCTGCAATATGTATGTCTGGTTCTTATCAATGTTGTCTATCCTGACCCCTTGCATTTGATAAGTTGTGGGAGGACTGAGGAGAAATGGTGTATAAGTAGTAAGCTTGCGCGCTGCTGTGTGGCAGCTTAGTATATCCTGTATAAGCTAAATGTCAGTCGATGAATGGTTGGTACAGACTTGCACCCATTGCTGTTTCAGTTAAAAAGGCCTACGGGTGGGACAGCGTCCAAGTCACTTTTCTCAGTAGGTATTGATGTCCTACTGAACACTGCTAACCTTCATCTATCTGCTATTTGTAATTAGATTTTTTTTCTCTTCGGTAATTTTGCTTCTCGCTCGCTCCCTTCAGTGGCGTTAACTGCATCTTTGTGAAGTCATGGTTCAGAACACGATCACAGGGGAGCCCTCTCTGCCATCGTACAACCCAGTTTGAGGTCTCCAAGCGAATTAGAAAAATAAAAGTAAACCGACTGTGATGGCTGAGGGGTTATGCGTAATTGGAATGGGCCCACCACTTCTCTGGTCACAGTGCAACCTCTGACACCTTTTACTTACTGTGGTTCGATCGCCAGCTGAATAAATCTGAAAACCCTTAATAAACAAGTACCCAACCGATATGGTAGATGTGTGATTATTTCTGTGCTGTGGTCTCTTTTGCTGAATGATTTTCCCCCCTACCCCAACAGCTTGTTGTGTTGCCTTGCCATCTGCTGAACTGTTAGCTGGACATTACTGGTTATCAAGTGGGAAATCTATATGCAAGAAATATTCCATAGCCAGAGTTGAGAGTTCACTGGTCACGGTGTAAATGTATGGCAATTTGGCGTGCTGCCAATGGTGTGACGATATCCTTGCCTATTGGCAGCTTGGTGCGGCTTTATAGAATTCAGTTAAGCCTTTCTCCACCCCAAAACCCCCCTAATTTTTCCAGGGAGTTCCTCTGGGTGTCAAGTTGACACTTAGTTACAGCAGAAATTGTCATCACAGAGAATCTTGAGTGGTAAGTTCCAGATTTCCATTCTAGCTTTTACAAACCACTCACGTTCTTGGCCCTTTGGGTGCCATGGGCAAAGGTCATTATATATCCAGGTGACCCCACTTAACTAGTTGGATGTTTGTAGAATTCAGTGAAGGGAGCCTTGCGTATAGTGGCTGTAAAATATTGGTTCTAACAGTTAATGAATCTGGTTTGCTTCCATCATAGATGTATACCTACGTGGAAGGGCCATTGAATCAAATTCCAAATGTGCCTGGAATGGCTGTCCAGGCTGTTGCCAGATGAGAGTTTGCCAGTTTGTACGCATTGTCTGTTTCAGTAATATTTGAGAAGGCAACTTAGGGAGAGAATAAAAATGGCTTTGTGAAACTCTCCGCCCTCTGCTGCTGTTAGCTGAATGGGTGGAATTGGCTAGGGGACAAGTGACAGCAAGAAGTCTTGACGTTGCACCTACAAATCCTGTTAAATACCCTGGGAAGGCCCCAATACATTGTGTGTGTGCATCCGAAATGGAGGTAAACAGTTTACATCATGGGGCCCTTGGCAGAGGAGGGGGTGTCTCAAATACTAGGATTGAGAGGCCTGGCAGCTTGAAGGTAGAGTGATAAAGGAAGTGGAAGACCAGCTACCAGAATGAGCAAATGGTTAAAGGGTCTCTTCTCACATTTGTTATCAGACTACTTCTGACAAACCAAAGCGTCCGATCTCTGCCATGTTCATTTTCTCGGAAGAGAAGCGCAAGAAGTTGCATGAGGAGGAGCCGGAGCTGTCGGAGAGTGAACTGACAAGAAAGTTGGCCAGGATGTGGACTGAGCTGTCTGAGAAGAAAAAGGTAAAAATTATTTGAGCGGCTGATAGATGCCACAAGACGGTCTGGGCAGGGGGTGGCTCAGAAACCAATCCAATACTTTGTAGGTGTGATGCTTATTGATGGACTGGAAAGTTGAACAGGACATTGAGACCTCGGATGTCTAGTTAGCATAGTACTGGATGAAGAAAAAGTTTCGAGTTGACATTCTCTTCATTGAGTGTTAGCTATCTGTTATTTCTAGATCTTGAATTCAATGGTCCTGGTTTTAAACAGCAATGGGTGCAAGGTGGCCTTTTGGAAGGCGGAGTCTGCTTGTGTTTTGAATGGATGGATGGGAACAACAGTTACAATTGAAATATTTAAGTGACCGAACCAAAGGTTTTGTCTGTATTGATGAGAGTTGGCTGATTCATGGTCTTTCCATTCCCCCTCCCAAAAAAAGCTCAACATTCTGAGATCTGCAGCTCGGAAGTAAATTTGCAACACCAATAAATGGTTGTCGATACAAAGACTTGAGTCAAAAAGTCTACAGTAGCTGTAGCTGGAACTAGTAGCAAGTAGACGGTCAGTGATGAACTGAAAATCACATTTTTCCCCCCCTATTTTAAACAAAATCAGAATTATGACCCTGGAATGAAGGAAGCATCTCTTGCATTTTCTATGTTCCATTCTTTCTGGCCAGATTCAAAAGAAAGACCACTATAGTTCTTTCTAGTGGCTATTTTGCTCCTCTTGGAGCTTTTACTTATAAATATTGCAGTGTTTTGTCATAGTACTGTATTCTTGCTCACATTGATAGCTGTGATTAGAACTGTAGTCAACACTCGGCTGATGCTGCCTGTGCGTATGGGTATAAAGATGTCAGAGGGGCATTCTCAACAAATCGCTTCCTCCATAGGGGCTGTTTCCTTGTACTTTTTTTTTCAAGGGGGGTAGAAGTTTTCCATTGCGCCTGCCTTGGGGAGGTTAATAGTTGTATTCCTTTTATATCCAGACATGCTGTTCAGCTTTCTTTAATCGTCGGTGAAATTTTCCCTGCACGCTTTACCCTGCCAGTCTTCACGCACTGGCATCTTTACTGAATATTCAGCCTGGTCCATACTGCAATACGAGTTCGACCTTCGCTACGGAGTCTTCATGTGTGTGGACACGGGGAATGCATGTTCCTCCCTTGATGATAAAACCTAGCCTCCTGATCACCTTTTTATTCCCTCCTGCCATGTAAAATTGCACAAGTCTTTTGCTGTATTTGTGCTGTTACTAGTTCTGTACTGGGCTTAGTTTGCTTTTTTTTAAGACTAGACTATAATTGCAGTTGACCGGGGTGGGGAGGGTTGAGCATCCAAGTGCTCAGTTAATAGTTTTCAATAGTGGGTGATTTTATTTATTGCTACTATAGTCAACCTGGCTGTAATCAGCCAGTACCATAATCAGCATTGCTGGAATCCTGCACCTTGAAGCTTGCAATGCTCGGTTCCTGCAATGGTTCAGTGAGTGTAAAGTGTGCCGAGGTGCACGATTATGCCGGCCCCAGATTCATTCTGTGACATGTGCTGCGTTCGCTAATGTTGGGTCATCAAACTACATTCAGTGTCGCTGTGGCAAGGAGAGGGAAATGAATCTCGAGTTTCGGTTTCTGATGCCTTTCCAGTGCTCCTGGCTATAAACTGCACGCGTGCAGACACCTGACCTATGCTAGGATCTGATTTAGCTGCGATGGCTGCCCCACAGCTAATGACCTGTTGTTGTACGCTATCTGGCTTTTGGGAAAAGTACGAGCGGACCATTTTCTTTATGGAGCTGTACCCCAGCATGAGTCGCTGCCTTCACCCGCGTGATAGGAAAAAGGAGGTGGGGTGGGGGAAATGAAAAAGATTTGTTGCTTGGTGTTAGGATAATGAGCAGAGCCCCTGTGGAGTGCAACATCAGCTGCCTTCATTTAATTGTAATCCTTTCTGCCTGTATTGAGTTTGCCACCATAGCCATTGCAACCCGTTAGCTGGAGTACATCAGGCTAATATCCAACTTCGTGAACAAGCCTGGAAAACGCTTCAGTCAGCCATGTCTACTTGAGATTTGAATCCTGCTTTTCAAGCTCTTGTTTGCATTCGATTTTCTCCTGATCAGATGTTTCTTACTCCTGCTGGTATCGCACAGCTTTCATTTCTTGTGCAGTAGGTTAGTTTTATGCCATGGTTCCACGTTGTATTTGTCATTCTGACAAGTTGGTCTGAAGATCACATCCAACGTTTATGCCTTTTAATATATCTTGTTGAGTTGAATTCCCTCTCAAGATGCCACAGCACCAATATTTTTCCATACAGTTATATGCTGCTACTTTGGGCGTTTTGTGGTGCTTTGTAACCAAACCGTTGTGTTTTTTCTGGTAACGGGCAAGCAAGCATTTGGCTCATGGGTTGTCGAATGTATTTGGGTGGGTTGCGACCTACCAGGAAGCACGGAGACTCATCTGTACTGTAACACAGCTGAAGCAATAGGACAAGGTGCAAAGAGATTTTCTTGACCCCATCTGCAAGACAGCTGCCTGGACTAATATTATACTTTCACAAAACATTACTTTGCTCTTGACCGCTCCAGATGACAAGTGCTTAGATGCTTTTATGCTTGAAGCTGGCCTCAAAATTAAGTCCTGGATTTTCCCCAACACGCTTTTGCTGCTTTAGCTGGTCAGGAAATGTTGGACGGTAATTTTAGTTGTGGTATGGTTTACTTGGACCATTAAGCGTAGGACTGCTCAACGCTATCTGCAATGGAGCTACTTAGACTTTTACCATGCATGACTGTGTGGCTCAAGCTAACATTTTTTGTAATTGTATGATTCATTCTGGTCCTCCTTACTTCGTCATGGGTTCCCAAGTTTGTTTTTTGTGTGTAGTTTTTGAGCAAAGAATATTAACTGAACCTTGTGGGAATGACCTTCCTTGCCCTTTGAAGCACATGTTCAAAGCTCATACAGTCTTTGAGCTTGTGTCTAAAGCATCATTTGTGTACTCTGGAAAGAACTGGGGCAGCACCAGAATTGAGCCTTGTATGCACTGTGTTCTATTGAGCAGCAGGGAACCACATGATTCCCATGGCTATTGCAGGAATGCAGAACTTCAAAAAGGAGAATGGCCCATGTTTGTCCCCATTTGGAAGACTGCCCAATCATTTGTTTGTGGTGGTTGAACATGATTTGAAGAAATAGGAGGACTATACTGCAGTCAATAATTTAACCTTCCAGCAAAAAGTAGCTCTGATCTAATGGTAGATTGCGATGCATTCGGTGACCTGGTTATGTTGTTTAATGGAAGGAACTATATTTTGAAGGATCTAAAATGATGTTTTTGCTGCAACAGGAGAAGTACCGGCGCATGGAGGCAGCGGCAAAGGCCGAATCGGAACAGAAAAGGCAGGGCTATGGAAAAGACGGAAAAGGCTCTGCTGTCCGAGGGAAGCTGCCAGAGCCACCCAAGACTGCAGAAGAGATCTGGCAGCAGAATGTGATTGGCGATTATCTGGCCAAGTACAGGGTATGCACCGGGGTAGTTGAAAGAGAGGAAGAGACCACTTGGAATGGAGGGGGTGGGGAAAGGAAGAGAGGATAGGCTACTTGCCAAGCTCAGAGTGGGCAGGATTACACATACTGTTGGGAGGTTATCTGTGGCATGAGAGATTAGGAGAGAACAGGCACTTAAATATTTCAGATTTTGCTGCACATTTGTTCTCCAACATGTAAGAATCTTTTGCTGTTGTGAATACTGACTTGAAATATTGTGCAAAGTGGCTACATTAGCTTTATTTGACGTGCCCCATGTGCCTTCTGTACCCCAGAGGAGATCTATACACGGCTGTGTGCTCTGTCATGTGTTTTTTGCTTCCTTCAGTAATGTCTGCTTCCTCGTCCTTTTCCTACCCGGATCAAGCCCCACGTTTTATGCAAAATTACTGCTGGCCAATCGGAGCTCGTCTTGTAGTGCTTTAGCATAGTTTACCTATTTGTCAAACCTGATTTTGCTCTCATTTGTTTAACTTAGCATAATACAGAAATTGCTAATGTGTGTCACAGCAGCCCTGTGCTATGTGGTTTGTGCCATTGGGATACAGTGCCTTGGCTTAAACTGCAGTTTTTCTCTGATCTTGGCATTATGCCACTTTTTTGTCTGTGGGAGGGAAAGTTGCCTTTTTAGGTCTGGCAGCCAATTATCAAAGTTTCTTTAAAATATTTGATGCTTCCTTGCTCAACCTTCACGTGTGTAAATTCTCTACCATCAAATAGGGGGAGCCAGTTTGGGGCACAGTTCTTTTGCCATACCAGAGCTATGTTAGTCAGGTGGTTGTCCACATTCCTGCTCTACTTGGAGTGTATTCCAAAAGACAACTCTCTCTAGCTTTCTTTCTCCTGTCATCTGCAACAGTTCCAGTGCAGTGCTGAGGGAGTGCTGCACTGTTGGAGGTGCCGTCTTTCAGATGAGACGTTAAACCGAGGCCCCGTCTGCCCCCTCAAGTGGACATAAAAGATCCCATGGCACTATTTCGAAGAGCAGGGGAGTTATCCCCAGTGTGCTGGCCAATATTTATCCCTCAACCAACCTAACAAAAACAGATTATCTGGTCATTATCACATTGCTGTTTGTGGGAGCTTGCTGTGCGCAAATTGGCTGCCACGTTTCCCACATTACAACAGTGACTACACTTCAAAAAGTACTTAATTGGTTGTAAAGCGCTTTGAGACGTCCGGTGGTCGTGAAAGGTGCTATATAAATGCAAGTCTTTCTTTCTATGGCTTTTGTATGCAGGAAAAACTTCAACAACTAATCTGCAACAGGTGCAGTGCTGAGGGAGTGCTCCACTGTTGGAGGTGCCGTCTTTCAGATGAGCCGTTAAACCGAGGATTCATGTTGTCCAACAATCTCTTTCGCAGAACGTTTTCTGTAAAAGGTTTCAACAGACCTTTTATTCTTCACCAACATGCCGATATCATGAACCATGTTCCAAACCCAGCAGCATGATCCATCGTGACTGACTGACTGACTTTGCCAGGCGGAAATTTTTTCAGGGCACAATGGCCTCCCTTGACTCTATGTAAAGTGACTTCTAATTCTGGTTCTTGAAGAGCACAGTCGACAGCTCTGGATCAGGAATGACCCAGGAAATCAACACCAATGGAGCCAGTTCCATGTCTGTTCAAAATGCATCTCAGACCCAAAAACCTTTCTCCAGCTTCCAGTTAAAAGACTGCCCATGTTTTGCCTCTCGGCGACAGTGGGCCAGTGTAACTAAAGGGTTGAAGTCTTCGGTCATTGCATTAATCTGCTGCCATTAGTTGATTCTGGTGCAGCCACAGCCAGCTTGGGACTAGTTTATAGTCTTATCTTTAATATGAAAGCACCCATCAGGGCTGGAATTTATGGAAGGAGCTGACTGGCATCGTAATACCTTTTGCACCGTAGCCAGTGTCCTTTTAAAGTTTCTTCAAGGAATGCTCTGTTTCAATTTGCTTAGGCACTGGA